>JAQQTP010000073.1:0-1200000 GCA_029884605.1 Ormosia emarginata | reverse complement strand
AGCAATTCTGTGGAAACAATGGCATTCTTCATGAAGTGACAGCTCCATATACACCTCAGCACAATGGTGTAGCCGAGAGGAGAAACAGAACAATGATGAATATGGTGAGGAGCATGCTAAAAGGTAAATCTCTTCCTAATTGTTTTTTGGGAGAAGCTATAAACATAGCTGTATATATGTTGAATAGGAGTCTAACAAAGAAACTGAAGTTGATAACTCCTGAGGAAGTGTGGTCTGGAAGAAGACCAAATGTGGGCCACTTGAGAGTGTTTGGTTCACTGTGTTTTCAGTATATACTAGAGGAGAAAAGAAGGAAACTGGATGACAGAAGTGAGCAAGTTATTCTACTTCGTTATCATCTAACATATGCCTATAAGCTGTATAATCCAACAACAAAAAGGATTGTATACAGCAGAGATGTGATAATTGATGAATCTAAAGGGTGGAAGTGGAATATAACATAGTGCAATGCTCAAAAGGTTGGTGTTTCTATCAACCTTGAGGAGAATTCAAGTTCTGCTATGACTGAACAAGAGGAGCATGCAGTAGACAACCCACATATGAATCAGAGAATGCAGAGAAACAGAGTGCCACCAAGGAGATTGATAGACTATGAAGTGTTTCCAGATAGTACAGTAACAAATGAAGGAGATCTGGTCTACATGGCTCTTTTTGTGGATGCATCACCAATTAACTTTGAGCAAGCTGTGAAGAACCAGAAGTGGATTACTGGAATGAAGGAGGAGCTGAATTCTATTGAGAAAAACAAAACATGGGATTTGGTGTCACTACCTCCACAAAAGAAGGCTATACCTGTGAAATGGATCTATAAGATAAAGGTGAATCCATATGGATCAATTTCAAGTTATAAGGCCAGAATTGTGGTGAAATGGTTTATGCAGAGAGCTGGGCTGGATTATCAGGAAGTGTTTTCACCAGTTGCAAGGGTTTAAACTATCAGATTAGTAGCAGCCATTGCAAGCTACAAAGGCTGGCCTATGTACCAGCTTGATGTAAAATCTGCATTCTTGAATGGACCACTCGAAGAAGAGGTTTATGTGTTGCAACCACCAGGCTTTGAAGTGCAGAATCATGAGGAGAAGGTGTACAAATTGAGAAAGGCACTCTATGGATTGAAGCAGGCACCTCGGGCATGGAATATGAAGATTGATTCATTCCTACACGAAAAAGGCTTTGAGAAGTGGACTAATGAGTATGACATCTATGTGAAGAAAAGAAGGGGTGAAACAACCTTGGTGGTATGCATATATATGGATGATTTGTTGATTATAGACGAAAAGGAACATGAACTTGCTGAATTCAAATAGCAAATGAAAGAAGAGTTTGAAATGACAAATTTGGGAGCACTTTCCTATTTTCTGGGTTTGGAATTTATGCACACTGGCAAAGGACTGTTCCTTCAACAGAAAAAGTATGCAAGTGATGTGTTGAAGAGGTTCAATATGCAAAATTGTAATCCTGCTAGAACTCCAGCAGAATGTGGAGTTCATTTAGTGAAAGACAGTAATGAAGATGCAGTAAATCCTACTTTGTTTAAACAAATTGTAGGATGCTTGAGGTACCTATGTAATAGCAGGCCAGATATCTCCTATGTAGTGGGCTTGGTGAGTAGATTTATGGAAAATCCAAAGGTTTCTCATATGTTGCAGCCAAGAGAATTCTGAGGTATATGAAAGGGACTCTTAACTTTGGACTATTATTCACTAATAACAGAAATCAAAGCAAGGGAAACATTGTTGGTTTCACAGACTCGGATTGGTATGGTGACAAGGAGGATCGAAAAAGTACAAGTGGCTATGTTTTTTAGCTATGCAACACTACTTTCTCATGGTGTTCAAAGAAGCAATCAGTTGTAGCTTTGTCTTCTTATGAGGCAGAATACATTGCTGCCTCTACTGGTGCATGCCAAGCTGTGTGGCTCCAAACCTTACTCGAGCAAATGCATTTAGGAGTGGAAGGACCAGTGTTACTTGGTGTTGATAATATTTCAGTAATTAACTTGGCCAAAAATCCAGTAACACATGGAAGGAGCAAGCATATAGAGACCAGATTTCATTACTTAAGAGAGCAAGTGAACAAAGGGAAGTTAGAGCTGGTCTATTGTAAGACAAAAGAACAAGTAGCTGATCTGTTAACCAAACCATTGAAGAATGATAGGTTTGAATTCCTTAGGAAGAAATTGGGTGTTATATCTTGTATGAATCTGAATTAAAGAGGTGTATTGAGAATAATTCAGATTAGTGGTAGTTATTAGCTAAAACAGAAAGTTAGTTAGGAATTAGTCAATAACAGAAAGTTAGTTTTGAGTTAGTTAGCTTGTGTACCTATGCTATAAATAAGTGAATAAAAATCAGAAAAAACATTATTCGGTGATAAAAAATCTCTTAAATTCCTCTTCTCTATATTCTGTGTTCGGTGTGTGTGCTCATTGTGAGTGTACAAGTGAGAAAATAGTGAGAGTGCTCTAGTAACTTTTTCCTTTCACTTTCTCTGTTTTAATCACACACCTTTAAAAAAAATATACACAGTACCTACACCTCTTTTAAAAATGTAAGACCATCATTATTCATACTTCAATATGTGTAGTTAAACTTAATTCTTTACTAAAGGGATGACGAAACCTTGCACTACTAGAAAGGTGGAGATTACCAACGTCTTTTTTTGATAGATTCAAATCTGCTAGTAATTCTTGAATTTCTGGTGGATTAATCAACCAGAGATTTCAAATAGGAAACAATATTACATGAGCTAACGTTTCCGGCGGTCATACCTGCCAGAAAAAAGAAAAAATCTAGAAAAAAATTTTAAATATGGGAAACAAAATTTCCAACAATTCACCATAAATGTTTTAAAAAACATTTCAAAACGATAAATGAAAATTTTTAAAAAATCAAAAGAAATATTTTTTACCAACAGATTATTCGTCGGAAATGTCTTCGGGAAGACCAAGGAAAGGTCACGTGCATTTTGTGTCGGATTATCTGACATAAATTTGAAAATTATCCACTAGAAAATATTTCTATTGAATTTTTCTAAAGAAAATTTTTTACAGCACTCGGCGGATTCATTTCGCCGAACCCTCATCTCTTCCTCTCTCGGACCTAAGCTCCTAGTTGGGTCCCAGCCATCAACGCCGGCCACTGCTCCTTCATAATATCCCATTACTCGCACCCTGATCTCCTCATTGTTGTCGATAATTCTCCCCCATCATTCGATTGACACACCACACTATGGACAACTCTCTCTGTCTCTCTCACACACTCAACTAGAGTTCTCAAGTACATTGATTCTTTCTAATCGCTATGCCCCTTTTGTTCTTACACTCATCATGTATGTATATAACTTTGGTCAATTCCTCCTCCTAATGCTCTTTGTCACCCTTGATCTCATGTCGTCATTGTTTTTGTGACTCAGTACCGTGATGGTTGATCTGGGTCAGGCTCATATTGTTGATTTGGGTCACGCCTCTGTGCATCATTATTTGCATTTTTTTAATCAAGCTTCTTTCAATTGTTAATAGAGGTGTAAATGTGTTGAGCTATTCGTAAATTATTCAAGCTCGACTTGTTAAATGTTCAATTAGGCTCATTTTTTTTAACTAAACAAACAAGCTCAAACTTAAACTTAGGCTCAATTATATAAATGAGTCAATTTCAAGTTTTATAAGCTTGACATTAAAAATTGTGAAAAACTCGTATATGTATATATATTATTTATTCATTCTATAGTAAAAATGAAATCACAAAAAAATTATATATATAATAATAATTTATTTGTTATTATTACTAACTAAAAGCTTCTATAACAAGGTTATGAATTTTTTTACGTAATGAATTATAAATAAAAGAAACTTTTATTTATATTTTTAGTTTTTTACTATATCTTAAAGATGTTTATTAAATACTAAATTATTAAACATAAATATTTCAAAGAGAGATTTGATAAAAGGAAGAAAAAAATCAAACTATAAACAAGCTAAATAAGTCAAACTCAAGCTTTATATTTTTTAAACAAGTCAAGCTCAAACTTTAAATTTGTCTCATTTTAAATGAGTCAAACTTGAGTAGTCTCTTTTTCCACAAGCCAAGCCTAAACTCTAAGTGTTCAGCTTGACTTAACTTGTTTACACCCTATTTGTCATGATTTTTTCTTTGTTATCTTTTAATTTGGGGAAGAAATGGCCAAATGAGCATTAGGAAAATTGGGATTTTCGTGATTAATTAGATGTATTGTTATTGTTAGGACTTAGGACATTTGATCTTCCACCTGAACTATTTGTGGAGATATTTAAATTGAATGTTGAATGTTAAGGTTTAGGGAATTACAATTAGATTTGTGTATATTTGAATCTTGGGCATAGTTGGATTTGAATTCCTTTTTGTAGGGTAGTTGGTTTAAATTATAATCTTATTTGTTGTTAATTGCAAAATATGGGCATCCTTAAAAAACATAGATGGATGTATGATAGACTTTTTCCTAGTAAGAGGGGTTATGTACAAGAGTTTTTTTTTATGGGGTTGAGGAATTTGTTAAGTTTATATGTCAATCTTTGCAGTATCAAACTGAGAGAATAATTGGCTGTCCACGTGTGAAATGTTGTAGTGGAAACCTAGTAGACCCTGACATAGTTAGGTTAAAGTTGTATAAGAAAGGATTCAAACCAAATTATTGGTATTGGTCGAATCATAGGGAGTTAGACCCAACTGTAGTTGGATTTCATTACACTATTGGGGTTGGTACTTTTGCTAGGCTTGAAGTTAGTAATGAAGGTGTAGATAATGACTACCAGTAGATGGTATACAATGTTGTTAGAGCTAAAGTTCCTGGGTTCAGGGGTCCTTTTGAGCACAAAGTTAAGGAACCCCAAATGATGAGACTCGGTAGTTTTATAATTTGTTAAATGCTGGAATGCAACCTTTACGGTCTGGGTGTGAAACTCACTCATAGTTATCTATTGCTATCCAAATGTTGAGCATTAAATCCGACCATAATTTGTCTGGGAATGCTTATAATGATGTGATGAGATTAGTGAAAGAAACAAATCCTACGGGGTTACTTGTTCCTAAAAAGCTCTATACGACAAAGAATTTGGTTGCTAAACTAGGGGTTAAATTGGTTAAATATATTTGTTTTTGTGAATGGATGCATGATTTTCTATAATAATGAAGATAAAGAAGTTAGGCAATGTAAATTTTGTGGTGTTGAACTTTATAGGCATCGTAGAAGTGCAAATCGAAATGCTCCAGATGTTGTTATGCAAAGAATGCATTGTCTGTCTCTAATTCTTAGGCTTAAAAGATTGTTTGCTTTTATGAGTTCTACTAAATACATGAGATAACATTATCTAAATAGGTGACAAGATAGGGTGTTGTGTCACCCATCATATGGAGAGGCATGTAAACATTTTGATGAGAAACATCCTTAATTTGCACTTGACCCCTGAAATGTGAGGCTTAGCCTATGTTTTGATGGGTTTAATCCATTTTTCCAATCATCTACACCTTATTTTATTTGATCTGTCATTGTCACTCAATACAACCTTCCCACAAAAATGTGTATGGCCAAACCATGTGTTTTTTACTTGCATTATTCCTGATCCTCATAATTCAAAATTCAAGATTGATGTTTACTTGTAACCCTTAATAAATGAGTTAAAAATCTTGTGGTGTGGTGTTAAAACTTATGACGTGTCAATAAAACATAATTTTATATGAGATTGGCTTTGATGCGGATAATAAATTATTTTCATGTGTATGATATGTTGTTTGATTGGATGACTGATGGTAAACTAGTATGTCCTTATTGCATGAATCAATCAAAGGTGTTTTACCTTAAAACATGGTAGGAATAATTCAAGGTTTGATTGTCATTGACAATTTTTGGATGTTGACTACATGTTTAAAAGGAATAAGGATGCCTTTAAGAGGAGAACTATTGGTCATGATTCGCCTCTACCTAAATTATTTGGAAAAAAATTGTTGGAAATTGTTAGTACTTTGTCGAAAGTAACAAAAAACGAGTGGAAATAGATTGCTTGGATATGATGTTAATCATAACTTGACAAAAGAGAGCATTTTCAAGGAATTATCATATTTAAATGTGATGTGTACAAAAATACTCTCTAAATACATAATTATTAGACTAAAATACTAAAATGTGAATATATATCATTAGAAAAAATGTGTATTTTTAAATTGAGTTTGAATTTACTTTAAAATACTCTTAAACAATAGTTTATATATATTAAGCAATAATTTACATATATATATATATATATATATATAAAATTAAGTTTGATAATTTCTCTATTATTGTATTTATTTTAGTCAGTTTAATATCATTATTTTATTATTTTATTTTATAGATTAAAATGAGTAAAAAATAAACAAAAAGACAAAAATTTAATTGGGTCCAAACAAATAAAAAAAAGAAGTCAAAACCTGAGGCAATGGAAGAAAGATATAAATTGAAGAGAAACAAATTGAAAAAGAGCACGTCACTCGAGGAGTAACATAGTAACGTAGCGGAAAAAAATAAGAGAAAAGAAGGAACAGTGCAGCAGTGGCACAAGAAAAAGGAGAACAGCCCGCATAGCAGTGCAGAGAAGAAAAGAGCATTATCAACAGAGAATATTAGTGAAATAGTTTTATTGTATTTTAATCTTATTATATTTTATTAAATTTTTTATATTAAGAAGATAATAAAATTTTGATTATTTTGATATTATTATATTAAATTATTTTTATCTAAATTTAGGATTTAATATTTATAAATTCTATTTTTCTACTATATTATATGAATATATTTTTAGATGAGTTAGTTATGTTTTTCTCACGCTTTGTAATTTATTTGTATTATCTGAGTGTTTGTGGTAATTATTGGATATCAATTGTGATTTCTTATTAGGAATATATTTGATGATTTGATAATTTACTATTAATTAAGAAAACTTTATCATATACTTAATTATTATTTTTAATATTTTATTGATAGATCTTCCGTGATCACACGCTTGCCGCTAGATCTTTATGAGTTAAATTATTTAGGTATAATAATTTATCATAGTTAATGTTAAAATTAATCTTAGTGTTTTATATTTAGTAGAAACTTAATTTGTTTACTTTGTTTCACTTTAATTTGTATTTAAAATTAATCTTTATTCACTATTAATTATTTAATATTTTTCTTTAGTTTCTTTGTTCCTTTAATTATTCTTTTAATTTGTGTCTCTGTGGAATCGACACTCTAAAGTTGTGCTACAATTACCGCGTTATTATTTGGACGTAATCAAAAGGATAATATAATAAGGCACAACTTGGATGTTATGCATATTGAGAAAAAAAATTGACATTGTTTTCAATATGGTAATGGATGTGAATGGCAAAACAAAAGATAATGAGAAAGTAATAATGGATGTGAAAGAGAATTGCAAACACCCTAACCTAGAACTTATTGATATGGAGAATAGAAATTTCTTGAAACCAAAGGCAAATTATGTGCTTAACAATTGAATGGGTTCAAGATTTGGAAATGTTTGATGGTTATGCTTTTGATTTGGTTAGATGTGTAGATATGAGTTAGTTGCATTTTGTTGGGTTAAAAAGTCATGATTGCCGTGTGTTTATGGAGTCTTTATTGTTTATTGTCTTTCATTTGCTTCCTAAACATGTTTAGAAGCCTTTTACAGAGATTAGTATATTTTTTGAAGACTTGTGTTCAAATACTCCCAAAAGATAATACTTAATTCAAATGAAAAAAAAATATTCTTGTCATTTTATACAAATTGGAAAGGATATTTCCAAATGTTTTCTTTGATTCTATGGAGCATTTGTCGATTCATTTGCCTTGTGAAGCGAGGGTAGGTGGGCCAGTTCAATATAGATTGATGTATCCGTTTAAAAGGTATATGGATAAGTTGAAAAGAGTAGTCAAGAATAAATCACATATGAAAAGTGCAATATGTAAGTGGTAGACCACAGACGAGACTATTCACTTTTGCTTGTTTCACTTTGAACCTAATGTCAATTATGTGAGAATAAGAATGTGGCGCAATGATGATGGGTCTAAAAATTTGGCATTAGAATTGTCTTTATCAATATTCAATCAACCTAGCCGGTCAGTTGGAGTATTTACTACTAAATAGTTGAATGATACTGAATTCAAGTTTGTTGCACTTCACATGTTGCTTAACTATGAAAAGGTCCAACCATTTTTAAAGTTAGTAATTTCTAGATTTTGTTTTTTTTTTAAAGTATGCTTATGTCTAATATTTTAAGTACATAATGTCTAATATTTATTTATTTGTGGACCATGGAGAGTGTCTTTTTACAATGTTTCAATATTCCACTAGAATATTCTTATTATAAGAGAATAGAGGTTGATTTTGCTTCATGGTTCCAATACTATGTAAGTAGTTGGCCTTAACTTAATTATGATTGTTCATTTGTCCATATTTGATTT
This sequence comes from Ormosia emarginata, assembly GCA_029884605.1. NCBI lineage: Eukaryota > Viridiplantae > Streptophyta > Magnoliopsida > Fabales > Fabaceae > Ormosia > Ormosia emarginata. The sequence continues at coordinate 1,191,519 of JAQQTP010000073.1, read as the reverse complement.
TTTAAAATATATGAAATCATGATTCGTAAGTTCAGAATACCCAGAATATGAAAACCAATCATCACCTATGTGATCTTGTTTGGGGCCCAAGTAGACAAGTGAAATGTTATTCACAATACTTTGTTATAGATTTCACACTTCTACATGGACAGAGGGAAGAAATACGATCAACAATGGGGTTTGTGTTAATAGATCAAGTGATGATGAAGGAGATGGTTACTATGGAGTAATTCAAGATATTATTGAGTTATAATATTTGGGCAATCAACCAATAAAGTTATTCTTTTCCAATGTGAATGGTATGACCCAATGAGAAATAAGGGAACTAGGGTACATAAGGATTATAAAGTTGTGGAGGTGTGACACACAAGAAGATATAAGATATTTGATCCTTTTGTCATTGTTCAACAAGCAAGGCAAGTGTATTATGCTCCATGGCCGGGAAGGGTTAATTATAAGATTGGTTGGTGGGTATTGATTAAGACTAAATCCATGAATTTTATGAAGATTGAGGGTGCGTTGAAAATCACATGTCAGGACAATGTTATGTCTATGGTTAATCTAAGTGTTGATACCAATAAGGTTGAGAATTTACGAGATAATGATGGTGGATTTGAAAAAGTTGTTGCAGCTCTAACACCTACTGATAAAGCAAATGTTATTGAGGAAGTTGACAAAGAAGAGGATAACGAAGTAGAGGATGATGAAGAGGAGGATGAAGAGGAATATGAAGAGTCTAATTAATAGTAAGGCAAATTCGTATGATGTTTTAACTTAATTTGTCCTTAATTAATTACCACTTACTATTTTATTTTATGTATGTGTGTTTACCGAACATTTGCATTATGCTTCATTTTAAGTTAACATTCATTAACATTCATATTTTAATATACTATTTGCTTATGCAGATGACGTCTCGTCAGGACAAAAGGAAGGGGAAAGTGACTGAGAAGCAACTTTTACATCCAGTTCTGCATCTACATCATCATCTTTTATGCCACCCAGTTTTGTACCTCATTAATCCTCACTATCTTCATCGCAGCATCAATCTTATGCTTTTAGAGCTGCAGCTAACCATCTATCTCCCACACTTGTCATCCATGATACACCACCCCCCTTTGCCACTCCTACTACCTCTCACAATACTGCCTCAGATCCTAGTCCTTCGGCACCAAGTGGTTTAGTTGTTGGCCACTTAGATCCCACTCATCCAGAGTATAGTGTTGACTCTACCCCGAGTCAACACCTCGACTTGATCAAGCTTGATGGCAAAGATCAACAAAGATATTTATCATCTTATGTAATTTGTTTTGTAAGTTATATTTTAACACACACACACACACACACACACACACACACATATAATGTTTACATATTTTGTTTGTTAATTGGTAATTTTATGCCTTCAAAACTGGTTGCTACTACTATAGCTGAATTGATTAAAGCTAGGTACACCCTTCCTTGGCGTTCTCGGTGCGAGATTCCAGATACGGTTAGACGTTAATGGTTTGACCATTTTCAAATATTTGAGATTTATTCAATTGTTATTTTTGTATTCAATTATTATTTTACTTATTAAATCACTATTGTTTTTGTAGAGGTCTATTTGTTTAGATCCCAGACATTCATATAAAAAATATTATAAGGCTTTCAACCACTACGGTCAAAGCGGAATGTTGAGTGATATCTTGCGGGATGCCAGGGAGGATAACACCAGGCTTGGCTAGATTTGAGAGGCAGTATGGGAAGCTCTCTCGTCATATTGGGAGTCGAGGAAATTTAAGGACAAGCAAGAGCAGGCAAAGAAGAACAGACATTCACCGTCTAGTGGATGCCTACACACTGGGAGATATATCTCCTATGGGACTCATCGAGCAAACATGGTTATTTTAATTTAGCATTGTATTTAACTTGCTTACTTTATATTGTTGACACTTTGTGAATTTGTGATTTTATTTATATATTGAATTTTCACATACATAAGTAATGGGCACACTGCCCAAAGATGTGGACGTGTTTAGGCACTCCCACTTTAAGAAGTCTATCAATGGTAGGGTGGGAACTAAGGTGTCGGAGATAGTTGTACTAATTATCATTATTTATTTTAAGTTTTAAATTAAATAACATTAATTCAATAATCAAATATGTTGTTTATTTAACATAATTACTCATTATTTTTGTAGAAAACTAATTATACTAATGCAGAGGTAAAGGCTTAAAGTCAAAACACTGAGGGAACCTAGTGTCTTGATAGACAACTTAGACAATTGTGGATTGATCCAACTGGGGGAAAGAAGAAAGGTTGTATTTATAGCCTCTGCATCCCAGACAACTGTTAAGTCATCGTGCAACACTCTTAATGAGGCATATCTAGTGAACACTGGTGAAGTGAAAGAGTGTATTAGAGCAAGTGTGAGGGTTGAGATTATGTTTAAGATTTAGACACATGTCAGACATGATTTAATGCAGACGACGTTGTAGGTTTAGATGCAGATTGCCATGCAGCATGCATTAATGAGCACATAAGGAAGCATTTGGATGAGGATGCAAAACCTTATGGTGATTAGCATGGGCATGAGCATGGGCATGGGTATGGGATATGGCATGCCCATGTGTATATATGGGGATGGGAATGTAACCCCCTATGGGGATGGGTATGGGGACAGGCATTGACATGCAATCCATGGGGGGTTTTTTCTCATGACAATGCCCTATATTGTTATGCTTTCTTCTCAGTCGCTCTAACACCCATCTCAACTGCCTCTGCAACCCACCTAGCAGCCACCTCTACAGTCGACATAGCAGTCGCTCCAACACTTGTCTCCTCAATCGCCCCTGCAACCACTCCATCGCATGTCTCCTCACCCGCCTATGCATCTGCTCTAGCATTTGTCTCCCAACTTGCCTTTACATCCTCTCCAACACCTGTCTCCCTAGTTGGTCCAGCACTCGTCTCTTGGTCAGCCACCTCACCAATCGCTCCAACAATTGCCTTAGCAGTCGTTAAGCCTATTTATATTTTTGTTATTTCATATATTTCCACTAGTTACCTCACTAAACCTATTTATTAAGCTTTTCATTCTTTTAATCCTTCCCTTAAGTGTTTCAAGAAAGAAGCAATATTATTGCAAATGAGGTGATATAAGGAGTGTTTTTTTAAATAAGAAGTGAGATTTGAAAATAAAAAAATAAAGAAAATGAGAAGTGGAAAAAAATAGAAAAGGTCAAAATTATTTTTTTTAAAAAGGAGAGAAAGTGTGAAAAATAATGTTGGTAATAGAGGTTAAAAAATAAAAGTGATTTGATAAAGGAAAATAATGTTGAATTGAAAGTGTAGAAATGAGCTTATAAATACTCTTCAAACATTTTTAATTTTCATTATTACCGTTTAGCCTTCATATTTTCCTATTACATACGTTACAAGCTTAATATCTTATTTGATTTTAAGGGATTGAATAGTTCTCTTAATGTGTATGACTGGTCTAAAAGTGTGATATGAAGTATTTTTTTGGTATCCTTCCATGAAATAATAATTACATTTTGTTGTTGAGCATCTCTTCATTCTGTTTTATATGTGAGATCCTTGATTTGATTTGCACTTATTATTTTACTCACATATACTAGTTGAGAGTGACACCCTACCTTTTTTTTAGCATAACACTTGTGAGAATTGCATATAGTTGAAATATGTTCTTGGAGAGGAATTTTAATATTGAGAGAAAGGAATATATCATAGTAGATAGAACTTTCATGTTTTGATGATTGTGAGATTTTTATTACAGATGTGGAATTATGACACATGATAAGTTAAGATAATTTCACTTAAACTTTTGTGTAGAGTCACTTTAATTGCTAGGAACTAGCAATAAACTGTTACATCATGATCATATAAGCTAATTTTTTTTTGTTTTATGATATTGTTGATTGTTTGTTAACATATACTAATTATTAAATAATTATGATAATTACATGATTTAAAATGATTTGATGAAGATATCAATAATCCAACTATGCAAGTTTCTTATTTTGAATCACTTTCCTATTATTTTGAGACTTGAAAACTTAAAAGAGGTAAATAAATATACTTTCGTTGTTGCTTGAGAATTGTACATTAAATGGGACTATGCACAAATGGGAAAGTAAGAAACCTTAAATAAAAAGACTATTATTGGGGTTAGGCCTAATCTATATCTATCTGTATATAATATACAATTGAAGGCAAACAATAAAAAAAAATAGTCTCTCACCTATCAAGAGATACTATAGGAGATGTCTTTCACAAATGGGTCTCCACTTAGGCCTCTGATCGTATTCTAAGTCTCTTATCCATCGGGTGGGGATACTTTGGGAAAATAAAAATATATATACAATTGGGATAAGGCTCCTCTAAAGTAAGTTTATCTCTAAAGTAAGCAAGTAAGAGTGTATTCACCATTAAATAATATAAAATTGAAGGCAAACAATCAAAAAAAATTCTCTCACCTATCAGAAGATACTATGAGAGATGTCTTTCACAAATGAGTCTCCGCTTAAATTCTGATCGTACTCCAAGATATTAGTCTCTCACCTATCGGATGGAGGATACTTTGGGAAAACAAAAATATATATACAATTGGGATAATGGTCCTCTAAAGTGAGTTTATCTCTAAAGTGAGTAAGTACGAGTGTATTCACCATTAAATTTTAGTTAGTTAAGATCACATTGTATTTTATATTAAATCAAGGGTTATATTAAATTAAGGGTGGATACACCCTTACGTGCTCAGTTTAAAGACAAGTTCACTTTGAAGAAGTTTCTTCCATACATTTGAAGCCTTCTATCAAGGAAACTTGTGTCATGTGTCGCCTTTTTAGGCAATTGATTTTTCCTCCAATGCAAGAGCCTTTCCTCTAATAGTAAGTGGTTCAAAAATTTAAATTTCAAATTCTTTAAGATACAATTATTACAAGCAATATATATTCAGATAATTTCAAAAGAAAATATAATTAATTAATTAAATTCATAGAAAGCCAATCAAGTAATTCACACCAATTAAACCATTTTTATAACAAAATCATGTGATAAATTTATAAAAATAATATAAGACAATTCACACAAATTAAAGCTCTTTTATAGCAAGATTTAATTAATTAATTGACTATTGGTTCTTTTATAGAAAGTTAAATTTGTTTTTATTCTACAATTTTTTCATAATATTCTACAAATTTAAAAAGCAACATTTATTCAAATAACTTAATTAAAAAGTTATATATTATGCATTCATTTTTAAAAATTTCAAATCTCACATTATGAATTAGGTTAAATGAATAGAATGCATTGATTCTTTTATTCTTGAAAACCCACGTTATCATCATCATTTATTGAAATAAATTAATTAGAAAATATATATTATGCATTGATTATTTTAAAATTTAAAATTCACGTTATCAATCATAAAAAATTAAATATAATACATTTATTATTTAAAATTTGAAAACTCATGTTATCATCAATCAAGAAAAAAAATAATGCATTTATTATTTTTGTTTTTTTCTCATCTTACCATTTAGGGCTACACACGGGTTCAGGTCGATACGATGACCTGACCAACCTGAGTCGAATCCGATCAAGTCGTCCACTTATTAGTTTGGGTGACGGGTTCAGTAAACCAACCTAATGACCTGACCACCCGAATAAAACGATGTCGTTTTGTGTAAATATCACATTCGTTTCTAGTTTTCTTTCTGACCCGAAGGTAGCTCACTCATTTTCTCAATTTCTCTTCTTTCACTTTATTTTCTCTCTGCAAAATCAAATCCCCAAATTGAAACCCTCCCCTAACCCTAAGTGTCACCTCTGTTGCTGCTCAATCTCAAGCTCTTAGCCATCCAATGAAAGAAGAAAGGTTGCAACATCAGTTGCATCCAAACGAACTACATGAGCAAGCAACTGAGAGTCACAACCAAAATCAACATCATGGGCAGCTCCTGAACTCCCAACTTGTAGGACTTGCAACAGCCATGGACGATGACGGCAGACACCAGGGGAGATGACTACTGCGCAAATCCAAGGAGCACAACGACAACATAGATCTAGGGAGCATGACGGTGGCACAGGTTAGGGGAGACAACGACAACACCAATTTGGGGATCACGATGGCGACACATATCTGGACAATGATCTTGTCCTTCACCAATGTGAAGGTTGGCGACACAGAGAGATCTCCTCTGCTTGCGACTCTACGAGACGACCACGCATGCGATAGTGAGCACGAGCTACGATGGAAAGTACACAGAGATCTTTGTCGACGACCACGCCTGTGAGACGACCACGACTGCGAGTCTGCAACTGCAAGTGCAACATGCGATTGGGAATTTGGTGTGTTGCACAGATCTGGACAATGAGTTCCTTCAGGCGAATCTGAATGTACTTGATCTTGTGTCTTTAGGATACACTTGTAAGTCTGTAACACATTTCATCAATAGAATAATCCACTTTTGGTACAACCCGATGACCCAACCTAATCCAATCCGTCTATAAGTTGGGTTAGTTCGGTTCGGGTTACTAAAAAAAATTCAAGAAATTGGCCCAACCCAACTCGAGCTTGATTGATTGATTTGGATTTTATTTTCCCTTGAACCTGACCCAACCTAACGGTGTGCAACCCTATTACCATTCACAAATTTTTCTTAATTGTATACATAGGTTTTCCTTTTCTTTTTCAATATATATTCATACTTAACATTCTCCTTTTGATTCTATGGGTGTTTTTTAGGTGTTTCTAGATTTTTTTTTCTCTCTTTGAATATTTCTATGGTTGGAAAAGAATACAAAGTTTGAAGTGCATTTTTCATTCCATTAACAGAAGTTATTTTTATACTTCCTTTCAAAACATACTTCTTTTTTCTAGCTTTTACTTGAAACTTAGTATATAAACAACTTTTTATTTGCAGCTTCTTCTTCAGTTTTTCATGCTACTAGGGTTTTCTTCAATTGCATCTCGATTTTGCAACGTCATCGTACAAGCATCCACAATTCTTCTTGGAGATAACATCCTGACTCCTAACTGGTTTCAGTAACTGTGTTTCCTACGATTTTTTGGCTCTTTGGCTACTAATAGTTTTTTTCCTTTCGTTTTGTCTTACCATTTTTATTAATTGTAAGAACTATATGTAAGTATGGTGAAGAAATGTTTTTTACAACCTAATCCAAAAATTGCCAAGGTATCGATAGTTTCTGTTCATTGCTTTGTTTGATCTATTGATAATGTATTTTCATTTCAATTTTCAGTTTAGATCTTATAATGGATTGAATTCAAATTTTAGCATCTCCATTGTTATTTTCATGTTTGGCCTCTTTTTTTTTTTTTTGCATTATTTGTTAGATATTCCCAGCACTTCTTAAGTTGCAAAAATAGGCTTATGTGTTTTAGTTACTTTAATGTGTAAGAATGTTTGCTGTACTTGATATTGAGCTTATGTGTGCAGATTTTTTTTTTTTTTTGATATAGTTGTAAAGGTATTTGTTTTCTTTCTTTTTTCCCCTTAAGTGATTATTATATATATATATATATATATATATATATATATATATATATATATATATATATATATATATATATATATATATATTTTTTTTTGGTTATGCTTTAAATCAGCTTCTTTAACGCCAGATGTGTACTTTCATGTTTGGCGAAAATTTGAGTTGTTAATTAGTTACAACATTCACCATTTGCATGGCACATTTTGTTTTTGCATTCATTTAAATTGATTATCTGTTTTTAACATTATATAATTACAAATTTTTTTTGTTTAAAATTGAATCATCTTTATACCTTTAAAAAACATTATTTTTAACATGGAAGGTATATTTCTAAACATTTGATTTTTTATAGAAGACTTCATTTTTATAAATATTGCACGAGAAGTTAATGGAATAGTTTTACCAATTCTGTAGCATTAGTTTTCTCCTCTATGTGTTATTGCATTCTTCTCCGTAACTGGAACACGGTTTGCAACTTAGCCTTTATTTCAAGAAACAAAACCGATATCATATTGCATTAAGAATTCATTATTTTTTTGTGAAATTGTATTTGTAATGATTTTGCAAGGGTTGAGTTAGTATATATGCCTATGTTAGAAGTTTGGAAGAGGATCCTAATGGTGGTTTCTCATGATTTATATTGAGAGATAAAGGTGTCATAGCAAAGTATAAAAGGTTTAGTAATTTGTGGTGTAATGTTAGATTAGAGTTGGATAAATTTTTATGTAAATTTTATGCAAAGTTTTACTTAATGTCATAGTAGTATGCGTTTTATTAGTAAATGTTGGAGATTTTAAGGAAAAAAAAAAAAGATACCTGTCTTTAATAGTATCTGAGCATTCAAGGTTTTGCAATATGAGTATAATTTATAGATATATGGTTAATAGACCCTTTTTTTTGGAATGGTGCACTCACTTTTTATCTGTTATTGCAACATATATGTACATAATATGAATTCTTTTATTGGTATTTTTTTTAATTTTTTTGTTGGAATGGTTGAATTTGATTAGATCTTATTAATTTTGCTACTATTTTATGCTAATGTATTTTATATTAATGTAATATTTGTGTATTTAAGAAATTAATATACAAAGTTACTGAGTTTTAATTTTTATAATATATTATTTTTCAAAATAAGGAGATTTTATTAATTCTTTTTTATCTGATATTTCATTAATTCTATGCTTTGTTAATTACAGCAATCAAATTTTGTTCAAGGAGATGTATTTTCAGTGAATTCTCTTATTTGCTTTTACAAAAAGGATTAGAAATGAAGTACGGTGACTTACAAATATATTTGATAAAATTTTGTTTAATAAATTGCATTTGAACCTTAAATGTCAATTTAATTGAGAACTAGAATATATACCATGGTTCATTTTAAAAGGGTGTTTATTATTAGTTTTTTATTTAATTTATTATCATAAATTTAAACTAATTAATTATTTCGTGTTAATAAATTTTTATTTATATATTTATATATAGTTTATAATATTTAAATACTACAACAATTATGGAAATATAAATTTTACATTAAAGCATAATAAAATTAATTAAGATGTAATTTCAATGTTTTAATATATATATATATTCAAAAATATTTAAATATTTTTTATCTACATTTTACGGGATTAAAAAATTTATGTGAAAAGATATTTAAAATTTTTATTTACAAAAATATTATTATGTTATGCAAAAAATATTAATTTATTTCTAAAAAATCTATAATTTATTACTAATATATATATATATATATATATATATATATAAAAACCTATTATGTAATACTAGAATCGGACTAAATTAGAATATGACATAAAGTCGACCAAAAATATATTATGTTAAATTTTAAATTCTTGATCACGACCTAATAACTTCTAGCTAGAAAGGAGTGAGTGTGGCCATGACTGAAGATGAGCACCTTGAATTACACCCCGCAAGTGGACGTTTGCTCTTTTTACAATAAAAAAATCATCATTCCCAAGGGCGTTTTAGCAAAGGAACAGACGCACTCATTTATCCAATTGGTGTAAAGCAGAAAAAAATTTATCTAATTAGTGTGAGTTAGAAAAAAAATTATTAAAATAGTATAAAATAAATTGTAATTATAATAAGTCGTAATTGAGAATCACGATTTATATATTTTTATATGAAGTTCTGCCTACTAAGTATAACTTTTTTTTTATTTTTTTTAGTGAAGTCGTATTTATAGGGTGACTTTTTTTTTTAATTTTAGTGAAATCATATATAACATACTGTTAAGAATACTTAAATTTCTTTAAATCAAATTTTTTAACTTTTTTTAAGTTTAAAATAAATCTTAAAATTCATCAAAAATCTCGTTTCATCATTTTTATATTTTTTTTCATATTTGCTGCTAGTCAATCTGACATTAAAACATACATTCAGTATGCTTAAAAATATCACATTAACTTTGATTAACTTCAAAATTTAACCACATCATCTTCTACATATTTGTGACTTAGAAACAAATTTCTTATATTTATTTCCATTAATTAAATAATTTAAGCTAATTTTGAGACTAATAACAGTTATTTTTCACACATAACGTTATAATAAAATGACTAAACGTACTAAAAAAGTTACAAAATTCAATAGACATGTTAATCAAGTATCAGACTACATTTGTAACTATTTATAAGTCTAACATATTTTCAAGGGTGCTACCTTTGTAACCATGTTAATCAAGGAAGGGACAAAGGTGGCACCATCGAAAATATATTAGACTTGCAAATAATTACAAAAGTAGCATAATACTTGATTAATATGTCAGTTGAATTTTGTAACTTTCTAATTATGTTTAGTCACTTTGCTATAACGTTATGTGTGAAAAATAACTGATATTAGTTTCGAAATTAGTTTAAACTGCTTAATTAATAGAAATAAATGTGAAAAGTTTGTTTATAGGTCACAAATGTGTGGAAGATAGTGTGGTTGAATTTTGAGATTAATCGGAATTAGTTTAATATTTTTAAGTATATTATGTGTGTATTTTAATACCAGATTGACTAGCAGCAAATATGAAAAAATATAAAAATGGTGAAATAAGATTTTATATTAATTCTAAGATTTATTTTAAATTTGATGAAAGTTAAGAAATTTGATTTAAAAAAATCTAAATATTTTTAACGATATGTCATACATGACTTCACTAAAATTAAAAAAAAAAAAGTACAAGCATGATTTCACTAAAAAAATCATGCTTGATAGACATCATTTCATGTAAAAATATATAAGGCATGATTCTTAACTATGACTTGCTATAATTACTATTTATTTTGCATCAATTGAATAATTTTTCTTTATACTTACACCAATTAAATAATTTTTTTTCTACTTTACACTAATTGGGTAAAGGAGTCGAACAGGCGAGTTCGTAGAGAATGAATCAGAAGCACCAAATGCCATCAGTGCGAAAGAAAAATTGACCACCATTTTAAAGAAAATGTCTCAAGTTAATAGAGCGATGGTAGTTAAGTGATAGAAGTCGAAATAGAGGATTTTCTAGCCTGAGGAATGATGTGAAACGTATGCACATGATTGACTATATAGCAGAGGTTCTAATTATGAAATAATATTTAGGTGAGTAAAATTTATTATAAATATTTAAATTATTATTTAATATGTATAAAATAGTAAAAATTATTATAAAATTATATTAATTATTAATAATATTTTTATATATATCAAATAATAATTTAAGTGCTTAAATAATGACATAATAGATAGAGATGTCAAAATGGATCGATCTGGCTCATTCGAGGTCAGACCATTTTTGGATCGAGCTATTCAGGTCATATAAGTTTTGAGTTGGTATTTTACTAGTCCAATCTAACTCATTTAAACTTATGTAGTGTTAAAAAAGCGAGGTGACCCGGCTCATTCGGGCTCAGCCCATTCGGGTCATATAAGTTTCAAGCAAGTATTTTGTTAGCCTAATCCTTCTATTTTACCGGGCTATTCGGGCCAGTCCATCGGACTTGACCCATTTTGACACCCCTAATAATAGATCGTATTTATCTAACACTATGTTTGGATGACAGGTAAAGAGGGGAACGAAAAGGAAATGAGGGGAACGGAAATAATTTTGTGTGTTTGTTGGGAGTTTTAAAATTCATAGAAACGGAATGAAATACAGGGGGAATCATTCCTCCCTCTTCCCCTCAAATGTCCAATTTTTGTTCCCTCCAAAATTGAGGTGGAATGGGGGGGAACACATGTTCCGTTCCGTTAATGAATCTTTCAAACAAAGAGGGGGAACTATATTTCATTCCATTCCTTTCCTTTCTGATCCATCCCCACATATTCCGTTCCGTTCCGTTAATGAAAAAACATCCAAACACAGGATAAAAATTTCTCCTAATTATGATAGAAAAGTGAATGACACATGCTTGATACGTGTCAGTTGTGTGGATTAGTTAAATTTTGTAATAATTTTTAATTTGATTTATTCATTAAATTAGTGAGTTGAGGAATTTCATTTTCTCAACTTGACTCAATTTGATTTGTTTAAAAGTAGATTTGATTATATTGAATTTGTGTATTCGACATATGTTTAAAAAAAATTCTAAAAAAAATTAAAATACAAAATCAAAAATTCATTACACATAACATATTTTATATAAATATGACAAGTTATATATTAGTTCACATAATTGATCTTATACAAATATAATAGGTCTTAAATAAATTAAATACACATAAGTGTATAACAAATTAACGAGTCTGACTAATTTAAGTATGAAATAAATTAAACTAAGTTAATAGGTCTCAATATTTAAAAATAACAAATTATTTTAACCAATTGAAGTCAATGTCATCACACATACCAGATAGATTGAAGTAATTATTTACTTTATTCTATATTTTCTTAAGACGTTGTAGTTTTTGAAATATGAAATTCGGGATTTGGACTTTTATTTGAGATATTGGGAATTTGAGAGTGAGTAGTCGAAATGATGATTGGTGAGAACAAGTGTATTGTCTGTATGTGAGTACTTTTGTCTTTTATTAAGCTTCAAAGTAAAATGACATCATTTCATTATATAAGCATTTCTTTTTCAATGGTTGTTTAGTCGCAATTAAAAACTGGTCAAACGACTTTTTAGCCACTTCTAAACAATTTTTTTTAATTTTAAAAAAGTGGGGGGATTAGATATTCGTGGATTAGACATTTCTAAACTCACTATCTGACCCATAAATTACAGGTTTGAATATTTTCTAATCTAACTCAACTTACATTTTATAAGTTGAATTAGGTTAAAATCCACGATTCCACAAATTGACCTTATTAACTTTACACCCTTATGCTTAGAAGACAAAAAGTATATTACAAATGATTATATAATATTATGTAGTTAGAAAAGAGCTGAAACTGCCTCCACCTTAAATTTTTCCTAACAAAAAAATGAAAAGAGCTGAAAGAGTTGTATATATATTTTATTAAATTATAGTATGTTACAATAAACATACTGTTATTGGACACTTAACAAAAGAAAAATATTTTATGTACATCAGAATATGTATATTATATTTACATCATATGTTAATGTGAGAAAGAAATTAAATCATATTAAATGTAATTGTAACATTCTCGTAATATATAAAATGATTTTGTGAGTGAGTTAAATAAAATTACATGTATTTTGATTGGATGAATAACAAGACTGTAACAAAATGCGCTAACTGTGAACAAACGTCTTCAATTGACAGCTTAATTTATATTATTAATTAATTAGTGTATTCATCAACATTATCAATTTGTTTTTTTGTTATTACTTTAATTAATAAAAATATTTGAAGTAATTATAAATATATAATACGAAGTTAATAAGTGTTTAAAAATAGTTGTAACTAAAGAGAAAAGAATAATAAGTATTTATAATACTCACAAAGGCTTTGACACAATTGTAAGCGAACTAGATTGCCAAAGGTGGACAAAGGTTCGAGCAATTGCAAGTGAACTGGATTATCTTTCAATTTTATATTTATCTTATCTTTTATTTGTAAAAACTTTTAAATTACATATATATATATTTTCACCTCAAGTATTTAAAATGGATCAAATATTTCTATTCTTGCCTTATATTTTGTTATGATTATTCTATTAAGATCATAGCATTCACTTGGATAAAAGAATAATCTTCTCTCTTATATACAAACTAAAATTTAATATCATTTTGTTTCGATTAATTTTCAGTGAAAGAATTTTATATTACTAATAAATTTTAAGTCCATTTGACACATAGAATCAGCCTGTAAGAGAACTAGTCAGAATTGGTTAAGAATCGGTCGAACCAGTCAAAACTCAATAGTAATCTAGTTCAAATCGGTTTTATTTAAAAAAAACTTAAACTCATTTTTTTTGTTAATAATTTTTTAACTCATTCAAAAATAATTTTTGAGCTAAATAGAGGCTCAATGTCAAGCTACAAAGGGCCCACATATAAGGAACAAAAAAGACATAAGAATGTTTGCCATCTTATTGACTTTTTATATAGATTGTATACTTAAATGTTTTACTCATTATTTTATGTGAGACTTGTAAGTGTGACTTCATCTTAATTTTTATATATGTTGTATGCTTAGATATTTCACTTATTACTTCATTTATTGTACAATGTGAAACATTGAAATACTAAGTAACATAATATGAGATATTAGTATGATAATTTATTACTTAATATATTTTATAATATTAAAATATATATTTAATTATCACCAATTTGACTACAGTTGAACTAATAAACAGTAAATCAATGGTTTCACCGATTCAATGATCGGTCTGGTTTTAAAAACATTAGTAAGATGTCACTAAGTATCAAATTAAAAATGTGTTAATTTTAACTCTAAGAATTAGTTTAGTGGTAAACGAACATGTGATGTGTGATAGACATACAATCATTGGTTCAAATCATAACTATACCAATTATTTGGAGTTATATTATAAAAAATATTCTTGTAAATCTCTTATTCCCCGTATAGATGACTTGTCTTTGATTGAACTAAATAAGTGGATTAGCTTATTTGCGTGTAAATCGACTTTAATACCTGCAATACTTTAAAAAAAATGTGTTAATTTTCTTCCCTTCCCTTTAATAAGTTAAAAAAACTTAATTACTCTAATGGTAGGACATTTTTTGTCTTTAATAATTATTTGTTATTTATAGAAATTTATATTAGCAATAGATTAAATTTAAATTCTGGTATCAAAATCTTTAGTTTTACTACATATACAATGAAATTCTCAGCAATGCCATGTACACTCGTGTAAAGTTCTATTAGCTACACGAGTACATCACATGACACATTATTAAGTGATAATGATGTATGATTTTGTCATAATCCACCATACCCTGCAAAAGAAGGAAGCCAGCCAAGGGTCTTAACTGGCGACCCAGATGTGCTTAGGCTGAAAGCATCGGTCTCTTGTCTACATCATCTTTCGTTTGGCGGATTGCATGTTGTAGCCGTAATGTATGAACGTTCCTATGCACTTTCATGTGGCAACGTCACACTGTCAGCTTCATACAAGTCCTAATAAAAGGTTCCCATGTCACCAATTCTAAGACAAAACCCTGGGGTCCCAAGTTTTAGGGCCCAACTCACCTCTCACGGTAAAAAGTCTTCTTCCAGGGACCAGAGACTTGTATTGCCCACAGAGTTGACCCAATTTTCAAATTTTAAGTACGACCATTATTTCATCCTCTTGTGTATGGTGATCCAGAGTAGAAGCACAGCCACCAATTTAGAAGATCATCATAAAAAATACAAGTAAATCAATGAAAGATAGTAGGAATCATTATACTATTGTATGGTTGTGATTATATAACTATTTAGACGATAACTTAAGGAAGTCCACTTGTGCTTGTGCATGTGCATGTATTGTACTTGTATATTACCATTTGAACAACAATAAAGAGCACGGCTATATTACATAAATTGAATTTCGTGAATATATCATGAAGATATTTGTAACCAATCAGGTTGGATTAAAAAAATTATTATTATTTAAAAGAAAAAAATTTATCAAACAAAACAGTAAAACATACAAAATTTATTTCTCTTCGTAAACCGTTTCACGAATTGATTCTCGCGATAAACAACATTTTCCCAACAATAAATGTGCAGTATTATTTATTTATTTTGGGTCAAAGAGTATTTAGGATTTTCTCTTTTTGAGTCAAGACTAATTTAGCACTCTTTTTATTGTTTGGTCATGCGGGTAAACCAATGAACTTGTTTAGTGTTGTTGAAGGGACATGTAACGTTTGAATCGGGTCAGCATTTTTTGTGAGGCTTGGCTGAAAGGGCAAAATAACGGATTTGGAAAATTCTGACCAGCCCATTGGATTGGGCCAAAATTTACCCACATAATTTTGTTTAATCCAGGGGCCATGTTTTCGAATTCAATCCACTGGGCTATCATTCTTCTTTCAATAGAGAGCTTGACATTTAAAATTTTATGTACGAATCCGGATTCAGACAAAAATAAAATACGAATTCGGATTAAAATAAAATAAAACCCGTGTGTCGCACGGGGTTAATATCTACGGGCTTTTTAATATGAAAATTGTTAATTTAAAAAAAAAATAATTCAACCACATTTCTTAGATTATGTATCAAAATTTGTCAATTTTGATACAAGTTGGGAAGTTGTCTTGGGTTGCTCTCATATAACATGGACCCATGAAGTTTGAGTCCATAAATAGACATTTGAATCTGAGTTGTTGAAAAAAAAAATTAAATAAGTGGTCATGATTAACTACCTGTAACTTGATTAAAAGGTAAGGAAGAAAAATTTATATTTGCATATAGGTCTTTTTTTTATGTTCGAGTAAAATTTTTTTTTGGGTTTACGTTTGGGTTAATTTTTGTTCGACTGCAATGAGGTATGATTCAAAGGTCTGAATATTCATAAGGTCTGAATCAAATTAGTGGTGTTAGAGCGAAAGACATCATAGAATTAGGAAAAATTTTAATATAGACCTCTTAAAAAGAAGTTCATGGATGAACTAGTGATGTTTTGGTCATTAATTTATTATTAAAAAAAATTAATAGTTTAAATTAAAAGTTAAAATTTTATATAATTTAACTAATAACATTTAAATTTGTATAAAAATTTAGTCAAATTATTTTTTTTATACAAATAATTATATATATAAATAATTTATAGATCTTAACTGATAATTTTTTTATATACCTAAATTTACATATAAATACTATCAAATTAAAAAAAAAAATAATCCATCCATAAACCCAAACTTATTATATCCATGATAGATTCCTCTAAAAACTAGATATCCTTTTGGCAACAAGAATGGCAAGCACTATATAGCAAACTGTCTTTTTGTCCAAAACAATGAGTGGTCTAAGGTTAAGTGGTTGTAAACTGGAAACTTGCAATAATATAATGCTTCCTCATCTGCGGAAACTTCACTTTGTTGAGCACATTATTCAAAATCTGATCTCCAACTGTCATTCAATTAAGGATTTTAAGATTCAAACAGTGCTCAAGTTTGAAATATTTGCAGATTTCAAATCTTTTTCGACTCAATAGGGTTGAGATCCACCACTGCTATCAATTGAAGAAGGTTGAACTCAGGTTTGAAACATTTGCATATTTCAAATCTTTTACTGTAATATTAGTTTTTTTGGTTTGATTTTTGTTTTGGGCTAAGGTTTTTAGGAGAATACCCAAATTAATTTTGTCATAAATATATAACACACCTACTTTATGTAAATTAGAAAAAAAAATAGAGCCATAAATATTAATAATTTATGTATATTTTTGAATAAATCAATACAGGAGGGTTATTCTCTATTTATACTGAGAAGGCATCAGTTGTATAGAAAAATAAAATAATAAATTATAATTATGTATTAAATCAAATTAATTATGTACTAAATCAATTACAATTATTCTTAAAATCAATCGTGATCAACCATAATTAATCACGCTAACATCCTCCCTCAAACTCAAGTGAGTGTAGAAGAAACTAACTTGGGTTTGGAAACCAGAGTGCGGAACCTGGTAAGATGATGAGATTTGATGAACAGATCGGTTGACTGATCAAGAGTGCCAATGGAAAGGAGACGAAGAGTACAACAAAGAATGCATTGACGAATGAAGTGGCAGTCGATCTCAACATGCCTGGTGCGCTAATGAAAAATATCATTGTAAGCAATATGAATAACATTCCTATTATCACAATAAAGAGCAATATGAGATGATTGAGAAATACTCAAGTCGTCAAGAAGCCAACGTAACCAAAGTATTTTAGATGTGGTGTCAACTAGTGCCCGATATTCTACTTCAGTACTGAAATGTGTAGTTAAAGTTTGTTTCTTGCTTCACCATGAAATAAGTGCATCACCAAGATAGATATAGTAATCACCGGTGGATCGGCGATTAGTAGGATCTCCAGCCCAGTCAGCATCAGAATAAGTCTAGAGAACCAAGGAGGAGTTGACTAAGAAATGAAGCCCATGAAACAGAGTTCGTTTTATATACCGAATAATACATAGAACAACAACATAATGAATAGTACGCGGAGTTGACATAAACTAACTGACTAGATGAACAACATATGAAAAGTTTGGAAGAGTAACAGTAAGCTAAATAAAGTTGCCAACCAACTGCCGATAGAGAGTAGGATCATCAAGTGTACTACCATTCAAAGGTATAAACCTGACATTAGGTTCTAGAGGAGTGGACTTGGTGCGATTGTCTGAGAGATCGACTCAAGAAATAAGATCCAAAACATATTTAGCTTGAGACAAATAAATACCATCAACAGATAAATGAACCTCAAGACCCAGAAAATAACTGAGAGGACCAAGATCATTCATCTCAAAATTGCAGCTCAAAGATGCTTTAAGATCAGCAATACTAGAAGTATCATAACTTGTAATAATCATGTCATCAACATAAAGAAACAGTAACGTAATGTCATTATCAGTCTTATAGATGAAGAGTGCTAAATCATAAGAACTAGAGGAGTATCCAAGCTGACTGATAGTGAAATTGAACTTAGCAAACTAGGCTCAAGGAGCTTGTTTAAGATCATACAAGACTTTGCGAAGAAGACAGACCTTGTTAGGTGGACAAGAGTAATCTAGTGGTGGTCGCATACAGACTTCTTCTTCTAAGTCACTATTAAGAAAGATATTCTTCACACCCATCTGATTAAGAGTCCTGTTGTGAGTGGCAACAATAACAAGAAGAGTACAAACTGAAGTAAGACGAGCAACTGGAGCAAATGCTTCTTCATAATAATCTCATATTCATGAGTAAAACATTTGGCCACCAAACAGGCCTTTTAACGATCAACAGAATCATCAAATCGAGTTTTAATCTTGTAAACTCATTTACATTCAACAAGAGTCTTATCAAAAGAAAGATCAACTATTTCCCAAGTACCATTATTCCCAAAGCCTGTAATTCTTCATTCATAGCTTGTTGCTAATGAGGGTCAGTGGATGCCTCTGAATATGTTTGCGGTTCATGAAGGTGAAGCATGGTAGAAAAACAACGATAATCACGAAGGTAGGTGAGAAGGTTTCTTACTCAAGAAGGATGAATAACAATGTTAGATGCATAATTAACGGTCAAGATAATGTCAGTGGAATGAGTCGAAACTTCATATGATGATGAGAGTTCATTGGGAGAATCAGAAGAGGAACTTGGAGGTGGACAACTTGTCTCAGACACATCTGAAGACTCTGTATCATAATCATGTATAAAAATATCAATAGATGATATAGTGAACAAGGGGGTAGAAGTGGAAGGAATTGACTTGAAATAAGACAAGGTGGAGAATAAAGTATCTTCCTAAAAGACAACATAACAAGAAATACGAATACACTAAGAGACTGGATCCCAGCAGCGATAGCCTTTGTGTTCAATAGCATAACTAAGGAAGTAACAAAGACAGACACGAGGTTCAAGCTTAGTGTGTTCTTAGGGTTGAAGAAGAACAAAACAAGCACAATCAAAAGCTTTGAGAGAACTGTAATTTGGAGGTCTCAGGTGAAGATGTTCTTAAGGAGTTATATTACCAAGAACAAAGGAAAGGAGACGATTGATAACATAGATAGTAGTAAGAGCAGCTTCACCCCACATACGTAAAGAACAAGAAAAAGAAATGAGCATAGCTCGAATAAAATCAAGAATGTGATGATGCTTCTTTTCAGTATGACCATTTTGCTGAGATGTACTAGGACATGAAAACTCAGAAAGGGTTCGTTGTTCAGTAAGAAAAATGAGTAATTTTGAATCACGATATTATGAGGCATTATCACAAAAAACCTTAATTGTCTTTGAAAACTGAGTTTTAATCATAGTGGCAAAGGTAATGTAGATTTGAAGAAGTTCAGAACGATTTCTCATTAAATATATCCAGGTAAAACGTGAATAGTCATAAATAAAAATCACAAAATATCGACAACCCCTCACAGTGGATATAGGAGTTGAACCCCAAACATTAGAATGAATAAGATCAAAGGAGGAAACAAAAATAGAAAAGATAAAGCAAGCTGTTTGGCTATCTGACAAGATGTACATTGCAAAGATTCTTCTTTAACATATCCTAAGACACCCTAAGAAAAGAGATGATGTAATTTACCAAGAGAACTGTAATCAAGACGTTTATGCCATAATTGAAAAGAAGAATAAGTAGTAGAAGAAGCATAAATAGTTGACACAGGAGGTGGAGGAACATGAAGGGCAGTGAGCTCAAACAATCATCTAACTTTACGAGCATTCCCAATGATCTATCCCGTTTATGGATCCTACACAAAACAACCAGTAAAAGAAAAGGTAAGTATATAATCAACGTCACACAATTAACTAACAAATATAAGATTAATGTTTAATTTAGGAATTAGGTAAGTGTTTGATAGGGTAAGGGTAGGTAGGGAGATAGGACCTTTATGACTTACTTTCATAAAAAACCCACAAGTGGTATGAATAGAATGAATGGTATCTCTAGAAGAAAGGGAAGAGAATGCATGAAATGAGGAAGTCATGTGATTACAACATGTAGAGTCAAAATACCAACAATTATTACCTGGGATTGTAACACACCTAAATATACTAACTGCAGCGCAATCGTCATTACATCACAGTTACTAAATCCAGGTGTGTCACAGTCATGATAACAGTAGTTTCCAAATTTAAAAGTTTAATTTTTCTTTTCACATTTATACATAAGTAGAAAATACGAGCCATGAATGAAATATAAATGTATTCAACCCTTAATACAACCATTGGCATGAAATCACATTCCTTATATATATATATATATATATATATATATATATATAGTTTATAGCCAATTTACACGAATTACTAATAACATAGAATATAATAATTACAGAGTCAAATAAATTACAGCGGGAATAAAAATATTAAAGGGGAGGAGTAGTAACCCAGGGATGGGTACTTGATAATCATATATTTTATACATTAATAAACCTTCATTATTAGTCATTTACACTCTTCATGTACTTAATTGATTGAATTTGATTATGTTTTGTAAGTTTGAACTCGAATCAGACTTAATTGATTTTTTCAGCATTATTTGGGTCTTACACTGTTTCTGTATTTTAGCCATATCTTGAGTTCTAAATGTCTGATAATTATGAATTTTACCTTGAAGGAAAGATAAGAGAGAGCTCTACAACTTTGATGAAGAGCTCAAAGACAATTTCAGACATCTAGTGGAGCTAATTGGGCATGGAAATCAGAATACGAGTTTTGTGACTGGAACCCGAACAGTGTGTAGTAACTAGAACATAATTCGAGTTTGGGTTTATAAAATGGGCTGAAAATTTGTAATCTGAAAGTTAAGACCCATATGTACAACTTTCATGACAAACACAAAACTTGATTCAGGCTCCTTGATGGTGATATTGGGTCTGAAAGTCAAAATAGAGGTGCTGAAACTGGTCCTGAACAGTCTGTAGTAATTGAGTCATATCTTGGGCTGTAGGACGATTTTTTGGGTGCTTCCACAGCCATTGGAAAGCTTAGACAATTTCCTAAAACTTTCATGAAGACCACTTGGCTTGGAAATGACGAAATCAATGAGTTCAGCAATAAATAATTTCGGAGACAAGGAAGCTCACCTACTAATCTCACCTACTAATCTCACCTACTCATCCACCTACTAATCTCACCTACTCATCCACCTACTACTCCTAATCCTCTATAAAAGGCTGGATGTGGAGAGCTCTAGAAGACACTTGGTGTTAGAGATAACTTTTCATAGTTCTTGTATATTTTTTCTTCATTGTAATGGAGAGCTAAGTCACTTCTAGTCAATTTGGGACTCTTGAAGAGATTGTGGTTTGGATTCTTGAGACTTTGGTTTATGTAATGTATTTGATTTATATTTGGATTCTTCTTCTCTTCTTCTTCTTCTGTTTTCTTGATCTTGAATGCATGAATGATGATTCTGTTTATGTTTATTTTAAGATTAAGTATTGTGATTAAACTTAGAGCTTATTGATCTGAATTAATCACATAACTGAAGATTGAGATTTGTGATGAAACTTAGAACTGATTGATCTAAACTAATCATGTAATTGAAGAGGTTAGGTTACTGATTTGTGCCTAGGTTAATTGAATTCGGTACTTAAATTGACATATATTTACATGAATGGTGCGATTGCAGATTTGTGTTTATTGAATTCTGGACGATTGTCTAGTATGAATTCTGGATCTGATGCAGAGATCTCGGTTAGATCCAAGTTAATCATTCAAATGTATTTCAGGTGTTTGTTGAAAGGTCTATGATTGAATCCACCCAATCTCGGATAGATTTCTGAATTGACTGTTCTTTTAATTGTTATTTTTCTTCAGATCTTGTCATTGTAATCCTTGAACAATCAAAACCCCCCTTTCTAACTTAACTTAATTTGATAAAATTGCATTTACCATCCTTGAGGAGACGATCCGGTGTTGTTCACTATACTGCAAACTTAGTTAATAACTTCGATTATAATTTTGACTGAGTTCGGCGCTCGTCAAAATTTTGGCGCCGTTGCTGGGGATCTCGAAGGTGTAATCTTTTCATTTTGAGTAACCTTACTAATTTTTGTTCTTTCTTACCTATTCTAACAGTTATTTTTCATTTACTAACATTGTTCATACCATACTAATGTTTTTATCTTAGCTTTTGAATTTTTCTGATTTAGGAAAGACAGAAAACAAGTGATTACGGGTAACTATTGCAATTTTTGAACTGAAACATGCCCAGAATGAGCTAAAACATGGTCGGTTGAAGGAAAACAGCTGATAAATAAGACTCACAAGAATTGTGAGGTCACCCCTGTTTTTCGAAATTCTATCATTTAGACCACTTTTTCAATTTTTTATTATTTTTTATTGCATTTTCTAGTTTCATTTTTATGTAGATTTTGTTACGTGTTGATTCCATAATTTTTAAAAATGGTTAGACATATTAACTAGATTTATTTTTGCATATTTTGAGTGTTGTTTAGTGTATTTTGCTTAGTTGTAGTTTTTGTGTTTTTGTGCTTTAGTTGATGCATGACTAGGTCCAATCCTGATATCTTGCTTGATCTTGATCCTGAGATTGATAAGACCTTGCATAGATTAATTAGAGCTCGTGTGATAAATTCAAGAGTTAATTCTGAACCTAGCTTTGATTTTGGGAGTGAACATGATAACTTAAGTAATTCTGAAATCATGGCTAATAGAACCCTTAAGGAACTTGCTGCTCCTGATGTATCTTACCAATCTTTGTGCATTCAATATCCTAATCTTGATGCAGATTTTGAATTGAAATCTTGTGGGTGAAGATCCTCATAAGCACCTGAAAGAGTTCCGTGTTGTGTGTTCAACCATGAAGCCACAAGGCATCTCTGAGGAACACATCAAGTTAAGGGCATTTCCCTTCTCACTTGTCGATGCAGCCAAAGATTGGTTGTTTTATCTTTCACCAGGTTCAGTCAGAAGTTGGAATGACATGAAGAGGTTGTTCCTAGAGAGATTCTTCCCTGTCTCTAGAGCTGCTGCAATTAGGAAGGATATATGTGGCATCAGACAGATGTATGGTGAAACTTTGCATGAATACTGGGAGAGATTCAAGAAGTTGTGTTTGAGCTGCCCTCATCACCAAATTAGTGAACAGCTCTTGATTCAATACTTTTATGAGGGCTTGCTTGCCAAATGATAGAAGCATGATCGATCTTTGCCTCTGGAGGAGCCTTAGTAGACAAAACTCCTACCGCCACAAGAGATCGATAGCAAACATGGCAACCAATACCCAACGCTTTGGCTCGCGGATCATCACCGCAACCAGAGGAGTTAATGAAATTCAAGCATCTCATATGGACCAACAAAGAATGGAACACAGACTAGATGAATTGACTTCTTTGGTAAGACAAATAGCAGTGGGTCAACAACCACCCATGCAGATGACTGCATCAGTGTGTTGTTGCACTTTTCATGCCCTACACTTCAGGAAGATGGTTCCACTTTTCCAGATCAATGTGTTGTTGCAGCTGATATTTTTCCTGGTAGATCCCAATATCAGTAACAACAGCAACAATCTAGATATGATCCATTTTCTAGTACTTATAACCCTAGTTGGCGAGACCATCCCAATTTGAGATATGGGAATTCTAGCCAGCAACAACAACCCCACCAAAGAAGAACAACAATTTAGATACCAAGTGCAGGTCCAAGCAACAAATACCAACAAATACCCCTGCATTCGAGACAACGACAAGACATTTCGGCCATCTGTCGATCCACTCCCCGAGCCATCATTGGAAGACCTGATGAAACAAATGGCCACAAATAACATTCAGTTCCATGAACGTCAGTGCTAATATTCAGAATTTACAAACTCAAATCGGGCAGCTGGCAACCACTGTGAGCGAGCTAAAGAGTCAAGGTTCTAGCCAATTGCCTTCACAAATAGTCAACAATCCAAGAGGCAATGTAAGTACAATTACCTTGAGAAGTGGCAAAGAAGTTGATGTTCTAACCTTACAGCAATCAGAAATTGACCAAAAACGGCAGGAAATAGATAATTCAGTCCGAGAAATGTGTACCACTGAAGAAAATTACAGAGAATTCAGATGTTACCATTTCATTACCTTTTCCAAATAGGATCACACAATCCAAGAGAACAATGCAAGCAGAAATGGAAAAAGAAGTCATGGAGACATTCAGGAAAGTGGAAATCGATATTCTCCTCCTAGATGCAATCAAGCAAATTCCAAAATATGCTAAATTTCTCAAGGAGTTGTGCACTCATAAGAGAAGGTTGAAAGGGAATGAGAAGATCAGCATGGGTAGAAATGTTTCTGCAATGATTCTGCCAAGCATGCCACAGAAATGCAAAGATCCTGGAACTTTCACAATTTCTTGCACAATTGGCAACTCTAGATTTGAGCGTGCAATGCTAGATTTGGGTGCTTCGATCAATGTCATGCCTATGTCAGTTTATAAGTGTTTAAACAATGGTACTTTGCAACCCACTGGTATCGTGATTCAGTTGGCAAATAGAGCCACTACTCATCCTGCAGGTGTGCTGGAAGATGTGTTAGTTCGGGTGAATGAGTTGATTTTTCCAGCAGATTTCTACGTTCTGGACATAGAAGATGAGTCTTCAACAAACCATACTCCATTGATTCTAGGCAGACCATTCCTCAAGACCGCCAATACCAAGATAGACGTGCATGCTGGCACCCTTTCTATGGAGTTTGGCGACGATTTGGTACAATTTAACATTTTTGATTCCATGAAACACCCCTGAGGAGCATTCTGTTTTCCATGTTGATGTGATTGAGATCTTTGGTTGATGATATCTATCTTGATTTATATCTTTGAATTCCACGATATTGTTGACTATCTTGGTTCTGTTTCTTGTGATACATGTGCTACTTGTGATATTGAACCATGTCTTTGCGTGTCTTTGAGATTTGTTACATTATGAGTAATGATCATGCTTGATGATACAACAATTGAGAATGAGAGTCGGTACCATGCTTGAAATTAATGTTCTTTGAGATAGTTATTTTAGATCACTTGTTACCTTCCATTGTGCAACCTCCATCTTTGGAGTTGAAGACTTTACTGGACCATCTTAAATATGCATATTTGGGAGATGGTGAGACACTACAGTGATCATTGCTAAAAACCTACAACTTGATCAAGAAGAAAAATTACTGCAGATTTTGAGGCGAATAGGCAAGCCATCGGATGGACTCTTACAGATATTCCTGGTATTAGTCCCTCCACATGCATGCATAAGATTTTATTGGAAGAAGGGATCAAACCAGTTAGACAGCCCCAAAGGAGACTAAATCCCCTGATTCTAGATGTGGTGAAAAAGGAAGTTACAAAGCTGCTTCAAGCTGACATTATTTATCCCATATCTGACAGTCAATGGGTGAGCCCCGTGCAAGTGGTTCCCAAGAAATCTGGGGTCACAGTGGTTGCGAATCAGAACAATGAGCTTGTGCCCACACGAGTTCAAAACAGTTGGCGAGTTTGCATTGATTATAGGCGGCTTAACCAAGCTACCAGAAAGGATCATTTCCCGCTGCCCTTCATTGATCAGATGTTAGAGCGGTTAGCTGGCAAGTCACATTATTGTTTACTAGATGGATATTCGGGCTATTTTCAGATTCATATAGCCCCAGAAGATCAAGAGAAGACTACTTTCACTTGTCCATTTGGCACATTTGCATACAGGAGGATGCCCTTTGGTCTCGTGCAATGCTCCAGGGCACCTTTTAGAGGTGTATGGTAAGTATCTTTTTGATTTTTAGAAAATTGCATGGACGTATTTATGGATGATTTTCTTGTCTATGGATCTTCCTTTGATGCATGTTTAGATAGTCGGCTCGGTCTTGCATAGATGCATTGAGACTAACCTCGTTCTAAATTTTGAGAAATGTCATTTCATGGTAGAACAAGGTATATTCTTAGGGCATGTGATATCTCGTGAGGGTATTGAGGTAGATCCTACAAAAATAGATGTTATTTCATGCCTATCTTACCCCACGTGCGTGCGTGAGATTCGTTCTTTCCTTGGTCATGCGGTTTCTATCGGCGGTTCATAAAGGATTTCGGCAAAATTGCACTTCCGCTATCCAACTTACTGCAAAAGATGTGGAGTTCCACTTTGAGAAGAAGTGCCGGGATGCCTTTAATCAATTGAAGCGAGGCATTGACCAATACACCTATCATCCAACCACCGGATTGGACACTTCCATTGAGTGATGTGTGATGCCTCTAATTATGCATTGAGAGTTGTTCTTGCACAAAGGGTCGGTAAAGTATCTCATGTCATTTCCCATGCTTCGAGAACTTTAGATCCTGCACAAATCAACTACACCACAACTGAAAAGGAACTTTTAGCAATTGTTTTTGCTTTAGATAAATTTCAATCATATTTGCTTGGTTCTAGAGTGGTTGTGTTTTCAGATCATGCAGCATTAAAGTTTCTGCTGAAGAAGCCCAATGCCAAACCCCGGTTGATTAGGTGGATGTTGCTCCTCCAGGAGTTTGATATTGAGATCCGTGACAAGAGTGGAGCGGAGAATTTGGTGGCCGATCACTTGAGTCGAATTGAAAGGGAGACAGATGTTTTCCCATCCATGATGTTTTCCATGATGAGCAACTTTTCAAGGCTGCAAGGCAACATCCCTTGGTTTGCTGATTTGATTAATTTCTTAGTTGCTAAAGCAATACCTGCACATTTCACTAAGGCTAAGATTGATAAATTGAAAAGTAAGTCAAAGTATTATGTGTGGGATGATCCTTACTTATGGAGATTTTGCAGTGACCAAGTAATTAGGAGATGTGTGCCTGATGATGAATTCCATTCCATTCTTAGCTTTTGTCATAAACTTATATGTGGCGGCCACTTCGGTCCTCAACGGCATGCTAGGAAAGTTTTAGACTCTGGATTATATTGGCCCACTCTATTTCATGATGCATATATGTTTTGCAAATCTTGTGATCAATGCCAGAGAACAGGGAATACTTCTCGTAGGAATGAAATGCCCCAGAAACCCTTATTATTCTGTGAGATTTTTGATGTTTGGGGTATTGACTTTATGGGTCCTTTCCCTATATCATTTGATTTTGTTTACATTCTGCTTGCTGTGGATTATGTATCTAAATGGGTGGAGGCTAAGGCCACTCGGACTGATGATTCTAAAGTTGTTGTGGATTTTATTAGATCACAGATTTTCTGTAGGTTTGGAATCCCGAGAGCCATCATTAGTGATCAAGGTTCACATTTTTGCAATCGAAGCATAGAGGCTTTGATGAAGAAGTATGGAGTCCAACACAAGGTTTCTACACCCTACCACCCCCAAACCAATGGGCAAGCCGAGGTCTCCAACGAGAAAATAGCGGATACTCCAGAAGACAGTTCAACCTAACGAAAAGGACTGGAGCAAGAGGCTTGAGGATGCTTTATGGGCTTACCGGACTGCTTATAAGACACCAATCGGGATGTCTCCATATCGGATTGTTTTTGGAAAAGCATACCACCTGCCAGTGGAAATTGAGCATCGAGCATTCTGGGCGGTGAAAAGGTGCAACTTGGACCTAGATCGGGCGGTATATGGAGAGGAAGCTGCAGTGCCTGCGACAATTGGAGGAGATCCGCTTGGAGGCTTATGAGAGTTCCAAACTTTATAAGGAGAAGACCAAAGCTTTCCATGATAAGTTGATTCTGAGGAAAACATTTGAGATTGGTCAAAAAGTTCTCCTCTATAACTCCCGCCTCCGTCTCATGCCTGGCAAATTAAGGTCTAGATGAGATGGACCATTTATTGTTACTAATGTTTTTCCTTACAGTCTTTGTTCGGATTAAAAGTGAGGTCATTGCCAAAGCTTTCATCGTAAATGGACACCGCCTCAAACAAGATATCATGAACTTTCGGAGAATGCGAAGTGGAGGTGATGAACCTTCTCCATCCGCATTATGAATAAAAAAAAAAAAAAAAAAAAAAAAAAAAAAAAAAAAAAAAAAAAAAAAAAAAAGAAAAAGAAAAAGAAAAGTTTGTGTGCCCGACAATGAGGTAGGTAGTGTCACTCGAAGCATGTGGAGGTCATTTTTTCTTCGGCGACAACAAGCTGCAAAAATCTTGCAGTATGGATTTTATTGGCCTACTTTATTAAAGGTCTTTTACACCTTTTGCAAAAGCTGCGGAAATTGGTCAAAAAAGTTCTGCTTTGAGATTATCATCTGCACCTACTCCTTGGAAAATTGAGATCTAGGTGGCGCGGTTCTTTTGTTGTCAGACACGTGTATCCTCTGGGGACGTAGATATTGAGGATCCTAGGAATGGTACTGCGCTTAAGTTAATGGACAAAGACTCAACCATTCCTGGAAAACCAAGTTCTTGAGTTCTTTGTGTTGCCGGTTAAGTGGCGGATACGGTACTCCGTGACTCTCGAGTCGGTTTATTTTTCAGTTTCCCAAAATAACTGAACCCTTCTTCTCCTTCAAAATGGATGTCATTCTTTCAAACCTGAGAAAACATTTTCCTTCTCTTCCTCAAAATGCTCTGAGAAAAATCTACAAAGTTCGATGTGAGAGATTGAGACTCATTAATGCACAAGGGTATGCCGAAGATGTCTGTTGGATAATTGAAGCAAAGGTCCGATTAGCGGTGAGTCCTCAATTTCATTTGACTCATATATGCCCGGGTCTTGGAAGAAGTTCATATTCTAAAAGGAGAAGAGCAAAAAGGTTACAAGTCATCACAAATGTGGACGATGGAACGTAACAAGCGATGTCGTACTTTGGGGATGGTTTCGCAAATAGAGAAGATAAAATTTTCTTCATTAAGAATGGACTGAGTAAGGAGTCATTAGATAATATCTTATTGACTCTTGAGACGCATTCTTGTGGATTGGTGCATCGTGAAATTCTTAAATTGTGGAATCTCTTCAAGGATGAAGAAAAACGCTACAGTCTTGGGGATCTGACTCTAAAAGACCCTGTTTGCCAAATTTTAAGAAAATTGGATGGGAAGCTTATCCTCGACTCATAGAAGACGTTTAAGCCGTTACTAGACGTTAAACCAGAGGCAGATGTGAGCCACATCCACAAACAATTTGTACATATCATCCTCTTCTTCTTCTTCATGTCATCTTAAAAAAAAACACAAAAAAAAAAACAAAAAAAAAAGAAAAACAAAGAAAAAACAAAGAAAAAAAAAAAAAGTATTTATACGTGTTGGCTTTGGTAACACACACCGTGAATGGGGAAATGCATGCATCTGATCCAGCCTTCTTAATTGAAAAACAAAGAAGGTAGATTGTATCCCACATGTGAGGCGGCCCGGTCGTATTATGGCCACTTGTCCCTTACAGGGAGCCACATGTTCTTATTGGTCTTGAATGGGTCGAATCTTGGTCAACAATGCTTTGGCACAAAGCCGAAAGAAAGGAACTACCTCCATCCCAATCTTAAGTAAGTATACACTCATCTTTCATTAAGTTTTTCTAACAATTTCAAAAAAAAAAAAAAAAAAACAGGGATGTGATGACTACTTGCAATCATGACGCGCGATATAAAGATACGCCATGGAAAGCCGTATACATACAGTATGTGATCATTTTCTATTTCTTTTATCTTTATATCATTTTGTTGTATTTTGATTTTTGTACAGACGATCCTTTGAGCATGGTCCTTCAAGGGTTTCTAGACTTCTTTACCTTGATGGTTTTCTTGAAGTAAAAAAAAAAAAAAGATTCTGTGTTTCTTAATTTCAACCTTTTCTGACAACAGCCAACCTACCCTCATAGGTGCAATTATTCCTCTTTCCATTCTTTTTCCTACTTAAACACTCCATTTTCTCCATTTTCCTTCAACTAAGAAACACTCAAAGGGAGGAAAAGTATAGAATGGGGCCTCCTATTCGTAACCTAAAAAATGTCTGTGTTTTTTGTGGGTCGAATTATGGGAAGGGATTAGAATTTGTAAACGCAGCTAGCACTCTTGGTCGATCACTTGCTGCGAGGAATATTCATCTTGTATATGGGGGAGGTTGTTGTGGGTTAATGGGGGCTGTATCACTTGCTGCTTTTATAAGAGGCAGTCAGGTTTTAGGTGTTATTCCTAAACCTTTAGCTGAAAATAACATCACTGGAAAGACAGTTGGAGAAGAAATTCAGGTAACATCTATGCATGGACGAATGAAAACAATGGTTGACAATTCTGATGCATTTATTGTCTTACCAGGTGGTTTTGGTACTTTGGAAGAAATTTTTCAAATTGTCTCTTGGTAGAACTAAACATCCACCATAGACCCATTGGTTTGTTGAATGTTAATAATTTCTTTGATCTTTTGTTATCTTTTCTTGACAAAGCTGTGGAACAGAAATTTATCACTCCTTCGACAAGACAACTTCTTATCTCTGCCTCCACTATTGATGAGCTCATTGATAAATTAGAAGCTTTTGAGTATGTACCTGATCAGGTATTAGCTCAGATAGATTGGTCAACAGGAAGCAGCGAAGGAAGTAACAAGAAACAAAAGCCAGATCTGCGACTTTATCTTTAATGGGTTTGATTTTATTATACTTTGCTTCTGTTTAAATTTGTGTCAGTTTTCTCCATCAGGTAATATCTTCTATCATTTACTCATCTATATTTTAACATTGAGGACAATGTTGTGATCTAGTTGGGAAGGAAGGATAGTTGACCCAAAAAAAAAAAGTAAATAAATAAATAAATAAAAAATTTATTGTTTTGTTTGGAAAGTATGATATGATTGTTATGTACTTATTAAACTAATTAGTGATGACAGAGTAAGGAGTAATTTTACTCTTGAGACGCATCTTAATTGGTGGCAGAGTAAGGAGTTTTTTAGGTAGTAATTAATTAGTACTAAAGTTTTATTATTTGATTTTTTTTCAGGGTCTGATGCGGCACTGACAGTGTGTTTCTTTTCTGCTTGGCGTTGATTCACTTCTTATCAGGTTGTGTTGCTCTTTTCTATATCTTTCTTTCACATTGAAGGCAATGTTATATTAAGCGTGGAGGAGAGATTTCATGACATGTTCTTTTTGTAAAAAAAAAAAAATTCAAAAAAATTAAAAAAAAAAAAAGGGTTCAATGCATGCATGATTGAATAACTTTTCTCCCTTCTTGAACTAATATGCTTGGTGATGGATGATTGAATTGATGAATTGAGTTTGATGGATGCATACCTTGTGAGATTTTGAGCCTAATGGATGGATTCAACATTTATGTCATTCTCTTCTTTCTTGTGTGATTTTCACTCATGTTAATGACCACTCTAGAACTTGCTTTGATTCTTTTTGAGGCTACATTTCACTTGCATGCATGAACATGATTGATGCCCTCTTTCTTAATTAACTAGTTTAACCAAATAGCCAACCTTGTTTTCAATATGATATCAAGCACTCTTTTGACTTCTTGAAAATTCTCTGATTCCTGCCAACCTTGTATATTTTCCTTTGCTTAACCCCTTTGAGCTTATTTGATCATTCATTGTTTCTATCTCATTATGTGCCTTAAATGAAAAATCGTGTTCCTACTTTACCTTAGGGAATAAAAGAACATTAGCTTGGTTAATGGATGAGTTTTTGAACAAGTGTGAGGGTGTGTGTACAAAATGGTTGTTGAAAAAGGAAAGAGTACAAAAAAAAAATAAAAAAAAGAAAAGGATTGGGAAATGAATATGTAAAGGGATATACATTAGAGTTGTGATGAACTTTTATGCTTGTTATTTGAACTCAGCTCTCATTTGCTTTTATTCTCTTTGGTATTTATCCTCTCATATCCATTTTATCCTCTTCTGTTTCCTTGACCTCACTACAACCTTGAATAAAGTCCTCATGATTTGTGTGTGCATGTGTTTTGAGTAGTGGAGAAGTAGAAGATAAGCAAGCTTATGGTAGTGCAATTTTCATGGATTGAATTGAGTGAAATACCTACCTTTTAAACACTTGAGAGATTAAGAGGGAATCTTGTGAGGATCTATCATTCTTAATTCATTCTTTTCAACGGAAGTTTCCTTGCTTGTTGGTTTGAGATGTAAAGAAATGTTACCTCATTTATGCTTTGATCCCTTGAATTTCTTGTTGCTCTTCTTGCTTCATTGAGTCCTTTAAAGTTTTTAGCTTTTAAGTTTGTGTCGTTTGTCTTTGTCTTCTAACTTTAGTTTTATATGTTTTGCCTAGGAGTGCAAAAAGCTAAGTGTGGGGGAATCTGATAATCATATATTTTATACATTAATAAACCCTCATTATTAGTCATTTACACTCTTCATGTACTTAATTGATTGAATTTGATTATGTTTTGTAAGTTTGAACTCGAATCGGACTTAATTGATTTTTTCAGCATTATTTGAGTCTTACACTGTTTCTGTATTTTGGCCATATCTTGAGTTCTAAATGTCTGATAATTATGACTTTTACCTTGAAGGAAAGATAAGAGAGAGCTCTACAACTTTGATGAAGATCTCAAAGACAATTTCAGACATCTAGTGGAGCTAATTGGGCATGGAAATCAGAATACGGGTTTTGTGACTGGAACCCGAACAGTGTGTAGTAACCAGAACATAATTCGAGTTTGGGTTTATAAAATAGGCTGAAAATTTGTAATCTGAAAGTTAAGACCCATATGTACAACTTTCATGACAAACACAAAACTTGATTCGGGCTCCTTGATGGTGATATTGGGTCTGAAAATCAAAACAGAGGTGCTGAAACTGGTCCTGAACAGTCTGTAGTAATTGAGTCATATCTTGGGCTGTAGGACGATTTTTTGGGTGCTTCCACAGCCATTGGAAAGCTTAGACAATTTCCTAAAACTTTCATGAAGACCACTTGGCTTGGAAATGACGAAATCAATGAGTTCATCAATAAATAATTTCGGAGACAAGGAAGCTCACCTACTAATCTCACCTACTCATCCACCTACTACTCCTAATCCTCTATAAAAGGCTGGATGTGGAGAGCTCTAGAAGACACTTGGTGTTAGAGATAGCTTTTCATAGTGCTTGTATATTTTTCCTTCATTGTAATGGAGAGCTAAGTCACTTCTAGTCAATTTGGGACTCTTGAAGAGATTGTGGTTTGGATTCTTGAGACCTTGGTTTATGTAATGTATTTGATTTATATTTGGATTCTTCTTCTCTTCTTCTTCTTCTGTTTTCTTGATCTTGAATGCATGAATGATGATTCTGTTTATGTTTACTTTAAGATTAAGTATTGTGATTAAACTTAGAGCTGATTGATCTGAATTAATCACATAACTGAAGATTGAGATTTGTGATGAAACTTAGAACTGATTGATTTAAACTAATCATGTAATTGAAGAGGTTAGATTCTTGATTTGTGCCTAGGTTAATTGAATTCGGTGCTTAAATTGACATATATTTACATGAATGGTGCGATTGCAGATTTGTGTTTATTGAATTACGACGATTGTCTAGTATGAATTACGGATCGATCTGAGAGATCTCGGTTAGATCCAAGTTAATCATTCAAATGTATTTCAGGTGTTTGTTGAAAGGTCTATGATTGAATCCATCCAATCTCGGATAGATTTCTGAATTGACTGTTCTTTTAATTGTTATTTTTCTTCAGATCTTGTCATTATAATCCTTGAACAATCAAAACCCCCCTTTCTAACTTAACTTAATTTGATAAAATTACATTTACGATCCTTGAGGAGACGATCCGGTGTTGTTCACTATACTGCAAACTTAGTTAATAACTTCGGTTATAATTTTGACTGAGTTCGGCGCTCGTCAGTACTACCAGCAGACAAGGCCGCAACCCCATATGCACATGACGCACGGCGTCCCAGTTGACACGACAGGCATCAATGCCACCACGCGGCTGCACTCTTACGTAGCTGACGAAATCTTGTCCAGATGCTCAAGTCAATCAACCAATGGTATGGTCCCTCTTTATCTTCCTCACGATCTTTTATCAAACATAAATGTAAAACAGAAATGCACAAATATAGGAAAGAGGTGAGATTCCCAGCTTTCAGTACCAACATGCAGCAAGAAAATAAACGGCGTCGAACGCCCACATAAGGCACGGTTAATACATACAAATGCAGTAATACCTGAAAGCAATTAACGAGAATAAAGCAGCAAAGAATAATAGTTAACATTATCCATAGCCAGCTAGCAACATTAGCATTACCAAGAGTCAAATAAGTATCGCAGTCATAATAGTAAACACATTATCCAATTATAAATGCTCAATGGATCATGTGACTGACAACTCACAATGCAACAAGGGTACCAAAGTTCCTACTCCATGGAGCTAGACATAAACATTTTCGGAGTAAATGATCAAGGAGTAATACCAGTATCTCAGTAGCCTTAAAATATAGTGTGCTCTCTTTCATAAAATTGTTTGCGCAATAGCTTATACATGGTACCTCAACAGTTGATCGCGATATAGGACAACGTCTCAGGCCGGATCGTTGGTGTGTTACGTTGGTCTATCCCACGGCCCCAGCGGAGCAACCACTGTCTATTGTGAGACACCCACACCCCAACGCCCCCAGGGTCAACAACATATGACACCTACGCTTAGTCTATTCGCACCCGCACATAAGTGTTATTCAAACTCCTAGGCAACATAGCCTTCTCAACAATGTCTAACGGACAACACGCATGTATGATGACACAATGTCCAATCATGTATGTTCATCAATGATGCATTCAACATAAGCATTGCCTCAATGGCACATAAGCATTATTCAATGATCAACATGACATATTCAACAATATGTCTATTAAAATCATTGCCTCAATGGCATATCATCATTTCTTATCTCATTGAATACTGAATCAATAACTGCATAACCCACATAGGGAATCACACTTGCATCAATAATTCTCACTAGGAATATATGTTCCTACATACCAATATTTCAATGTGATGGATCCAAGAATTCCATTTTCAAAATCATTTCTTCTCTATTGGTATGAATACATATTCCTATCGCATTTAAGTAAAGTAAAATCCTTGAATCCAGGGTTTTTAAGTTATGTTGAGTTACAAAGGACAAAGAACCATAATTCTAATCATTTCCTGCTCAAAAATCTCATTTTTGGGTCTTGGTAATCGATTACATCACCCTGGTAATCGATTACCAACGTAACAGAATCTTTATAATCGATTACAATCTCATTGTAATCGATTACATGATTCCCAGAACCACGATTCGTAACTTCAAGGCCACAGTAATCGATTACACAGCCCGTGTAATCGATTACCAATTGACAGAACCTCCGTGTCGATTACCCACAAGTTGTAATCGACTACGTGATTCCCGAAGCACTATTTTTGTAACATCATAGGCTTGGTAATCGATTACACCATTCTTGTAATCGATTACAAGCTGACAGAATCTCTGTGT
The DNA here is from genome assembly GCA_029884605.1 of Ormosia emarginata. Classification (NCBI taxonomy): domain Eukaryota; kingdom Viridiplantae; phylum Streptophyta; class Magnoliopsida; order Fabales; family Fabaceae; genus Ormosia; species Ormosia emarginata. Next base: position 1,155,549 of record JAQQTP010000073.1, on the reverse strand, counting down.
CGATTACACACAAGATGTAATCGATTGCAGTTTCCCGAATCATGATTTCGTACCCTCAAGAGCTTGGTAATCGATTACAAGCCCCGTGTAATCGATTACCATGCGTAAACTTGTAGAAAACAGAGTTCTCCAGGTCCTCTAACTCAAACCAAACCAATCATTATCATATTTAATCAACAAGTCACTCAAATATACCTTCAAATCATGCAAGAGGCATCAATAAATCATACAAACTCAACAAAATGCACTATCATCAAGAACAACATAAAAATGAGAGAACTTTATACATGGATTCAGAAATCAATAACAACACACATACAAGACATTCCCTTACTACCAAGATTGGTTGAAGAGGATCATCTCCCTCTTACCTATTTGGAAGACAACACAAGGTGTTACCTCTTCTTGCCCTAGATTTTCGTTTTCCCCTTCAAGAAGAACACCAATGTGAGTGATTTCCATAATGTCCACTCAAACCATGAAAAATAGGTTCATGGTCACCAAGGTGGCCAAGAGAAACGAAAATAGCAAGAAAATGGAAGAAAGTTGAAGGCTTTACCTTAAAGCTCCAAGCTTTAGCTTCAATGGTGGAAGAAAAATGGAAGAAGAAGAAGAAGAACCAAGGATGGCCACAAGGAAAATGGTCTTGGAATGATGGAAGAAAGCTAGATATGAGTTTAGTTGTAGCAAACAATGGAGATGATCTCCAATGAGAGTGTGTGTACGGTGGTGACGCAAGGAGAAGAAAAGAAGAGTGTTTGAGATGTGAAAGTGGAGTGGTAAAAGTGAGAATGAGAAGAGTGGATAATTTTGGCTCCCAAAATAGCCATCTGCCGTGTAGGAGGATGGGGAGAGGGAAGAGAGAGAAATGGGAAATGGGAGAAAATTTCCTAGAAGCTTCCCAATGAGTTTTTGAATTAATTTAACTTCTATTTTGAAAATAAGGCTAAAGGAGCTTGACACAAGGTAGATTTTTGAATAGTGATAAAATTTTTATTACATGTTATTATTTATTGGATAATAGTTATAGTTGGCAGAAGTCAGCATTAACAAATTTGACAGTTCAATTCTTCGCATTGATTTATTGTTCCATCTGTTAAAATTTTTCGAAGGACGTGAAACCTTGTAAACTGTGTCTGGCCTCGGGTTTAGTAAGATCCCCCGTCGACGTTTCCATAATCCAAGGTTCTCGGAAAAAATATTTCATTTTCCCGACTCTACTCAATACGCATGCAAAACGAGGAATATATTAAAATATTCATCGTTTCCGAAAAATTCTGAAAGAATTCACATAAATCACAAACATTAGAAAATGACTATTCGTAATAAAATTTTCCAACTTTGGGAGCATTACAATCGTTTTTCCAATTCTGCCCAATGTGCATGCAAAACGAGGAATAATATTAAAATATTCCGCGTTCTCCGAAAAATCCAGAGAAATTCCTAAAAATCCCAAATATTGTAAAATGATCATTTATTCTAAAATTATAAATTTTCGGGATGTTACAACTCTCCCCTTCAAATAGAAATTTCGTCCTCGAAATTTTCATTCCTCAGGATAAATATCGACGTTGTTTCTTCACCTTATCTTTTGACCTCCATATCGCGTTTCTAATCACGTCAATTCAAATTGTTATTACCAATGTGATCTCCCTGCCTCTATGTGGTTTTGCTCTCCTACTCTCGATCTTCCATTGTGTCCAGTTCGATGATATGGCTGGGTCCAGAGATATACTTTCGTGATCATGACGTACGGAAGACATCATGAAGATTTAAAAAGAAAGGATGGCAAAGATTAGTTATGGATACTGAACCAGTCTGAAAAAGAATTTAGGATAGTCCGTAGAATTTTAAGAGTGAGTTTACTGGTAACTTAGACAAGATGACACACATTTAGCAACGCCTTTCTTCATCCCTCGTTACCATCACTTCTGTTTTAGATTTTGATATACCTTGATCACTCTGGTGTGTAAACTCGGTTTACTCTCGTGGGTTTCATTGGGAATGAACTCCTTAAGTTTTGAATCATCTGGTATTGCAACCTTCACATGTGAACACTAAGATTCTATCGAGTTCCTTCCTCGCATTCTGACACCATGCTTCGTCTTAATAGCTTCGTCTTGTCTTGTAGAAATTGGTCACTATTCTACTTCTCTTGAATCCTTCCTAATAGATCATTCAAAATAGCGACTACATCTAGACATACCTCATCCAGTGTCATTTCTAATGACAGCCACCTGTCCTCGAATTACTCTACTAATTCCTTCTTCTCGACCATCATAATGAAGGTATTAGGCAGTTTCCGGGTCAAAGTGTCCGCCATGGCGTTTTCTTTTCCAAGATGACTCTAAAGTTAGAGATTATGTTCCTTCAAAATCTTTGGTCACTTCTCTGCCTCATGTTTGGTTCCTTCTCATCGAATAAATACTTCAGGTTCTTGTGATAGCGAAAGGCATTGAATATTGCCCCATATAGAAAGTGTCTCTATATTCTTAGAGCCGATATAACCGCGGCTAACGCCAGTTCGTGAGCCGACAATTCCCAATACACCTTCAACAACCTCAAGGCATAAGTTATAACTTCTTAACTTTGCATGAACGCACATCCTAAACCTTGATGTGAAGCATCCCAAAAACACTTCAAATGTTTCACTGGGATTGGGCAGTATCGAAATCGAAATATTTCCTCAATCTTTGAAAAACTTTCTCCGCCTGTGATGGTTCGTAAAAGTTTTGATTCTCTTTTTGTAATCGGAGCAAGTTGTTCTACTATCTTTGAGAATCTGTCGATACTCCTTCGATAAAACCAACTGATCCTACTAGCTATGAACCTCCCTCACGGTTTCCGATCTTTCCTTTTGAAGAACTACTTCAATCCCTTTTTTTTTTTGAATCCACAACACTTCTTCCCTTTGGAATTCCATGTTCCAAAACGGAACCTCCTTAAACGAGAATTCGCACTTTGATACTTTGGATTTACTTTCTCTTCTTTAAAGTCAGGAAAACTATATCGAGATGTCCAACGTATCTCCTCATATCTTCGAGGATAGATCAGAATGTCATCATTAATGACAACGATGATTCCGTTCTAGGTAGGGATAGAAAATACAATTCATGTTGCCCAAGAATACAACAAGACCGTTTGTCACTCCAGTTGACATCACGGGATACCCATAACGTCGAAAGCACGCTCGAAAAATCATCTTGGGGACATTCTCTATTTCCACGAATCCATCGGTGACTAGGACATACATCTATCTTGGAGAGAACAACGATTTCCTTCTCGCTGATCCATCAAATCATTTACCTTCCTTCGAGAATACTCATCTTTGATCATAATCTTGTTCAACTGGCGATAGTCCTCGTGTCACCAAGAAATTGTATTCTTCTCCTTAACCGACAGCATCTTAGCTCAACATGCGGAACTCTTTGGCCATTAGAGTGGCATTTATATTCCCTTTACTCTTGGTCCTCTACGGAAAACATTACATGTACCCTCAGGCTCCTTTCTTTTATGAGGCTTAGACCATGTTGGCCGTTACGAGTTTAAAAGTCTTAGTTTCAAAAATCTCCAAGGTTTTTATCGGAACGACCTAGCCGACAATAATCAGAAAACTACTGATCAATTTCTAAAATCATGAACTCGAATAGATATGACTCGAGGTAAGCAAGATAGGTTAACAAAAGACTCGATCTTTAGTAGAAATAGGATAGATTACACAACTTAGGTGTCAACGACAAGTCTTAGTAATAGAAATGGAAATAACTTAAGTTGAAGATAAGAAAGATACAGATGAATCCAAATAATCCATGCGGTTACAACTGGTAAAAGGAGGGGTTACCCCCAAAATTATACAGTTCGATTACAGGGTCGTCGTTTGAGGCGTAACTTCCCTTGTTTAGATCTCCAAATTTAGAAGTCTTAGCACCTCCAGGGGTAAAAGTTTGACTTCTGCTTGTGGTTCCACACCACTTACACGTTGGTGAAGAATTTGCCTTTGCTTAGTCGCGATTGCGGGAGACGTGTCCGGGCTTTCCACATTTAAAACAGTTATCCCTTTGATCTTACACTCCTCGTGAAGTGTTCCTTTCCGCATTTCAAACATCTTGGCGAAGATGTCGGGGTCTGACTGGATACACCACCACTAGTGCTTTGTCCAGGAGTTGGTTGTTGTTGTTGTTTCCCTGATACCCGTGCGTATGGTTTCCGCTTAAACTGGTTAACTTTTCTATTATTCCTCTTTTGGAATCTAGGTAGTCCAAGTTTGCCCCAAAGCCGACTTTCCTCCGACAGATTCTGGACCTCAACTTCCAATTCTCGTTGTTACGTGGCCCTCCGATCCTGGCGAGTTATCACCTCAGCTATCATTTGCCTTTCTTCCGCAGTCGTAGCCATACTCCTACTGTCTGGTCCCGTGCTCACCTGTATACGTCTGTCACGAGCCACCGCCCTTGCATGTCTACTGCGAGCCATTGAATCTCTTTGAAGACGGACATAAATATAACTACATAAAATTACTTCAAACAGCGTTATCTCCCTATGAAAACTAAATACAGAGAGTCACACAATTCATACAATTCAAGCAAGACAAGTTCAATTCCATACATCCTAACAATCTCCAGCTCGAACTTCTTCATTCTGCTTCCACAGCGTAATCCCTCGTAAGCCGTCAACTTCCAAACTGCTTCTCGAATCTAGTTTACACCAACTATTTCTTTCTCCAGAAGATCGGTTCTCCAAAACCTTTTGATCTCCTCACAAAAGAAATCATATTTTCCTAACACAGTACGCTTAGGTGAAGTCATAGTTTCTTGTACACACAGAACATTACATATTGAGTAGGTCAATCCTCAATATCATGCAACTGTATAACAGTAGCCATCAACATTCAACCTACGGCAAGACATGCATTCCTTTCCCATCATCTCAATCAAGAGACGAGGAAGTGCACAACAGACTAAATTCCAATATGCCTAAACATAGCAAGTCCATACCCCGGCTCAACAGGATGAACTGCTCTGATACCACCTTAGTGCAACGCACCTAAATATACCAACTGCAATGCAATCGTCATTACACCACAGTTACTAAATCCAGGTGTGTCACAGTCATGATAACAGTAGTTTCCAAATTTAAAAGTTTAATTTTTCTTTTCGCATTTATACATAAGTAGAAAATACGAGCCATGAATGAAATATAAATGTATTCAACCCTTAATATAACCATTGGCATGAAATCACGTTCCTTATATATATATATATATATATATATATATATATATATATATATATATATATATATATATATATATATATATATATATATATATATAGTTTATAGCCAATTTACACCAATTACTAATAACATAGAATATAATAATTACGAGTCAAATAAATTACAACGGGAATAAAAATATTAAAGGGGAGGAGTAGTAACCCAGGGATTGGTACTACCAGCAGACAAGGCCGCAACCCTATATGCACATGAGGCACGGCGTCCCAGTTGACACGACAGGCATCAATGCCACCATGCGGCTGCACTCTTACGTAGCTGATGAAATCTTGTCCAGATGCTCAAGTCAATCAACCAATGGTATGATCCCTCTTTATCTTCCTCACGATCTTTTATCAAATATAAATGTAAAACAGAAATGCACAAATATAGAAAAGAGGTGAGATTCCCAGCTTTCAGTACTAACATGGCAGCAAGAAAATAAACGGCGTCGAGCATACCCACATAAAACACAATTAATACATACAAATGCAGTAATACCCGAAAGCAATTAACGAGAGTAAAGCAGCAAAGAACAATAGTTAACATTATCCATAGTCAGTTAGCAACATTAGCATTACCAAGAGTCAAATAAGTATCGCAGTCATAATAGTAAACACATTATCCAATTATAAATGCTCAATGGACCATGTGACTGATAACTCACAATGCAACAAAGGTACCAAAGTTCCTACTCCATGGAGCTAGACATAAACATCTTCGGAGTGAATGATCAAGGAGTAATACCAGTATCTCAGTAGCCTTAAAATATAGTGTACTCTCTTTCATAAAATTGTTTGCGCAATGACCTATACATGATACCTCAACAGTTGATCGCGATATAGGACAACGTCTCAGGTCGGATCGTTGGTGTGTTGCATTGGTCTATCCCACGGCCCCAGCGGAGCAACCACTGTCTATTGTGAGACACCCACACCCCAACGCCCCCAGGGTCAACAACATATGACACCTACGCTTAGTCTATTCGCACCCGCACATAGGTGTTATTCAAACTCCTAGGCAACATAGCCTTCTCAACAATGTCCAACGGACAACACGCATGCATGATGACACAATGTCCAATCATGTATGTTCATCAATGATGCATTCAACATAAGCATTGCCTCAATGGCACATAAGCATTATTCAATGATCAACATGACATATCAACAATACATCTATTAAAAACATTGCCTCAATGGCATATCATCATTTCTTATCTCATTGAATATTGAATCAATAACTGCATAACCCACATAGGGAATCACACTTGCATCAATAATTCTCACTTGGAATATATGTTCCTACATGCCACAATTTCCATGTCATGGATCCAAGAATTCTATTTTCAAAATCATTTCTTCTCTATTGGTATGAATACATATTCCTATCGCATTTAAGTAAAGTAAAATCCTTGAATCTAGGGTTTTTAGGTTATGTTTGAGTTACAAATGACAAAGAACCATAATTCCAATCATTTCCAGCTCAAAAATCTCATTTTTGGGTTATGGTAATCGATTACATCACCCTAGTAATCGATTACCAACGTAACAGAATCTCTATAATCGATTACAATCTCATTGTAATCGATTACATGATTCCCAGAACTACGATTCGTAACTTCAAGGCCCTGGTAATCGATTACACAGCCGTGGTAATCGATTACCAATTGAGACAACCTCCGTGTCGATTACCCACAAGTTGTAATCGACTACGTGATTCCCAAAGCACTATTTCGTAACATCATAGGCTTGGTAATCGATTACACCATTCTTGTAATCGATTACAAGCTGACAGAATCTCTATGTCGATTACACACAGATGTAATCGATTACAGTTTCCTCGAATCACGATTTCGTACCCTCAAAAGCTTGGTAATCGATTACAAGCCCCGTGTAATCGATTACCACGCGTAAACTTACAGAAAACAGAGTTCTCCAGGTCCTCTAACTCAAACCAAACCAATCATTATCATATTTAATCAACAAGTCACTCAAATATACCTTCAAATCATGCAAGAGGCATCAATAAATCATACAAACCCAACAAAATGCACTATCATCAAGAACAACATAAAAATGAGAGAACTTTATACATGGATTCAGAAATCAATAACAACACACATACAAGACATTCCCTTACTACCAAGATTGGTTGAAGAGGATCATCTCCCTCTTACCTATTTGGAAGACAACACAAGGTGTTACCTCTTCTTGCCATAGATTTTCGTTTTCCCCTTCAAGAAGAACACCAATGTGAGTGATTTCCATAATGTCCACTCAAACCATGAAAAATAGGTTTTTGGTCACCAAGGTGACCAAGAGAAACGAAAATAGCAAAAAAATGGAAGAATGTTGAAGGCTTTACCTTAAAGCTTCAAGCTTTAGCTTCAATGGTGGAAGAAAAATGGAAGAAGAAGAAGAACTAAGGATGGCCACAAGGAAAATGGTCTTGGAATGATGGAAGAAAGCTAGATATGAGTTTAGTTGTAGCAAACAATGGAGATGATCTCCAATGAGAGTGTGTGTACGGTGGTGAAGCAAGGAGAAGAAGAGAAGAGTGTTTGAGATGTGAAAGTGGAGTGGTAAAAGTGAGAATGAGAAGATTGGATATTTTTAGCTCCCAAAATAGCCATCTGCCGTGTAGGAGGATGGGGAGAGGGAAGAGAGAGAAATGGGAAATGGGACGAAATTTCCTGGAAGCTTCCCAATGAGTTTTTGAATTAATTTAACTTCTATTTTGAAAATAAGGCTAAAGGAGCTTGACACAAGGTAGATTTTTGAATAGTGTGATAAGATTTTTATTACATATTATTATTTATTGGACAATAGTTATAGTTGACAGAAGTCAGCATTAACAAATCTGACAGATCAATTCTTCGCATTGATTTATTATTTCATCTGTTAAAATTTTTCGAAGGACGTGAAACTTTGTAAACTGTGTCCGGCCTCAGGTTTAGTAAGATCCCCCGTCAACGTTTCCATAGTCCAAGGTTCTCGAGAAAAATATTTCATTTTCCCGACTCTACTCAATACGCACGCAAAATGAGAAATATATTAAAATATTCATCATTTCCGAAAAATTCTGAAAGAATTCACATAAATCACAAACATTAGAAAATGACTATTCGTAATAAAATTTTCTAACTTTGGGAGCATTACAGTCGTTTTGCCAATTCTGCCCAATGTGCACACAAAACGAGAAATAATATTAAAATATTCCGCATTCTCCGAAAAATCCAGAGAAATTCTTAAAAATCTCAAATATTGTAAAATGATCATTTATTCTAAAATTATAAATTTTCGGGATGTTACAGGGATAGTGGCTAAGGCAATATGAGTATTACCAGATTGAGAAAGTACTTACTTAAGAAGAGACTCAAGATTAGTAATGGAAAGAGAGATTTGGGAATTTGAGGCATCGTCGGCAACTGAAGCTACAATTACAAGCTTAGAGGAGGAACTAGTAAGAGGTTGAAACTTTCTCTGATCAGACCTTTGTTGACAACTAGGGCACTGCTCAATCGAATGTCTTGAAACTTTGTAGTACATGCATACCTTAAAGGGGTAGGTATGGGCAATATGACCCTTCTTCTTACAAATATGGCACTCTATGGTGGGACATTCAGCAAAAAACATGACCAGGTTTGCAATAGCAACTACAGAGCATGCCTCTTTGATGAGTAACTGTAAAGGCTAAATCTACTTTAGGTTGAAAAAGACCCAATCTAGTTTCTTCTTATTTCAGACAAGGAAGTGCATCCTTAAGTATGTGCAGAGGATCCAGATGTAGTAGAGAAGCTCAAACAGGCTCATAATCATCAGTTTGAGCCATCATAAAACTAGATGAGCCTGGTGCGATCACGGTAATCCTCATATAGTTTGACATCACTTTTGTGTTTCAAGGTTGGCTCACACAGAATCAGTTAATCCCAAATAGCTTCCATCTGAGTTAGGAACTCATATACAATTTGGCTAGATTCTTGTGTCAGACTGTTGAGTTCCTTCAACAATTGACATTAATGAGATAAATCAGAAATTGTATATCTATTTTTGAGATTATCTTATTCTTCTTTAAAAGTGTCAAAGCTTTCAAACTGCAGGTGAATACTGGGAGTGGAGGTGTTTCATAATAACATGATGATTTTTGCTATCCCAATCTTCTAATTTTTCAGCATATTTTTCATTAGTATCATCTTCAGCTTTGACATGATAAGTAATATCACCTGTGATATATCGCCAAAGTTTTCGGCCTTTCAAAAAATCATGCATGGCCTCAACCCAGTGGGTGTAGTTTGAACTATTAAGTAAAACTGGAATAGGCTGAGTAACATCAAGCTTTTCCATAGTAGCAGAGAATAACAACAAAAAGTGTACTTTCGAGATTGAATTGACAGAAAAGAACCTTAAAAATGAAAAGTTCTTACCAGAAAATCTTAGGAAGGGTATGGTGCCACATCAACACTACCACGCCAGCACATGAGTCACGTAGGTAGCTTAGGTGGCATCAATGTCCACGTAAGCAAACTCGTTTGATGAAAATGGGTCACATGTTGTCGGATGCTACTCACGAGTTAGAACACAAATCTTGTGAGTTGGAACACGGGTTGCGGGTCATCAACAAATCCGTTGGAACACAAGTCTCGCGAGTTGGGTGATGACGTCGCAGTGAGTCTGTGCAACGGAGTGAGGCGAGGACGGTGGTGACGCAAATGAGCGGTGTGACGATGTCATGGGTTGGTGGCTCGGACTAGTGGTTCGCGACGTGACCTTGGACTGGTGGTTCGCGGCGTGACCTCGAAGTGGTGTTGCGGGTTACTGGCTCGGGTGTGCCCTCTGAGTTTGAGACAGAGGCTGTTAGCGACCACAATGGGAGATCTGGATTGGTGGTTGTTTGATGAACAACCAGAAACAAAAATAGAATTTGAGTATGTTGAGTCTGTTGTTTGGGAGGTGACAAATCTGTGAGGAATTTGATGGGTTTGGGTAGTGACAAAAACATAATGATGAATAATAGAAGTTTTGAGCAATGTCTGAACAGAGATCTAGAACAGTGTCTGAAATCTAAGATAAAGTCTCAAGTCTAGAGTCTAGAGTCCGGAATCTAGGATTAGATCAAGAGCATAGACGCTCTGTTACCAAGTTATAAACAGAAATAAAGAAATAAATACTGGTAATTTGTGTATATTTTTGAATAAATCAATATAAGAGGATTAATATTTATTTATACAAGAAGACTGTTATATAAAAAAAATAAAAAATTATAATTATGTATTAAATTAAATTAATTATGTACTAAATTAATTACAATAATTTATAATCATTTTTAAAATCAATCATCATCAATCAAAATTAATCACGCTAACAATATATAGTCTCTATGCATATTTCGTGTTTTGTTCAATATCTTGCTTGACTAAAACAAATCGATGATTAGCCTGGTTAAAAAACAGAGTATGTTTGGGTTCCCCAAACTCAGCTTTTGTACTTTGCAAAGCTTAAGCTTGCCTACTTACTCTTGCTTTGCTATGACAATTGTTAGGTAACGAGGAAATAGATCCCAAAAACACCACGAATTATTGGCTCCAATTGTTGCATATTCCCGTATAATATAAAGAAATCCACTCTTTATGAGGTCAAATGAGGTCTGATTTTCACAAAAGTCACGAGTCACTTGGGGTTGCTCTAGTTTCAACCTTTTCAGAGATTTACAGCCCGTCTACCACCGATTTAAGAAAATCAGAGACAACCGAACGCCTGTCAAACATGGACAAAATCAACCTCACCAAAACTCTAGAATGAAGTTCATGTAAGCGCTGAGTCTTGATGATCTGATTTGGGAAAAGGGACTTATTGGCAAAACACTAAATTCTTGAAGTACTCATTAGCAAAGCGACAAAAAGGAGCACTTTGATAATAAGGAAAACGGGCTACCACAGGTTATTTAAGGGGTGCATGGATGAATTCAAACTTAAAAGAGTCCATTATAAAAGGCACCACACAACTGCATTTTGAAAAAGAATAATATGTGTTGTACATCTTCTAGATGCACATCACTTCATATAAGACTTATGTAATAAAATTAAAATATAAGTGTATAAAAATAAGTAAAATTTATTATAATCATAAGATAAAAAGTATATAAATATGGGATAATGTGACTGTAAATATGTATATATAGTAATATTGTTGAAAATAAGAATGCAAAACTTAGTTAAGAAGTTACTGAAAATAATTCTTTTAAAATGAACTTATTTTTAAAGTAAAAAAATATGAATGTATTTATGTTTAAATTATTTAGTGGATTAAAATTATAATACATTTCATTAAATTAAGAATAAATATACTATTTTTTATTCACTTTAAGGATAAACTTATTTTAAAATAATTTTTTTACATAATTGTCAAAGTACAAGGTGACTTTCCAACTAATTGAAATAAAAATATTCACTTGAGAAGTTGCCATGGGTATGGTGACTTTCAAACTGAATTTTGCACGTCAACTGATTTTGATACATAACAAGTTATTTTATCACAGATTGTTTTCAATTCATATAATATTTTGAGTTTTAAATTTGATAGATTAATTACATATTACATGTTTTAATTAGCTCATTTTTTTATTTTAGAAAAATCTATAGTCAAAATATTTTCAAAAATCTTTTTAACAGGAAAATCTTTTAAGTGTAAAATAAATTAATTTAAACATACTTATAATCTTATAAAGTGTAATAAAGAGATTTATTCATAAGTTAATAATTATGAGACAATTTTATTTTGTTTATTGCAATATTTGTGTGCATTTTTAATTTTGGTTTATATACTTAATTTAATATTTAAATGTAAGTTTTGTAAATAGAATAAAATATAAAGATCAAAATTATATTTTTAATTTATTTTGTCATGTTATGTTAGTGCTTTTATGGCATGAAAAACCTATATAACTTTTTATAATTTTATTAATAATTCTTCAATTATTTTGATAACTTTTCTCTAAAGTTTTAAATAAAGCTCTTTTAAAATTGGAGATACACCTAGGCCATCTATATATATTTGTAAGATTTTATGCATTTTAAATTCTGGTCTTTGAAGAACACAATACACCTGAGCTTCTTAAATTATATTCTTTAAAAGAATTTATGCATTTTATTATGTAATAAAATTTGATATTTGATATTTAATATTTTAGTACATAATAATATATTTAATAATATATTGTCATTAATAGTTAATATTTAATAATAAATATATATATAATAATATAGTATCATTAAAAGTAAAATTGACTCAGAATCATTAATGACACTATATTATTAAATATATATTTTATTATTAAATTTATAACTATTAATGATACTATATTATTATATATATATTTATTATTAAATATTAACTATTAATGACAATATATTATTAAATATATTATTATGCATTTAAATATTAAATATATATATATTATTAACAATATAAATATATATTATTAAATATATATTAATATATATATATATATATATGAGGCATATCTAGTGAGGGGAGTTTTATTATGAGAAGGTGAGAGGAACAAATCTTGACCATACAACTATACATATATGATCAAGATTAAAAGTTACTTAAAGGTAATGTGACTACTTAGAAAAGTCACATGTGTTTATTTTTTAATCTTGACCATTCATATAAAATCTAATAGTTAATATTTATTCATCTCATATATTACAATAAAGACCTATTTCACTAGAGTAAGATGTTATATATATATATATATCCAAATCTTCTTAACAAAAAAATCATATATAATAAACATCATGCTAGCCATTCTCATCTCACAAGAAAGAAAGAGATACGAAGGTGAAATCCCCATAAAATGACTATTTGCACCTGTACAACTTATCTTTTGCTGATTTTATCCCTTTCTTTGGTTTTAGCTTCAGGTAAAAAGTTAGTTTCATCTCTAAGAAAAGTGGATATTGATGTCTCTGTTCTTTTATCGCGATCTATCTGTGGCCTGGTCTATTTTTTACTTCAGAATATATAATATATCGTTGCCGCCAACTCTGTTTTTTGGTCTAGTTGAGGTATATACATATACACATAATATTGAATTTGATTATAATTTACTTGGTTTTTCATATTTAGGTATGTTTAATTTTTACACAAGAATTGCTTAATTAAAAATAGATCACTACTGAAGTCAAGATCAGTAATTGTCGTTTGTAAAGTAATTTATTAGGTATTACAATTTATAAGCTTAAATATGTTTTTGACCTTCTAAATATATCAATTTTAGTTTTGGTTCTTAAAGAGTATTTGATACAGTTTATGTCTTTGTAATTTTAAAATTGAGTGAAAATTAGTTCATATCCTCATTTTGAAAAGCAAGTGAAATTTATTCAATTCAACATCTCTCGTATTAAATATTCTTTCATTTTAAGGATTAAGAAAAATTTAATATAAGAGATTGAATTGAGTCAATTTCACTTATTTTTTAAATAAATGTAAGAAATAATTTTATTCACTTTTAAATTATAAGAATACAAATTGTAACAAAAAAATTTTAAAGACTAAAACTAAAAATTAATATATTTAGAGGGTTTAAAAATATATTTAAGCCTAATTTATAATATCATAAAAATGCATATAAAATAAAAATAAATAAATTCATAACAATGATGTGCTAAACTTTCTCAAAAGGAAAGCAATGACGCATGTGCATACAATTTTTAACACGTTTTGAATGCAGGGCCATCAAATGGTTTTTCAGATCAGGGGATAGTTTGCCAAGGACCATGTACTTCTGCTTTAAAATGCAAGGAAGACTGCATTAGCAAGAACTTTCCAAAAGGGGGCTTCTGTCTTGGATTTAGACGGTCTCAAATGGAATGTTGTTGTAAAAAATGAATTGAGTTACATTATACCCCTTCAGTGTATGATAAATAAATAAAATAAACAGCTGAAGTTAGCTAGAGTTTGTAAGAGTACATGTAAAAGTCATAAATTGAATTATCAATGACAAAAGCTATCGATTGCAAAACGGAGAAGGTGGGCAGGAAGGTAGGGTCTGTCTTGGGAGAGGCGATTGAGACTGGTGTTCATGATTTGGGACTTTCATAAGGGCATGTAGTGAAAGCTCTAGTCTCTATCATGCTATCAATAAATTTGAGTTCCGTAAAAAAATTATTTTTTTTAATTTGACAGTATTTATATATAATTTATGTATATAAAAAAATTATTAATTAAAATTTATAAATTATTTATATGTATAATTATTTTTAAAAAAATAATTTAATTAAATTTTTATATTAATTTAAATATTATTAATTAAAATTTATAAAAATTTAATTTTTAATATAAATTATTAATTTATTTTAATAATAAATTAATAAACAAAATATCAATGATCCATTCGTAACCTATAACTCTTAATAAGAGGTCTATATTAAAATCTTCTTAGTCACGATGAATATCACAATGCCACTATAGAAAGGAGTAAACATGGGCAATCCGAAGGACGGACTATCGCATGTTAATTTCAAGTATGAGAGACTTCTATCTTTTTGCTATTACTAAGGGTGGTGGGTCATGATGAACAAGCTTGCAAATTAGCTTTGGAGGATGAGGATAGTGGAAAGAATAGAACAAAAGGTCTAGGTGCATGGCTCAGGGCGGATATGGTTAGCAAAAGAGTACAGCATGTGTACAAAGATGAAATACGACATGCACCAAAGGACAAGGAAAGGACCAAAAACGGTAAAAGTACTGCCATAAAACACTGAAAGGCTATTGGAAATGGCAAGCCTAACAATTACACAAATTTTTGTTCCTATTTTTGAAGAAGGACTTGGCCAATCCCCTGTGGTGATAAGTTCAGGCCCCTCTTTGTTAGCAAACCTCAAATTAAGAGAGTGTACACTAGGAGGAATAAACAAGTAGTAGGGGATTAGAATCAGCTGGGTGGTTATTCTATTAGTATTGGCAATTATTCTATTTGCTGGTTAGTTGGTTAAGTTTGTTAGGAGGGAGAAGGATGAGTAGTTATAAATAGAGATAGGGGTCCTATGGGATTGAGCTAACCTGTTACAGAGTGGAAATGAAGGTTTAGGAGAGTAAGGACCTCTCGAATGTCCTTAGAAAGTGGGAATTCACAATCTGGTTTGTGTTTGCCATTTCTGTTGATTCTTGTATTTTCAATTATTTGTTTGTTTCTCTAGTTCTGACACAGAGAGGAGAGATTTCTTTTAATACAATTTCTATCTTTCTTTCTATTTTTTGGTCCAGTTCTATTAACTGGTATCAGAACTCCTAAATCTTGAGAGTTTTTCATGATTTTTTTTACAAGAATAGAGGCAAGAATTGATGCGATGGAAAGAGGACTGGAAGCTTGGAGACGCCAAGCAAAAGAGGAGTTGGTTAGGCGAGAATTGCTAGAGGCAAGGACCAAGGAGACAGAGGAGACAATGGGCAAAATTCTGAGGCTGGTGAGAGGGTTCAATCGGGACTTGCCTCTAAGAGTCCGGTCCAGCAGTTTCGATCATGATGGAGAGAGATCGCATGAAGAAGAAAGCCCAATTAATGGCCCAAGATTCGAGAAAAAAAACATCTGGTGGAGGAAACTTGATATTCTTCTGTTTTCCGGTGAAGATGCTTATGGGTGGGTGAATAGGATAGAGAGATATTTTCAGGTGAAAGGGGTAATGGAGGAGGAGCAGTTGAGAGTGGTAATGATGGTAATGGAGGGACGCGGGTTGAGTTGGTTTCAGTGGTGGTAGTCTTGCACCCACAATGCTTCTTGGGAGGCTTTTCAAGATTTCCGAGGAATTGGGAACTAGGCCATTGGGCTTCCAGCAATAAGACCCTGGTGGAAGTCTCTTCAAGCTGCAATTGGACATTGATCCAGAACTTCACCTTGAGGACAAGGTGAAAGTCTTGGGGGCAGTATTGTTAGCAAACCTCTAATTAAGAGGGTGTACACTAGGAGGAATAAACAAGTAGTAGGGGATTAGAATCAGCCGGGTGATTATTCTGTTACTATTGACTGTTATTTTGTTGGCTGGTTAGTTGGTTAAGTCTCTTAGGAAGGAGAAGGGTGAGTAGTTATAAATAGAGAGGGGGGTCCTACGGGAGGGAGCTAACCTGTTACAGAGTGGAAAGGAAGGTTTAGGAGAGTAAAGACCTCTCAAACGTCCTTAGAAAGTGGGAATTCACAATCTGGTTTATGTTTGGCATTTCTGTTGTTTTTTGTATTTTCAATTATTTCTTTCTTTCTCTGGTTTAGACACAGAGAGGAGAGATTTTTTTCAATAAAATTGTTATCTTTCTTCCTATTTTTTGGTCCAGTTCTATCACTCTTCTCCAAGGGAGAGTGGCCTGGAAACAATTGACAAAAAGGGGCCCCAAAATGGAATATCTGACAGTACTAAAAGTGCACCAGAAAAGAAACTAAGAAGAATGAGAGAGGTGGCTTTAAGAAAGGCACAATGGTGATGTTTGCAAAAGGTACGCATAAAGAATTTTCCAACAAAGAACCAATTCCTCATGGCTTCGAGAACTCAATATGTTAAAGCAACAAAGATACTGGCAAAAAAGGGGATGAACAGGGTGTCACCAGTCCTATTAAATTGACAAAATGGAAGAGAATGGGAAGGGATAAAGCAAAAAAAGCTGGTAGGACAATAGTGGAATGAAATATTTCCCCCTAAAAGAAACACCCCAGGATTGAGGACTTCATGGAGGTTGATGTTACTGCAGTTGAGAGAAAAAGGAAGGCTCTTACCATGGCAACATTATCGGCGGAGGTTGGCATCCAGCCCCACCGAGAGCCATGAAAACTCTCAGATGGAACTGTCGTGGGCTTGGGAACCTAGAGGCAATTCGCGCTCTCAAGAAGCTCTTGAGAGAAGAAGATCCCAGCCTTATCTTTCTGCAAGATACAAGGAGGAAGGCTTCAAAAATTCAGAAGCTAAGGAACATAGATGGTTACCATAATGTGCTAGTCGTGGATTGTGAAGGTTCTTAGAAAGATAGAAGTGATGGTCTTGCTTGCTTTTGGAAGAGTTGCATTGAGGTTACAGTGAGATCCTGGTCCATGAATCATATTGATGTTGAGGTATCATGTGTAGAGGTTGACACTAAGTGGAGAGCCACTGTTATTTATGGTTTTCTAGAAAAAGAAAAGAGGCACCAAACCATTAAAGTAATGATGGATCTGGCTGATTCAAATAATATGCCTTGGGTGTGCATGGGGGATTTCAACTTAATCCTCACACCTAAGGAAAAAGTGTGGAGGAAATCCCATTGACTTTGGAGTTGCAGCTGAGTTTAGAGATGCATGACAATATGGCTCCCTGATTGACTTGGGCTATAATAAGCCACCTTTTACTTGGTCCAACATTAGACAAGAATCCCACAATGTTCAAGCCCATCTGGACCATGCAGTAGCAAATGAGGAGTGGTGGAGCCTATTCCGGTCTGATGAAGTAAGCCACTTACCCAGACACCAATCTGACTATACTCCTATAGTGATCTCGTTTGGACAATCTGAGATATAAAAAAGAAGAGGAAAGGAAAAAATATGTTTGGATATTTAGTAATTAATTGAATAAAATGGAATGGGATGGGATGAGATGTGATGGAATGGAATGAGATAAAAGTACTATTCTATTGTTTGGATATTTTAGGATGAAATTGAGTAAAGTTATTATTCTATTGTTTGAAAAGTGAATAAAATAGTAAGAGTTATAACTTTATTTTTGGTGAAGAAAAAAGTTATCATTTCATTCCATCTCATACCACCCAAATTGGGGGAGGAAGAAAATTGATGATTTTTTGTGGGATGGGATGGATCCCATCCCATCCACTCTCATCTTATTCCATTATTTTTTAACTTAACCAAACAATGGAATATATCTCTATTCCATTCTATTTCCTTCCATTTCACTCAATCACACCAATCCAAACATAGCCTGAAGAGGTTTGGTTGCAAGAGGATGGATGTCCACATATTGTGTCAGAAATGTGGTCTCGGGGAGGGGGTCTAACTACAGCTGAGAGAACTCGTTCCTGTGTAGAAAGACTTCAGGGTTGGGGTCAGTCTTATTTTAGTGATGTTCTTAATGACATAAAAGAGAAGAAAATGGATCTAGAAAGAATCCAAAAATCAGCCCCTACTGAAGATAATCTTTAGTGTGAGTATAAAAACTCAGATGAACTAGTAGACATGTTAGTGACAGAAGAAATTGGGTGGAGCCAACGTTCAAGGGCCTTGTGGCTCAAACATGGGGATAGGAATTCTAAGTTCTTCCCTCAGAAAGCATCTTAGCATAAAGAGAGGAATTGGATCCATGATATTAAAGATGATCATGGGGTGGTCTATAAGGAAGAAGAAGAGGTAGCTGTAGTCAAGACAGACTATTTCAAGTCTCTTTTCAAAACTTCAGACCCATCAAATATTGAGGAGGTGACCAATGTTGTTCAAGGAAGAATTGCTAATGTCATGGGTGAACTTTTAAACAAAGAATTCACTGCAGATGAAGTTTTCACAGCTCTCCACCAGATGCATCCAACAAAAGCACTTGGTCCAGATATAATGCTGGCACTCTTTTACCAAAAATTATGGGATATTACCAAATCAGAGGTAATTTCAGTTGTCCTTAATATACTGAGTGCGAATGGAGACTATAGTGGATTTAATCATACTTTTATTTGCCTGATCCCCATAAAGAAGCTAAGCACACAAAAGACTTTCAGTCTATCTCTTTATGCAATATGATATTTAAACTGATCACAAAAACAATGGCAAATAGGATGAAACAGACTCTCCCAGACATTGTTGGAAATTTCTAGAGCGCATTTGTATCGGGTCGATTGATCACTGATAATACCCTGATTGCCTATGAAACTTTCCACCACATGAGGACAAAGAATAAGGGTCAAAGAGGGGTGGTCAATATGAAACTCAACATATTAAAGCTTATGACCGGATTGAATAGAGTTTCTTGGAATCTGTATTACAACATATGGGTTTCCCTGAGAAATGGACTAGGTTAATCTTGAAATGTGTCTCAATAGTCTCCTTTTTGCTCTTAATAAATGGTGAACAAAAGGAAACTTTCTGCCCAGACAAGGGTCTTAGACATGGGGACCTACTATCCCCTTATTTGTTTATCTTGTGTGTTGAAGTGTTTTCAGCTCAAATTCTAAAGCACCAAGCAGCAGGCCGGATCCATGGAGTAAAGTTACAAGGAAAGCCCCTGAGATCTCCTACTTGTTTTTTGCAGATGATAGCATCATCTTCATTCGATCCACTATGAATGAGATTAACACCATCAAATCCATTATTGATAATGATAGTTACCAACAGTGCTTTGGTCTGAGAATAAACTTAGACAAGTCCGAGCTCTCATTTAGCCAAAACATGCCAGAAGACAAGAGAATTGATGTTGAAGTAGGAATAATTATTAAAGCAATAAAGAGCCACTCCAAATATCTTGGTATTCCCACTTTGTGGGTAAATCCAAGAAGCAGGTGTTCAAATTTGTACAAGATAGAGTCTGGAAGAAATTGAAAGAGTGGAAAGAGCAAGCATTATCCCAGACAGGCAGAGAAGTCCTTATAAAGTCCGTGGCCCAAGCCATCCCAACGTATATTAAAGGATGCTTTCTTCTCCTACATTCAGTTTGTGACCGTGTTGAGGCACTGATTCACAACTTTGAGTGGGGGAGCAAAGCTCAAGAAAGGAAAATACATTGGGTAAGATGGGAAAAGCTTTGTGACACTAAGAAGGATGGAAGCCTCGGTTTTTGAAGTTTCCATTCCTTTAATATGGCTCTGCGGGCAAAACAAATATGGAGAATTATTCATTCCCTAGACACTCTTATGGCACGTGTATTGGGTGGTAAATACTTCTCATCTGGGGAGAGATTCTTGCATAAACTAATGATTGATGATCGAGTTGGGTGCTTATTGGAGGGTGGGAAATGGGAACTCTATTAAAATTTGGGGTGATGGTTTGCTCCCTTTCTAGAATGGTTTTAAGTTGTGGTCCCTTATCTCTGTCTTGGATAAAGAGGAAAGTGTTGTTGCCTTGCTGAACCATGATAGTACCTAGAATGAACCTCTGGTAAATTGCTTGTTTTTGCCTTTTGAAGTAGCACAGATATTGAGCATATCCCATTACCAATGTTTGAAACTTAAGACAAGTTAAGTTGGAGTGCTTGCAAGCATGGTAATTATTCTGTCAAAACAGGATACCATATGTATAGAGCCTCGTTGGATACAAATGAAAGTACTAGTGGAGTAAATGAAAGCCAAAAGAGATTATGGAGCAAAGTTTGGAAGCTGAATGTGCCCCCTCGCACTAAAATATTCACATGGAGAGTCTTTCAAAAGGGAATCCCAACAAGAGCTAAACTCAGCAAAAGGGAAGTAAACTGCCCCAATATATGTCCTAGGTGTTTCCTTCAAGAGGAGAGCATAGAGCTAGCTTTAAGGGACTGTGACTAGGTTCGAAGGCTATGGTTCATGTCTCCATGTGGAATAAACGTTGATCAGGCAACTCATTTTCCCTTAACTCTGTGGCTTCAAAATATCTTCCTTACTTGGCCCGATGAGGTTATTGAGTTATTAGTCACAATCATGCATGGTGTGTGGCTATGTATGTTTTGCTATGATGTGCACGGAAAATCTGCACACACTCAGATTGATAATGGTGATACGATCGTGTATAAAGCAATGAGTGTGCAAATATCGGTATTCCCACTTTGTGGGTAAATCCAAGAAGCAGTGTTCAAATTTGTACAAGATAGAAGCGTATCGAACGTTGGTAGAAAGATTTGTTAAAAAATTAAAAATATTTATCAGTATCGAGAAAAACTCTCGATCTTAGAGATCTTTCTAGATGCCCTTATCGGTGAATCTTGGATAAAGTAGGAATAAACTTGATCCCAAATCGAAGTGCACGTTATTGAAAGTTATGAAGTGGGATCAAAAGATGATCCGCTGAGTGTTCTTAAAAAGTGGCTATCAAGAAATCAACTCTGCTTTGAAGAGAAGGATACAAGACTACAGATTAAAATAAAATTTTGATATTTAATATTTATTAATAATATGTAATGATATATTTAATAATATAGTATCAACAATGATTCTCAAGTCAATAATAATAATAATAATATAGTATCATTAATATTTAAAAATTCAATAATAAAATAAATATTTCTCAAGTCAATTTTATTTATATAAATATATAGATTTTATTGGACAAAATGAATTTTGAATTTTTTTAAAAATAATAATATTAATATAAAAAAGCCTAACATCTACAGTTCGAGAGGAAACATTAACAAAGTGAAAATATGAAGCTGAGTGTGAAACAGTAACTTGTGAGGACTGAAGAAGTGAGAAGTGAGAAGTGAGAAGTGAGAAGAAAAGAAGAGACAGCAATAACAGCAAAGGGTGTTAACTGATCTGCATAGTGCATATGCAATTGGAGGCCCTTTCCCAAAATACTTACTTTCTGAAACGCCTTCTTTGCTCATAACGCATTTCCATAATCCATTCCACCCAATCCAATCAGAAGATGGCCCTGCCTGCACAAAACCCATGTGAGTTTGAGTTTGCCAGATTTGACTATGTCATCACATTTTTTATCTGTATATTATTGTACAATATCAACATGGTAATTCATGTAGCATATTCAATTGAATTTTCAATAAAAATTGATAAATAAATAATCTTTTTTATTTGTTCTTTCAGCTGTTGAGCAGCAGAGAGTGATAATACCCAACAAGCACGGTGAAAAACTGGTGGGCATATTACATGAATCTGGAACTAGAGAGATTGTAATCTTGTGTCATGGTTTTCGATGCTCAAAAGTTAGTGTTTTTGATATATATCAAGACTCTTTTCTTTTCTTTTTTTCCCGTTCTTGTATGTATACATAGATAAATTCCTTTACCCAATTATTCTCATTGATTAAGTTTTCCTTTTTTTTTCCCCAAGGAAACCAAACTCATATTGAACCTTGCTGTTGCATTGGAAAATGCCAAAATTAGTTCTTTCCGCTTTGACTTTTCTGGAAATGGGTAAGTTATAGTAATGCAGAACAGAACCATGACTTCTAAAGATATTATGTGTGTATTCTCTTTTTTTAAAAAAAAAAAGTTTTTGAGCAAGTGGCTATCTATGCTTGTTACTGTAAATGTTGATGAAATTGTATTAGAACTATATATCAATCAATGATAAGCTAAAAGCTGAGAGAGAGAGAGCTGTTCTTTTGGAAGGATATACCATTCTTGGGATTCTTCTAAATTCAAATAACTTATGAGTTGATACTTAGGCGTTTGGTGGGGTTTCTGGAGAGTTGATAATTGCTGCAAGATGAATGTGTGTACGAAAAGCATATGTTTTGAGTATTTTAAATTTTTTATTTTTTTTAGACTATAAATAATGCATTAATTAATATGTTACTAAATACTAGTACTTTATGATGGAATAAATACCAACAGCATGGGTCACTGGATAGATGAATACGACAGTATGATCATTAAAACTTCAAATAAGTTTGAAAAAACTTCTCTAAAATGAACTTGTCTCTAAAGTGAACGTGTAAGGGTATATTTATCCTTAATCATTTAGTAGATTAAGATCGCGTTGCACTTTAGATTAAGTTAAGGGTAGAAATATCTTTACTTGCTCACTTTAGACCAGCCTTTTCCATAGAGGTTATGTTTCTGGCCCTCCAATGTCATTGCTTTGGTTGCAAATGTTATAGTTGTTTATCATAACTAATGTTGAAATTACTCTTGTAGTACCAGTTGTTAGAATATTAGGATTATTATTATTTAGGAGTCTTATCATGTTAAGAGTGTTAGTACTAATTCTACCATCCTAAGTGCCCCAATTTCCCTATAGTTTCAACATGGTATTAGATGGTACTTTACTTAGTGACCTGATTCTGTAACTGTTTCCGCTGTAGAGTTCCCAAAATATGGAACTCCTTTGGTGAAAATTGGATGTTAGTTTCTATTTCTCCATTTACACTGGGTTATATGTGCTAAAATTTCTGTCATCTGGTCTTGATCATTTGCCTTGTTCCAATCTTTGTTTTATCTTAAACTTAGCTGTTGGGTTTTCCTTCTAGGGAAAGTGAAGGTTCGTTTCAGATTGGTAACTATTGGACTGAGGTTGATGATTTACATGCTGTAGCTCAACATTTCCATGAATCAAATCGTGTAATTACTGCAATTGTTGGGCACAGTAAAGGTATGTTGACTAGTTCTTCTTATCCGTAAGTATTTCTACCAGCAAGAAAAGGTTAAGAATATGTCTAGATCGCATTATGGATATATGTGCTGAATATATAATCATTCATTGATCATGATCCACTATAAACCTGAGATATTATGAGAACTATCCTTGTCACAATAGTTTCTTGTCAACCATGCTTTGGATGTTAGGATTGAAACCTTGAATGATGCAATATGAAGAGAGTTGTGTAACTTCTGACATAGAACCAGGTTCATCCTGCAATTAATTGATATATATTACCTGGTCAAAACTTCTAGCATGAGATTACTCAATATATTGAAATAGAAAGAAACTTTAGCTTATATTTCTGAGCTACATAGCAAAAACCTGCTAAAAATGAATTTGGTGAATATCTTTCATTTTAACGTAGTTGTTAACTAGAATTATACAAGCATGGGTATTCTATAGATCTTGTTATATTTTGTAAACCAGGTATTTGATTGGAATAGGTAAGGTTGATGAAAAATCTTACTCTATTTGGGTGGCATTTACTTTTCGTTTGTAGTTGGTGAAACCCAACTTATTAGTGTAGCTTCTGAGCAATACATCTTCTCAAATTTCTTCTTCTGCTTCTTCCTTTTTTTTTTTCAGAGTTCGCATGCATAATTGAACTATTATTAATTGTTTCTGTATCTTGATGCAGGAGGTGACGTGGTGCTTCTGTATGCTTCAAAATATCATGACATTGAAACAGTTGTCAACCTCTCTGGCCGCTATGATTTAAAGGCAGGCATTGAACAACGCCTTGGAAAAGATTATTTGGAAAAAATTAGGAAGGACGGTTTCATCGATGTAAAGAAGATAAGATCAGGTAACCTGTCATTTACTCGGGCATATTTTTCAATGCCCCTTAGTGTGGTGCATGTTGTGATAGATATTTCAATATATTCAATGTGTATTGATTACTTGTTTCTCTACTTTGAATTTATTGTTAAAATGTACTTGTTAGGAACTAACTGTCTTAAAAGCTTAAGTTGTTAGGTGGAGGCCCATAGATGATTTTATATCTTTAACATATCCCTTCACTCGAGCCCTTTGGGCTTGAAGCGTGGACAAAATGCACAAGCCTGCGTTACCTTGTGCTGGATTTTAATTTAAGAGTAAATAGTCAATTTAGTCCTTAAATATTTCGTGACATAACACTTTAGTTCCTAGTGACATAACACTTTAGTTCCTAAAAGAAAAAAGACACACACTTTAGTCCTTTGCAGTTAAAAAAAATAACACTTTAATTCCTAAAAAGGATGAATGTGATAGGATTTTGAAACTTTCAAGGACTAAAGTGTGTGTTATTTTTTTTGTTGGGACTATAGTGTTATGTCACAAAATATTCAAGGACTAAAGTGATTATTTACTCTTAATGTAATTATAAAGAACGAGGGTGGTGGTCAAACTATTGACCTCTTGCCTCTTGGTCATAAATGCTCTGATACCATGTTGAGAACTAGTGCTCCTAAAAGCTTAAGCTATTAAGTAAAGCTGTGAAGTCCCACAAACGTGGCTTGGATGGAGGATTTTGGAGGGAAAGGAAAGGGAGGGATTATTTTTTATTTTGAGTAAATATTTTTTATATTTAAATTTTTTTTAAAATGAATGAATAATATGAAAGATAACCATATAACATTTCAATCATCATTTATTCAATGTTTATAAACATTTTATAATTATCTTAATTTATAAATGAAAAAAGGTAAGCCTTGTCTAGATTTCTTTTGCTGAAAACCCTCATTCATCCAAACATTTAACAGTACTTGATGAAATTAGCAATTCCAGAACCATGGCTTGTTTTGCTTGCCCTATGAACTTATACTAAAATTTGGAATTGGGAATTACTGTATCCCAAGCACAAAGTTCTTACTGAAATGACCTTACTTCACCACATTTCATTCTTTTAAATGTATGATAAGTGTTGCAGAATTATGGGTTTAGGGTTAGGGAAAGGAAAATAGAAAATGGGTATTCTATAGATCTTGTTATATTTCGTAAACCAGGTATTTGATTGGAATAGGTAAGGTTGATGAAAAATCTTACTCTATTTGGGTGGCATTTACTTTTCGTTTGTAGTTGGTGAAACCCAACTTATTAGTGTAGCTTCTGAGCAATACATCTTCTCAAATTTCTTCTTCTGCTTCTTCCTTTTTTTTTTTTTTTCGTGTTCATATGCATGTCCGATTAAAAAGATTATTTTTATCTTTAGACGTGGTGCTTCTGTATGCTTCAAAATATCATGACATTGAAACAGTTGTCAACCTCTCTGGCCGCTATGATTTAAAGGCAGGCATTGAACACTTCTTGAAAAGATTATTTGGATTAGGAAGGACGGTTTCATCGATGTAAAGAAGATCCATCAGGTAACCTATTTTACTTAAAAAAAATGCTTAGTGTGGTGCATGTTGTGATAGATATTTCAATATATTCAATGTGTATTGATTACTTGTTTCTCTACTTTGAATTTATTGTTAAAATGTACTTTTAGGAACTAACTGTCTTAAAAGTATTTTAAGTTTTATTTTTTATCTTTAACATATCACTTCACTACGAGCCCTTTTTTGGACATACACAAGCCTTTTAAGTTTTATTTTTAGTCACAGTCCTTAAATATATACTTTTAAGTTTTATCTTTTCACAAAGACACACACTTTAGTCCTTTGCAGTTAAAAAAAATAACACTTTAGTCCCTAAAAAGGATGAATGTGATAGGATTTTGAAACTTTCAAGGACTAAAGTGTGTGTTATTTTTTTGTAAAGACTATAGTGTTATGTCACAAAATATTCAAGGACTAAAGTGATTATTTACTCTTAATGTAATTATAAAGAACGAGGGTGGTGGTCAAACTATTGACCTTTTTTTTAAATGCTCGATACCATGTTGAGAACTAGTGCTCCTAAAAGCTTAAGCTATTAAGTAAAGCATGAAGTCCCACAAACGTTTGGATGGAGGATTTTGGAGGAAAGTTAGTTAT
Organism: Ormosia emarginata; assembly: GCA_029884605.1. Classification (NCBI taxonomy): domain Eukaryota; kingdom Viridiplantae; phylum Streptophyta; class Magnoliopsida; order Fabales; family Fabaceae; genus Ormosia; species Ormosia emarginata. The sequence continues at coordinate 1,129,016 of JAQQTP010000073.1, read as the reverse complement.
TTTTTATTTTGAGTAAATATTTTTTATTTTAGAATTTTTTAGAATTAATATGAAAGATAAATTATGTTTCAATCATCCTTTATTTTTTATAAGATAATTATCTTAAATAAATGAAAATATTGGCATATATGACATATATTAAAATATTATAAATCTTAACAATACTTGATGAAATGATATTAATGAATTATGAATTTTTTTTTTTAAAATTTTGAAATTATATATATATATATTGGAATTGGGAATTATTGTATCCCAAGCACAAAGTTCTTACTGAAATGACCTTACTTCACCACATTTCATTCTTTTAAATGTATGATAAGTGTTGAAGAATTATGGGTTTAGGGTTAGGAAAAGGAAAACAGAGAAAGACGGCTAAATAATAATAGACTAAGAATACTATTGATAAGAATTATGTGAGACAAAGCCATAACCTACTATCCTATATACACTAATAACTAGGGTAAATACTTATACTACTAATACAAGTCCAAGCTAATTAACCATAAGACTAATAACCTAATTAAATAAGAAGATAAATCATGAAAGACTCTAAGATAATATAAATATATTCATAATATTCTCTAACAGTTCTCCTCAAGCTAAAGCTTAAGTAACAAACCCATAAACATAAAACAAATAATAACAGAACCCATCTTTATCCAAAGCTATCATAGAGAAACTCAACACAATCACACCATTCAAACATGGTATAAAGAATATGAGAAGATGTTGAAACACCGAGAAACAATGCTATATCACCCAATGTCTTAGAAGAAGAGAAAAGAAACTGGGAAACTGTTCGCTCTTTTGCTTACCGCAAGTGTACAGATCGCACTTGTAATATAGTTAGGAGTCGGATATCGTTCCCACGAGGATGTTGGCTTCCAATGCTAAGTATTAATCAATAGCTTATCTAAATTCTATTCAAGAACATATAAAATAGGAGAAAGTGCAATAAAACTAATCTAAAGACAGAAAAGCGATAAATGAATGTAAAGATAATGATTTAGAGATTTAGAGAATCCTTCTTCACCTCATACTTCAATTAATGCTATGTAATCCTTATAAGTAACATTAATGAATAGTTAAGTTAGCTTGAGAATCTACTTTAATTAAAAGCCTATGTCTAGGTCAGTTAACCCTGGCTTCCTTCACCTAGCTCACTATACTTCTATGAGAACCTGAGTGAAATCCACTAATGAATGATTTATTCTCAAACACACGCTATGCATGGCTAAGAGGTATATTTTTATCCCATTAGCGAATCAACTTATCCAAACCAATTGAACTCATCGAACATGCATCAACCATACATATGATCTCAAATCCAAATTCTTATGTCTAGGTTCATCAGATTTCAACAAATCACTTAATAGTCGATCAAACTATTAAGAACATTAAGATCCATATGATTAAATAGAACCAAACATCAATATATACTCAAAGTAATACATAAACATCAATATTCATACAAAGATCCTAAGTAATTCCTAAATACAGCTCAGCTACATCATGAAACACGAAAATCTATCACAAAAGTCATGTTCATGAAAGATGGAAGAGAGAAAAGAGAAGGGAGAAGGAAGGAAGCTCATGAATGTGATCTTCTATGCTTGAATATCCTTCCATGAAGAAGATGACCTCCAACCTTGGCTCCCCTAGCCTTCTCAGCCTCAAAAACGTGAATTCCAGCTGCAGCTTCTCTAAAACCTAAAAAGCTCTCCTTGTAAAATCTGTTAAAAATGTATTTATGGACTCAGAAAACAGAGTCACGTCGCGGCGTGCATACAATTAGGTCACCACGCCGCGACATTAACATGTCTGCGCCGTGGCGTGCAAATTTCGTAGCTCTCTGTCTAAATGCAGGGGATATGCCTGTGCCGCAGCGTCAACTGCTAGAATGCTTCTTTAGTTTTCTCTTCTAGTTTTGGCTCAAATGCTCCATATATCAACTTGTTTGGAGCCCTTCCTATAATAGAGAAATCACCAAGTCGATAACAGTTGCAAATTCACTTAATCAATAACAAAATAAGCACAAATTACTCAATATCATATAGGAAAAGTATCATAATTGAATATAACAAATATAAACACAAAACCTTCTAAATATGCATACAATGAGGACTTAAACAATCAATGAAAGCACAGATATGGGACACAAATAACTGCATTTTATGGAGTTATCAGAAACTCTTGCTCCCAAACTTGCAACACCATCGCTACTGAGAATCTAAGACTGCTCCACCTCGTTGATAGCCTCTTGGTGACTCCATCTAACGAGCAGCCCTTTCCTCTAACATCTCTGGGGTGGCTCCACCTCGTTGGTGGCGCTTTGCCTCCGATCGGGCAACCCTTTCCTCCAAGCTCAAGGTGCACCAAGAAAATCACAAGAAGAACAAAGAAATTAGGTAACACAACAACTTCAGTCTGCCTCCTTCAAAGATATCAAATCAACATAACCATAACTCAGCCACCAAGCCTACAACAACATCTAGAAGAATGGATAGCAATAATAGAAGAAGAAAGGAAGCCAACAGAAATCCTCAAAACCACAGGTAATCACCATCAGCAACTTGCCAGAATCACCTCTGGCCAACTAACATCTCACAGTCATACATGGACCATGTTAGATCAATCTCTAGCCAACTCAGATCTCGCTAATGGTCACAAAATCAGAATTGTCATCACTCATACTTACGAATCCGAAGTAGAAACTATGAAATCAAAATCCATGAAAATACAAGCCTAAGCCCATTAACCATAAGACTAATAACCTATTTATTAAAAAAACAAATTATGAAAGATATTCTAAGATAATATAAAGATATTCTTAATATTCTTTAACAATAAGTGATAACAAAACGTACCCCTAAATATGAAAATAAGGAAAGAAAAAGGAGAGAAAACAAATGAAAAATATTGGAGTAATCATTAATAATCATGTTCAATACCTGAAAATTGATTTGAGTTTAGAACTTTAGATAGATTTCAACGGGCATGATGGCTATCATGGATAATGTAGTACATGATACGGTATTCTTTGTTTCTGTCTCTGTCAGTCACACATAGGCACTTACTTATTATATTATTATATTATATGATCATTTGAGGACATCTACTGTTGCAGAAAGTTTTGATTTCCGTGTAACTGAGGAAAGTTTGATGGATTGGTTGGGTACAAATATGCATGAAGCATGCCTTCAGATTGACAAAGAATGCAGGTGGGTGGAAAAGTTGTCTGGTCTTTTCTGCTGCAGCCTTTTGCCTCTTGTTGCATTTCTTTGTTGATCAAGTATGTGTGTTGATGTTACAGAGTTTCACTAAAAAAATTCTAAAGCTGAAGCAATAAAAGGCAGGATCTCTTTCAGAGGGACAATAAATTCAAATTATTCATTCATAGCTATTAAGACCAATTTTGCAGAAATTTTCTCTAGAACATTTCTGTATTTTTAAAAAATTGAATATTTATTAAGCAATCCCTTAACAAATTTTTATTTTAATAGCTACTTGTAGTATTTTCAAATTACTGATGGAAAATAAACACATGAATAATTCTTTTAAGAGTTACAAGTTTCTTCTAGGGAGAATTAAAAAATACTTTTATTTAAGGTTTTTTTTTTCTCTCTCTCTGCTTTCCTATTTGACTTCTATAACTATAAGTAGCTGTAATTTATATGTTGTATAAATTATGGTGTTATTACTTTATAAAAGAACTCCTACCTATTTATTTTTTGACTTTTGAAAACTGATAAAATGAGAGGAGTAAATTTGCAAGATTAAAAATATACTCTTGATATTTTAACTGAAGTGTTTCATTTTGATTTTGATTTACTACCTAATCAAGTGGGGGAAACCATTTTAGTATGCAAATTCATGTACGGTGTTAAATTTTAGGAACACACATGATTTGATGTGGTATATCGTAGGGTAGTTATTTGTTGAAGAGATGTGAAGGAGCGGGATATATAGTGCTACAAATGAGAGATGGCGAGGAAGGTGGTACTGCAAACATTCTTTGATGAAGCTATGAAATTACCATGATGCATAGATGTGCTAATGTCAAATCACATCATATATGACAGGGTCTTTACAATTTATGGTTCTTCCGATGAATTTATCCCTGTGGAAGATGCATTTGAGTTTGCCAAGATCATCCCAAACCACAAGTTACATATCATTGAAGGAGCTGGTCATGCATACACCAGTCATCAAGATGAGCTATCCTCAGTTGTTGTGAACTTCATAAAGGAAAACTTGCACCAGGACAAGGTTACTGCTAGCTAGGTATCTGTGCTTGCTAGCATATGAACTTTTCGTATTTGTTTTAAAATATGTGTTTCTAATGATATAATTGTGGTAGATCTTGCAGTTTCTAGCCAATTGAATTTGCTACTATGACAAATTTTCACTCTACAGGTCCCTGACTGAACCTGCCTCTGATGTTCATGTTCTACAAAATGTTTGAGCCCTTCTACTTTGTGCTTATTAAATTTGACAATCTTGCTTCATTGTATTGTTATGGGAGAAAATAAAGGCGCCACTGATATCTGCCAATATTATTTGCCTATTCTATGTACAAAGTTTCATTTAACAGTACTGACTATGTTGATGCAAACAATTGCCTCATGGTAAATTAGGACCGCCTTCTTTGTTCCCTGCTGTTTGAGATTTTTAAAAAGGGGAAATTATGTTGATATTTCTTGAGGTTTGATGAAATTACATTGAGCTCTGTTATGAGTCTCACATTAAGTAATTAAGGAAGCTCAATGTGGTACTTAAGGCATGAGACTCTCTCACCTAATGGACTAGTCTTTTGGGTTGGGCTCTCCTCATGAGTTTAAAGTCATAACAATTGGTACTTTATTGAGAGATAACAATTGGTGTTTTCATTGAGAGTTGGCCAATGCGGAGGGGGCGACCTGGAAGAGGGCTACCTGCACCTAGAGAGTCAGAGTGAAAGTTACCCTGAGTGGGCACCTAGAGTGGGCAGTCAGAGTGGGCTATCGCAGACGTCGACTTTCAAAGGGGGTGACAATGTTATGAGTTTCACATTGAGTAATTAAGGAAGCTCAATGTGGTACTTAAGTCATGAGACTCTCCCACCTAATCAACTAGTCTTTTGGGTTGGGCTATTCTCACGAGCGTAAGTCATAACAACCTCACTTTTTAGTTTCAGAAATTAGACTCTACTTCTTAAGTGTATTTTTCACCTGTACATAAAACTGTACTAATAGGTAAATATATTTGAAAAGAGTAATCAATATAATTCTTTTAAATAATAAAGGAGGTCAGTAAAATTTACCTTTGTAAAATTAATGAAGCCTTCGCAAAAATTGATTCTTATATCATCGGGGGTGAGGCTATAATTTGGTGTACAAACTTGCTGTGTTGTCTCCATTCATTGCTCACAAAACATGATGCACTAAAACAAGGGGCAGGAAAATTTAAATATGTTTTTAATTGATTATGCTAATGAATGGAGACTAAAACATGTTTTGAGAGCAAGGAGAACTGTTGGTGAGGAGCATTGTTAATGGACTATCAAATGTTCTGACCCTGGCCCAAATTGAAAATTGAAAATCTACAATAACAGGCCTTCTTGGTCCTGTAGCAATGGCAATGTTATCATGACGCCCTGTATTGTTAATGTTAAGTAATTGGTCACCAATTATCAGACACTGTATAGCATTATACTTGGCTGACCTTCACTTAACAAGCTCAAAGCTATCGTCTCCACTCTCCATTTGACCATGAAGTTTCCAGTTGATGAGGATCATGTCAGAATTATTCATGCTGATCAAGTCAAAGCTTGCCAATGTTATCATGACGCCATGAAGCCCAAAATCCCAGATAGGCGACTAGCATAGGATAGACTAAAACAAAAGAGAAGAGATTCGACCTTGGTATTTGTATGACTGAACTTGATCCCTAACAATATAGCTATCAAAACGGGTTGAGCCGAGCTATTTTTGGATCGGGTCAGATCAGGGTATGTGAGACTCAAGCTAATATTTTGTTAGTCTAGCCTGTCTTTTTGTAATGTAAATGAGTTAAGTTAGCCCGATCCGTTACGGGTTGACTCATTTGAGCAAGTCCATTTGAGCTATTTTTTGTTTCGGATTACTATTTTATTAATCAAACTCGCTTATTTTGTCAGACTATTCGGATAAGTATATCAGACTTGATCCATTTTAATGGTTCTACTTGATAAGAATATCGAGAAAGTAGACCTCAATTAAAAAGAGAATTGCTCCTGATCCTAATTGGAGTGAAGCATGATGTGTTTTATTTATATATAGTTTTTATACCTTTAAACTTAATAATTTTGTTAGTCTTGTGCTTATTTTTATTAATTTAGTCTTACTATTGATAATTTTATTTGATAGATTAATTTGAGTGAAAAGTGGTGATAAAGTGATTTTGAAAAGAAAAGAAAAGAAAAGAAAACTTGATATGGTTTGTTGTATTTGGCACGAGAGCCCACGGTACAATGGCTTGACACAAGAATTGTGTTGAGGCCCGCAGTTTGAATTAGTCAACAACTCAATATCAAGACTTATGCCATGGACCCTTGGTGAAACACGTTCAAATGGTGCGAGGCAATGTAATTAGTCCCACGATTGGAATTAAAGAAAATAAGCACATATCACACAACTTCAAAGGAAATGGGGCGCATACGGAGGTTAAAAAAAGAATAAAATTTGGTTACAACTATTTTTCTTTAATCATCATTCATGTATTTATTAATTTAATTAAGTGAGGTTGAAAGTAATAAATTGAATATGATTAAAAGGATTAAAGAGAAGAGTTGAAGGAAAAGAGTTTGAATCAAATTTTTTTCTTAAAAAAATAGAAACATTCTACAATGCTCTTAAAAGGGTGAGGAGCATTGATGCTCTCTTAAAAATTAGAATAAAATTTGGCTTTTACTTTTTTCCTCCAATCATTCCTTCTTACCCCTTTGATAATTTTTCATTTATTATTTCTAACTTCATTTAATTGAGTTAATGAACACATAGATGATAATTAAAGGGGTTGGAGAAAAGTATTAGAGAAAAAAAGTTAGAACTAAATTTTGTTCTAAAAATTGCCTATTACCATAGGTAAGTATAGGTTTTTATTATTTAAAGTTTTATGCTTAACTCTTTAATATTATCATTTACTCCTTGTCCTATATATCCATCTTCTCCTGTTAACCACCACCGATCTGTGGTGGTCTAAACCCAAACTCTTCTGACCAGATTTCTTGTCAATGGAATCTACCAAATCCTTCTATTATTTATGTTTGTTCCAGAAAAGCAGAGCAAAGAACCCAATTCAACTCACATGCAACATCAACCATAACAAACACGCAGCAATAAATAGAAATCGTTGCTCCTTGCAGATAAAAAAAATCCGTGGCAACCAACTCGTCAATGACCGTATTGTCATTGTTGCAATCGACCATGGTCATGTTAAAGACGAAAACAACCACAATTCCAAACATTTTTGGTACTAAAGGGAGTGGGAAAAATCACAATAACCCACAAGAAGAAAACTCTCTCACAAGAATTAGGCTTTATTTAGGTCTCTCCAAATCGGTTCTTGGCTTGCATTGATATCCAGAGAGAAAAGAGTATTTGTAGTGAAAGTGGGTAAAGCTCACCATCCTTTGCCTCCTGACCCCACCTCTTCTGCTACTCTCGCCATACTCTGCAACCTGCTGGAACAACAACCTCACTGAAGCATTAATCCCTTGAAGCGGGTAGTGCATCATAAAACCAAAATGGGGAATGACTGAACAACCACATAATCTAGGGACCATAACTTTGCAATTTAGATAAACTTATCATTACCTTTTTACCATGTTACAAGTTTAAATTATTTATTCAACAGTTTTGAAAAGATGAGCATCCACGCACCCTAAGTGTTTGGGAGTATTGAAGACAAAGCCAAAAAAAAAAATAACATACTTGAGGAGACGTTTACAATACTCTTTAATTTAAATGTTTTGGACCATTGATGCTTCATTGAATTTATCTATTGTAGTATGTAAAAACCTTTGATTCAATATATGTTTTTTTTTAAGTGTAAGTTTGGTATATAAATACAAATTTGACCTTAAATTTATTATTATTTCTATTTAGTCATTTTTTCTTCCTCCTCCATTGAAAAGCTTCAACATTTTTTTTTCAAATTTCAAGTTTATTTTTTGTTCAAATTTCTTTTTTGTTCTAACCCATTGGTGGAATCCTCAACTCCCTCAGAGTGAACTAGTGCCCCTAACCAAAATGTCAAACTTTGGGTATCACAATTAGGGATGTAAGTGGGTGGTTTGATTCGGATTTTGACCAAAAATAAATCATACCGAAAAAATCACCCTTAAAACTAGAAAAAAAAAAAACATCTATTTTGTTTGAAATTCGCTCAGTTAACCATTATTTTTTTAACATAAAAATTGTTATCGGGTATAATACGGAAAAGTCTGCACATAATTATCTAAAATTTCAAATAATATTAGAACTTAAAACCGATCCTTCCAAATTGAATATTCACTTCAAGTTAATCATTGGTTCGAGATTTTGTTTATATCAAATCTAAAATGCTAAAATAGTGAGAAAAGAAAACTTCCCAGTAGACGATAGAAAAATAGAATACATAATAAAAAGTTAGGGTAATAACTACAATGGTAATCTTGGTCAAATATGATATCTCATTTTTTTAAATTATTTAATCAATAGTTTTGAAAATATGAGCATCCACGCACCCTATAACTAGTTTAATAATAGGGAGTATTGAAATCAAATCTCAATCCAAACATAAAAAAAAAATTACATAAATATGAGGAGAATCGTTTATCTTTCAACTTCAATACTCTTTAATTTAAATGTTTTGGAGCATTGATTTTCATTGAATTTATCTATTGTTAGTATGTAAAAACCTTTGACTCAATTTATGTTTTTTTCAAACATGTAAACAAGTTTTAGTATATAAATACAAATTTGACCTTAAAACTTTATTATTATTTTCTATTTAGTCATTTTTTTCAAGATTCTTCCTCCTCCATTGAAAAGCTTTAGCATTTTTTTTCTTTTTTTTTTAAAGAAAATGAAATTTCAAGTTTATTTTTTGTTCAAATTTCTTTTTTTGTTCTAACTCAGAACCAAACCAATCCTCAACTCCTCATTGGTTCAGTGAACTCTAGTATCCAAACCCCAAATGTAAAATTGGTTCGGTTCGAGTTATCACAATAGGAACTTGATCCATAATTGAACCTCTCTGTCTCTTTTTTGTGTTGTGACTACGAAGAGGACCTAACAAAGGCATATTCAGGGTACAAGATTCTATGGTTTTTCCCAATCTTGAACTGAATTCTATTGAACCCCAACAACGGGTTGTTGTTGTTGTCGTTGTTGTTGTCTTCTTCTGACGGCGGCAGCAGCATAGGATTCCAGCGAAGAGCTTCGACGAGCTTGGAGAGACGAAGAAAAGATGAAGATGAAGATGAAGATGAAGATGAACATGGAGGAGTACCTCGGTGGTTGGAGCATGGTGGTGTGGCTCGACACGTAGGGGCACCTCGGTGGCTGGACCACAATGGTGTGGGCGGCAGCGGCGGAGGAGGCGGCGACAATGGTAGCGACCGGTTAAGAGCTTCCTTGGTGGGATATCCTGAGAGGTTTCTTAAGGGAAAGGAGTTGGTGGAGAGGGTTGAAAAGTAAATTATTAATTTTGACATTACAACTTGTTTAATAGGTTGCAGGTAGTGATTCTCAGTCATAAATGTAAAATTCTTGCAAATCAATGGGAAAAAAGCATAAAGCATTGATGCTCTAAAACTTTTTAAGAGCATTGTAAACTTTTCCCCTACTTGAAGCAATTAGCTATATGATGCAATAAAAACTATTTAAGAGAGCAAGAGGTGCTGAAACAGGGAAAGTGAGCAAGACAAGCATAGAGGCTTAAGACGCAATATAGATGACGCAGTAAGAAGAAGGAAGAATTCTAATTGGGTTTTGATTTTATTTTCTTTTTCTTCTATTGCCTACTATGAGCATGATTGATTTTTTTATGGCAACAATTAATTTTATCATGAACTAAATTTCTTTTAGGGAATTTTAATGTAACTTGAATCTATGAGTATTTATACTTGTTAAATTGGTTTTCTTCATGTATGCAAGAATTTATTATTTTTCTTAATTTCTTTTCATATGCATTTAGGAATCATACCAAAGGAAAATTCTTTGATTTGACATGTAATAAACTCCATTAATATATAATTGGAACGGGAGTAAAGATTTGCTTTGTGGTGGATTGCATTGGTTAATCATAGATCTTAATGAGTTGATTAATAGTTATTATTGCTATTGGGAAATAAGTAATAGGTGTTCTTCAATATGTTTGGTATGACTTGAAAGAGAATATTAAATAATTTAAGATTATAATCTTTTGCATGATATGATTAAAATCGGACTATCAATCAATCAAGTTAAATAAGATTGGTTTAAGTGAAATCAAAATACCCTAGTTTAATTGATATTGTTTTGTCTCTTGTTAGTTTCTAGCTCATTTGAATTTAATTAATTAATTTTGATTTTATTTTGTTTTAATTCAATTAAAACTTCTTTTGACAATTTAAATAATAGCAAAGTTATTATAATTTTGGAAATTAATAAACTCTCTCTATGGGAACGATATCTTATTCACTACTTTATTAAGCTAAATATGAAGCCTTAATAGCAGGAATGACATTGGCCAAGGAGATGGGGGCATCTAAGCAAGTAGCAAAGAGTGATTCACAGTTGATAGCATAACAAGTCAAGGGAGTATCATACCAAAGATCCTCAGTTAGCTTGGTACTTGGGAAAGGTTAGAAAGTACCAAGGTGGCAAGTACAAAGGGTGTACCTCTTATCGAAGATGGCAAGTACGAAGGGTCTAAGAAACAATCGGTCAATCACTCATGAAACTATTAGAAAATTGAGCATAAAAGAAGAGCTAGTAATGGTACTAGCTCTAAAAACTGACTCATGGGATCCATAGATACTTACAAGATGGGATAACACCAAATGATGAAAAGCAAGCTAAAAAACCCAAAAGGTCAGCTCACTTTTATACTATCATAAATGATCAATTGCACAAATAAGGCTTCTACAATCCATTGCTAAAATGTTTAAGCTCGGATCAAATGGCATATGTGATGGCAGGGGTGCACAAGAGGGGTCTGCAACCAATACTTAGCAAGAAAGTCACTACCAGCAAAAATCGTAAGAGCTGGATATTATTGTCCGACCATGAAAAGAAATTGCTTAGAGTATGTTAACAAGTGTGATAAGTGTCAACAGTTCACCCAGATTCATTAGGCTCCATCCAACAAACTCTATTCCTCTTTCTCAATATGGCCTTTCTACTGATAGGGGATCAGATGGACATACTCGAACCCTTTCCCACTGCCTTAAGACAACTCAAATTCCTTTTGGTCACGGTAGATTACTTCACCAATTGGATAGAAATGGAAGCTCTACCTCGGATAATAGTATATATGGTTGAAAAATTCACATGGAAAAATATGATATGTTAGTATGGTCTCCCCTATGCAATTGTATCGAATAGTGTAACCTAGTTTGCAAATAAAAAGTTCAAAGAATTCTGTGAGGGGCTCAGAATCCTCCAACACTTTACCTCGGTTGAGCACCCCCAAGCTAACAGTTAAACAGAATTAGCAAACAAGGTTATATTGAATAGGTTGAAAAGGCGCTTGGAACCAACCAATGGAAATTAGTGGAGGAACTGTTGAAGGTGCTTTAGGGGTTATCATACGACAATTCAATCATCCACTCAGGAATCACCATTCTAAGTCACCTACGATGCAATGATTCTAGTGGAATCAGGGGAGTCAAGCTTAAGAAGAATGATCTTTGATGAGGACGAAAATGATGAGGATCGATGCACAAAATAAGACCCATAGAAAAAGACATAAAGATAGCCCACATTAAGGAAGATGCAACCAAGAGGAAAACAATAAGAAAATACAATCTGAGGGTTATCCTAAGAAAATTCCAAGGTGGAGATTTGGTGCTCAGGAAGATGGAAATTCATGGAAAGCTACCATGAAAGGAAAGTTAGCAGCAAATTGGGAAGAGCCCTATAAAGTCGTTGCCGACCTAGGGAAGGGAGCTTACCAACTCACCGAGCTCTTAGGAAAGCTCATCCTCATGAATTGGAATGCCACCAACTTGAGGAAATATTATAGTTGCATCAATCCAAGAAGGTGAAGTAGGACTCATGGTCCTAACCTATGTTATTTTTCCTGCATTTTAATTTATGTTACTACATTTCCCTTCCCAAAAATGCCATGACTTGTAAATATTAGCGAACTTAATCAAATTTCCTGAGGTTATTCATTACTTTGCGAGTTTTATTGCATCTAGCATTTTTATTAAAGTTATTATCAATACTATCAAACAACCATAACATTGTTAAATGGATTACTTTATTTATCTCCATAACGATTATTTTATCTACACACGATTTACTACCAACTGACCACTACACTCGAATTGAGCAGGTTGCAGGCCTCCCTTAGCCTAGCAAGTGCTCCAAGAAATTCTTAAGACTAATCAGTCAGTGATCTAGGTCACACCTGGGTTGATCGAGTTACAGGTCTCCAAACTTTTGGCTCACCAAGTGCTCTAAAAAATGTCTTGAGACACTCCATCTCACACTTAGATTGATCAGGTTGCGGGTCTCCAAACCTTTGACCCACTGAGTGTTCGCAAAACCTCCAAAGAACCATGGTCGATGGTCCAAGTCACACTCGGGTTGATCGGGTTACAAGTCTCCAAACCCATGGCATGTTGAGTGCTCCAAAACATTTCTGAGACCAATCAATCAGCGGTCTAGGTTAAGTTCGGTCAGAGCAACAAATGACAATTGTGATAACAAACAAAAAGACTCTTCACAACACGACCATCCCTACGCGGACACAATCAATCACTCAGGAAAACATAAAGAGAGAAACGACATACAACCGATACCCGACCCCACGACTGAACAACTATGCCTACATAATACTCCCCTACTTTGAATTTTGCATGATAATGATCACACACACACACATATATATATATTCCTCTCATCTCTTATAATAAATACTCTTCTCACCAGATACGCTTTCTCTTGATCATTAGATCTTACATGAATAGTCAAGATTAGAACATAAATAAATGTGACTTTTTTAAGTGGTCACATGACCTTTAAGTAATTTTTAATCTTGATCATCCATGTATAGTTGTATGGTCAATATTTACTCTTCTCACCTTCTCATAATAAAAACTCCTCTCACTAGATATGTCATATATATATATATATATATATATATATATATATATATATATATATATATATATATATCACTATATAATATATATAAAACTCATTGTGACAAAGGATCGAACCGGCCTTGTGGGTTTTTCATGCAACTATATGTGGGACAGAGAAGGAGACATGTGATTTGTATTCTTGAAAGGAGGGGTGTACAAAAAGGATTTGGTTCTTCAAAAGTGAGAGGTACACTTTAGAAAGAAAAGTGCATGATTCTAACTATTAATGGAAAAAATCAAATTAAGGTTTAGGATTTTATAAGATACAAATACTTGCATAATAGATCATACATGTGTGATAATCCACTCCCTTGATTTTCTCATCAATGGTTACAATCTCAAAACTTTACTCTTTAAAGTGCGCCCTTCACTTTAGAAGAGTCAAATCCGTACAGAAAATTACTTTTGAGAATAAGATTATGATTCTTTTATAAAGAAAAATAATTCTTGTGCAACATTTTCTAGTTATATATCATGTTTATATTAATTAAATATCTTAGATAACGTACTTAAGAATCTTTTATGTAAACGTATACAAGATACCAATTTTTATACATAGAAATTGAATGTTGAAATGTTGTTGATAAATATTATGTATAAATTTTAGGATCTTAAGATCAAATTAGAGAATATTTTGCAAATTAGCAGTTTTTTTAAAAGTGAAACTATGTTCTTTTCCTCCCTTGGATTGAGTTTGTTTGAATACAGATGGGTCAGTATTAACTCATAGAGCCGCTTGTGTTGGCCTTGTCTGAGACACCAGCTAGTGATACTTTTGTTGGGGGATTTTGCTGCTAATTTGGGCATTAGTTCCATCACAACTGTTGAGCTATGGGTTGTTCTTCATGAATTGTATTTGGCTTGGGATCTTGGCCATCGAATGATTAAAGTTAACATTGACTCTCAGAGTGCCTTATCTCTTATCAATGGCAACTGTTTGAGAACTCATTTAGCTTTTGTGCTTGTAAGTTAGATCAAGGAAGTGTTACAGAGAGGGTGGGTTGTTCATTTTTCCCACACCTTTCGAGAAGCTAACCTAGCAGCAGATGCTGTTGCTCATTTAGGCCATTCTTTAGATTTTGGGGTCTCTCGTTTTTTTCAACCTCGCCAGTGCATGGTGCAGATTCTTGGAGATGATTTAGCTGGAGTTGCTTTCCAGTGTGGTGTCTTATAATTTTGTTTCTTTGTTCGTGTTGTTTGGGTAGTTTCCACCCTGTTGATAAAAAAAAAAAAGAAAAGTGAAACTATGTTGAGAATCATACTTTTAAAATTATTTAATGGGTTAATTAACTTTTTAGTCTATGTAAATATACTCATTTTTTATTTTAGTTTTTATAAAAAAAATTATTTCATTTTAATCTTTTTAAATTTTAAAACAAATGAAATTAATTATTAAAAGAGTGTACAATAAAATTAATTTTATCTGTCTCGAAATTTAAAGAAATCAAAATGAGACAAAAAAATTTATAATGATTAAAACTAGAAATAAGTATATTTATATAGAATAAAAATTAATTAAGCCTTAATTAATTCTACAATAGGTATAATTGGCCGCCAAAAAAGTCAAACTTTTTTTTCTATAATTCTACATTAAATTTTTCTTTAGCCCCTTCAATTATAGTTCTGCCCTTTGAGAGTTTGGTTTTGGAAGACATTTACTTATGTTGGCCACAACATGCAATTTGGTTAGCTTGTATCTGTTTGGCTATTGATAAAAGATTGGTTTGATCCCAAAAGCAACAGGAATCCCGGAAACGTTTACAGTGCTCCATATAATTTATGGAGCATGGATGCCCTATATAGAAAACCGTTGATTAATTGTTAAAAAAAATTGAAGGTTGCGATTTTTGAAGGGGAACTTGATTCAGCAGGTCAATGTAGTAAAAGTAGTATTTGCAAGTTGGTCCCTCAAATTTAAGTTTAATATGTGGAATTAAGCGGTTAAAAATTAAATAGTTGAATATTAAAACTCCCTATGCAGAAACGTTATCTGCAATGTTGTTGATCTTTATTCCTGGTGATGGTGGTATGCGTCGAGGTTGCGTTGGTCGGAGTTGGATCTCTCGGTGTTGTGGTCAATTTTCCAGTGGCCGGTGTTTGACTTGTCGAGGTGGAACCTGGAGAGTCTCCCACCAAGGAGTCCTTGTGAGACATTCCTTAACCCTACCACAATAGTGGGATCTCTCCCTAAGACTGTGTAGGCCTAGACACTAAATATATATATATAAGTATGGAGTATCCGTTTATGTTAAACCTTTCAAGGAATCCCTCATGTCTGTAAAATCCTCTTTATTAAATTGATCAAACCCAAACAATAGTTTTAAGTTAATTATTAGCACAGATTCTTACTGTAACAAACTGGATAATTTATTTTTTACTTTCGATTAAATTAGGATGGTATGTAGGGATAGTGAATGAGGAAAAGAATAGGGTAACAGAGATATATATCGCAGCAAACTTTAGGATTTGCGTAACAACTATTATATTCTTACATCAAATAGTATATACACCTCTTTTTATATCTCATCTAATATTATTTATTATACATATTTTTTTATCACTTTTTTTCAATCAATCACATCCCTTAAAAAGAGTGTAAATAATATCTACATCTTTTTTAAAAATATAAGATGATCTTTATTTTTTTGCGGAAAAGCAACAAAGAAGTTACGATTTGGTTATGATTAGATGCAATCATAATTTGATACAAGTGTTATTCTTTTTCAATCTCTTGTCAACAGTGATATAATTCACAGTGTGTGAATGATGGGATCCTGTCCTGGATTTTCCACAACAATTAGACATCGATCCGTAAAGCATTTCTTCTCTATAGGCAGCAAAAAAAAGTCAACAAAATGATGATGCTAACTTTTTCTGTCTCCTGATTGCCTGTAAGCTGGAATTAAGTGTTACATAGCCTGTTTTATGTAAATAATTATGCACTCCTTAAATAAACTAACTTTGGTCCCCATGAGGCCGCAAAGCACGTATGCTAACATAAAAGTGAAAAAAAAAAAGTTTCACTTTATGGGGCGAAGATCAGAGTGACTTTATTATGGAATATCTTGCCTAGTTAATTAACAATATACGATAACAATAAAAGCAACACTTACCCTCTTATTAATATATAATAACAAGAACGACAGCTAAATGAGGTTTACTTTAATTTAAATGAACATTTTGATTAGTTGAGGAACTCGTAACTTTATGCTTTGTGACAACAAAAGCACTCATGGGTCTATTCTGAAACCCCAAAAGCAAAAAATTATTCTTATTCCAACATTTCGCTTTTGTTTATTTGCTAAATGTTCCATCACATTGAAGATATGCGAATTTGACATATAAAATGTTTTTTTTTTTGTTATAGGTAATATTTACATTGTATTATTATACCAAACATATACTCAATAGTGATTGGTTACAGTGAAAATGAGTTGTAATTCTAGATGAGCATTACTTGCAATATCAAGAGTTCAAATTTTAGAATCATTATTTTAAAGTGAGTCTTATGGAAATACCTTAGTTAAAAATTGAAATTTATACCAAACATATTTTTGTCTTTTACTAATGTATTTTCATAGGTAATGTGTTGAGACGAATATCTCAAAGCATTGTGACAAATTCTAAACCCTAAACCCTAATTAACAAAGAAGTCCTCCAAACAATTACCTCCTCTAAGATTAACTTTGGTCCTCTCTTTAAAAAAGTGTGATTTGCTTACTACTACATCGATCCAACCTTTAATTCCCCAAACTATAAGAACTGGTACATGCATGTGACTAAGATGCAAAGCCATTTACATACGAAATGGACAATTAAGGTTAGGGTATCTTAAAAATGAGGCCCAGGTTAGGCCAATTACAGCAAAAGTCCTCATTGGTACCATATGCATTCTTTTTCCTTGAGTTGCTTGTCTACCATAGTGTATGATGTTGTTATAGGCTTACTTTTATTCTTCATATTCTTCACTTTGATGCTTTTAACGGGCTGTTATCTCTCTTGGCTTTTCCAATATATTTTTCTTTTATTTAGTTTGATTCAGATCTCACCACTCTGTAGTGTATTTGGGTTTTAATTTAGTACATTGGACTGTTTTATAAGATGTTCTTCTTGCTTTAGGACCTAACTTGTTTTTGGCTTCCCTTCTATATTTTCAATGAAAGAAACATATACTGAGTGGTGGAAAAAAATATATTTCATATGATCATACAAAAAAAAATCATATGGAAGAAATATCTACAGGCCTAGAGATATCGTGCCAATTTGATTGTGTTATAATTATTGTCGCCGTTATTTTATTCCTCCTTTAAGAGGTGCAACGTTGCTCTATATTCCTTTTTTGTATTTTTGTTGTCTAGTTGTAATTGACTTGGTTATTCGATAAGATTATTTTATCTTTGCTGGAAAAAGAAGGAAAAAAATTTAGAATCAGAAACTTTAAATTAAAATACTCATTACTGCCACTTGCGTTTCGCGTCAGTGACACTCTATGATCTCCCCAGTTCCCATCAACAAATGAGAGACATAGGTTACATTCCTGCTTTATCCTAATTATTCATGTCTAGACTCTATACTTAACTATTAAATACCCTTCAAGGACTAGTTGATTCTCTTTATTAAGGAGTTATCAGCTGCTTTTTTGTATTCTCTTGTAAAGCAGCGTTATCTTTTCTATATAATTATGAAGAAAGATCTTGCAATGAAGATTATAGTATTTGAAGTCACTTGGCGTTATCATTTCCATCTAGCAACCTACGATGATTGATTATGGCATACAGCTAGGACTCTCAGTTTAGACACAATAATGTTCCTTGTTAACCTAGGATCTCAATTATTGCTAGGTTGCCCCTGTACAAAATTAAGAAGGCAAAAGGAAAATTATATAACAAAGACAAAGAATCATTAATGCACCAAACACACTCATTGCCCATTAAGAATGGAGGAGGATTAGAACATGATAAAATTCCTTAACATAATCGTTTTCTCTACACTAGGTTCGAAACTACTAATTTGTATAGTGATAGACAAAAGTGAGGGACACAGAGAGAGAAAGAAAGATACAGCTAGCTGTGTGCACCTTTCACATATGATTTTGTCAACCTAACGTATCTAAGGTATTTGTAACCTGATTTATATTACATGCCAAAGTCATGCAGCTTTTAACCCCACCCCTCTAACAAAAAAGTACAAAAGCTATCATCTTAATTCTGGGTCATATGTGTACACCTGTGCCCAGCTAGCTAGCTAACTGAGGTAGTCCCACCACATGTAACCTTTTTTCATTAGGGAAAGTATTTAAAAAGGTTAGTTAGTTGTTGTTGAAAATTCTTTGTCCAGGTGATAGAATCATTCTTGGATCAAACTGATGTTTTCTTTCTAAGAAATTCCTCCATTTAGGGCCAAAATGGTTTGTCCAATCTTCCTGTGTGCAGTAGTGGGGAAGATATTGTTTAACCTTAATCCCAGCATCATTACAAAATTGCAAAATTTCTCTGTTCTGAGCATCAAATGCCTTCCAATTATCAAACCCACTTGAGTGCAAAAATCCAACTGTGTAGAAGACATCCTCATCTGGTATAGATGCTGACATCCTATTGTCCCACCTGAAAATTAATAAATTTCATATTAGCTTTAATTTTTACAATTTAAATAGAAAAGAAATGAATGAGAAGTTGAATGGTAAAACCATAGACACAATAATAATAATAATAATAACAACAACATCAACACCAAGTGTCATTAATTAAGGGCTTACTTGTTTCTATTCATGGGGTAAACCAAGACAGGTCCTGTGGTGATGTTTCGTTTAAGAATGATATTCTTGAATATGCCGGAATCAAACTCCAAGATTTGAGATTTCGGTATAAACAAATTAAGCCAAGGATGAGGAACATCCCACAGCCCTTGTGACTGAAGCTTCACCTCTCCACTTCGGACTCTATTCAAGAACTCAACATATGAGACATCTTTTTCATAATAAAATCCAGGGATATAGCTCAGTCCTTGGAGCAAAACTTGAAGTTCCTACACAAACAAGAAAAATAAGAATGTTACTTAATTATTAATTACAATTTGTTACTATCTTCAAGTTTTTACTTATAGTGAAAATTCAACATAGTGTACAAAGGGTTATTACGGTGAGATAAAAAAAGGAAAAAGACACATCATCTGCGCAATTGCTCATGACTAGATGGTACCTTGTCCACATTGTTTTCAGATTGGCCATCATAATATTTGGCCACTTCAAGGCAGTAGAGGACGCTATGTTCAGTTACTAGGGAAATTATTCTGGGATGGTCGGCTAAAGGGAAGAAAGAAGATCTCCAATTATTTATGGGTCCTTGGTGCATTAGCAACATGCCTTCCAAATAATCCAATGCAGTACTTTGTTTCCTTCTTTCATTGAAGAAGATTAATCGTTCCTGGTCTTTGCTAAAAGCAAAAAAGTCATTATACAAAAGTCTGACCCATTTAACCTGCCAACAAAAATTTTTTAATTAATGTCTTATACTTATTAATTTATTGTCGTACCAATGAAAGACAATAATGTATGCATGATGATGATTTATGCAACGAGTCCCATCCAAGTTAGAAGGATAAAGTTAATATAGTCCTAGAGTACTTCATGCTCAACTCTTGTCTAACTTTCAAGTGAATGAAATCTAACCAACTTCATGTGTTAGAGGTCTCTAGTGGAAGCATATTTATGCATAAATAGACCTATTTGAAAGTCTTTTCAAATAGAGTTGTTAGTTGAGTGTGATAAACCAATATAAATTCTGAATCATTGATTAGAAAGAATCTCATTAAAAATAATATAATCCTTTCTTTTGGAGCATTTGATCAAGTCATAACAAATTTTAAGATACTTCTTCATATATATATATTTTGTCAAACACACACATTAATGCTTTCAATTTCAAAAATCCTCATTAGGTGGTTTAAACTAGTACATACTGTAACTCATCCCATTTTCATTTGTGTGTGTGTCTTTTATGGATAAGTAACATGCACAAACATAATGTGAAATGTATAATAAAATATAGGTGCCAACTGCCAAGAAAATAACACAGTGCTTTTCGGACAAAGACATTTTGGTGTTCTGGTTGAACAATGTGACATGTAGAAGTGGTGTTTACTAAGAATTGTTGGAGGAAAAAGCTACAAGACAAAAGTGCTAGTCAGTTCTTTATGAACGTACCCTTTTGGGCGCAGGCTCGAGAGCAATTCTTGCCCTTGCTATAATTCCAAATTGTCCTAAGCCTCCAAGAACCGCGTTAAATAACTCGGAATTCGTACGCGAAGAGCAGGTTACAAATTCACCTTTTCCTGAACCCAACCAAAATTTAATTAAATATAAATAATAATATACTTGCATGCATGCATCTATTCTATAGCATAACACTTGAATAAAATTTTTACCATTTTTTTCTTAATTATAAAACAATTGACCAAATAAGACTCAGACCAGCATAATCAACACATCCTCAAAAAAACATTAATCAAGATTCAAGAATAGCAGGCAATGACCGTTTGAACTGGTTCTAGGTAAGAATTTTTCAAACATGGGACCCGGTGGAAAGCTGTTGCTAACATTCACCAAAATTGTAGACAAAGACTGTGTTAACAACCACTAATTTGGCATTTAAACTTTGAGAAATCCATGTTGTGGGACCAAGAAAAGTTTTTGTTCTAAATTATTTAATGTGTACTATCTTAATAATATAAGTTATGACTGTCTCTTATTTTAATAATATTTTTTAAAGAAAAAAATTTGTCTAAAGTTAAAATATTTAAATTAAATATATTAGATGAATTAATATTTAATATTTTTATAAATATTTATATTTTTAATTATGTAACATAAAAATTTATAAAAATATTAAATACTTGATTAATTTAATATATTTAACTGAATATTTCAAATTTATATAAGAATTTTTTTTTTAAAATTGTACCAAAAAGAAAAATAACATTCTTAATGTTATTAATTGAGGTGGCATAATTGTATAGAATAAAAACTTTTTCTCGATCCGAAAGCACTTAAGAATTTTCCTTAAACATTTAAGGAAGAAATATATATAAAAAAAAATCAAAATCATGATGAAATTTCTCACAGAAAATGTATGATACTGAGAAGAAATTTCATACCAGTGACCACATCCATTTCGTGAACAATGCTGATCTGAGGTCCATAGCGGAATGTCTGGCCACTGATCCCAGCATTGGAGAGCGTTCCTCCCACAGTCAAGTACAGATAATCGGTCCAAGAAACAGGTGCAAGTCCATGTTCAAGCGTGGTGTGTAACACATCAATCCATAGTTGCTCCCCTCCAACATCAGCATAGTATCCAACAAAAGGGTCCAAAGATACACTAATCCCAACCCCATTTCCTCCTTCTCTGAACCCCGCCATGTCCACCACCACCCCATCACGTGCCATGGCTTGTCCACGTGTGGAGTGGCCTTGGCCCCTTGCAGCTATGTGGAAAGGGACAGAGCTGTTGTATGAGAGCTTTATCAAGCTAACTATGTCATATATAGAAGATGGATGGAACACCGCTAATGGGAAATCGTGTACGAGGTTGCCATAGTCTTTGGAAGCTAATTGGATGGCTTCAGGGTCATCATGGAGCTTGTGGGAAATGTTGTCAACAGTGGCAAGCTCTGGTGGTAGCAGAGTTTTCCATTGCTCGGTTTTGCCAACAGTGGATATCAAGCGGGTTATGGTAATTAAAAGTAGAATGAAGTATCTAGGAAAGGGGTAATTCTCAGCCATTTTGGTGAGAAGAGAATAAAAGAGAAAAGGGTTTTGTTGTGGTGGCGTGGTGGTGGTGATTGATGTGTTGTGATGGAGTAGAAGGGGGTGGTGGAGGCAGGGGGCTATAAATAGAATAGAGGACTTTGCATGATAAAGAGGGGATGGAAATCTTTGGGATGCACAGACAGGAATCTTTTGTTTTTTTAGGGTCTTCCATGTAGTATCCTCGTCTAGTATATAAAAGACTAACATATCACGATACTAATTGAGTTCGAAGAGAGTGACCGATCTTAATTACATTTTTTTTATACTTATGAATCATAAATTAAATCTTTAATCATATATTTAAAGTATCCAAACTCAATTATCACTTGGATCAAAACTATTTTAATATAAATCTTTTTCCTTTTGAGTTAAAGAATTAAAAAGGGAAGAGTTAATTATAATTAGGGATAAAGGATTTATTCATAGTTGTAATTCAATTGAATTTTTAAACTTAAATTAAAGTGAATAAATATTTTGATCAGTTACTATTTGTTTTTTAGTATCACTCCATGTCTTATGTTTCAGAGTGAATTGTTAAGCGTTTTATTGATTATTATTTAATTTTAATAAATTTTTTAACATTTATTGCAACAATAAATAGAGAGATTTTTATGTGTTTCCATAACAAGAAAAAGTTCTTAACTCTATAGTATTTAATGTATATTACATCAGTAATATGAGTCATCATTACTTTTTATTTAAATAATATTTTTAATGTTATAATTAAGTAACATACTCACCTTTATACAAACATTAG
The DNA here is from genome assembly GCA_029884605.1 of Ormosia emarginata. NCBI lineage: Eukaryota > Viridiplantae > Streptophyta > Magnoliopsida > Fabales > Fabaceae > Ormosia > Ormosia emarginata. The sequence continues at coordinate 1,106,090 of JAQQTP010000073.1, read as the reverse complement.
ACGATACAAAGTAAGAACTTTTTCTTAATCATGGAGCACCTAAGAATTTTTCCAATGAATAAATATTTCTTGACAACTCACCTTAATCACCATACCTACAAAGGTCCCTATAGCAACTCCCTTAGTTTTATAATAAAAAATAATTTACATTTTTTTTACAACATCTTAATTACCATACTCACAAAAGTCCTATAGCAACTCCCTTAATTTTATAGTAAAAAACAATTTACACGTAAGTTTCACAATAATAATAACAACAACAATAATAATAATAATAATAAAATCATATTGTATGCTGTACAAGAATAATACTAATTATACACACTTATACTTACATTATCTTATATTTACATAATTTTTAATATTTAATTATTTTTTATTCTACTTCATTTTTTAGACAACTTTACTCATATAAGGTGATATAAGGAGATGTTGCTTAAAAATAACGTGCAAGAAGCATTTTCATTGTGCAAAGGGAGGAATGGCTAAATGTCAAATTCAAAGATACGATCGAACCAGACCATAGATTATATTTGGCCTTCCTTCTGAAACGCCATAAAGCATTTGTGTGAAGGAATTATACAAAAAATAAAATAAAATAAATAAATTAACATTTGGGTACTTGTTTTCTGTGATTGTGTTTTTGTATGCATCATCATGATCACGAAGATTCCCACTAATCGAACCCACCACAAGTTCCTTCCATTGTTGTGGGCCTTTATAGAGTAAAAAAAAATGAATTGAACTCAGGCCGTTGGATTGGATAAATTCTTTCCTATACCATGGAGGAAGGTTCTTCCTCCATAATAACCTTCCTCCATAATACATTACAACCATTAAATGCACCTAAATTATGTTCATTAGAAATTTAAGGGCTAGGATTCTCTATGAAGGAAGAATTTTCTTCCTCTAGAGGATATAAGAATTTATTGTTAGATTGTGATCTGAGGGTCAACATTGGTCAAGTTTAGTCAATTCATATATATTACCTCGCTTCTGTTTTATATTTCCAAGTGGAATTTCCTATTTTAGGGATTAAGGAGAGTCAAAATTAGGTAATTATCAAAAGGATATTCCAAGATTTTCTTTTTGGGACCAGAGGCTTGTCATTGATCAAGCTATATTACATTCAACTTTTCTGGTTCATAGAAAGGTAATGTCAATGGGAACTGAGGGACACATCAAACTGGATTTTCTTATCAGGCCAAGATTTTGTTTGTGAGTATATTGCAACATGTAATCAATGAAAAGTCAAGCTCGGAAATGAAACTATAACCATAATCCAAGGATGTGTTTGTCTACAGATAAGTCACTCGAATGTCTCCATGACATGATTTTCTTCCAGATTCAACATGTTCTGCGCCAAAGATAATAAAGATGCTAGATTCCATGCCATTATTTAAATGGTAAGGAGGTGGGTTTTTGAGAAATAATTAGTTATCATAATTAATAATGTGATTAAATTAATGCACTTAATTTGAGTGTTTTAAGTTTATGTAAAAATTTCTATGCACGATTTTAAATTGTTGTTATGGTCGCGATTGCGGTTACATTGAATTTATTAAATAATTGCAAAAAAATACAATTGATAAAACTACAATTGTGGTCGCGATGCAATTACGAAAATTACTAAAATTATAATATTTTAGTTGCAACCGTATCATTAATTAGTTGGCTACTGATTGAACTATACCTAATTTCCCAATTGTTCTCGCCAAGCCTCACATGTAAGTAAATATATAAAATTCAAAAGCACCTGGCATGCATTCTATCAGAATATGGGAAGAAAACAATGGCATGCCATGCACACGCAAAAGAATCCAGTGAACTGGGTTAATGATAGAAATTTGATTTGGCTCTGGCTATAGCTTCTGTTAGGGGGGGGGGGGGGAGGAGGGTCTTCTAGTTGGTGATTGAATTTTATGTATGTGTGTTTAGATTAATTAGAATTATGTATAAATATAAATATCTGTACCGAAATGTTCTTTTTTGGGTGCTGGCTAAATAAACAAATTAGCCAAAGACAAATGTGTGATTGCAGGTCCTAAGCAAAGACTTTGATTGGAAGGGAAAATAAATTAGATTAACACAAAGGGCTTTCAAAGAACAATCTTTGACCTATAGATCTCGCAGGTAGGAGGAGTTATCAGATAACAAGACCCTCCACCATGCATGCCTCTGTGGAACCATATTCTAGTAATGCTTCAAATTGAGATTGTAATCTTTGACGAATGACGATACATGTGCTACATGCATGACTAATAAATGCAAAGGAAAAAAAGTTAAAAATGACATCAAATGCTAACTATTAACTGAAATGGATAGAGGCATAGAGCTAATGGAAATTGAAAGGTGTTCCGTGAAACTCAGGTTGAAGATACTCAAATCCAGGACTTGATGGGCACAACTATGTGTACCTTCCCACATGTTCAAACAGTGATAGTTAGGTCTTCTACCTAACGCAACGGAATCTCTTATCACTTGAAAAGAAGAAGAAAATAAAAAATAAAAAAACACCAAGAGGAAAAGAGTTGGTCTTTGTAAAGTAAAATTTGTTGTTCTCTACATATATGCCATAAAATAATTTCATATCTTGATGTGTAGGTCCACCGTTCGTATCTTGGAAATGTTTGGTAAAATTCAAATTCAACTTGGGAATATAGAAGTGAAGTGCAATATGTTGCCACCATCAGCGACTGATATTGTATTTTCGACACTTTTTCAAGTGTATTATCATGAGTAATATACTTGCAGGCCAATATTCTGATCAATCCCAATAATGGCTCTAGCGAGTTAAGAAAAGCCATATATATATATATAGAAAATTGAAATCGTTATGGTATGCTGAACACAACAAGCCTGAGAGATCTGTAATAACCTGCTACGAATATAAAATTGAAATTGTTATGACAAGGGAGCTTAACAAGTTAAGGAGATTTATAATAATAGATTAAGTAAGGAATCACACAAAATGGACTTAATATAATATCACTTTTTATTTTAAAACTTTAAGGTATTAAGTCTAATGACATTTTACACTTATATAATCCTTACTTTGTCTATATCTTTTTAATATAGAATTTTTTCATCTACATCTCACTTATAATTGAATTCTCAAGTGTCTTCTCCTCAAGTGTGAATCCTTCACACGATGACATTCACCATCAAGTTAAAGTTTTTCAAGTATTTGATGGTGTTATTAAGAGACTAACCCAAAGCTCAACAAGTTAGAGAGATCTTCAATAACGAACTAAGCCCGAGGAGGTCGACATAACGGACTAAGCAAGGAACCATACAAAAATGGACTTAACATCATATCTCGAACCAAAACTTTAAGACATTAAGTTCAATGATCTTTTACACTTATATAGTCCTTATTTTGTCCATATATTTTCAATATAAGACTTCTTCATCCACATATCACTTATACTTAAATTCTCAAGTGTCTACTCGTCAAGTGTGAGTCCTTCACACGAGGACACTGACCATCAAGTTAAAAGCTTTTCGAGTATTTAGTGGTGTTATTAAAAGATCAGTCTAGAGCCTAACAAATTAGAGAGATCTGTAATACGAACTAAGCCCAGGGAGGTTAGCATAACGGACTAAGCAATGAATCGTACAAAATAGACTAAACATCATATCTTAATCAAAAGTCTTAAGACATTAGATTTATGAATCTTTTATACTAATATAATCTCCACTTTGTCCAACTCTTTTTAATGTGAGATTTCTTTATCAATATCTTACTCACATATGAATTTCTAACAATATTTCTCTTAATTATGAGTCCTTCACACACTAAGAAAATATGCAATAACAAATTAAATGAAAAACTACATAAAATAAATTTGATATCGTCGCGATTTCGATTGCAAATTATTATTATAAATATTTTTTTATTTTTATTATTTATATATATTTATAATTCAAAATAAGATATAAAATAAAACCTTTAAAAAAATTTTAGTGTATTGTACATCATTTAATACAATTATTAATTTAAAAATTTTATAGATTAAGTTCATATTTATTTTAATTTAAAATTTTAAGAGATTAAATTTATTAATCTTTTTATTTATATAATATTCACTACTACTTATATAATCTTCACTCCATTTATATCTTTCTAATATTATTGTATGATTTTTTTACTCATATCTCATTTACATTTAAATTCCTATAAAAAATATGTATCATGAGATCAACTCAGGCTTTTTTTTTTTTTTTTGTCCAAAGTGAAACTTTTAGATCAATCATATTTTAAACTACCTATTTTTTCCTGGTAGTGTAGTGTGAAAGTATGTAAGAAAGAGAACGAAACAAAGAAAGGCAAGGCAGTACCCTGCACTGTCGTGGAAAATGAGAAAGAGAGAGGAGCACGTTGGGGGGGGGGGGAAGACTGTTTCTAAGATATTGGAGATCTTTATGGGGATCCAAACCAGCCAGAACACAAAATCAATCAGATAACGTGGTTCAAAGAAACAACAAAAACATCTTTTCAATTGAAAAATGAAATTTGTATAACTAAAATACAATATTTATAATAATATAAAAATGATCATTTTATATTATTTTTAAATTAATATTATTTTTTATATTATTTTAAATAATTATGATTAAAAAAATAAAAAAATATGACAAATAATATTAAATAAAATATAAAAAAATATTATTTATGATAAAAATATTTAATAATAATATTATATTTTAATAAGAATATAAATAAGTATTTTTATATATTATACGTTAAATTAAAATAAATATATCATATTATGATATGAGTTAGATATTATTTAAATACCATATTTGAATATCTAAATGTGAAAACTCTTTTCAATTCCACAGTGCTAACACACCATCGTATCCATGTTACTTTGATTTTTGTTTTATGGCGGATTATGCTATAAGCAATATACAGCCGTACGTGCATGGAATTTGGGGAAGTACTGTGTGACAGAGAGCATAGATGTCTCCTACCTCTGTATTTTGATCCCACCACGTTGTTTCAACTGAACATTAAAGATTAGAAAATAATTATCTTATATTTGTTTGGATGTAAATATTATTTATATTATTTTTAATAGATATAATTAAATAATAAAAAAATAAATATATATGTATAATAAATAAATTTAAATAAAATATAAAAATAAATATATATATATTTGATATAAGAATATAAAAATTATTAAAAATTAAGTATTGTTATTTTTATTTCACTTTATCTTTTGTTTGGCATGAGTTTTAGAATAGAAAAGAAAAGAAAGGGTGAAGAAGATGAATTTTGTCTTTTATTTGACTACACTTTAATAAAGTATTTAAATTTTAAAAAAATAAACTTTTTATGAGTCTTATCATTTGCTTTTATATATTTTTATTTATTTTTATATATTTTTTTATAAAATTAAATAAAAAAGTGATATATTCATTTTTTATTAAATAATATTAAATAAAAGAAGTGATAATTTATTTTTTCCTTTGCATTTTTCTTTTATTATATCTCTTTTTTTCTTTCCCTTTTATCATATTTTAAAAAAATCTATCTAAGTTAGTGGAGCTCACAGCATTGCTGTTCAGGTGTTCATTAACTTTGTAACAGCAAATGATATTCAAATTCTTGTTTTTTTTTTTAATTAATGATATCCAAATTCTTTGAACCATACACTCCTTGCCCAGTTGTTAAGACTTTCTTTCAATTTTGATTTCAAATGTCATGTAAGTGGCAATATGAAGAGTATATTTTGTCATCATGTACCACAATGACGCATTTGTCACTCGTATCCCATTTATTGATTGATGTGTTGTTTCTCTATTATGAATTGATTGACATTTTATTAATTTAATTAAATTAGTTAAAAAACAAGTGTTTGCAAAAAAAATTTATATTGTTATTAAATCAACAGCCAGTAAACACAACCTGACCCTTTTTCAACCGTATAGTTTTGAATAGCATTACTGTATTACTGAAGTCATGTCTAATGCTTTGAAGGTGAGTGGTGTTATTCACATAATCAAGTTAATTATTAGAAAGGTATTTTCTCTGTAGACAATTATCGTTTTTCCTCAACTAAAATAATTGAATAGTTGTATAAATACACCAATAAAATTGTATAAAAATGGCATTATTCTTTTATTGTTTAGGCGTAACTTTCAGTGAGTTTATCTAGTGTCACGGCCCTTACACATGTCGGATGGTGTGTTTCATATGTTTGTAGAGCCACTTAATTAAATGAAAATAATAATAATATATACATATATTTATACCCACATTATCTTATATTTATATAACTTTTAATTTTATAATTTGATTATAATTAATTTTATCTCATTTCTTTATATTTACACTTTAATTTTATCATTTATTCTTGATGTGGATATAAATCTTAATGTTGTGCATCAAATATTTTCAAATGAAAAATAAAAAAGTCTACTACAAAGTACAGATGAAAACGGTGCGGTATATGAGATGTTTTTGGTTGCAAAAAAAAAAAAAAAGCGAAAAATAAGAGACAAGCACTGCAGTTCAATTTTCTTATAATGAGCTAAAATATTTTCCATAATTAAGATACTTTAATGGTTAATAAGTACACATTGTGGCAACTAAAATTATGATGGGATGATAAAAAAAGATTAAAGATTTGAATTAATGGAGTTGTCACCAATATTTATTTAATTTAAAAAAATATTAAAAAAATTCTTAAAATAGATAAAATTGATCTTTTTAAAAAATGTGTTTGGATTTGAGAGTTGATTACATGTAAGGAAGGTGTTAGCGTATCACTATCTTACACTACCTGTTCTAAGAACAGTATATTAAATTAGTTGTGCAAATTTTAATAATGTCAAATATATTTATTTTATCCCTTTTAAAAAGAAAAGAACAACTAAATTTTGAAAATTTATATTTTTGAGCAGCGAATTGAAATTCTTCTTACGTATCATAGGGTTTAACGAGGAACTCAAAGTTCCGTCATTCTTTAGAAAATAATTGTGAGTTGATTATTTTTTTAATTTTGAAAAGATTTTTTATTTTGAAAACTCATTCAATTTTTTAATGTTTAGAAAAATACTCAAATCATCAAGTTGTCACAACTTAGATAATTCTAAAAGTTATAAGATTAACAAACTGTCACAATTAAGCTAATCTTAATTTATTATTGAATTAATTTTAAACGAAAAAGTTTACAATAATAATAATAAATAAATAAATCAAACTAATAAATGAATAAGCTAAAATGAATAACACGTGTATATAATGAAAGATAATAACACAAGAAAAAATAAGTAAACTTACCTCCAAGGTGTAAAAAAAATGATATGCTCGAAGAAGTTGGTGCACAGGGCATCAGACGTTCTCTTCAAATCAAATCTTGAAAAGTAACTCACTTGCAAGAGAAATTTTTTTTACTAAAGTTTTCTATCTCTTATACTTAGTATTAAGCCCAAGAGTATAATTTCATCTAACTCTTATACTTAGTATTAAGCCAAAGAGTGTAAATTTTTGGATGCCAAAACAAATGAGAACTACCTCTTTATATAGGAGGAGGGGAGGGGGAAGGAGCATGACTTCTCCAATGTGGGACTTAGACACCTTAGTTTTTTCTTCAAATTTCTTCTTTTTCTTTTTTCCTTTTTTTTTTTTTCTTTTTGTTTTATTATGAATTTGAATGATTTATGAATTTGAATGACTTTTTGATTTGCTTTACATTTAAAATAAATGGAAAGCAAATAAATTGATTCAATTTTGTCCATGAAAATTTTTTGCGCAATGCACATCAAAACCAAGTAAAATGCTGGGTATGAGGACCTGGAAATGAGAAGGCAATGGGTGCGGGGACCCGGAAGTAAGAAGGCAATGGGTGGGGGGACCTGGAATTGAAAAGGCAATGGGTGCGGGGACCCGGAACTGAAAAGGCAATGGGCGCGGGGACCAGAAACTGAAAAGGCAATCGGCGCGGGGACCCAAAATGCAATGGGCGCGGGGACCCAGAATTGAAAAGGGAATGGGTGCGGGGATCTGGAATTGAAAAGTCAATGAGCGCGGGGACCCGGGATTGAAATGACAATGGGCACGGGGACCCGGAAACTAAAAGACGATGGGCACGGGGACCCGAAAACTAAAACACGATGGGTGCTAGGACTCGGAAACTAAAACTCGATGGGCGCGAGAACCCGGAAACTAAAGGCGATGGGCGCGGAGAACCGAAAATTAAAGGCGATGGGCGCGGGGACCTGCAAACTGAAAGCAGATGGGTGCGGAGACCGAAAAACTAAAAGACGATAGGTGCGAAAGACAATGGGCGTGGGGACTGGAAACCCAAAACGATGGGCGCGGGGCCCTAAACTAAAGCGGATGGGTGCGGGGACTTCGAAAACTAAAGACGATGGGTGCGGGGACCCGAAAGACGATAGGTGTGGAGACCTGGAAACTAAAGGCGATGGGTGCGGGGACTCGGAAACTAAAAACGATGGACGCGAGGACCGGAAACTAAAAAACGATGGGCGATGGGCGTAAGGTCATGAGACCTAAAAAGAGATGGTGTTGACTTTGTGAATGCATGTGATACCTGAGATAATATATGATGCAATGGATGTGATGCCTGAGAACAGTGCATGTGATGCTTGAGATGATGCATAATGCTTGAGATGATGCATGATGCGATGGATGCATGATAATGTAATGGATGTGATGCATGAGGACAGTGCATACGATGCAATGGATGTCCTACTGTAGAGATTCTCATGGACAAATTGGGTAAACAAAAATTGACACATCAGAGCTTTAGCTGGATCGCTCTTAGTTCCACAACACCCTTAAGAACTTCTTCCCATAGCAGGATCAAGGTTGAACAGTAACAAAATTTGCGTTATGATTCGCCTAGTTATTCTTCATTTTCTCATCAATGCTCTTAAAGGGCCTTGAGCCAGAAAACTTTATGCAGTGGGCCTTAAACCTAAGAGCTTTGTTCAATGAGCCATGGGCCAAAGAAGTATTGTTCTTAACAAAAATATTTTTTTTTAACCAAAGCCTTGAACCAAACACTTCTTGGAAAAGGGGATCATTGCCAATCTCATCTTCAAAATTTTCTTCATTAGATGTAGTTTACATAGAAGCTTCTGACTTTCTTCCTCTAAAGATTCCTATTCCACCGGACACACTTTAATCTGAATTATCCAATGAGGATGTCATTTCCTTCATTGATTGAAATTTTGGAGTTCTTTTGACTTGAGTTGTTCAATAGGAGACTACCATTAGATGGTTAAGTTGCACTATTGCATTCATGTTCACCGAACTTGAAGCATCATATACCAGATATACATGGATTCAAAAGTAGAACAGGAAAGAAATTTAGCAATTGAATAATTTCTTGACTGACTTTAGGAGTATGACTACACAAAGGGCATTTACAAAGGATAAAGACACAAGAAATGAAATAGTACGAATGCCAGAAGAGTTTTTTTCCCTAGTTTGGATGTGATTGATCTTTACTTGACAACTGGACATCATGACTATTCTTTTATCAGGTATCTGCAAAAATCTGCCCCGGTGTAAGGTATCGAAAAAAAGAATTTGGTCCAGGGTAAACCATTTGAGAACAAAGCTGACACAGTGTAAGCCATTTGACAACAAAATGTGTCCCAGTGTGGGGAACTTGAGATTTTTTTTGGTTTTGCCCCAGTGTGAAGCCAAATTGAGCTAGAGAAAAAATGCCCCAGTATAGGGCCTGATTGAACCAAAAGATTTGCCTCAATGTAGGGTCAGCTTGAACAAGGTGAAAACTTGCACTAGTATAAGTCTTTTTTTCTTTTTTTTTTTTTTCATCTTGTATGCATGGTTTTAAATTGCGGTTGCAGTTGCGGTTGGAGATAGATACTTGTATGCGATGCGGTTGCGTACAAAAATCCTCTTTACAATCTCAAAATTAAAACTTGTGAAAATAAAGGCAATCATCCATTAATCAGAATGAACTTTTTAAGAATTATAATGTGGCCAAGGCTAGTGGTTATGAAATGAAAGATATAAAGTTCAAACAAGTGTTTAAAGGTTAAATAGGACTAAGGATCCTTGTTCAAACTTAAACTTTATCAATTGCCTTTGCGCTTTCAAACACACTTTTCTCTTATTGTTCTCTATTTTACTTTTTGTTCCTTTCAGTTTTTCTTCATTTTCTTTTTTTTCATTATGCTTCAAAATAGTCATCATGGCAATCAACATTTATTTTGTGATATCCCTTAGTGTAGGGGTGATCCTTGTCCAGGGTTTATTGAAGAAAACTTTTAAGCTTAAAATGGGACAACGAGAGATAATGAAAAGAAAAGATGAATTCTTATGAATGATAAAGAAAACCAATCTTTATTTCAAATCTTAAATGCACATTTTCAAAAAATTTAATTTAGAGACAAAAGCATAATACACACCAAGTAATTACTTTTTTGCTCCCTTTATTTTTCCTTTTTTCTTTCACCTCTCATTTAGTTTTTTTTTGTTTCTTTTTTTGTTTTTTTTTTTGCAAAGAACACCTGCACACGTGAACTTCATGACCATCAAAATTTTTCTAGCACGAAAGTTTCATGGGATCAAAACCAAAAGAAAACAAGTAAAGGTAAGAAAAGAATGATAAGAAAGATATGACAAGGACATAAGTACCAAGAACATAAGAAAAGAAAACAAGATATGGTGGGATCCATGCAAATCCCTTACGTTAATGCTTCAAGTAAGTTTACATAAGTTCAAAACCGAAATGAATTACTAATAAGTTGAACTTTCTAAGGTTGTCCCTGATTGACCATTCCAAACATTTGTTCCTATCACAAATGAACATGCCTAGACACATCTGACACTACTTGCTGGACTACTATTTAGGTAACCGTTGTCATCCATGAGTTTTCTTGAAAACCCATTTGATTCATTCGACCTGAAATTCACACTTAACCAATTCAACATTTTTTCATACTTGCTCCTTCATCATTCATTTGATACAATCTTCCCTTTCTCATTCCGCTTTCAACCCTCTCACCAATCATTACGATATCTAAGAAATTTGACGACACACTCCTAATCATATGAGCATAGAATGGCGCATGAAATGTATCGGTGAAAATATCAACCATCTTTTTCTCTGACAAATGGGGTTCTACTTGTGCAGCTATTTCCCTCCAGCTTTGAGCATATTCCTTAAAGGTCTTAGCATCCTTCTTAAACATGCTTTGTAGGTGCATTCTATCTGGTGTTATGTCAATGTTGTATTTATACTGCCTTACAAAGACATCAGCTAAATCCTTGAAACTCCTTATATGGGCACACTCAAGACGCGTGTACCAATTCGAAGCTGCCCCAGTCAAGTTGTCCTGGAAGAAATGAATCAATAGCTTGTCATCGTGAGCATACGAAGTCATCTTGCGGATGTACATGGTCAGATGGTTCTTTGGACAAGTGGTCCCCGTGTATTTATCAAAATCTAAAACTTTGAACTTCGGTGGAATCACCACATTAGGGACAAGGCAGAGTTCTGAAGCATTCCTGATACCATAACAACATGCTCCTTCAATGATCCGTAATCTCTCTTCTATAATTTTCAGCTTCTCTTTGGACTGAAGATTTTCAGCAGAAGAATTCAAAGGTTATTGTGGCATGAAAGTGGGGACAAAATGTTGCAATGGTGGGGTTCCACTGATACCAAAGTAATGGGCATGTGGCTGAGTTATGCTCAATGGATTGAGAGTAGGCCTATTGCTGTTAAGGAAATTGATAACCTGTGGTGGTACAAAGCTGGAAGGGAGGCCATATGGTAGAAAGCTTGGCATCTGAGCTTCCTGAGAACTAGTGACTAAGGGTTGAGTGGTATTTTTTAGGTAAATTGTGGGCAATATCACAATCCTTGAGAATTAACGCCTTGGTATTGCAGAAGAATTGGAGAGAAACCAGAAAGGTGAAGAGATGCGGTCGGATGTTCTACACTCGCAATTGAGGGATTCCCATCTGTGCTCTTTCTATTTCTCATAGACTGTAACATATCCATCATCTTGGATACTTGCTCTTTGAGCTGATTCACTTCATCTTTCAGCTCTTGAGTCTGTTCTATTTCATCCATGATCTTAGTGGGGAAACAAGTCCTATAAGGATGTCGCGGAAGCTACTTTTTTACTATAGTGTCTACTTTTCTGCTCGGAAAAATATGATATGAATATGCAATTGTCAGTATGGTTTAACTAAAACCGGTAACATGCATGTATGCGAAGTATTGACTATTTATGTAGAATGATTTTTGGTAATTTTGTTTCTATTTTTTTTTTTAAAAAAAGATAGGAATGTTATGAAAATGCAAAACGATGTATCCCTTTTTTGATTTTTTTTTTAAAAATACAAGAATGAATGAAAATGCAAGCCATGAAAATGCATGATGGTATATATTTTTTTATTTTTTATTTTATAAGAATGCTAGGAAAATGCAAGCCATAAAAAATACATGGATGAATGACATAAGAAAGAGATAAATAAAGAAGAAGTGCGCTCCCTTTGTATCCTAAGGAATTACCTTAAATTTGAAGAATTTTATCCTAAGGATTAATGAGTCCTTAATTTGTGAGAATTTTTATTGGGTGACTCTACTATTTTAAAGGCCTCTAGAGCTAAGTCCTATTTCAGAATGTTGACCACAAACGGTGGGTAAACCTCTAGGTGCAGGACATTCATGAAAAAGGCATATTCTAGATGAGGTTTTCGCGATAACTAAATAGGATGTACATCCAAAATAACTACCACTACGCAACCTCTATCTACTTAAGCTTCACTCGGACCTGAGTATGGGGAAAAGGACCCCGCAAATTAGCGATATGTGTGTGATAAACGTATTTGGTGCAGATGGGTGTATGGAAATCTACCCAAATTTGCATATTTCAAAAAATCCTCCATAATCTTAAAATTAACCTCATCAACCGCAAAACTAATAATCAAATAAAACATATATACGCATACAAAGTTTGTTCAAATACAAAGTTTAATAATCCTCATTATCATTGTCATTTTCTATCATCTAAGGTTTCAACAATTATACACAAAAAACAATATTAAAAAAAAATACAAGTAAATCGTGTCAAGATAAACACTAAAAAACATGTTAAATATTTACATAAAAAAAACTAATTAAGATATATTTGCAAGCAAATGATAAAAAAATCAAAAATACAAAGACAAAAAAAATGGGGATAAAATAAATAAATAAAATTATTAATAATTTGCACAACTAACAAAAACATAAACGGATTTATACAAAGTCATGACTCTTTCCAAGTGTCCCCGAAAAGTTAGCAAAAGCAATGCAGTCGTGCATAAACAATCATAACCAATAGAAAAATTAATCTTTAAACGGATAACGACACGAATACACTTTAAAAAAAAGATTAAAGATTTGAATCAATTAGGAAAGCTCGTTTTTCACCAATGTTTATTTAATTTGGGAAACCATTAGAAAAATCCTTAAAATATAACTTTCATGAAGAGCAAAAAGCTAATTCTTATTATATCTTAAGACACGGGCTGTCTTTTTTGAAAATGTGTTTGGATTAGAGACTTTTCCACTATATTTGCACTACAGAGTAGGGTGTAAACACGGGCGTGTTAGCACGTGCGAACCGTCATTACGGTTCCATTGGCCAAAATCTTGGATTTTGGCCACTCTCCAATCAGTTTCTAGGTGAGTTTAAGTCCCAAACAAGCGGTAAAACACTAAAAGATTTCACTTAGATCAAAACACTTAGTTGTTATTGAAATTTTAATAATGTCAAAATGTATTTATTTTTCTAACAAGATTCAAGCCAAAACAAGTTTTAAAACTCAAAACCCTAATTCAAAAGTCACAAAAAATGAGTCAAGAACAACTAAATTATGAAAATTTATTTTTTTGGCTTGAAAAGGGAAGGGAGAGAGGAATAGAGAAAGAATGCCGAAAAATGAAAATGGGAGAAGGAAGATGAAGTAGATTTAATTTTGGTCTTTTTTCGGCTTTTTATTTTAATTGCGATAATTTACATATTTTTCCGCAAAAATATTTTCAATAATGCCGGGTTAAAATATGTTTGATGAATGCGGCATAATTTGCGCTAGCGCGATTTTTCCCCGCAAAATAAAATTTTTTATTATACTCAAAGTTACGTAGATTCTTTTTAGAAAAATAATTGTGAGTTGGTTGTTTTTTAATTTTGAAAAAGATTTTATATTTTGAAAACTCATTCAAATTTTTTTAATGTTTTTTAAAAATAAATGTTATTTTATTTAATCATTTACAATGGAAATATCCGCCGCAAAACTTTTTTCATAAAAAAAAAACTTTTACGGTGGATCATTTTAGCCGGAAAAAATGGGGGGGGGGGAAAATCCACAACAAAATTAGATGATTCTAAAAGTTATAGGATTAATCAAATGCTTCCATTTGCGCAGTTACAACTCGTATTTTTCTAGTAGTAATCCCAATTTATTATTGAATTAATTTTAAACAAAAAAATTTACAATAATAATAATAAATAAATAAATCAAAAAACTAATAAATAAATAAAATTATTGAAATTAAATAACAACAATGCGTCGACTCTCCAAGTGTCCCCAATGAGTCGTCACCGTCACAACCGATATAACCCGAAAGATAATAATACATGAAAAAATAAAAAATATTAGCAAAATCTTACCTCCAAACTGGTGTAAAAAAAAAAGGTGATATGTTCGAAGAAGTTAAATTAGTTGTGCAAATTTTAATAATGTAAAATGTATTTATTTTACCATTTTAAAAAAAAAGAAACAACTAAATTATGAAAATTTATTTTTTGGCTTGACAGAATTGAGATCTCATGAAAAAAAGTTACGTAGTTCTTTAAAAAATAATTGTGAAATCAAACCTTTAAAAAAACTCACTCAAATTTTTTAATGTTTTGAAAAATGAGAAATTTTTTTTACTAAAGTCCTCTAACTCTTATACTTAGTATTAAGCCTAAGAGTATAATTTCATCTAACTCTTATACTTAGTATTAAGTCAAAGAATGTAAATTTTTGGATGTCAAAACAAATGAGAATCACTTCTTTATATATGAGGAGGGAGGATACTTAATGAAATTTTTGGATGAAAACTTCTCTCTTTAATGTGAGACTTAAACACCTTAATTTTTTTCTTCAAATTTCTTCTTCTTTTTTTTTTTTTTTTTTCTTTTTTTTTTATTATAAATTTGAATAACCCAAACAATAAAAGTTTATGGACAAAATTGGATATCAACACACATGAACTTGTCTAATGTAAACTAGTTTTATTAGAAGTCAATGAATGAGATATTAGAGAAAATTTAATAGACTACTTCATTTTGTAGTCTTTAATATTGAAAAACAAAGCATAAGAAAAACAGAAGTGCTACAAAAACATTATCAATCACGTTGGGTATCATCAATTATTCCACATATAATATAATTCGGTGAGCAAAAATCATACAGTTACAACCAACAAATTTGATATGACTAGTATGATAAATTTGAATAAACTATATATCTCAAGCTATGTTATCAATAGTTTTAGTGGATTCTTTGAATACTAATTTTTTTTTTCTTTTTTTTTGGGGTTTGAATTAAAGGAGGGAGGAGGCTACCTTAATAAAGTTAAAGTATGTTATCAGCCTACTCAACGTGTATTTATAATCATATTTGTAATTAAGGTTTCTTTTGGGTGGGTTGAGTGATATTTTTAGACCAGAGTGTTCATCAATTCAGTGGGTTAGGTTGAGAAATTTTTGTTTCCTTTAACCCAAGGGCAAACTTAAAGGTTCGACATACATTAAAGAAAATCCTGTTAAAATAAATGTTGAAATATGAAATTTAAAATTTATTACACATAACATATTTTAATAAAAATTAATATATATCTTAAATAAACTAAAAAAGCACACAACTAATTTTACACAAATAAAATAAGTCTTAAACAAACTAAATAGATATAACAAATCTTACTAAGTTAACATAAGTCTGAAATAAATTAAAGTAAGCTAACATGTCTTAAAAGTCAAAAACAACAAACCAACACATTAGCTAATTGAAGTCAATCTCATCATATATATCATATAGATTGACATAATCATTTATTTTATTATTAATTTTTTCAAAATACTCTTTATTATCTAAGCGATCTATTGAATTTTCATTACAATGATCTATTGATACTTCGATGTTTTATGAGTTTCTCATATTTATTTTTTTAGTTACATTCTCAATGTAACTACAATGTTTACAATTAAACTTAACTGATACTATAAAAAAATATAAAAAAAACCTGAAATGTCACATGACTAAACGACTTTCATTTAAAATAAAAAACTACTAGGATGAGATGAGTTTATGTCAATTAACACTTTTTAAACTTAATATCCGACCCGTATACAAATTAGAATGTTTTTCAATTCAATCCAGTTTGCAAACTCAATTCAACGTGTATTTTGTAAGTTAGATGGGTCAAAACCCACACCCAACCGCCGGAAACTGTATTTGTAATGCCATTAAGAGATTAATATAGCAATGAGTTATTGTTAGTTAAACCAACCTTTCTCTTTCAGGATAGGACATATACGATAGATATGATTCTCCTTATTTGTTTTATTTAAGTAATGACTTGACAGTGTATTATTTTTCTCTGAAATTTCCAAATATTCAGTTTTAACGAAAGAGCTGCAAAAGGGTTTTTTATTGAATAAAAATAATTATTTTATATTCGATCGGAATTGGTGAAACATACATGCAGAGTCTTTCATTCTATAAATTTTGCACACCAAGGCTAGATAAACTTCATCAATTATGAGAACCTTTTGGGTCCCCATATCTTTGATTATATATTGAAGGATTACTCTGACAAATTTTAGATGTTTGTAAACAAATATGATTATTGTGGTCAAATAGTTCTTTCACTTCAACTAAGGTGTTTGACAAAAAAAAAAAAAAGTGAGATTCGATATGCATAATTAGTTTATAGTCACAATTTTTGAGTCTTACGATATTTTTCTATTTTCTTTAAGTGTGAAATTAATCTTCATTTGTAGTATTGAGGTTATTCTTCCCATAAATACTTTACTGTAGACTCAAAGCCTCACACTATAAAAGCCATCAACTCCTGAATTCAAACTTGCAACCCGTTTTGAGCCACCCTTGTTAATTAGTATATAATCACGGTTTACTTGCAATAAAAATTTATAAATGATTGTGGGCGTAACTCATACATTAGCCAGCACAGTTGTGTGTAATTATGCATGATTTGGGTGTTGTCGAGAAAAAGAAAAAAGAATTCATCAGCAGATTCAGCACATTTCTTAGAATTTTGTTTATATAAACATAATATATCTAAGTTAGGTGCACTAATTCGTAAAAAAAAAAAAGGATACACTAAATTAATTATAACATTAATTAAGATAATTAAGTATAATTATTTATTATTTAATTATAATAATTATATTGTAATTAATGTTATAATTAGTTTGTATACCTATTTTAAATACACTAAATTTACGTAAGAACCTCTCCAATGCATAGATAACAGCTAAGTCTAACGTGGAGTTTGATTTAACAGGCACCAAATGCTGAGTAATTTGGTGAATGGTCGGTTCCCACCTGCCTAACGAGGAGGAACGAGGAACAGCTGCAAATATTCATATTGACAAAATGAGCCCCAGCAATAAATTATCCTGTTACCATAATCGTGCTTATTTTAGGTAGTCTCTACTGTGGGGTTGTGTTTTAAAGATTGAACTTGTATATATTGTTAATTGTTATATAAAATATTACGGAAAAGGAGAGAGAGAGATTGTATTTTACTGACAACACAAGATGGGAGTTTCTTGACTGGAGCAGGCCCATACTATTAAGTACATCGCATATACGTTGTTTTGAAATAGTCAAGCTAATTCATTGCTAATTAAAATATAGTCTAATGATTTCCTCTTGTGGTAAAATAAATGCTTTCTAAAGTGATATCATGTCTAGCCTTCAGAACCTGTTTGTAGATATCGGGTCTTCCAAATTTGTTTATCACTTGGTACACAATGAAGAAAGCATGTACATGTACCAAAAAATAATAAAAAAATCATGTACAATGTTGGCTAATACACAATGTAATCCTTAGTGCTCAATTTCACTGTCTAATCTTTCTGAACACTATGATTGTAACGGACAAGTTGGGAACCCCTTTAAGCAAGCAGCAACATAACTGACAATATACTTTCAACTTACCCATTACAAACGGATAAGAGATGTGATACTTGCAGCAAATTAATGAAACCATTGTGTCCCATATATATGGCCATGAAATTATGTAATGTAAGTAGAGGGAAATTCTTTCCTGAAAACCATTAATGCATAGTGAGGCATCAAACCAATGGATATATGTAATGTGGAGTTACCAATCAATCAAAATAGTGTGCTTTCCACAAAAGAAGAAATTATTACATATTTTTAGAGTACAATAAATATATACTGCAGAGTAAATCTTTATTATTAATTTTAAATTAATAACTTTAAATTTATGTAAGTATTTTTAAGACAAAATAGTGAAAATCTATTCTAAAGTATATATTTATTATGCTTCAAGAACATATTATAATTTCTCCTAGGGAAGACTTGTTCATGATTACTTACAAATATTGTTATGACTTTTTTATATGAATTTTGCTAAAAAAATGTCCTAGAGCACTTATTAAGAATTCAAAAGAAGAAATTTTTTATAAAAATAATATTTAATACATTGGGATTTTTTTTTTTTACTTTTCATGAAATTTTTTTCTTAATTCCTTAATAAGTGCCTATTAACAAAATCTTTCTTATATAAATATTATATGTCATTTAAGCGATATTACTTGAAACGAAATAACCTATTCACAACATATAAATGAAGATGATAAATGTTTTTTGCACACTTAAATTAGTCATTTTGAGTTGAAACCAATTTTAAATGAATTCAATTGAAATTTAAATAACTTTAAAAGTTAAATTTTGATTCATGTCTAATACTAATATTTGATCATATACTATTATATATTAAAAATTATAATTATAATACAGAATATTTAAAACTTAAATTTTGCTAATGATATAATAATAAATAATTAGATTATAGTTTCAAGTGACATGTATCAACATTAAATTATAAAATTAAATGTGAGTTAATGCTGTCACATGTGTATGGTTAAACTTTTGAGTGAGTATTTTACAAAAAAATCTTCTAGGTAGATTTCTTGCTTATTTTTCGAGATTATGAATAAATCGTCGACACCTTAACTGATATGAAATAATTTATTCTTATTTTTTATTTTATTTTTATTTTTTGAAAAAAAAAATTCTAATACAAAATGGTCCCGTCCTTTAGATGCAAGTCGATTGCTAGTAGATAAGAAGTACCTGCATGGGTACTATAATTTATGTCTAGATCCTCTTCTTCTCTCTCTTCCCGCGTTTGGATGGGCCATTCGTACATGAAAAATTCTGTCAAGCTTTATTCGTCATAGAAATATATCTAACCAGCGTGAAATTTGTACAATTGTACCTGAATTTCAGTTTTTTTAGCTATTGGACCCTTTGGATCGGGGTTTTCGGCACTGCCCTTGTGTGTGAATCTTGATCAGTCAGGGATGAGGATCACCTCCTCTTCTTTCTGTTTCCATTTACATCTTTTATTGAATTATTTTTATATTTTTTTTTCCTTCTATCCCACGATTTCTATTTTCACAGAATACTTTATGTTCCTTTAAGAATATAAAGTGATCTTGATTCATCAATAAGATAGTATTAATTAGTAAAATTTTGTTAAAAAATGTTAATTACATATTTTTATAACTCACATTTCTAACATTTGAAGATATATATATGATAGGATTAAAGTATAAATATTTAAAAAATAAAATAAATTAAATTATAATTAAATAATAAAATTATTTAAATGTAAAATAATATATATACATATATATAAATATAAATGATATTATTATTCTTTATAAAATAGCGGAGAGAGATAAAGAAAAAGTATTTAGTCACTTCCATTTGAAAGTTAATGGCGAGCAAAAAGGTACAGTTTCAAAACACTAGGATTTCACTTTGCTCGTGGTCCAACATCCCCACCATGAAGGTTCTTCTTAATTAACGGGTTGAAGAGACTGGTAAAATGTCCATATTATAATAAATATTTTGTGTTTAATTTTTATATATATATTATATTTATATTATATATTAATAAAAAAAAATATTCAATTATTTTATATGTAATTATAATATTTTTGTAAAATATAAAATAAATTTATAAATAAATTAAAAAAATAAATATATAAAAATTAAATGAATAATAAGATTGTCATATTATATAGAAAAAGCTTAACTTTATCCTTTGCTCTAATGACCATATCTTTCGAAAGATTCTGCGCTATCGTGTTGTCAATTCCCAAGGTAAAGCCCATCGGGTAGTTGCCAGTCCCCTGCCAATTCTACTTCTAATGACAAGAGGGTGACAACTGAAATCTCCTTGTACTGAGTAACAAATCTCTTACAAAATGATATAACAGATTTATAGCTAGATCGAATGTGATAGTGGCGTTGTTTTTTTCTGGGGATCTCAATCTCAAACAGAATCAAAGATCATGGAGCAAAAGCACTTGGGATATATTATAATGTTCACCAAGGTACATTAATATATGTCAAGAGATAGAAGATCAGCTTTTATCTAATGATTTAAATTTTTGGAATAGTTCATCGTTGATATAGTATCATAGTATTTATAATTAAGCCTGTTTGATATTTATAATTAAGTAGTAAGGAGTCTGATTCTTATTACTTTCATTTTTTTATATATAAAAGTTAAATTTTAGCATGTTATAAAAATATTAGCCAATTTTAAGACTAGAGAATTTTTGCCTGAGGCATGTTAAAAATATAAAACTACTCATAAATCTCTTTAACAGTTTAAGTTTTTAGGATAATTAGTGCTTTTCAATCTATAACTAGGGAAACAACATTTCAATCCTTTATTGATGCATGTCTCGCGCAAACTAAGATGAATCCTATAAGAGTTTATGTTATTTACACATTTAAATATCATGTGTACGCATAACAACATATATTAAGTTTAACTAGAGGAGCACTAGACTCACTTGAACTTCTTTAATTGACTGATTCAAATTTTGCACACCAAAATACAAAGTGCTGTGCTTCAAGAATTTCTTATCTTAATTATAGTAAGCTACAAACTTAAAAATTATGCTTAGCGAAACCAGAAACATAAGATCTTTTTTTGTTTTTTTTGTCAGAAATAGTGGACGTACGGTATGATATGAATAAATGAAATGATTCAGGAAAGAGTAGATAATTGATGCTTAGACTTCTTGTCACATAACACTCATTGACAGATTTAAAAATTTTAAATATTAGAAGTAAAAATAATATTATTAATATTATTTTAAATATTAAAATAAAAATTATTTTATATATAAAAAAAATAAAAAATATAAATATATATATAAAATAAAAAAATTATAAATTAAGTGAAAACATAAATCTCTATTTTTTTACTTGAGTCCGTCTCTGACGAAGAACTAGTAAGAATTGGCCTTTATGGCTGTTGCTATCACATTTTGCCCTTTTATTCTTGGTTTGGTGGGGGTTGTGCTTCACGCATATATACCAAACTCTGACAGTGCAGTGAGTTCAGCAACATATAGGCAAACAATGCTGGCATTGTTTTGTCAGACGTAGGACCGGCCTAATTAATATGCATATGTCCAGGATATATTTATTTTAAAACCTTCAACTTTTATCACCAATTTGGTTGAATGCCTTTATGATAGTATTAGTTTCATGCAATAGTTAGGAGTTTGAAAATCTAATCTACCTCGTTGTTATAATTAAAGAAAATCATGGTCTTACATTTTTTTTAGAAATATAAGTATATTATATATATTTTTTAAGAGTATGTGATTAAAAAGAAAATAATAAAAAAATATAATAAATAATATTAAATAAGATGTAAAAATAAATATATACATTATTTGTTATAAAAATACCAAAATTATATAATTAAATACTAAGTTTTAACATCATTCCGTAAGTAGTGGAAATCATTTAAGTTACCCTCGTATATAAATTGTTTAATAACTTTATGTATAATATGAAGTTTAATTCAACTACTAAATTATATGATATATTACGATATAATCACGATGCATACCGAAGTTGGGATAAAAACAGAGAGTTTCAATTTTTACACATTATTTTCATTACATATTTTTTATATTATTTTTTTTAATAATAAAATAAGATAAATACATTTATCAATACACACTCTCTCTTTTTTTTTTTTTCACTAAATCAAATAAAATGTAAAATGATATAGGAAAAAAAATAGTGTTTGATGAATATTTTCCTAATAACAAAGATCTTTTGTTGGGATAATTATTTTTAGTGTCAAAGTTGCATCATATTCCTAGCTAGGCAGTGTTTGGCAATGGGGTTGACTTCTAGTCTACCTTTTACTCATGACAAATGCATGAATAGTCAAATACAAGAGTCTCCCATTAATATTGATTTATAATTTTATTATAAATTATCGTTGGAGTTAATAATTTATCTTGACCTTATAATAGAAAAAATCTCTCATTACCCTAAACCTTCACTTACAAAAATATTCTTAAGTGGTGCCTAATGTGGGTCACATTCATATTTATCGTTAGTTAACTAATGTTTTAAAAGTTCGATTAAACTGACCGATTCAACTAGAAAATTGACGAATCGGCCATATGTCTAATCCAAATGAATCTGTTGTGAATCGGTTTATATTTTTTTAAAAAATAAAATCATTTAAAAATAATTTTTTTTATTTGAATAGAAGTTTAATTTTAAGTTACAAAGACTCACATATTCTAAGTTACAAATGCTCATATATAAAATTCAAAGAAGGTATGAGAATGTTTGCTCTCCTCTTGACTTTTATATAAGTTGTATACTTATATGTTTCATTCATTAATCTATATGAGACTTGTAAGTGTAGTTTCTTCTAAATTTTTATATATGTTGTATGTTTAGATATTTCACTCATTACACAATGTGAGACTTTGAAACACTATACAATATAATGTGAGATATTAGTGTATTAGTTTATTACTTAATATATTATAAAATATATATAATTATCACAAATTTGAATACAGTTGAATAAATGAATCATAAATTAATGTCTTTACCGATTTAATGACCGCTTTAGTTTTAAAAGCATTACTATTAACCTATGGTGTTTTACGCTTTCTATTATTTTATACTTAAGAATGGCGATTGTATTATAAAAATTCAAACAAAAAAGCAGTACAACCATGTGGAAAACACCCAACAAATACAAATAACTAGAAGCAAGAAAAACAAAAATATGAAACAACCTTCAAAAACAATTTAATTCATATTAATTTTTTTCCCGATTTTTGTTTGGATTGCCTATCACACTACTCACACTAAAAAAAATTTTGCAGTAAAATTTTTCAAGACTGTCCAATCTCCATAAAATGAAAACTGCAAATTCAAGATATTAGAGAAGTAAGATTCAATCAATTCTTAGAAGAACAACATTAAGCTTAAACCACTATTCCATAAAGATATTACCTGAAATGTCTGGATATATATAAATGTAAAAGGTATGGGTGTTTATGGCCGGGTTAGGATGGTTTGGCTTGGCGTAAATTTGACCTGCTTTTTATTGGGTTAATTTTTGGAACTGAATTCGTTCCAATCATATGACTCGAAATGACAGAGTTAAAATTAGGATTGGGCTGATCTGGTATTCAGATAACATGTATAAATTTGGACAATATATATAACTAAGTTATAAAATTTTAAAAGTAAAAAATAAAAATTAAGGTATATTTTATAATATATATTTTAAAATAAATAATATTAATATAAATTTAAGTAAAAAAATTATTATTTAATCTAATTATTAAAAAAGTATTAATTTTAAAGTAATGTGTGACATTGAGTCGAGTTAAGCCAACCTGAAACATAATCAAAATCTGACCTGAAAAATACATAAAGTATAATTTCAAGAATCTGAACCTGTCCTCTTTAACTTTGGGCTAGACCGGGTTAGAAGAACGAGTCAGGTGTTAAACACCCATAGTAAAAAGATATGAGAAAATGTCTTTTTAAAGTGAGTTTATTTTTAAAGTGAACAAATGATGTAATTTGTTCACTTTTTTTTTCAGGATTCCTTTTTTCAGATTGGTGTATTAATCCTTTGATTTGTCTTCAGACTTATAATGATGTAATTTGATGTAATGGATTGGAGTACCCCTCGTGCTCCTCCTTAATATACTTTTGCTTATAAAAAAAAAGCGAACAAATAATAATATATCTATTCTTAGATCATTTAATGGGTTATTAAGATTTCAGTATACTTTATCAAATTAATTAAAGATAAATATATCATTAATGGCTCACTTTAAAAACAAACTTATTTTAAAATAACCTTATAAGAGGCATTATTAGCTGCATGTGGGAACTGAGTGAATAAATGGAGGTTTGATTCAGATTCGCCATTAATAAACATAGGACACACTATATCAACCATTATTCCTTTTATGGAGGTTCTCTCTAGTGGGCAAGATATTGTTTAACAACTCCAACATATAAACCTCTAGAGACCATAGTTGCTTCCCAACTCCTTTGTGTTAAAACTTGCTTCGGGAATAAGGTTAGCAGGTTGACAAGTTGCCTGTATCCAGTAATCATCCAAAGTCTATTTAACCAGCTCCTTATTCCAAGTGAGATATTGTGACATTCAAACAGTCGTGGGATGCCAAAGAATGTGTCTATCTTCACGAACTTTTTTTTTTTCGATAAATGTCTATCTTCACGACCTATAAAAATCAAATTTATATTGAGATCGACGATCCAGGAATCTAAGGATCATCTAATATATTAATTTGATATTTGATAAACATATTTTTTAATAGCCCATACCCCCATCATCTTTTGGTAAGCATAATTTTTACCAGTTACCCCAAGAAATCTTTCAAATTAAAAAGTCATTACTTCCATAAATTTTTTTTCCAGATTGGATATTTTATTATCAACAATAATTTAAAATATATTTAAAAAAAAAAAAACTCAACTGGTTAGACTTTAGAGACACTTGTTCAATATACCATGTCTGGTTCACAATATGGTCCCAATTGTAATACATACAAACAATAATTAAATTTTTATTTATTTTTCCTTCCTTCATTTTTTGCAAAATAAGAGATAAAATGAGAATTACAAAACCTTAATATTTAGGATAAAAGTGAGATAGTAACACTCATTCATGCAGTAAAAGTAATGTTAGCTAGTCACAAAACTTTATGCTCATGAAACGATATTTTGTTTGTGTTATTAGTTTGAGAGACAATTTATAACACAGAATAAAAGCGGTCATTTTTCTCCAACCACATATTTGAGGTTCTACCATAATTTTTTAATACGCCAAAGATCCAAACTGTAGAACTCGACGTATATATAGCAACAAAATTGTAAAAAAAAAAAAAAAACAACTGTCAAAGAAACATACGTAAACTATATATCTAAAAAAATTACTAATTCTTTTAAATTATTAATAAAAACTAAAGAAGATTAAATATCACACAAATTAATAAACAAGCTAGCTACAATAACTATATTTTTAATTTATTTTTTATGGTAAAAAAACTATTTTTTGTGTTTATCGAGCTTAAATAACTTGACTAAAAAAAATAAAAAATAAAAACACTACGACAGGGGAAACGAATTTCTAATCTTTGGTTCTTTATTTTTATGTGTACATATTACAGTTATTAACAAGTGATAAAGATATAACAATAATTCAATAACATTTTTTTATTAAATTTATAATATAACTTATTCTAAGATGATATTGATCATTGATCACTTGTTTTACATTAATATTTATTTATTTTTATTCCTCTTACAAATATAAATCTTAATAATCTAGTTTTAAAAGGTGATAATTTTAATTTAATTTTTGGAATCATATATATGTAATTTCCAGTTTGATTTCTGGAATTAAATACTGAATTAATTGTATTTTAAATAAGAAATTTAAAAGTGAGAGGAGAGACCATCTATTTTTTTTTTGTGAAAAGAAAGTTTAAGGAAATGTTTTAAAAATCAAACCATAATGACCAGTTAAACCATGAATCGGCTATGTTTCGATTTGAACATTATCCAATTTAACATGGTTCAATTACGGTTTAATAATAAATTTAACTTGTTAAACTAATTGAACCATAACCCAAGGTTTCACCAATTCAATTAATCTCTAATTTTTAAAACATTGATTTAGGGTGAGAGGAGTGACCATGATGTCAACCACCAACTCTCCAAACACTTTGAACTATTAAGTGAAGGTTTATAAATGGTTTAATATTTAATACATGATTAGAGCTGTCAAAATAGATTGATTAATTTGAATTACCTGATAAAAAGTGCGAGTTAGATTAATAAAATTCAAGTCCAAATTTAATTTAACTCGATGTAGCTTGACTTGAAATTTGATTGATCCACTTCCGCTTTGAGTCAGTTAAATCATTGGTCCGAATTTTAATATTTTTTAATCTAATAAGTTACACCTAAGAGGATAATATTATT
This sequence comes from Ormosia emarginata, assembly GCA_029884605.1. Lineage (NCBI taxonomy): Eukaryota > Viridiplantae > Streptophyta > Magnoliopsida > Fabales > Fabaceae > Ormosia > Ormosia emarginata. The sequence goes on along the minus strand of JAQQTP010000073.1, from coordinate 1,079,431 downwards.
TTTTTATTTAAAAAATTAAAACACAATTGACAATTGAATTAGTTCTTTAATTTATTTATCATTGATCTAAAATTAAGTAACTCAATTTTTTTTTTTATTTTTCATTTATTTAATTTTTTTAAAAATTAAATTCATTTAAAAAAACAAAAGAGTTGGTAAGATAATGAGACTAACCTACCCAAACAACAATCAAAATAAATTGAGTTAAATTAATAAAATACTAATTTAAAACATATTAAACTCGATTTAACTTGACCAAAAAATAACATAGTTTATTTTGACAGCTTTACACATGACTCCCTTCTCCCCTCCTCCACGCCTATGTTAACATGGAAAGGAGGAACACATTAAACATGCATGGAGCATTGCAGAGAGCAATAGGACAAAATTAAGAAATTTTCGCTTGCTATTTTGCTTGCTTGACCCATCATTTTTTGCTTTAGCAATGTCTAGCTTTCGTGATGAACCTCTTTCCCATGTGGACCTGAGTTGGCTTTACGCAAGCTGTCCCAATTCTAGACGTGTAATCCGTGACAATTAAAAGGGGTACGAGAATGCTGAGGTGCATTAACGTTACAGCTTATACATCATACAGTATTATTATTTATCTAATTTTTATATATTTAATTTTTTTTTAATTTATTCACAAACTTATTTTATATTTCACAAAAATATTAAAATTACATAAATAATAATTTAACATATCTCTCACATTAACATATAATATAAATATAATATACATATAAAAATTAAACATAAAACATTTCCTTATATGATAACATGAAATGTAAAACAATTTTCAGAAAGAAGTGGGTCTAGCTGGTCTGGGTCCTGGACCACGCTATACAGTATATACGTGTTATATTAGACGTGGATGACAGCAATGTCAGTTCCAAGAATCTGTGCTGGTTTCATCTAAAATTAGGCTTCATATGTCAAACTGGTCCATTTTTCACGTGATGATCAATTATGCAACTATGTGAAAGCCAAACTTAATTAATAAGAACGAGAGGCAAAGCTAGAAAATTCTTGGTGGAATGCTATACAATAAGATTTTTAAAATGGGTGCTGGTTTAATATTTATAGGGATGCCTACCTAACCATCTTATCTTTTTTTTTTTTAAATTTTTTTTTCTTGGTTGCATCTTATCTCTGTTTTTTTAAGTTAATGAAATGATATATCTTTGAAATGAAAATAGAAATGAACGTCCCCGAGGGGATCGTGATACTCTCAAATTATGAGGGGACGGATAGAGAATTTGAGATGAAATTGTGAAAGATCGAACCCCATGTCTAGTGTCTACTACGTTCATTAATTTAGGCTACTAAGAGACAGCTAGCGATCAACCTTTCAGAATCAAGTTAGGTGATAAACAAATAGATGATCATAAAAGTCAAATTGATCAGTGAATCTTTTAATGGTATATCTAACTTTTTCAAACCACTTCGATACTTATTTTATTATTTTTCATTCTGATTTTGAAGTTTGTACCAAAATAAGTTTTGAACTTGAGGAATACAACGATTAATTGATTTTTTAATTTTTTTTACGAAAAAAAATTCATTATAAATAATCTTACTTATTTAGAAATCAAAATAAATATATCAAATTTAAGAAGAAAAAAAAGTAAATACAATCTACGCTGAACTAATCGACAATATGTATATATGATTTTAACTTGAAAATTATTAATGTCTAAATATTTTTTATAAAAGAAACCAACACAAAAAATACTACTACTTAATAGTGTATTATGTCTCATTATAAAGTAAATTTGAAACTCTTTTCTATTTATAAGATTATTAAGATACAATCAACTACAAAGAGACTAATACACTTTAAAAATTAAAAATCAAAACACCCATAAAAAATGTGACAAAGTCATAAATTTAACAATTGTAAAAAACAGATCTCAATAACCAAGCTCAAGATTTGAAGATTCAATTATTGAAAAAACACACAAAATTAAAAGAAAATAAGATGATGAGGTTATTATCAGAGGACGACAACTCTCTACTCCTGCATTTTCATGGAAAGGAGGATCAAAACAAGAGAGAATATTAATTTTCTAATTTCTTATATAACTATTTAGTCATGAAATATTATTAAAAAAAGTAAATGATAATCATTTACTAAGTAAGAAGACTTTTCTTTTCTGTTTCTGGATTAATTATAGATGGGACTTGGATTAGATAGAAAATGAACTACAAATAAAGGTTTGGAGCATGATAATATATAAGTTGACTTCAACTATCAGTTTTAACGATCAGATTCTCTTAAATATATTGCATATGAGAATATGAAGTTAGAGGTTGAGTACATACACATTTTGTGTGTGAAAAGACATTATGACTGGTGATGCTTGATGGCATGGCAAACAAGAAGCCAGCTAGATAGGGCCGGTGGCTATATGGTCCAACCCCACTGTCTTACCAGCAATATGCACCGAACCATGATGGGCTTAGCATGTGCAATAATTCAGAAGCCAAGCTCAACTTCTGTTTGCAATTAATTTGGCAGCATTAAGCAGTATTGTAGCAAGCTGAACTGCTGATGGCACAACAGCATTTCATTTAGAGCAGTGTTACGTAGTTAAACCCAAAAGTTCACAGCAACTTCACATACAATTACGTGGAAAAACACAGGCCACTTATTACATCAACCAGCTTTTTTCTTTCTCGCTTTGATTATTATGTAAACTTTATGTACGAAATTTGTCGGTATAAGTTAGAAAAAAAATAAAGAGATTAATATTAATAAATTTGTATATATTTTTAAATAAATGTATATAGAAGGATTAGCTTTTATGTATATAAAAAAGTTATTGTACATAAAAGAAAAATAATAAAATCTAATTATGTACTAAATCAATTATAAATATTCTTAAAATCAATCATGATTAATCATAATTTCAATCATAATCAATCACGTTAACATCTCCCTTAAATTCAAGTGGGTATAGAAAAAACTAACTTGAGTTTGGAAATCAAAGTGCAGAACCATCCAAAATGATGACCTTTGGTAAACAAATCGACTGGTTAATCAAGAGTGCCAATGAAAGTGAGACAAAGAGCACCATAAAGAATGTGTTGACAAATGAAGTGGCAGTCAATCTAAATACGCTTGGTGCGCTCATGAAAAACGTCATTGTGAATAATCTGAATAGCACTCTTATTATTACAGTAAAGAGCAGTGAGAGGGGACTGAGAAACACTCAAATCTTCAAGAAGCCAACGTAATCAAAGAATTTCAGATGTTATGTTAGCAAGTGTCTGATACTATGCTTCAATACTGCAGCGTGCAGTTAAAGTCTGTTTATTGCTTCACCATGAAATAAGTACATCACCAATATAGATACAGTAGCCAGTGGTAGATCGGCGATCAGTGGAATCTCCACCCCAATCAACATTAAAATAAGCCTGGAGAATCAAGGAGGAGTTTATTGAGAAACGAAGCCCATGAAACAGAGTTCTTTTTATATACCAAATAATACATAGAACAACAACAGAATGAGTAGTGCGTAGAGCTAACATAAGCTGACTGACTAGATGAACAACAAATAAAATGTCTAGACGAGTAACAGTAAAATAAATCAAGCTGTCAATCAACAACTGTTAGAGAGTAGGATCATCAAGTATATTGTTATCCAGAGATGCAAACCTGACATTAAGTTTTAGAGAAGTAGACTTGGTGCGACTGTTGGAGAGACCGGCTCGAGAAATAAGGTCCGAAACACATTTAGCTTGGAATAAATAAATATCATTAACAGATGAAAGAACCTCAAGACCCAGAAAATAACTAAGAGGGTCAAGATCATTCATCTCAAAATTGCAGCTCAAAGAAGCTTTAAGATTAGCAATACCAGAAGTATCATCACTTGTAATAATCATGTCATCAACATAAAGAAGCAGTAACACAATGCCATTATCAGTCTTACAGATGAAGAGAGCTGAATCATGAGAACTATATGAGAATTCAAGCTGACTGATGGTGGAACTGAACTTAGCAAACTAGACTCGAGGAGCTTGTTTAAGACCATACAAGGCTTTACGAAGAAGATAAACCTTGTTCGGTGGGCAAGAATAACAAGGTGGTGGTCGCATATAGACTTCTTATTCTAAGTCATCATTAAGAAAGACATTCTTCACATCCATCTGATTAAGAGTCCAATTGCGGGAGGCAGCAATAGCAAGAAGAGTACGAACTGAAGTGAGACGAACAACTGGAGCAAAGGTTTCTTCATAATAAATCTCATATTCCAGAGAAAAACTTTTGGCTACCAAGCAGGCCTTATAATGATTAACAGACCCATCAGATCGAATTTTAATGTTATAAACCCATTTACATCTGACAAGAGCCTTAATAGAAGGAAGATCAACCATTTTTCAAGTACTATTATTCTCTGAAGTCTGTAATTCTTCGTTCATAACTTATTGCTAGATGCCTCTGAATATGGTTGCCATTCATGAAGGTGAAACATGGTAGAAAAACAATGATAATCATGAATGTAGGAGAGAAGGTTTCTTATGGAAGAATGATAGTTTCAGATGCATAATCAATGGTTGGGATAGTGACAGCGGGATAAGTTAAAACTTTAGATAATGATAAGAGCTCATTGGGAGAATCAGAAGAGGAATTTGGAGTTGGAGAACCTGTCTCAAGCACATCTAAAGACTTTGTGCCAGAATCATGTGGAAAAATATCTATAGATGATGTAGTGAATAAAGGGGTAGAAGTGAAAGGAATGAACTTGAATTAAGACACTGTGGAGATCATAAAGTATCCTCCCAAAAGAAAAAATAACGAGAAATACGAATGCGCTGAGAGATTGAATCCCAACAATAATAGCCTTTTTGTTCATTAGCATAACCAAGGAAGTAACAAAGACGGGCACGAGGTTCGAGCTTAGTATGCTCATAGGGTTAAAGAAGAACAAAACATACATAACTAAAAACTTTGAGAGAATTGTAGTTTAGAGGTTTTTAGTGAAGACGTTCATAAAGAGATACATTACCAAGAATAGAGGAAGGGAGACGATTGATAACATAGACAGTAGTAAGAGCACCTTCACCTCACATATGTTCAGGACAAGATGAGGAAATGTGCCGATACTTTCTTTCAGCACGATCATTTTGCTAAGAAGCACTAGGACATGAAAACTCAGTAAGGGTTCTCTGTTCAGTAAGAAAAATGATTAGTTTTGAATCACAATATTCTGAGGCATTATCACGACAAAAAAACTTTAACTATCTTTGAAAATTGAGTTTTAATCATAATAGTAAAGGTAATGTCGATTTGAGGAAGTTCAAAATAATTTTTCATTAAATATATCCAAGTAAAACATGAATAATCATCAATAAAAATCACAAAAAAATTGATAACTCCCACAGTGGGTGTAGGAGCTTGACCATAAACATCAGAATATACAAGATCAAAAGAAGAAATAGAAATAGAAGTACTTTTATTAAAAGATAAAACATACTGTTTGGCTGTTTGATAAGATGTACATTACAAATATTTTTTTTAACAGACCCTAGAACACCCTGAGAAATAAGAGGACATAATTTACTAAAAGAATTATGACCAAGACGTCGATGCCACAACTGAAGAGGAGAGGAAGTAGAAACAACACAAATAGTTGACACAAGAGACAGAGGAACATGGAGGACAGTGAGATCAAACAATCGTCTAACTTTATGAACATTCCCAATGATCTACTCCATCCGTGGATCCTGCACAGAATAACCAGTAGAAGAAAATGTAAGTATATAACCAAAGTCACATAATTGACTGACAAAGATGAGATTAAAGTTTAATTTGAGAATAAAGTAAGTGTTTGATAGGATAAGTGTAAGTAGTGAAATGAGACATTTATGACTTACTTCCAAAAGAGACTCATCAACAGTATGAATGGAGTAAATGGTATCTCTAGATGAAAAGGAAGAAAATGCATGGGACAAGGAAGTCATATGATTACAACATGTAAAATAAAAAATACCAATGATTATTACTTGGGGTAATGACTAAGGCAGTAGGAGTATTATCAAATTGAAAAATGACTTGCTTAAGAAGAAACTCAAGATCCGTAGTGGAAAGAGAGATATGGGAATCAAAGGCATCGTCGACAATTAAAATTGTAAGCACAGGCTTGGAGGAGAAACTAGTACAAGGTTGAAACTTACTCTAATCAGACCTTTGTGGACGAGTAGAGTACTATGGATGAGTAGGGCACTTCTTAATCAAATGTCTTGGAAGTTTGTATATTTGCATATCAGAGAGGGGCAGGTAAGAGCAATATGAGCTAGGGGTGTAAATTGGTTCGGATAACCCGACCAATCTGAATCGAACCAGTTACGTTCGTTCAGTTTGGTTTGGTTATATTGATTGGTTTGGGTAAAATCTGAACTAATTAAATCCTAATTGATTTGGTTCTTTGATTTACAATTTCAAAATCGAACCAAACTAACCCATTTTTTTTCTAAACTCGTGAACGTATTTTAATTTTTACCAAATCAGTTCCAAACCCTTTCAATTTTTTCCCAAATTGAACCTTAACCCAGTCAGGTAATCACCCTCACCCCTCTGCTGCCCTTCGTCGCTCGCCGACTCACCTTATCGCTGCTCAGCTCGCCCTCGATGTTGTTCCCTGCCTCACCCCGTCGCTGCTCTCAATAAGTCTTTGACTTTTTCTTCACCACAAACTTAACACTTTCGCACTAGCGCTGGTGTTGTTTCATCTAATCCATAAGAAGATGGAACAACTAAAAAATCAGTTTTTATTTTTTTTTAAAAAAGAAATGGATAAAAAATGCAAAAGGAGTCCAAAGATAATATGTATATATATGTGATGTAAATTGATGAGAATGATTGGTGTTTTAGATTGTGATCCCTGCTTTGACCATTAATGAATTTCAATCTAATTTCATTTTGGGTCCAAATTTGTGATGGTGGGTTTGTTCGTCCTTTTTTATTTCGTCTGTGTTTTTTTAATGAATTTTAGTCCAATTTCATTTTGGGTCCAAATTTGTGATGGTGGGTTCATTCGTCTTGGACTTTACTGAAGGATGAATGATTTGTTGATTGTGGTGTTGTGATAGTATAGGTACCTAATGTTGAAGGATCAAAGGAAGAGCGCTGTCAGCTCATTAGGACTCCTTATGCCAGACGATTCATTACTGAGGTTTGCTCAACAATAATACCTCACTTCTTTTCAGAATATATAGAGAATACTGATGTTGCACTTCTCTGTCAAATTGTAGGGGTTGAACCTTTATCTATAATTTTTGTTTGAACTCATTGTTGCTCGGGGTCCATTTGTTGGGTTGGATGTTACATTGAACCGCTTTGATCTATTCCATGGTCACTTATTTCTAGCTATAGACTCTGGAAGGCTTGGTATCTTGTATATGAATTAATACCTTTCTATGTCCTCTTTTACTTTCTTTGTTGTTCCAGGGGTGGATTTGTTCCCTGTATATAAGATATAATTCACTTTTTAAGACTATTTAAGTTTGTTGAAGTTAAGAATGTTGTAATTTCACATTTGGCAGATTTCATGCAGTGGAATACCCAGCATATGATAAACAAGTGTTCCTATACAATTTGGGTTTTTGTCAGAGGGGTACACTACTATCACAACATCTATAAATTTTGTATAGTTCAAGTTACATTCTTCTATGTTAATCATTAAATTTGTTATATGTCCTATGTTTGGAAATTCTGTAGTATTATTATTATATTCTCTTGCTCATGTGGGAGTACTTCATAATTTTTATGCTTACTTGTGTGTGAGGGAGAGGACATGAGATGAGAGAGAACCATTATGTTGCTAAGTTTAAGAGTTTCCTGTAAATGACATAAGTTTAATTGATTTTTTTTTTATACTTGACCTTTTAAATTGGTTTTTTTGAATGCTCTACTTTTCTTTCAGGGTCTAATGTGACATATGATGATTCAATGTACTTACAAAATATTCTCTGGCTGGCTCCGTTGCTTGGCATTTCTGCTAAATCTTGGGTGGCACCAGGTACCTTCAGTAAAGTCCAAAGATTAGTCTATGTTCTAATATTATTTAGAATTTTGGATACATTATGTGCATTTTTCTGTACTGCATGTATACTTGTTTAGCTAATTTTTGTGTTAAAAAAATAATGGCTAACCCGATCACCCGAACCAAACCAATCCGTAGATGTTCGGTTTGGTTTGGTTCGGATTTGGCTATTAAAAAACAAGAAAATTGAATCAAACAGAATCAATTGATTTTAATTAGTTCAGATTTATTTTCTCCCAGGAACCGAACCAAACTACCCAATTACACCCCTAAATATGACCATTCTTCTTACAAGTGTGACACTCTAAGGTGGGACATTCAGTAAAAACATGACTAGGTTTACGACAATGACAATAGCATTTGCCCATCTGATGAGTAACTGCAAAGGCTAAATCTTCTTTACGTTGAAGAAGACCCAATCTAGTTTCTTGTGATTTCAGATGGAAAAGTGCATCCTCAAGTGTGACCAGGGGATCCTGATGCAGTAAAGAAGCTTGAACAGGCTCATAGTCATCAGTGAGAGTCATCAGAAACTGGATGAGCCTAGTACGATCATGGTACTCCTCATATAGTTTGACATCACTTTTGTGTTTCGAGATTGACTCACACAAAATCAATTGATCTCATTTAGTTTCCATCCAAGCCAAAAACTCATATACAACTTCTCCGGGTTCTTGTTTCAGATTGTTGAGTTCCTTGAGCAGCTGGTATTGATGAGACAAATCAGAAATTATATATCTATTTTTTAGATGATCACATACCTCTTTGGCAGTGTCGAAACGTCCAAACTGTAGATGAATGCTAGGAGTGGAGGTGTTTTGGAACCAAGTGATAATATGATGATTTTTGTTATCCCAATCTTCTAATTTATCAGCAAACTTCTCATCACTATTATCTTTAGCTTTGATAAGGCAAATAATATCACTTGTGACATATCGCCAAAGTTTTTGACCCTTCAAAAAGCCTTGCATGACCTCAACTCAGTGGATATAATTTGAACCATTGAGTAAAACTGAAATCGACTGAGCAACATCAGATTTTTCCATAGTAGCAGAGAAGAATAATAGCAAAAAGTGCACTTTCAAGACTGAATTGATAGAGAAGAACCTAAAAAATGAAAGATCTCACTGGAAAAATCTTAGGAAAGGGTCTGGTGCCATGCCAGCACTGCCACGTCAACCAAATGAACCAAGTCAATAGGCCACATCAGCATTTTCACCACATCAGCGAGTTAATGTGAACTGGGCCGCAGATCAACAGGTCATGTTGCTAAATCTGGCGCGTGAGACACACTCGCAGAAGGGGAGGGTGGCTCGTGACAGCATGTGCGGCGACGACCGAAGGTGAGATTTTGGTGGCCGATAGATCGGCGGACGGCAATTCCAACGGTGCTAGCGGTGTAAAAAACGGAGGTCCTGGAAGCGTTGAACCGAAAATGACAGCGGTGAGGGATTTTGGACAACATGGGTCAGTAACGGTGTCTGAACAAAGGTCTTAAACGATGTTTAAACAAAGGTCTGAAAGTATCTGAAACAGTGTCTGAACGAAGGTCTGAACCGATATCTGAACGAAGGTCTGAAATGGTGTCTTAACAAAGATCTGGAGCAATGTCTAAATGGAACGAACAATGATGGTCTAGACCAAGAGCCTAGACTCTTTGATACCAAGTAAGAAACAATAACAAGGAGACAAATATTAGTGAATTTGTGTATATTTTGAATGAATGTATATAGGAAGATTAACTTTTATTTATATAAGAAGGCTGTTGTATAGGAAAGAAAAATAATAAAGTATAATTATATACTAAATCAATTACAAATATCCTTAAAATCTGTTGTGATCAATTATAATATCAATTAGAATCAATCACACTAACTGATTAAAAACATAAGTATTTGCCAGCAAACTTATCTGCCGCTGGAGACAAATGTTATGTACCTAATTGTTTAGTTAGTTCCATATACATTAGTTTTGATTGTGCAGTTATAATCAAACGAAGATTTAGTGCATTAGTCTTTGTTTCAGTTGTTTACCCTTTGGGTATGTCATATGTTAAGCAATGTGCACAGTATTTCAGCTACATATGTTTCCCAACCCAATTGATGTCCTCAAATTTGAAATCTAGTGATATGATGAGATCAAGCAATTTAATTAGGTGCTCCAAGGGGTGCAAAGTAATTTAGAGTGAGAAAGAACGGCAAACAAGAGAAATAAATTAATGATTTTGAAAGTTTCATTTAAAAAAAAAAACTCAAAGGTTGAAATAGGTTTTTAAAGGATTCTCTTTAGAAATTATAATCTGGTATATATATATATATATAAAATAAACTTGTTCATACATAATATCGCACTTGCAGAGAAATAAAATAGCCAACTAAAACAATATTTAAGTCAACTGAAATAGAGCCGAAAGAAAAAAAACAACGAAAAAACAAATCAATAAAAATAAGCTCAATGCTGATAAGAGTTAGCTATAGCTAGGTGGGATGATAAGATGTCAACAGTGACACCAGACGAAGATGTTATTTATGTTGTGAGTCTTCTGTATGCAAGTGCGTTTGATTAGGTGGAGGCATTTCAGGCTCAAAGTCAACAGGTATTGCAGTTCTGTAAGGATGCTAGTATTAAGATCAAGGAATATCTTACCAGAAACAAAACACATCAAAAATCGGTGGAACACTTTGACTCCAAATGGCAACTTTTTGAAGATAGAAAACCTGATGTTCTCCACCTATTCTTGATGTGTTTTGTTTCCGGTAAGATATTCCTAAAATTGGTAAAAATCGGTTGAGACTAGTGAAAGTGTTTGAGGGTTACGACTTAACTTTAGGGCTAACTCTTTGGGTTCTTGGAAGGGTGACCACGGGTGTGGTTTTCCCCATATGAGCGCTATGCCGATTAGCCATAGCTGAGCCAATGCTTTTGAAAGCATAAAATTTGACGCCATTTTTGGGAGAGAAGTTAAGTTGGTAATGCACTATTGCTTTGAATTGGTGAATATATATAGAGTAAGGTATGGAGAGACTTGCAAGGAGAGAATGAAGTATATATATGTGGTACATTAGATGGCAGCGTGTATTACTAGATGATGGACTTGTGGACTAAATATAAAATAAGAACTTGTGATGCATGCACCACATGCATGTTAATCTAATTCTTTTTAAAAGACTGATAAAATTGTATTTATTAAATTCGGATCAATTATTTATTCGGTTGAAATATTGATTCAATAAATCACATGTTCAATTAATAAGTTATTGATTGAATCGCTTATAATAAAAAAATATATTTTTATGAAAAATTAAATATATAAATAATTATCCACTATTATTAATTGATTATTAGAATCTAATTAATTTTTTATATTATAATTATCAATTTTTATTTTATTTTTAATATTTTATAATAATTATATTTGATAGCTTTGACTATTCAATTCTACAACTATTATACCGCTGATTTTTCTTTTATCTTTAATAATTTATAGTAATTATATTTCATAGATTTTTGACTATTCAATTCTATAGCTCTTATATCGAATCCCTGCATTATCTTATCTTAAATTATTAATTCGGCATTTTTGACTAATTTCGTTTCCCAACCCTGCAGGTATGAAGAGTGAAGTGTGGTATCTATCTGGACTCAATATTTTATACAGAAAATAAGTCCGGTTGGTTAATCAAGAATCTTTATATCTGAATCATGTAGGTTTGCGTTCATTGGTTATGATGGCATCCCGAGAACGAACGCACTTCTAACGTAGCACAGACACGTGTACATGATATTAAGCGACTGAGATAAAGAAAGAGACATATGATTAAATTTATATATAGGCCAACTAAAAAGAATTTTAAATCATTTTAAATTTAAAGATATTATAAAACATATCATAATAAAATAATAAAAAATGATAGTTTTATATTTTTTTTTAAAGTGTAGATATTATATATATTTTTTTAAAAATTTATAATTAAAAAAAAATAATAAAAAAATATCATAAATAATATATAAAAAATATATATATTATTTACGATAAAAATAATAAAATAATAAAATAATAGACTAGAATAGTAACATATAGATGGTATTTTTTATGGTATATACAGAAAATAAGTACGGTTGGTTAATCAAGAATCTTTATACCTGAATCATGAATGTTTGCGTTCGTTGGTTATGATGACATTCCGAGGACGAATGCACTTCTAACGTGGCATAGACATGTGTGCATGATATTAAGCGAGTGAGATAAAAAAAAATATATATGTTTAAATTTATTTTAGCTAACTAAAAAGAATTTTAAATTCTTTCAAATTTAAAAATATCATAAAAACCACACAAGTAGAGATTTAAATTATATTAATTTTTTTATTTTAAAAAAATAAAGCTGTTTTAATAGTAGTATAATATATTTGATAAAATTAATTTTAATTTTTATATAAAATTTAATATATTATAATTTTTTTATAATATTAAAATTTGAAGTTTATAATTTTAATTTATAAATTATTTTTTACATTTTGAGATATAAATATTATTTTATCTTTAATTAAATATTTATTTAATTATTTTATATTTATTTTAATAATTTAATGTATAAAAATAATTTTTTTATATTATTTAAATTAAAAATATTAATTTAAAATCTTTTTTCAATAAATATATTTAAACTTAAAATTAATTTAATTATAATTAATTATAAAAAAATTATATAATAATTAATTATTAAAATAATCAAATTTTCATATTTATCTCATATACATACATCCTCTTCGTTACACGTGTTTTCTTCTTATCAATTTTTCTTTTCGGCCTAAATGGTCTTCTATTTCTCAGAATGATTTATTTTTTAATTTTAATCCAATGATTTTATTTTGTTCTTGTTCTCTTGCCCATTTCTAGCCGTTTGCTTTTTTTTTTTTTTTTCATCCACTTATTCTCATCTATTCCCGCAAACAAGTTCTGCAACTTGAGGAAGGTAATGTCACTTCACTTCATCTCAAATGCCATCACTTCTTTCTTGTTAAAACATTTTTTTTCCTTTCTCTTCTATCTGAAATCATGTTCTTTCATTTCACATTCACTCTTCTTCTTACATCTCTTGCTCTTCTCCTTGACTCATTCAACACAACCCATTGAAGTGAGCTAGAGAGATAGATGGTGATCAAAAACTTTTTTTCTCCAACACAAATGGCTTAAGGCTATGAAGTACGAAAACTTTATAATATTTATCGTACGCGTATCTGTATCAAAGACTTAATAAATATTAATTTAATGTTTTAACAAAAATTATATTCTAATATTATATTCGTGTCGTATCTGATATCCGTATTAGTATCCGTACATCATAGACTTAAGGTAATAATCCCTTCCTAAATCTTTCTTGCATGCATTGATCTCCAGTCTATATATTGTTTTAATTTCTCTGCATATTGCCCAAAACCCTAAAACGAAATCTGCCCTGCTTGGGTTAGTCAGTGGTAAACTTCCATTAATGGCTTAAGGTAACTTTTGATGGTAAACAAAATATGCATATTGACAATAATCTACATTATTATGGGGTTCACCTGGATTGCTTCAAGGTTAATCTGAACCCAGATTGTTTTGTAGGTTCTTCTCTTATTGGTTTGTGTTCAAAACTTGGGAAATTGGAGGACGCATACAACGTGTTTGATGAAATTTCCAACAATGATATTGTGGCTTATACGTCCATGATTACTGCCTATGCTAAATGTGGAGGCTCATGTGATTTTTTGGCTTTCTTGATTGCTTACAGAATGCAGGATGTGGAATCTCATAGATAATTTAAATATACTTAATTTGACAAATAATTACTTACTTGATGTGCTATTTTCTTAAAAAAATGCCACTTCTCAATATTTAAAATCCTTCATAAAATGACATGGCGACTTCTTGGTATACACTATGAATCAGTCATATTGGGAAAAAACAGAGGAGATTCAAAAATCATAGACAATTACATACTTTGTCATTCATTACTATGTTTATACTTTGTAATTGACTAAGGTTATGTTTTTCCTCTTTAAAAGTCTTTCTTTTCTATATGTTTGTTTGGTGTAATTGTCACGTTTAATTAATTGTTTAGTTGAGGTTTGGTTAGTTCAGTGGAAAAGAAGATTTCCTTTATCATTTAAAGGGTAGCAACTAGCAAGTCCCTTTATAAAATGGACAAGAGTGAAGCTATTGGCCATTCTAAGCCACAAAAATAGATATTGAAACTTAGCCTGGTTTACCAGCTTCGTCTTTCCCAAATTGAAAATTGACTGTTGCATGGTGTTCAGTTTTTCTTTTGCATATTTTTCTTAAATTGGTTTCCAATGGAAATGGCAGGTATAGCTATTTAGCAAGGTTAATGTCTTTGTTAGGATTTTCATTTGGCTGTAATTCACATCTTTCATTTGTTAGGGTGAGTTTGACACACTTAATGAACTACTCTTACAAGAAGGGCCCTTTTGCGACTGAATAATTCAAGAGAGTTGTCAACCTATTCACACTAGGTACTCTGATATGCCACGACAGCATTAGACATTGTTATGTGGCTAACATGATCTTCGTGTTATGCATTTCATGTTAATAATAAAATCAGAATTGAATAAAATGAAAAATAATGGTGTTCAGTTTTTCTGTCGCATATTAGTATAGCTATTAGACATGACAGAGTTACCCACATAACTCGCATATTAGTATACTTTTTTCTCGCTCACAAATGCTTAAGGTAATAATCCCTTCCTAAATCTTTCTTGCACTATTATTTAAAATTTCTTTTTTAAAAAAAGAAATCGCCCTCCTTGGCTATAATTTGTTGGTGATAGGATGTGGATGATTAGCACTAGCCCAGCATCTTTAAACTTTAGGAGGTAAAGGGAACTTTTTGTTGGTAAGCTTCCATTATTACCTTTTGCACCTGTTAAGGGAGGAAAAATGGTGCTTGAATAGGTGCAACACATCTTTATTTTCTTTTTATTTATATAATCTCCTTTCTACATTGCTTTTTATTTTTTTTATCAATTGTTTCATGTAAACTCAATATCTTATGTCTATCACCATGTATCAAATTTTGCAATTGTGCTATTTTTCTAACAAATCAAGGTACAGACATTACATTAACATGTTTGATATATCTTTCTTTTATGTAGCTATTTAACATTGAGGTTTTCTTCTAAAAGTGAGTAGAGAAGTATAAGTAGATGTTCTAATTTTTTTATAACACCTTATTTGAGTTTCACATATAAAATATAGGTGTGTCACTCAATTTGCTAACTCAATCAAATGATGAGCAAATTCTTATGTAAATGAAATTAGTCATTTATAGGTGGCATTTCATGTTCATATGGCTATAAAAATAAGCAGTATTTTTTTAATTGTTGCACAATAAGTAGCAGTTGTAGGTGGCTTATCCTGATATAGATATGTAATGCAGGAGGGAGGTCAATTATAGTAATGTTCTGATTTTTTTTTATAATTTTATTGTATTTTTTTGTAAGAGCTATTCAAGGATTTGATTTAGTTATTTTAGGATAACAAATTAAGCAAAGAGCAATCTTGCTTCACCATAACTGCTTGATCATGCGATATAGAGCATAATGAATAATAAAATAGGACCATCTTCCTTTTCTTACTTTTAGTTTTAACTTCCTTTTATTTCTATCTTTTTCAGCTAATTAATAGAATTAGATATAAGCAGAAATTCCATCTTTAAAAGTACATATTTGGAGCAAAGGTTATGAATGAATGCTATGACTCATTTGTCATAACAAATACTCAGGTAAAGCATTAAACTTAGATCTTATAAATTCCTTTTAATTATTATTTAAACAAGCTTATGTCTATATCAATTCCCACAATAAATCTTTACACCAAGGTATTCTATTAGTCATGAGTTCATTTGGGGGGAATATCAAATTTAGGTACATGTCTGTTGCTACGCAGAGCAAAAGAGGTGGAGATAAGTGAAACACTTATTTGCTTTGATGAAATTATAAGTTTTTGCTTTCTTTTCTGTGCAAATAATTTACCGCTCTTCATTTGGTTGTTAAGTGAGTTTAGAACTTAGTCTAAATCTTTGCATAGTTTTAAATTCTTACGTCTTTCTTTCTCTATTTCCTTCTCTCTCTTATTCCCTCTTTCTATTACCGCTTCCATCAAATTCTCTGCCTGCTGCCACCCCATGCTCAGATTCCCACCTAAAATTTCAGTTTGTATTGTAACTAATTTGGGGTTGTGCTATGAAGATATTCTAAGTTCTCATATTTCAGCCTTTTGTTAAGCTTACTTCAAGTGGCATCTTAACCGCGGAAGGGAAGCAGAGAGAATTGACATCCAAAGAGATTGGCAAGAGGGGTTCATCAAGTCCTAAATTTCTCACAGCCTATTAACAACTGGGTTCTGGTAAAACTATAGCAAACTTGACAATTTCAAACCCCGAATGAGAGTTGGTCTCGTGATTGCCATTAAAGCTGGGTAACCTACCTTTCTTGCTTTGGTATTCTATTTTCATCTTCATTTTCCTTTTATTTTATCTGTTATTCATTTTCATAGTGCCTTGATTTTGTCTCTTGGTGACAAGGTTTTTAGAGAAATATCGAAGGAGAAGACTGCTGCTGCCATTTGGCTCAAATTGGAGAACCTGTATATGACCAAATCTTTGGCCAATAGGTTGTTTTTGAAGCAGAAACTGTATACATTCAAGATGCCAGCAGGAAAGGGATTGGAGGATGACTTAGATGATTTCAATAAGATCATTCTTGATCTGGAGAATATTGAAATCAAGATTGATGATGAAGACCAGGCATTGCTGCTGCTCAGGTCATTACCAAGTGAGTTCGATAGCCTCTTAGACACACTCATCTATGGTAGTGATACACTGTCACTGGAAGAGGTTCAGACTGCCTTGTTTTCGAAAGAACTGAAGAGGAAGTCTGAGGGAAGAGGAGATCAAGATGCTAAAGGATTGTATACAAGGGGCATGCCAGAAAAGAAAGAATTTAAGAACAAGAAAGGATCAAGATCCAAGTCAAAAGAGGGCAAGAAGAGGAAATGTTTCATCTGTGGGAGTGAGGAGCACCTCAAGAAGGAATGCCCTGAAAACAAAAAGAAAAAGAAGCATGTAGATCAACGGAGATATAGTGGTGATGCAAATGTGGTCTCAGAAGGGTATGGGAGTGCTATTGTTTTGTGTGTTTCAGAAGAGAAGGTTAAACCAGAATGGGTTCTTGATTCAGGATGCACATTCCACATGTGTCCTAGCAAGGACTGGTTCATCTCTTACAAGGAAAACCATGGAGGACAGGTCTTGTTAGGCAATAACAAAGCCTGTAATGTGATGGAAATTGGGGCCATTAAACGTGCAGATGGAGAAATGAGAATCTTGCAAGGAGTAAGACATGTGCCAGATTTGAAGAGAAATTTAATTTCTCTTGGAATGTTTGATAAGCAAGGCTATGTGTACAAGGCTGAAGGTGGAGTTCCAAGAATCACAAAGGGGTCCATGTTATTGATGAAAGGGAAGCTAGAACATGGTTTGTATTTTCTTCAAGGAAGCACTATGATAGGCACTGCTGTTGCAGTCATTATAATGGAGCAATCTCGAGCAACCCTGTGGCATAAAAGGCTTGGCCATATTAGTGAAGGAGGACTACGGGAGTTGAGCAAGCAGAAACTGCTGGACAAGGACAACATTGAAGCACTAGATTTTTGTAAACACTGCATTTTTGGAAAGGCAAAGAGATTGAAGTTTCCCACTGCTACTCATCATACAAAAGGTACTCTTGATTACATTCATATTGACTTGTGGGGACCATCAAGAGTTCCTTCTCACAGTGGAGCAAGGTATTTTCTATCCATCATTGATGATTTCTCAAGAAAGGTATGAATTTACATTCTCAAGAACAAAAATGTGTCATTTGTGAAGTTTAAAGAATGGAAGGTCCTAATTGAAACTCAAACTGGTAGAAAGATTAAGAGATTTAGAACTGATAATGGGCTAGAATTTTGCTTTGAAGAGTTTGATCAGTTTTGCAAGGAAAATGGGATTGCTAGACACAAGACAGTTAGAGGGACTCCTCAACAGAATGGGCTTGCTGAAAGGATGAATAGGACAGTCATGGAAAGAGTTAGATGTCTGCTGTCAAATGTTAACTGTTCTAACATTTCTGGGCCAAGGCAGTAGTTACAGTTGCTTACTTAATCAACAGATGTCCTTCTACTGCCATTAGCATGAAGACACCAGAGGAGATGTGGTCTAGTCATCCTCCAAACTTAGAAAATCTGAGAGTATTTGGGTGTGTGGCCTATGCTCACATAAATCAGGGCAAGCTTTAACCTAGAGCACTAAAATGCATGTTTCTGGGGTATCCTTAAGGAGCAAAAGGATTCAGATTATAGTGCATGGACAAAGGACAGCCTCGGGTGTTGATCAGTAGGGATGTTGTGTTCAGAGAGTCAGAGATGTATTACTCTAATGAGAAATCAAATCAGCAGCATGATAAGTTGAAGGGTGATGAGAGAATTCATTTGGAGGTGGAGCCATTGGAGGAAACAATAGTCCAAGAAAGCAAGACAGGACCTGAAACTGAAACTGATCAGGAAGAACAGGTTGAAGAACTCACTCAGCAGGCTCAACAAGACTATCTTCTGGCCAGAAATAGGAACAGAAGAACCATTAAGCCACCAAACAGATTTGGATATACTGATATGGTTGCTTTTGCCCTTACTGTAGCAGAGGAGGTTAATGGAGATGAGCCTAGGAACTATGTTGAAGCTGTGAACAGCAAGCAATCTCAGAACTGGATTGCAGCCATGAATGATGAGTTGAATTCTTTGAACAAGAATGGTACTTGGGTGCTAGTTGATAAACCTAAAGACAAGAAGCTTGTTAGTTGCAAATGGATATTCAAGCTTAAGGAGGGAATTCCAAGAGTGGAAAAGGCTAGATTCAAAGCTAGATTGGTGACAAGGGGGTTCACACAACGTGAGGGCATTTATTACAATGAAGTGTTCTCACCTGTTGTGAAATACACTTCAATTAGGATGGTCTTGGCCTTGGTTACACATGAAAACATGGAATTGGAGCAGCTTGATGTGAGGACGGCATTCTTGCATGGTGAGCTTGAAGAACAGATTTACATGACTCAGCCTGAAGGGTTCATCAAGGAGGGTGAGGAAGACAAGGTGTGCTTGTTGAAAAAGTCCCTTTATGGACTTAAGCAATCCCCTCGACAGTGGTATAAAAGATTTGATACTTTTATCTTGAAAAATGGCTTTAAAAGGTGTGAGTATGATGGCTGTGTCTACTTGAAGCAAACTGAGCATGAAACTATTGTCTACTTACTCCTCTATGTAGACGATATGTTGATTGCTTGCAGCAGTAAGGAAGAAATTAAAAGGGTGAAGGTGATGCTTGAGAGTGAATTTGAAATGAAGGATATGGGGGCTGCTAGTAAGATTCTGGGTATGCAGATCTTAAGGGACAGATCAAAGGGAACCTTATTCATCAACCAAAGGAGCTATATAGCCAAGGTATTGAAGAGGTTCAACATGGATCAGTCAAAGGCAGTGTTGACTCCTATGGCTCAGCATTTCAAGCTCTCACAGCAAGACTCATCAAAGACTGAGGAGGAGTTTTCTTATATGAAAAAGGTTCCATATGCAAATGCAGTAGGAAGCCTTATGTATGCAATGATTTGTACTCGGCTAGATTTGGCATATGCCATGAGTTTGGTAAGTAGGTACATGGGCAAGCCAGGAAAACTGCATTGGGAAGCCATGAAATGGATTTTCAGATATGTGAAAGGAACATTTGAGGTCGGGTTATTGTATTCCAAGCATGCAGACAGTAATTTTGGAGTGACTGGGTTTGTTGATTCAGATTATGCTGGTTGTTTGGATACTAGAAGGTCTTTGACAAGTTATGTGTTCAAGTTCTATGGTAACACTGTAAGGTGGAAGTGTAATCTCCAACATGTGGTATCCCTATCCACTACAGAAGCTGAATTTATTGCTGTTACTGAAGCAATTAAGGAGGCAATCTAGATGAAAGGGATGGCCATAAGTTTGAGATCAGAGCAGGCAGTCCCAAAGGTGTTTTGTGACAGTCAAAGTGGTATACACTTGGCCAGAAATCAAGTGTACCATAAGAGAACTAAACATATAGATGTTAAGCTCCATTTTGTGAGGGAAATAATTGCAAAAGAGGAGGTAAGTCTTGAAAAGATCAGCACTGATGACAACCCGGCTGACCTATTCACCAAGGCACTACCAGGACCTAAGTTCAACCATTGTTTGAAGATCCTACAGGTTGTGGAAGATAAAGTCAAGCCAAGGTGGAGAAATTGTTAATAGTTGGCTTAGGACTTTATGACTTTGGAAGTTAGCTTAATATAGTTTCCATTACTTGCTTGTAACTGAATGTAATCGAATTAGTTATGGATTAGAGAAATTAATTGTGCTTATATAAAGCCTATAATTGTTTCTAATTTTGACGCTAATGAGAAGTGATGCATTTCCAAACTTTCTCTTCTTCCTTATTCTGATCCTTCTATTCTCTAGTGTCTGGTTTTTCTTTAGCTATCTTAATTTTTACATAGATCTGTTTCTTAACACTTTTATTTTGTCTTTGTTCTATGTAAATAGTAATGGTGAATTTCTTGCAATTGAGTGTTTTCACCCGCTTCACAATATCTTCCAAAATCATTGGAAAACCTTGACAATTAAATTTGGACAGCCACACGGCATCAGTTACATTCAGTTTTAGTCTTTCATTTTTAGTTTGAGAAGAGAGGACAACTATAACAACAAAAATTTAAGTTAGGTGGGTAGCAGTATAAGGTTAGATTTCCAAAAAAAAAACTTTATGCATAAAAAACAACTAATTTCATGGAACGTAGCACATCATCTCATTCCTTTGAATTTCTTCTTCTACCTTATTTGTTGAAACTTGAAAATCTGATTTTTTATTTTTTATTTTGGCCTGCACATGATTTTTTTTTTTCAGATTAAATGGATTTTCATTTGATTTGAGTTATAGGAACGAAGATAACTCATCATTTCATTGCTTTTAATTTCTTCTTCTTCTTCCCTATTTGTTGAAAATCTGATTAAATGAGTTGAGTTTGATTTCGTTGTTCTTGCTCTAGAGCAAGTTCAATATTGAGGATGAGTACCCACAAAAAGAAGACTTTCCAAATACAGATGTATATTTGAAAATAAAGGTTAGAATGATTATTCTGCAGAAAATTGCGTAAAGACTGTAGAGGTTCTTATAATGGAGTTTTTAGTACCTGTTTTTTGCTTTAAAGGTGACAGGATTCTCTTGCATTAGAGGATAAACCTTTTTATTTCAGTTAAAATGATGTTAATAACTGAGTTTCACCTTATTCGTATACTCAGATATGTATTGGTATCAGTTGCCATTTTATCCCTTATAACTGATCATGATATTTCAGTTCAGTACAGAATTTTAGTTGGAACTTGGAACCTAGTTCATAACAATCGTTAAAATACTCAGTTAAACTCAGAAATATACGAATACATACTATTTATCAGTTAAATTAACTTGAATTGCACTCTTCAGTTCACAAACCTCACGATAATTATAGTTATATTTCAATACACACGATTGTGAAACTAATGTCTGAGTATATCAACTGCCTAAGTATTCCTGTTATATTCACTCACTGAGTATTTTTATAATCCACGTCAGGTTCACTCACGGTTTAACAATGTTTTACTCTAGAGTGCACTTATTTTAACTTGCATTAGTTATTATTAATTTGTCTTTTAACAATCATTGTTAAACAGTGCCTCCTCTTTAACAATGATCTTCATGTCTCACATGTACTTAGATTCATAATTTTGTGGATTATTTTTATCAAAAAAATAAAAATAAAAATATCGTGGATTGTCTATCAAGTGGTTCTCATTAAATTCATGCACGATGATGAGAATATTATGCATCACAATAATATGATGGTAATTGACAGGCACTCTAACACTTAGTTTTAACAAGAATTAAGTTTCTTATTTTTTCCACAGACACTATGCTTCTCTGTGTTTAAGTTTTAGAGAAAGAAGCATCTCCTAGAAACAGTGATTTAATGTTGCTTTTAGATCTTTTTCTCCACTGCTTTGTTTATCTCTCACCAGTACTCACATTCATTGAGTTATTCTCATTTCCATTGCAATGCTTCTGTTTTTTTTTTTTTTGTATATTTTTTGTTTTTTTTTGTCATTTTTCTATGAATTTTATATGCATATGCATTTGCCACAAATTTTGTTTTAGTGTTTTTAATCTAAATTTTTGGATAATGTGCTCATTCCATTATGAGGATTTTGAATTGGAGTTTTGTTATTTTTTTAGAGGAAAACTTCAAAAAAATCCTTTATACTATACGTGATGCGCACTTTGGTCCTGTTATTTAAAAAATGTGTAAAAATGACATGTTACTTTGTGTTTTGTGCAAAGAAGTACAAAATAATAACAGACGTTATATTTTGGACGGAAACGCTCACGTGCAACGCACGTGCATGTCTGAAATTTCTTTCCCCAAACACGGTCTTCTTCTTCCTCCTGCCTAAACCCTAAAACCGTTGTTTTCTTCTTCTTCTTCCTTTTCTTCTTCACAATCACCTGAAACCGCCGTCGCTTAGCCACCTAAGCCAGATCTCCGCACCGCCATGGCTGCATCGCGGGATGACAAATCTGGATTACGCGACGGAGCTCGATGGCAGATCTAGGCGATGCGACGGAACTCGTTGGTTGTAGATCTGGAACGGTGGAGTGTGGTAGCTCGCGGTGGTGGTTTGTGTAAGGTGAATCTGGGTTTTTGGAGGTTTTGTTTTGGAGCATGGTGAAGGCAGATCTGGCATGGTGAGGGAAGAGCGACAGTGATAGGGTTCGAGGTTTGGGTGGCTGGACGGCGACTGAACGATTCTGGGCTTGTGGTCCGAGGAAGAGTTGCACAGTTCTGGGTTTGTGATCCGAGGAAGAAGAAGACCACGTTTGGAGGAAGAAATTCAGATGTGCACGTGCGTTGCACATGTGTATTTCCGTCTAAAATGTAACGACTATTATCATTTTGTACTTCTTTGCACAAAACACAAAGTAACATATCCTTTTTATATAATTTTAAAGTAACATAATCAAAATACACATTATGTATAGTACAAGAAGATTTTTTGAAATTTTTCCTTCTTTTAGTAATGAGTTGAAGATTTCAAATTCTGTTGAGGTTGCCTAGCTTCGTCCGACCAGATCCAGCCCATTTCGGCCCAATCTCTCACCTAAAATTGGGACATTGCTTAAGCCAAGCTCTCATTTCATTGCTTTTTATTTCTTCTTCTTAGTTGTTGTAAATCTGATATGGTTGTTTTTGTTGCCTGCACATGATTTTTTTTTTTCAGATTAATTGGGTTTTCATTTGGTTTGAATTGTAGGAATGAAGATAACTGATCATTTCATTCTTTAATTTCTTCTTCTTCCTTATTTGTTGAAAATCTGATTAAATGGTTTTTTATTTTTTTGCCTGCATATATATATTTCAAATTAAATGGGTTTTGATTTGGTTTGAGTTTGTAGGAACAAAGATAACTCAAAGATCAATTTTTTTGCCATTTGGGTAAATAAAAATTTTGCGTTTTCCCTTGTTTGAAAACATTTTTATTTAATCTGAGTCTTTTTTGGTAAAGTTTTTTTTATTAAAACTACTATTGTGAATGATGAATTGGATTGCTAATTTATTAGTATTTAACTAAAATAGAATAAACAAGCACTTTTATTATTGAAATGGCATACCAAATAACAATGTCACATATAATTCTTATTGCTAAGAAAACACACCAAAGTAAATGGAGAATTTTACGTGCTATTTGTTTTTTTTTTTGTTAGAATTGCTATTGTGAATAATAAATTTTTTGTATAGAATAAACTAATATTGTTATATCATATAAATTAAATTTAAATTTAACAAAAACATATATGGGAGATCAATAATATTTAGTATAATTATAAAACATATACCTGTTTAGATGTAATTGGTCTCTTAAATTTGAATGAAGCTTTTATTAGAAGTCAATAATATTAATCTATCTATTACAATATATTAAAAGAAACCCCACCTCGTGCTACATGTCATCCAAATAGCTTCTCTCTCTCTCTGTCTTTTTCTTATCTATATTATTATTTATATATTTCCGTATAAAAATGTTAACTGGGTAGGGATGATAGTACTTTATCCGTTCCAATCATATGCACCAAATTTATGATCCGTGTAGGGAAGGCGGGTGGCTCTGGGTACCAACAGGTAGCAATAAAATACTAAAAATTGTTAAAAGAAAATATAAATAAAATAAATTTTAATATTTATCAAATTTGCTAAACTCAAGTTTAGGGGTGGGATATCTATTGAAGATAGCTTCTTTTTCAAGGCTCCATTGACCTTTTTAAAAGTTGATAATTTAATGAATAAATTTTTTATTAATTACATTATTAATTTTTAATTTTTAATATTTTAATATATAATTATAATTATCATAATAATATATAATTAAACAGCCATACTGTGTCGCTAATGAATAACAGTAATGCTCAACTAGGAAAGTCAAATTTAATGTAGGGATAGGGCGGCGCATAGACCTATTTCCACAAGAGTTATATCTGAAGATAGCTTCTTTTGTTGATAATTTAATGAATAAAAAATTTTATTAATTACATTATTAATCTTGTTTTTATTTTTTATATATATTATTTACATGTTCTCAACTAGAAAAGTCAAAGGGGTAGGGGGGATAGATAGTGTGTCCTTTGTTCTTATCGCGAGTATTCATTTATGATTTCTGTGAAAAATATATATTTGTAAGTATTTAATAATTTAATAAAAAATCTTAAAATTCATCAAAAAAACTATAATAATAAAATAAATTTTAACATTTACCAAATTTTCTGAAGCCAAATTCTATCAATTGAAGACAATTTTTTTTATCTTCTAAGAACTCAATTAATCAAAAATCTTATTGGCCATATTGCTAATCTTATTCTACCTTTTTTTTAAAAAAAATTTTCTATCTACATAATTTATATTTTCCAAGATAGGAATATCAACAGGGTAGGGGTAAGTAGTGCTTCTCGAGGTCCACGTCACGAGATACTCATTTATGATTTATGCTGGGAGGCAGATAGCATGAGTATTTACAAATTTTTAATAATTTAATATAAAATTTTAAAAATCACCAGAAGAAAATTGAAATATTGAAATATTTATTTTATATTTGATATGTTTTATTATTTGAGTTTAATTTTGATATATTGTCAATATAAAATTATTTACGTTATCAACTAATTATATATTATCACATGTGAGACTTTTAAAATAATTATTATAAGAGTCAAACATTTTTAATGATGTGATAATATATAATTAGTTAATATTGTAAAAAACTTTATATCATATAAATTAAAGAGTGGGGTTATTTGCACTCTTTTTGTCTATCCACATTCCTCTTTAATTATTTTTAAGTTCAATTTCCTAAACTACCATTAACCAAATAGTTTCAATTTTTTTTTTAATTATGAAACTTAATTTTTTTGTGCTTAACAAATTTATTATTATACTCCATTTGCTTTCTCTCTCACTATTAGCTTTGTTTTTTTTAATCACTTTAATATAATTTAATTATAACACATTAGTAAAATATGATATTACTCGTCACACAAAAAACGATATTACTCTAACCTATATTACTTTGAAAAAAATTAGTTCATTATATTCAATTATTTATATATTTGACTTCTCTTAATGACAAGTTATTCTTATTTTTAATTTAAAACTAGGTGTAACACTAGTTAGAAAAAGTATAAATTAAAAAAAGAATTATCAATAATTAATTTTAATATTAGTTCAGAGAAATAATTAATTTTAATACTATTTAATTTTAAATAGGCATATTAACATTTGGAACCTCAACTTTATTGATAAATTTGAATAATAGAAACATTATAAAAACTGAATATTGATAGTTTTAAAATACGTTTAGTTCTTAAAGTATTTTTTTTAAATTTTTTTTTTATTTGATAGTATAAAAAATTATTTAAATTTTATTTTATTGTAATAATAATAAAATTAAATGTCTGAATTTTAAAACTATAATGATGTCCATTATAACTAAAATAAGTAATTTATCATGAATAAATATGATTTTCTTTTAATGACAGTCTAAATAGTACTTTTAATTCTCGTCAAAAAAATAATTTTTTAATTATTTAATAAAAAATTTAAATGAACATAATATCATAATTATTAATATTAGTTTACTAGGTGTATAAATAATGATTACTGAGAGATCATTCGCGGGCAATATCAATTTTTAAAATAAATTTTAGTCTTAATCTAAAAAAAAACTATAGCTCCAAAAAAAATGACAAAAAAACTATGAAATTAAGAAAAAGGTGAAAATAATCAAGAATGTAGAAAGACAATAATAAAAAAGTGTGAATGAAAAGTTTAATTCTTAAAATGAAATCACTTAAAGGTAATAAAGGAAATATAAGTTAAAAGTAGGTATAAAAGAATGACAATAGATAAAAAAGAGTCTCAATAGTCTCACTCTAAATTAAATCCTTATTTTTATGTTATTATCTTTTTGTAATTGTTGGTGTACCAACCTTTTCATTACTTTATTTTTCTTATTACTAGCTTATTTAATGACCTAACATGTTATATTATTATTTATTTTTAGATAAATAAGTTGTTATCAAAGTAATTTAAACAAAGAGTAATCTGTGCAATCGCACAGGTACAATGCTAGTTTAACAATAAAAAAACAAAGAAGAGTATGTACCAAAAAAAAAAACAAAGAAGAGTGGGTGACTGGGCGGCAAAATCCAAATCAATATCTATATAATATATAAAAAGAGAACCATGGTTGTGAGATTTTAACAAGTGTTATTTTTAGATTTGTCACCAATGCATTGTTACAAATTTTAATTTTAATTTTATTATTATTATCTTATTAAAAAATATAATATATAAATAGTGTAACAATTTTGTCCAGACAAAAAAAAATGAAAAATAAAAAAAATAAAAAAAAAAACTAAAAAAGGGAAAAATGAAAAAAAATTAAAAAATAAATTAAAAAGAAGAAGAAGAAAATAAAAGAAAATATAAAAAAGATAATTTTTTTTTAAATTAAAAACTGCAACGACTCACACATTTTTCACTCCTCACTCCAATCACTCTGCACATTTTTTCTCCATCCACACTCAACCTTATCTCAACACTCAACCTCTCTACACATCATTCTGCATATTTTCTCTCCACCTCACGTAATCCTTCTACACACAAGCAACCACACAGTGCACAAAAGCATCTACTTACAGGAGGGCAGCCAACGAAAAATAGAAGAGAGGACAACAGCCTCCATCCATCATCACTATTCTTCTTCCTTCCATAATCATCCTTCACCATTCTTCATCTTCAACCCACCACCATCACCTTCTACTACAACCAACCGAGTCAACTTTCTTCCCCTCATCTCCCATAAACCACCACACACAACCTTCACTCACATTCACCATCTCCATAGCTCCCATAACCACCATCTTCCTCCACCACGCCCAAAGCCAACCCGGCCACCATAGCCACCGCTCCAAATTGCGGCCCACGGCAAACCCGACACCGGTCGCCCCACCCCGTCGTAGCACCCCGTCATCTCCGTTGGATCGCGCCACTAGAACCGAAAGCTTCATCGAGCACCGGGACCGTTCGTCGTCGTCACTCGCCACCCCCCTCCGTGAGCCGCACCCGCGACCAACACCGTCCCTCTCTCTGTCGCCGCCGTGTTCGAAGCTCGCCGGACACGTGAACCGCAGCCCGTTAAGGTCCGTGAGCTAACCACCGAGTCCACTCACCGAGTAGCAGCACCAACACCGAACCGGTGCCCAAACCACTGCAGGTTCGAACCAGATCCGACCGCCGCATATTGCCCATTCTAAACCGTACTTCATCGCACCTCCATCGTTCGCACAACCCAAGATCCGCGTGCGCCACCCCGAAAGAGCAGCACACCACCACCGCGCGCGCCTCGTCGCACCACCTGTTCCGTTGTCTTCCCAGCCGTCGTCCGTTTGTTGGTGAGTGATTTTCCCCTACTCCCTCAGTTTGCCTGGTCCAGGCCTCACTCCTTTGTTTCTTTTTCCCTTTCGTTTCTTAACTTCTCAGTTATTGTTTTGTTTTCCTAAAGCCACTATCTCTGTTTTTTAATAAGTTTAGATTTTGTGATTTTTAAATCTTTAAAAAAAACAAACTTTGGAACAACGGCAGCCCACTTTTACGTAAGTTGGCCTCTCCCCTGTTTTTTGACAATTTGAATAAAATAACAACAAATAAAAAATGGGTACAGACTTTAGCATCATAGAGAGGGTAAACTTTGGGCAGCTTTATTGCTACTTTTGTCTTCTATTGTTTAATTTGATAACACTAGTAGTATAGTACTCATTTATGCACCACCACACAAATGTTTGAATGGGCACGTGTATGACTGGTTGGACAATTGAAAAGTAATAAGATATAGTTTTAAAATATTTTGTTATGCATAAGTAAAAAAAAATACAAAAATTAAAGAATAATAAAAAATATATAAAAAATAAATTAAAAAACAAAAATAAAAAAGATAAAATAAAAAAAATAAAAATAAAAAAGGTAATATATGAAAATGTCAAAATAAAAATGATAAAAAATAAAAAAATAAAAAACAATAATTAAACCATGTTGAGAAAAAATAAAAAAAAAGAAAGTTTTTTTTAATCAATGCAATGATTAACGATGGTGATTGAATAGCGATCTTATCTTCAATGTCGTTTGGATCATAAGAATTTATTGAGTAGCTAGTTTAACTTGAACTATCTGAGAATGATTTCATTTTCAAATAATAAAATTTTCTTTTCAAAAATCTTTTAATTAAAATCAATCAACTCACACTTATTTTATACGAACTACGTGACTTTGAGTTCTCATTCCTGGTAGTACGTAGGAGTAAGATTTTTATTCTGTCAAGTCAAAAATTAAATTTTCACAATTTGGTTCTTTTTTTTTTTAAAAAAAAATAAAAATAAAAAAAAAGTAAAAATAAAAAAATAAAATAATTACAAAGTCTTTTTAATATGGGTAAAATAAATAAATTTGAGATTATCAAGTTTTTACACAAGTGACTTAAGGTACCGTCTCAAGACGGGTGTGATGGGGGTGCAGTGGGATTAAGTTTCTACCATTCCCTATCCATAACCGACTCCGAATCCGATTTGGTTCCAAAGACCATTTAAAAAAAAAAAAAAGTTTTCTAATTTTTCCTAATTCAAATAAAATTGGTGTATTTCGACTCCATATTTTCTAATTTTTAAATTATAATTTATTTCGTAGCGATCTCCGGTTTTACGACAAATAGAGAATCGAGTTTGTGAAATTCTAACAAGTGTATGTCATTTTTAGATTGTGTTACCATGAGTAATTATTAATTTTAATTTGAATTTTATTATTATTATTATTTTATAAAATAAAAATATAAATTATTTAAGGATTTCTTCCTTCTTATTGCAAGTGTCATTTTCATATTGTATAGTTGTTACTAAACACCACTTTTAAGATCAAATAACCTTGTTGCATGCATAGTTGTTACTTGAACACCTTTTTTCTTTAAAATAAAAAATATGGCTATAAAGTTTATTGGCTTGGCTTGAATACCTTCTAATTTTGATACTTATTTTAACGTTATCAATAATATTTCTGATCTATTTGGTTATCATTTTCAAGTTAATCAATATAATTTATAATTTTAACGTTTATATATATATATATATATATGAGAATTTTTTTAGATATTTTTTATAGAATAAAAATATTTTCATTATAGTATCAGACCATATTATTACATATACAAATAAAGTCAAAGTAGCTAGCGGTGGTCGCGACCCTTAGAGCTTAAAATGTACTTTGAATAATCTTTGAAACTTTTTAAAATATTCTAAAACATTTTTATATAAACTTCATAATTGACCTTCTCAAAAAAATAAAATAAATATTTGAACTTTAATATAAAATTTATGCTCTGTCCATGATTATATGTGAAAGTAGTATAAACGTATTTTCTTATAGTAATAATTAATTACCATATATTCTTTTTTAATTTTCAATTTCTTTATAATCTTGTACATCACATGGGTGCCATTCTAGTTCCAAAGTAATTATTTTATCTTAACAAAATAATAAAACTTTTTTAAAGTGAATTTGTTTGTAAAGTAAGTAAATAAAAATATATCCGTCTTTAAATTATTTAATGAATTAAGATAAATTATCTATTAATTGATCCAAGTGTAGATATATCCTTATTTGCTCAATTTATAAACAAACTCACTTTAAAAGAATTTTTTTCTTTAACAAAGTGCATCTTTCTTCTTACATTCACAACAAAAAAATTGCTATTAGTTGCGGTTTAAACCGCCACAAAAAAATTAGCAACGGTTTCAAAACAATTTCAAAACTGCCGCTGATGTAAACGTCCTTAAATGTTTTAGCGACAGCTTTATACAACTGCCGTTGTTATTTGTTAGCAGTGGTTTCCAATTGTCTCTAGAAAGGTTGCAAGGCTAATAATTTTTCATGTAGCGGCGACGGTTATAAACCTTTAACTCTCGCTAATATATTCAAATATTGAAATATATATTTATGGCAATGGTTTATAAACTGCTACTAAAATTAATAAATATTTAGCATTTTAGCAACAATTCAATTACCTTCTTTTTTTTCTTCTCTCCCCCCCCCCATTTTTGGCAACATGCATATCAAATACATTTCAACATGTTTTTTGTTTTACAACTAGCAAGCATATTCATATAAAATTATAGGACAACATTCAAGTTTTCAACATATGTGCAAATTGTAAACACAATCTGAAGTAAAATATTTGAACTAATGATTTAGTACACAAGCAAACTAAAATTTACCACAAATAAAATAATATCTGAAGAAGAATACAACAGAAGAAACAAATCAATTTTCTTTCAAGATGCATTCACTTTTCATTCTGATTATATATAATCATGTCGGGTTTGAGCATCATGATTGACTAAGGAAGACGGTTTAGCACATGGTGAAATAAGTCTATTTCCTTCATCTGAAGCTTGAAAATATAAACAAACTATGAATTGTATGCATTCGATAAAGGCACCATGACTCCCCCATTATACCAAATGTCATGCTACACAAAAAACTTATACTAATCCAAATAATATGCACAACACACATTACACTTCAAAAATAGAAAGTAAGAGGATATTTATGAATTTCTAAAATAGACTAAACTGAATTCATTAACTCAACAATTTGTTTAAGATTAATTCATTAGCTTGAAGCATAGTTTAATGAAAGTCTACATTATTCAGTTGATGTAATTTTAAAATTTAAAATACATACCATTGCATTAATTATAGCAACCAACTTAGAAAACAAATCTCCTCCTTGTTGGTGTATATATTTTGTTATAACACTTTCAAATGCTTGCCTTTTCAATTTCTTAGTTTCCACCACTAATTTCTTGGCTTGTAACTCTGACTTCATCTCATCCATCTGTTTGAATTTTGGGGTCAATATGCAGATTTAAAGAAATTCCACTAAATTGACGTGCTATGTGGCCAAATATTTGAGTAGGACATGGTTCAGAACCCACACCCCGAACTCGGCTAAAGTGCTCCTTCCCTAACGCCCGAACAAGTGAATCAACTTATGAAATGTGCTGTGATGAGTCATCTTGACACTCAATATTCATAATTTCCTCCTACATACATGTAAGATCTCAACCATTAAAGTTTAAGTTTGTTCACTAGGTAAAGATTAATAAAAAACCAAACATGATCAATTTCATAAGTTACTTACACTAATAATTTTGGCCACATCATTGACATAAGAACCATTTTTCGCTTATGTACCAAAGTTCACATCTCTCCTCTACCAATGTGACTCTCACGTTGTCATTCCTATATCATTATTATTACCAATCATATGCTTAAGAATTAAATAAGATATAAAATCAAAGATAAAGAAACAAAAAACTTCAACATTAATCATCTCTTTAACTTTTCTCTTAGGAATGCTTTTTGAACCATCGGTGTGTGTGTACAGTTGCTTCTTCCGATTTTCAACATTCTTTTTGCATATTTTTTATGCTTGCATTAATAACAATACAATTATGAAATGATTCGATCATTTTATATACTTTAAATTAGCATGTTTATTTTGGATATGTTACATGTGTTTTCTTATCCTTATGATATTCAATAAACCATGACCAATGGTTGGGATCAATTCAACTAGGGAGTCTTACAACATTTTCCTCTATGGTCAATGTGTTATAATAAAATTGATGAAACAAATTATGCATGATATCTTTCCACTTCTTTCCAATACTTTTCATTATATATCCCCTTAATCGATTGTCCTCTATAAGAAACTTTTTCTGCATAAGAAAGGATATTAGTAACTAAGTCATATATTGATTAGAAAATAAAAATAAATAATTTATATGTACCTATATAATATCATCATACACTTTTTCCTTATATTTAGGAAATTTAGCACAATCAGATCATAGTAATCCCAAAAAACCACCCAAAAGGCCACATGTGTCATCTATGGGTTGACCAAGCTCATTGCATGTGATTATAACCTTTTTACCCACCAAATATCTTGCACCTTCAACCATGCTTCTTTGATGGAGCCATCCTCATCTAAAACAAGAATCGTGATATTTAAAATACATATAGTAGTCAAGCAAATAGAGGTACAAGAACTATGATTCTTACCAATAACACTGACGATCTAATAGTTGTTATTCTTACGACTACTATTAACTGTCTTACCGGATGTAGGAATAAGATTATCCTTAGACTCATCAAACGAATTATAATGCTCATACTCAAGCTCAGATGAATGAGTGGATGGCATAGAATGTGCACTCCCATTTGAGGGTGGCTAAGAACGAGCTCCACCTATGAGTTAGTGGTACAGAATAAGCTCTACTATAAGTCAATGGCACATAATAGGCACTACCATTTGAGTGTGGCCTAGAATAAGCTCCACTATGAGTCGGTAGTATAAAGCGAGCTCTGCTATGAGTCAATGGTATCAGTGTTGTCAAAAGCTCTTGAGGCGGCTGCCTAGGCGTTGAGGCAGGGCGGAAATCAGCTTGGCACCTCAAATTGCCTGAGGCGGGTCGGGTTCATTGACGCGGGCGCATCATGGTGATGCGGCTGATGCGGGCGCATCATGGTGATGCGGCTGATGTAGCCGCATCATGAAACTCGACCAAAATTTCCATCCTACCCTCACTTAAACATCCATTAGTTAATGAGTTTCCAATCTTAAAGGGTGTTGTGACCAGAATCGCAACGGAAATAACGACTAAATTTAAAAATTAGGGAGTCGCCACCAATTTTTATTTTTAATTAGTAAGAATTGGAAAAACCTAAGAAAAGTAATCTTCGTTCATAGAGAAGGGCGAAAAATTAATCTCACAGCACTTTTGATACACCCGCCTTAAGACGATTAACCTGTGTTAATCATGCAAATTAATTTTGATTTGATGTCTTGTACTATTTGAGTTGAATATGGATGCATGATTAAATGATTAACCTCTTTAAGCTTTGATGGGGTATTGGCATGCCAAGTTTCTTGAAGGTTTCTTTGAAAATTTAATTTGCACTTGCTATCATTTCAAGGGTGTCTTTTCATGTTTGTGCTTATATTTTTCTTTCTTGAGGACAAACAAATATTTAAGTTCGGGGGTATTAATGTGCTTAATTTATATATTTTTTTTATACCTTTAAACTTAATAATTTTGTTAATGTTGAGCTTAATTTTATTAATTTAGTCTTATTATTGATAATTTTATTTGCTAGATTATGGCTTGTTGTTGTTGGTAGGGGACCCTCCTGCAGAGTGAGCAGCTGAAACAATTGAAAGGAAATTCATGAGCATGGCTTGTACGATTGCTCACAGAATTGGCTCCTTAAGACTACAAGTTTGATGCCAACTGGGTGGCGAAGAAGTGGGCCGTCAATAGAAGTAGAAGGCGAAATATGTGAAGCAATGGTGAAGGGCTCACGGTTAAACGTTAATGAAATGGAATCAATAAATTAGAGAATCTAAATATTCATAAGGCACGATTTGGGCCATTGGTGATCCAATGAAGTAAAAAGGCCAGGAAGGAAATTAAAAGCCCATGGTTGTATGAGTGGAGCGCAAGTCAACAACTTAGAATAAATGGAGGGCAGAAACACGGAATAGAGAGAGGATGCATCAGACGCACAAGAGCGAGAACAGAGGCAGCATTTCGTGAAGAAGACACATGGTGAAGGAGAGAAACGCATACCGTTGGTTTTTATTATATTTTCTTCTCTTATTGCTTATTATGAGTATGATTTAATTTTTTATGATAATAGTAAATTTTTTCACGAATTGAATTTTTTTTAGGAAATTTTGATGTAACTTAAATATATGAGTATTTATACTTGTTGAATTGAGTTTTTTTTTTATCTACACAAGTTTTTTGTTCTTAATTTCTTTTTACATGTATTTTGAAATTATGAAGAAAGAAATTTTTTTTGATTTGACATAAGTAATAAATTCCATAAAGATATAATCGAAACATGATTAAAGATTTGTTTTGTTGAGATTGAGTTGTTTAATCATAAGTCTTAATGAGTTGATTAATGATTATTATTGCTATTGGGAAATAGGTAGTATGTGTTCCTCAATATGTTTGCTGTGACTCGGAAGAAAATATTAAATAATTTAGGATTACTACCCCTAACATGAGATGATTAAAATTGGATTATCAATCAATTAAATTAAATAAGATTGATACAAGTGAAATCAAAATACCTTAATTTTAGTTGATATTACTTTTGTCTCTTGCTAGTTCTCACCTCCAAGGAATTTAATTCATTAGTTTTAATTTAATTAAAAATTCTTTTGACAATTTAAATAATAGTAGAGTTATTATAATTTTTGTAATTATTAAACACTCTTTGAGAGAACGATATCTAATTCACTACTTTATTAGTTGATTGATTTTGTATGCTTGCAAATTTTCCTATCTGGCAATTCCTATCATACATTCTCACGGAAGGGAGGTTCAAAACGAGAGAATATTGATTTTCTAATTTCTTATCTAACTATTTAATCATGAAATATGATAAAAAAAAAGTAAATGATAATCATTTACTAAGCAAGAGTAGTTTTCTTTTCTATTTTCGAATTAATTAAAGATGGGTCTTTGATTAGATAGAAAATGAACTACAAATAAAGGTTGAAGCCTGATAATAACTAGATTTGAATTATCAGTTTCAATGACCAGATTCTCTGACATATATTGGCTATGAGAATATGAAGTTAGAGGTTGAGCATATGCTAATTTTGTGTGAGAAAAGACATTGCTTAAACCACAAAACCGACCAGTTCAGTACCGGTCAAGAATTGGTCAAAAATTGATAAAATCGGTTTGTAACTCAAGAAAGTGCAGGTGAAAAAAATGAAGGTGGCCACCCAACCTAGCATGAATATGCCTTGCTCCTATTCGAGAACCAAAACAAAAGGAGATGGTGCAAGGACTGGTCAAGCAAGTATCCTCCCACTTGTCATCCCGCTCTATGGTAGTGACAATATCAGTGAAAGATCCGAATTACCCAATCAAATCCACTCCAACCAATGAGGAGGCTATAACCCTGCCAGGGCTTCCTTGATCTCATTAGAGTATATAGGAAAGCAACGCCACCCTAGAGTCCCAGCAGTTGACAGACACAAACGTTATTACCTTTATAAAAAACAATGGCAAACGAGAACAGAGCTTGAAAGTTGGCTGGAATGAGAAGAAGGGATGGTCGTTGGGGATCGGAGCATACCATTGATAACTCCGTGAAGCTCTGAGCCCCTTATCTTCTTTGTGGACAGCTCTCTCTCTCGTACATTGGGCCGCACAAAAAAGAAAGTCAAGAAAGGATCATCCAAGCCCAGGCAAGCTACAATTCCGGAGCACCAACGAACTAAAGTTGCAATCCAAGCGTCAATGGATTTTCCAAGCTCAAAGAAGGGATCCCTCCACAATGACATGGAAGTGGATGGGAAGCGTACTTGCTATGAGGTTCCGTAGTTGGCAATTGATATATGTCTTTGTGTTAGTTTTTTTGGTTATCATTCCAAACTTGTTGGAAGTGATCTTCTTGGAAAGCCACCCATTTTGTGTTTTTCCTTTGGATCTATGCTTTCCTTTTCATTTAGTCATCCTTCCAGGCTTGTGTTTTAAAAGTCAAATTGATCGGTGAATCTGTTAATGGTAGATGTAGCTTTTGAAAAACAGTTCAATGTTTATTTTATTATTTTTCATTCTAATTTTAAAGTTTGTACCAAAATAAGTTTTGAGCTACAGGAATACAACGATTAATTGATTTTTTAATTTTTTTTAACGTGAAAGTAAAATCAATATGAACGAAAGCTTATTCACTTAAAAATAAAAAAAGATACATCAAATTTAAGAAGAGAAATAAGCAAATACAATTAATATGTATGGTTTTCTCGAATCTTTGTTTGTGTCATTACTTTGTTGTTGTCTGGTGAGACCCGTTGAAGACATTGTTGAATTTCTTAAAGTATGTTGTAATATAGTGAACTCCCTGTAGTTGTCATGTTGTGTTGATATGCTTTAGTCTTAATAAGACATGTTGAAAGCATAATTAGCTTGTAAAGGTCTAAAAACATTTTTTCTGTTTTGTATCATTGTTTGTGTTGTATTAAACCACTAGCCTGTTGAACTTATTTTGTAATAAGTATTGTCGTAGAAATTTGAAAAATATTATTTTTGTCAATAGGATAGTGATAATTATTTTAGCTTAGTATTTTGAAATGATAACTTTGAAGATTTCCTTTTATATTATTCAAATGTCAAAATTCTCAAATGAATTTTAGTTTTGTTAATTTTCTCAAGAAAAATCTTGGGATTAAAGTTATTCACGTATTGTTGTGAAAAAAATGTCCTTCCAATTGTGTTTTAATCATTTTGTGAGGATTTGTTATTTTTTGAGCCCAAATGATTGTGTTAATGAGTTCAACTATATTAAAAAAAAAATCTTTTGTCGATGGTACAAATATTTAAGATGAATATATTTTGAGTAAAGCCAATTGTTCCTATGGTATTCACTTTGGGAAATTTCATTTCTTTTGGACTAAAATAAAAGAATGTATATGCTTAATTATTATGTATTTATATGTTGATTCTGTAAATTATCTGACAATCAATATGAATTGAAGCTCTTCGTTTCTTATAAGAAGAAAGCGATTTTGTAACAATTGTTCCTTTTAAAATATTTGTTGTCAATTTTTTAAGCCTGCTATGTATGAAGCCTAATATTAGAGGCAATTAATTGTTTAAGTGCAAGTTAAGTTAACTTGATACGGGTTGTCAAGTATTATTATTTAATATTGATTTTGGTATTATTTACATTAATGGGTGTCCATAAGTAAGTGGGAGCAAATTTGTTATTAATGTACTTTGTGCTAGTTATATATTGATGGTCAGTATTGCTATTATAGTTAAATGAGAGACAACATTCTATATTCACTATTAGAAATTTTTGATTTAGAGATGGAATTTAGAGACTAAAAAAATTATGTCTCTAATAGAGACAGAAACAGAGACAAATTTGATAAATTAGAGAGGAAAAATAAAATTTAAAATTTAGAGATGGAATTTAGAGACAGAAATTATCCGTCTCAGAATTTTTTGTCTCTAATTCCGTCTCTATTTGGTCAATTTAAAGTCAAATATACTTTGAGACGAATTTTAGAGACGGAAAAATTTTGTCTCAAATTTTTCCGTCTCTAATTATGTCTCTATTTGGTCAATTTAAAGTCAAATATATTTTGAGACGGATTTTAGAGACAAAAAAATTCCGTCTCAGATTTTTTCATCTCTAATTCCGTCTCTATTTAGTCAATGTGATATTTTATAAAGTCAAATATGTGTAAAGACGAAATTTAGAGATGAAATTTATCCGTCTCTAAATTTGCCGTCTCTAATGTCATCTCTATTTAGTCAAATAAGTGTTTAAAATGGTCAAAATATATTAGAGATGGAATGTTGTTTCCGTCTCTAATATTACTAACTAAATCCCTAAATCCCTTTCTAACTCAGAACCCCAATTTCTCTCGATCCCCAATTCTATCTCAGAACCCCCATTTCTCTCGTTCCCTCATCTCCAACCTCCATCTCTGACCTCCTTCCCTCATCTCTGAGCTCGTGCTAGTTCGGTCTCCATCTCTGAGCTTGTTTTCCCTCCATATCTGACCTCGTTCTCCCTCCATTCTGCACGTTTCAAAATCTGGTACTTTCTCTCTCTTTCTCTGAATTTATCAGATTCTCTCCTTATTTTGCTCAATTTGACTAGGGTTTTAATCGCACTGGACCTCAATGTATGAATCCATTCCTGAACCAATCCCTTAGGTTTTTTTGTTTTTGATTCGTGTTCTTCTTCGATTCATTTTTATGGTTTCTCTGTGATTTCAAAATTTTCAGTAGCTTTTGTAGTTGCCTAGTGCGGTGCCCTTTTTCTACCCTGCTTCTGTCTCTGATGCTGGCTTGGTTGGAATGGCGTATGGAACTGTGGCTTCGGGTACTACTGCTACTGTTACCTGGTGTGTTTGCCCTGCTGTGCCGATTGGCCATCCTAGTATGAACCCTGCTATTAGGTTTAATTATTGTCATAGTTTTCCCAATAGAATTGTTGGTGGCAATATTGTTGATCTCTCGAGTAGCGTCGTGGCAAGTGGACATGGATATCCTCTAAATTTGGGCAACTGGGTTTCCCTCCATATCCCATCCTACCCCCTTCCTTTTCATTCCATTCTCTCTAAAATTTCCAAACATAGCATAACTGACTTTGTGGGTTGAATGAAATTACTTGAGAGGTATGACAACAAGGGGTAAAGAAAGGTCTTAGTAAGACTAGCTGAAGTACAACTCAATGTTTGGAAATTTATATATATGCAATTAAAAAATAGTTGCAAAGAACATTGAAAGGTTTTTTGATATGTAAAATTGGATCATGCAACTTGACAGTTATATAGGGTCGAGTAAACATGTCCAATTTGTTCACCCATAAATGATGATGTAAATAGCTTTACCATTAGTCCCTTAGCATGTCTAGTTATGAGGTAAATATTGGAATTCTTTTGATTTTTAAGTAATCAACATAAACTTTATCATTATTTTTTCTAAAATAGTTTTGTTCTTACCTTGTCTGCTTTATGTTGTTAAGATGCAAACAACTATATGTTACCAAGTAGCCTCAAACTCAAGAGAGGGGTGAATTGAGTTTATAAAATATTTTCGTAAATTTTTCGCAAAACACTTATAAATTAATTTTTGTTGAAGCTATTGTTTAATTGAAGTGAATAGATAAATGCGATCGAATGAATCACTTACAAATAAATAACCCAAGATAGAAAGTATTCAAGCAAAGCTAAATAACAAACTCAACTCAAGCACATATAAATAAAAATACAAAGTAAAGAGATAGAGTTGAGAAGAACAAACACAAGGATTTATCCTGGTTCAGCCACCCCTTGTGACCTACGTCTAGTCCTCAAGCAAACCACTCGAGATTTTTCACTAAACTTCAAGCTTGAACGGGTGCTTGAAAACCTTTACACAATATAGCACTCACCATACCTTGGGATACCTCACCCTTTGTGCTTAAGTCTCAAAACAGGGATACCTCACCCTTTTCACTAGAGGGATACCTCACCTATTTTACAACCTTTGAAGGATACCTCACATTCTTTACAACAAGGGATACCTCACTCTTTTTCACTAGAGGGATACCTCACCCTCTTTACAGAATAAACAAAGTGTTTAGGAAGGATAAACTTGACGAGCGCCGAACTCAGTTAAAATTATAACCGAAGTTATTACCTAAACTTGTAGTATAGTGAACAACACCGGATCGTCTTCTCGAGGATCGTAAATGCAATTTAATCAAATCAAGTGAAAGTTAGCAAAAAGGGGGGTTTGACAGTTTAAGATCGCACTTAACAAAATTAAAGGAAGAAATAACAATTAAAGAGCAGTCAATTTAGAAACCTATCCAAGATTGGGTGGATTCAATCATAGACCCTTCATAGAACACTTGAAGCGCAATTGAATTGTTAATTTGGATCTAACCGAGATCTCTGCATCAAATCCAGAATTCATACTAGACGATCGTCTAGAATTCAATTAACAAGTGATAAACACAAATCATGATCGCACCATTCATGAAAATCTATGTTAATTTCAAGTACAATTCAATTAACTTAGGCACAAATCAAAACCTAACCTCTTCAATTCTGTGATTAATTTAGATCAATCAGTTCTAAGTTTCATCACAAATCTCAATCTTCATTTATGTTATTAGTTTAGATCAATCAGTTCTAAGTTTCATCACAAATCTCAATCTTAAACCAAGATCAATCGAGATCAACATAAATAGAATCATCATTCATGCATTCAAGATCAAGAAGAAGAAGAAAGAAGAAGAAGAAAAGAGGAATTCAATTACAAATCAAATACAATGCATAACCAAGGTCTCAAGAATCCAAACCACAATCTCTTCAAGAGTTCTAAATTGACCCAAAGTAGCTTAGCCCTCCATTACCATGAAGAGGAGCATCAAAATATACAAAACTATGAGAAACTATGAAGAAGCAAGAAGAAACTTAGAGAGAAATGAAGGAGAATTACATGTTGTTCATGATAAATGGTGCCTTTTATAGAAGTCTAAGGTAACAAAATGACAAAGGGAAGTGGGTGGATGAGTGGATGAGTGAGTGGAGTGTTTGAGTGGATGGATTAGTGGGTTGGTTTAGTGGATGAGTGAGTGGAATGATTGAGTGGTTGAATTAGTGAAAAATGCCAAAGGACTTTTGGTGAGTGGGAAATTATGGACATGAATGGGTGAGTGGATGGATTAGTGGATGGATTAGTGGATGAGTGGTTGGTTTAGTGTATGAGTGGATGAGTGGGTGAGTTAGTGGATGAGTGGATTAGTGGATGGATGAGTGGATTAGTGGATGGATGAGTGGGTGGTTGAGGACGAAAATTTCGTGTCTGACTTGGAAGCCAAAAACGACCCACTATACTTCAGAACCACGAAAAGTGTTCTACATGAAAGTTGTAGATCCTTGTCTTGGCTATAAAATGGATAGCTGGTTCGTCCAATTTGGCTTCCTTAAGCCCAAGATATGTCCTAAATACCGTAGGTTGCTCAAACCCAACTTTAGCACCTCTGTTCCGACTTGCAAGCTCAAAATGACCTACTAGACTTCTTTTTCTCAAAATGTGTTCTTCATGAAAGTTGTTTATTTGGATCTTGACTATCCACTGTCCAAATTTCAGCCCATCTCCATTATTACATCTTGAGATATGATTTTATGAGTGCACACTGTTCGGATTCTACTGACAGAACCCGTATTCTGACTTCCATGTAAACTTAGGTCCCTTAGACATCTGAATCGGACTTTGAGCTCTTCATCAAAGTTGTAGAGCTTCCTCTTAGCTTTCCTACAAGGTAAAATTCATGTTCATCAGATATTAGGAACTCAAGTTATGGCCAAAATACAGAAACAGTGTCAAATCTCAATAATGCTGAAAATATTCAATTAGGACCAATTTGAGCTCAAACTCACAAAATCATACCAAACTCAATCAATTAAGAATATAGAGAGTGTAAATGACTAAACATAAGGGTTTCTTAATGAATAAAATATGTGATTATCAAATTCCCCCACACTTAGCTTTTTGCACTCCTGGGCAAAACTCAAGACCAAAACAAGGACATAAGAGATTAAAAATTTAAATTCCAACGACATTCAAGAGCCCAAAATTTTACAATCAAGAAGAACAACCAAAGGTTCAAGGGATCAAAACATTCATGAGTTAACAATTCTCCACATCTCAAACCAACAAGCAAGGTATCTTCAACATGAATCGAGAATGATAGATCTTCACAAGATTCCCTTTCAATCTCTCAAGTGTTTAAAAGGTAGGTATTTCACTCAATTCAACCCATGAAAATTGCACTACCATAAGCTTGCTTATCTTCTACTTCTCCACTACTCAAAACACATGCACACACAAATCATGAGGACTTTATTCAAGGTTGTAGTGAGGTCAAGGTAACAGAGAGGATAAAATGGATAGAAGATAAATACCAAAGAGAATAAAAGTAAATGAGAAATGAGTTCAAATAACAAGCATAAAGGTTCATCCCAACTCTAGTGTATATCCCTTTACATATTCATTTCCCAATCCTTTTCTTTTTTTAAAAAAACTTGGTTTTTTTTTTTCTCTTTTTTTCTTTTTTTTTTATATATATGAATATAACTATATACATATTAGGAACTCATCTTTTTGGCACTCTTTTCTTTTTCAACAACCATTTTGTACACACACCCCACACTTGTTCAAAAACTCATCCATTAACCAAGCTAATGTTCTTTTATTCCCTAAGGTAAAGTAAGAACACGATTTCTCATTTAAGGCACATAATGAGCTAGAAACAAGGAATGGTCAAATAAGCTCAAAGGGGTTAAGCAAAGGAAAATATACAAGGTTGGCAGGAATCGAGAAATTTTCAAGAATTCAAAAGAGTGCTTGATATCATATTGAAAACAAGGTTGGCTATTTGGTTAAACTAGCTAATTAAGAAAGAGGACCTCAATCATGTTCATGCATGCAAGTGAAATGTAGCCTAAAAAAGAATCAAAGCAAGTTCTAGAGTGGTCATTAACATGAGTGAAAATCACACAAGAAAGAAGAGAATGACATAAATGTTAAATCCATCCATTAGGCTCAAAATCTCACAAGGTATGCATCCATCAAACTCAATTCATCAATTCAATCATCCATCTCCAAGCATATCAGTTCAAGAAGGGAGAAAAGTTATTCAATCATGCAATGATCCCTTTTTTGTGTTTTTTTTTAACAACCAAAAGAAACATGCTAAAATCTCTCCCCCACATTTAATATAGACATTGTCCTCAATGTGAAAGAGAGATATAGAAAAGAGCAACACAACCTGATAAGAAGTGAATCAACGTCAAACAGAAAAGAAGCACACTGTCAGTTACGCATCAGACCCTGAAAAGAAATCAAACAAGAAAACGTTAGTACTTCCACAATTTAATACTAATTAATTACTACCTAAAAAACTCATTACTCTGCCACCAATTAAGATGCGTCTCAAGAGTAAAATTCTCCTTACTCTGCCATCATTAATTGGTTTAATAAGTCCATGACAATCATATCATACTTTCCAAACAAAACAACAATTTTTTTTTAATAAAATCAAACCCATTAAAGAGAAAGTGTCAGATCTGGCTTTTTTTTCTTGTTACTTCCTTTGCTGTTTCCTGTTGACCAATCTATCTGAGCTAATACCTTATCAGGTACATACTCAAAAGCTTCTAATTTATCAATGAGCTCATCAATAGTGGAGGCAGAGATAAGAAGTTATCTTGCCGAAGGAGTGATAAATTTCTGTTCCACAACTTTGTCAAGAAAAAATAACAAAAGATCAAAGAAATTATTAACATTCAACAAACCAATGGGTTTATGGTGGATGTTCGATTCAACCCAAGAGACAATTTGAAAAATCTCTTCCAACGTACCAAAACCACCAGGTAAGATAAGAAATGCATCGAATTGTCAACCATTGTTTTCATTCGTCCATGCATAGATGTTACCCGAATTTCTTCTCCAATTGTCCTTCCAGTGATGTTATTTTCAGCTAAAGGTTTAGGAATAACACCTAAAACCTGACTGCCTTCTAGAAAGGCAGCAAGTGATATAGCCCCTATTAACCCACGGCAACCTCCCCCATATACAAGATGAATATTCCTCGCAGCAAGTGATCGACCAAAAGTGCTAGCTGCGTTTACAAACTCTAATCCCTTCCCATAACTCGACCCACAAAAAACACAGACATTTTTGAGGTTACGAATAGAAGGCCCCATTCTATACTTTTCCTCCCTTTGAGTGTTTCTGAGTTGAAGGAAAATGGAGAAAATAGAGTGTTTAAGTAGGAAAAAGAATGGAAAGAGGAATAATTGCACCTATGAGGTAGGTTGGTCATTGTCGAAAAGGTTGAAATTAAGAAACACAATCTTTTTTTTTTTTTTTTTTGACTTCAAGAAAACCATCAAGGTAAAGAAGTCTAGAAACCCCGAAGGACCCCGCTCAAAGGATCGTCTGTACAAAAATCAAAATACAACAAAATGATACAAAGATAAAAGAAATAGAAAATGATGACATACTGTATGTACGCTTCCATGGCGTATCTTTATATTTCGCGCCATGAGTGCAAAGAGACATCACGTCCTTTTTTTTTTTTTGAAATTGTTAGAAAAACTTGATGAAAGATGAGTGCATACTTACTTAAGATTGGGATGGAGGTAGTCTGCTCTTTCGGCTTTGTGCCAAAGCATTGTTGACCAGTATTCGACCCATTCAAGACCAACGCAACATGGGCTCCCAAAAGGGACAAGTGGCCATAATACGACTGGCTGCCTCACATGTGGGATACAATCTACCTTCTTTGTTTTTCAATTAAGAAGGCTGAATCAGGATGCATGCATTTCCCCATTCACGGTGTGTGTTACCAAAGCCAACCCTAAGACGTATACATAATTTTTGTTTTTTTGTTTT
This sequence comes from Ormosia emarginata, assembly GCA_029884605.1. Lineage (NCBI taxonomy): Eukaryota > Viridiplantae > Streptophyta > Magnoliopsida > Fabales > Fabaceae > Ormosia > Ormosia emarginata. The sequence continues at coordinate 1,034,588 of JAQQTP010000073.1, read as the reverse complement.
TTTTTATTTATTTTTTTTTTTTTTTTTTGTTTTTTTTTTTTTTTTTTGTTTAGAGATGACATGAAGAAGAAGAAGAAGAAGATATATACAGATTGTTTGTGGATATGGCTCACATCTCCTCTGGTTTAACGTCCAAGAATGCCGCTTAAACGTCTTCTATGAGTCGAGGATAAGCTTCCCCATCCAATTTTCTTATAAATTAGCAAACAGGGTCTTTTAGAGTCAGATTCCCAAGACTGTAGCGTTTTTCTTCATCCTTGAAGAGATTCCACAATTTAAGAATTTCACGATGCACCAATCCACAAGAATGCGTCTCAAGAGTCAATAAGATATCATCTAATGACTCCTTACTCAGTCCATTCTTAATGAAGAAAATTTTATCTTCTCTATTTGCGGAAACCATCCCCAAAGTATGACATCGCTTGTTACAGTTCTATCGTTCACATTTGTGACAGACTTGTAACCTTTTTGCTCTTCTCCTTTTAGAATATGAACTTCTTCCAAGACCGGGCATATATGAGTCAAATGAAATTGAGGACTCACCTGCTAATCGGATCTTTGCTTCAATTATCCAGCGTACATCTTCTGGCATACCTTTGTGCATTAACAGTCTCAATCTTTCACATCGAACTTTGTAGATCTTTCTCAGAGCATTTTGAGGAAGAGAAGGAAAATGTTTTCTCAGGTTTGAAAGAATGACATCCATTTTGAAGGAGAAGAAAGATTCAGTTATTTTGGGAAACTGAAAAATAAACCGACTTGAGAGTCACGGAGTACCGTATCCGTCACTTAACCGGCAACACAAAGAACTCAAGAACTTGGTTTTCCAGGAATGGTTGAGTCTTTGTCCATTAACTTTAAGCGTATTACCATTCCTAGGATCCTCAATATCTACGGCCCCAGAGGATACACGTGTTTGACAAAGAAAAGAACCGCGCCACTGGATCTCAATTTTTCAAGGAGTAGGTGCGGATGATAATCTCAAAGCAGAACCTTCTTGACCAATTTCTCGCAACTTTTGCAAAAGGTGTAACAGACCTTGAATAAAGTGGGCCAATAAAATCCATACCGCAAGATTTTCGCAGCTTGTTGTCGTTGAAGAAAAAGTGACCTCCACTTGCTTCCGAGTGACAAAATTTAATGGCACTACCTACCTTATTGTCGGGCACACAGCTGTTTTTTTTTTCTTTTTTTTTCATTCATAATGCGGATGGAGAAGGTTCATCACCTCCACTTCTGCATTCTCTGGAAGTTCATGATACTGTTTGAGGCGGTGTCCATTGGTCTTATTAAGTGAGGTTGGTGAAAAGACTCCACCAGGATCCCATTGGTTGAAACGTGATGACCAGGTTATGATTGACACAACATGATAGCTTCCACTACGGCCCCATTGGTTGAAGTGTAATGACCAAGTGAAGCTTGAAGCATGAGGGTTCACATTGGGGTCCCATTGGTCTTTCTTAATTTCCTTGACTTCACCAATGGCATGCAACACGTGTAATTTGGCAATTCTACTTTCATTGATTATATTGGACCATGACCCAAAAACAAAATCTACTTCAGTAGTTACTAGCATCTGCTGACTTTCCTCTTTCTTTGAAAATTCCTCAATGGCCTTCAACTCCACCTCCCTATGTGTTTCAGATTCTGCAACTGCATTGTTGATAGACCCTTCAATATCATTAGATGCTGCGTAAACAGAATCATCACTTTCAAATATGCAGAAATCTCAAGACACATAACACATTTTATATCACCGTCACAATCGATCGACATGAGTTGCAATTGATAGAATCATCAAAACCAATTAAATCAGAAATTCAAGACACAACTCATCATGAGTTTCCTCAACTAAATCTGCAGGTAAATCAATATGACAATTAGAATGCAGGGAGTTGGGAATTGTTTGGGAAGAGAGTTGGTCTGACTCTTGACTTCTCAGTTCATTAATAGTGGTTGTCATCTGCTCAATTTGGGTTGTTAAATCCTGAATAGTGGCAGTGAAACTCTGCTGGAACTCAATTTGGGTTTTCATCAAGTCCTCCCATGAAGGCTCAAGTTTTGTGGTTGATGGACTTGTTATCTGCTGGAATGGCTCGCTCATATTGAAATGATTGTTCTTTGTAGTGATGCCGTATTGCCATATCCCAGATCTGGATAGTATTCCCACTAGGGTTGTATGTGTTGAAGAAGGGGTCATAACTCTGTTCTTCTTCTTTGAACTGTGGTTCATCGGAAAATAACCACCGAACAAATTGATCTGGAAAAACAGAACTACCATACTGAAGGGCATGCATATGTGGGGTGAGATGAACAAAAACAAATGTTACACACAAGTGTAGCTTCCTGCACAGGTAATTGTTGTCTCACTACTATATGTCTTACCAAAGAAGTCAATTCCTCAAGTTTTGACTCCATTATGCATGGTCTATTGTTAGAAAAGTTAATAAAAAGCAAAGGTTAGTAAAAACACTTAAAATGAAAAGATTACACTTACTAATCCCCGGCAACGGCGCCAAAATTTCGACGAGCGCCGAACTCAGTCAAAATTATAACCGAAGTTATTACCTAAACTTGTAGTATAGTGAACAACACCGGATCGTCTCCTCGAAGATCGTAAATGCAATTTAATCAAATCAAGTGAAAGTTAGCAAAAAGGGGGGTTTGACAGTTTAAGATCGCACTTAACAAAATTAAAGGAAGAAATAACAATTAAAGAGCAGTCAATTTAGAAACCTATCTAAGATTGGGTGGATTCAATCATAGACCCTTCATAGAACACTTGAAGCGCAATTGAATTGTTAATTTGGATCTAACCGAGATCTCTACATCAAATCCAGAATTCATACTAGACGATCGTCTAGAATTCAATTAACAAGTGATAAACACAAATCCGCAATCGCACCATTCATGAAAATCTATGTTAATTTCAAGTACCGAATTCAATTAACTTAGGCACAAATCAATAACTTAACCTCTTCAATTTCGTGATTAATTTAGATCAATCAGGTTCTAAGTTTCATCACAAATCTCATCTTCATTTATGTGATTAGTTTAGATCAATCAGTTCTAAGTTTCATCACAAATCTCAATCTTAAACCAAGATCAATCAGATCAACATAAATAGAATCATCATTCATGCATTCAAGATCAAGAAGAAGAAGAAAGAAGAAGAAAAGAGGAATTCAATTACAAATCAAATACAATGCATAACCAAGGTCTCAAGAATCCAAACCACAATCTCTTCAAGAGTTCTAAATTGACCCAAAGTAGCTTAGCCCTCCATTACCATGAAGGGGAGCATCAAAATATACAAAACTATGAGAACTATGAAGAAGCAAGAAGAAACTTAGAGAGAAATGAAGGAGAATTACATGTTGTTCATGATAAATGGTGCCTTTTATAGAAGTCTAAGGTAACAAAATGACAAAGGGAAGTGGGTGGATGAGTGGATGAGTGAGTGGAGTGTTTGAGTGGATGGATTAGTGGGTTGGTTTAGTGGATGAGTGAGTGGAATGGTTGAGTGGTTGAATTAGTGAAAAATGCCAAAGGACTTTTGGTGAGTGGGAAATTATGGACATGAATGGGTGAGTGGATGGATTAGTGGATGGATTAGTGGATGAGTGGGTAGAGTGGTTATGTGGTTGGATTAGTGTATGAGTGGATGAGTGGGTGAGTTAGTGGATGAGTGGATGAGTGGATGGATGGGTGGATTAGTGGATGGATGAGTGGATTAGTGGATGGATGAGTGGGTGGTTGAGGACGAAAATTTCGTGTCTGACGTGGAAGCCAAAAACGACCCACTATACTTCAGAACCACGAAAAGTGTTCTTCATGAAAGTTGTAGATCCTTGTCTTGGCTATAAAATGGATAGCTGGTTCGTCCAATTTGGCTTCCTTAAGCCCAAGATATGTCCCAAATACCGTAGGTTGCTCAAACCCAACTTCAGCACCTCTGTTCCAACTTGCAAGCTCAAAATGACCTGCTAGACTTCTTTTTCTCAAAATATGTTCTTCATGAAAGTTGTTTATTTGGATCTTGACTATCCACTGTCCAAATTTCAGCCCATCTCCATTATTACATCTTGAGATATGAGTTTATGAGTGCACACTGTTCGGATTCTACTCACAGAACCCGTATTCTGACTTCCATGTAAACTTAGGTCCCTTAGACATCTGAATCGGACTTTGAGCTCTTCATCAAAGTTGTAGAGCTTCCTCTTAGCTTTCCTACAAGATAAAATTCATGTTCATCAGATATTAGGAACTCAAGTTATGACTAAAATACAGAAACATTGTCAAATCTCAATAATGCTGAAAATATTCAATTAGGACCAATTTGAGCTCAAACTCACAAAATCATACCAAAATCAATCAATTAAGAATATAGAGAGTGTAAATGACTAAACATAAGGGTTTCTTAATGAATAAAATATGTGATTATCAAAACTCTCAAAAGAGCATATTACACAAGTTGAAGCTCAACGGGTATAATGATTTTCACACTTTTAGCTCATAAACAAAGAAACTAATGGAATGGTTGAAAAACTCGTATTAATGCTCAACTCAGATTCTCAGAATGTTTTTCCAACATTGCTTTGGTGCCCAAAGACTTGTATTTGTAACCCATTTAGATTTAGAGTCGTTAGGTGGGTGGTTGGAGCATTAATTGCTTTAATATAGTCGTTAGTTTCTGATTCTGGAAGCTGGTATATTCAAATAGAATGAAACCCTATTCGAATAGATCTTCATAGCACGTTCTGCAAAATTGTCTCTGGAATTGGTTATTCGAATAACCATTTTGGTTATTCGAATAAGACCTTTTAAAATGCCTATTCAGAAACATTTCTATTTGAATAGAAATCAGTCTATTTGAATAGATCTTTTAAAAACACAGCGCGCCACTTGGGTTGAAGCTGTTTATTCGAATAACATCCTGTGTTATTCAAATAAGGCTTGATCAGATGGAGTTCTTGGCTTCTCTGACTTTTGTTATTCGAATAAAGGAATCCTTATTCCAATAAACAACACGAAAAACATTTTCTCAGTTTCTAAACTATGCCAATTGATTCCATATAGTCTTGTAAGCTTTTGGGCACTTAAAATATGTTTCTTTGGAAACCAAAAATCATTTTGAGGCCTTTAAAACCATGTACTATATGGGTTCTTTGAAAAATAAGTTTTGGAGCTTTAGTGTGAACCACAATATACCTTTACGAAGAGATCTAAGTTCTAAAGCTAGTCTTAAAGGTCTTGGACTTGATTTTGCAACATCTTCAAGTTTGTTATCATCAAAACAAAGTCTTCATGGGTTGATAGCCAATTACACTATGAAGTTAAAACATGTTTCTGTACTTCCATAAGGAGTATGGGGTAACCTTTAAAGGCATACGTGAGACAATTGAAATGTTGATTTGTTGCAAATTAATGTTTGAGATTAATGTTAGGTACCTAGAAGTGGCATGCTCACCTCTGTTGAGTATGGCTTTTTATGAAAGGATCAGTTGGATTGCATGTATGTTATGAATTTTAGGGAGTAAAGAAGAAGATTAGCTATCTTAACATAAGTTAATTCCATGTTTTTGAGGATAGGGCTTATTAATTAATATTTGGTTTCAATGGATGGCAGTATCATACAATATTGAATCAAAGTAATTTCTTTCCATATATGGAGTTTAATAATTTAAGGCAACAGGGTTTCCATGGTGCTTAGTATGATCATGAACCTATCATAACTGAGTTTTACTATTATATGTATAGGAAAGTGCGGAGTTGTACGAGTTTAAACAGAATATTGAACAGCTGTTGTTTACTATGAAAAGTCAACTGATTTTTATGAAAATGAAGAAGTGACAACTTTTGCAAATCAGTGCAAGCAAAAGGTTGCTCAATTTTATGCTCACCTAGAACAGTAAGTTTTTCTAGTTTCTGCTTATTTTATTTTTTTATGTTTTATCCTTGGTCTGTTGTCTCTTCTCAAATTTTATGTTTTAACTAGTACTTATTGGGAAATAAGGATAAGTAGTGAGTAAGAATTTTACATTAAAAAGAAATGTTTGGAAATCAAAATGTCAAATCTGGTGGCCCTATCTGGCCTCTTCATAAGGCTCTGTTATTTGATCTTCTGCTTCCTATTACCTGTTTCCTGATGTTTTGTTAGCAAAATATGCAAAATGAATCACACTTTTGCAATAATGATACAGTGATTTTTGTAATGGATGGATTACAGATAGTAATTACATGATATTCTAATTCTTGTTTTTGCTGCTTGTCTTTTCTCCAAGCTATAGGAATTTTGGAAAAAGGGTGAAATTGGTGCAGAAATTAAAATTTTCTTGTCTCCAAGCTATGTTTTGCTCATGTTTTATCTTCAATTGCAATGCTCAGTTTATAGATCCTGAGAATGGTGCTGTATGGTTTTTTTTTTACCATCATCTTGTGCAATACTTCTACAATTTTAAGTAAATGGATTGTCTGTCTATGTTTTAGAGATATAAATCAAAACCATCCATAGACCTATAAACATATCTTACCTTGTTCTTGGCATGTTGCTTAACTGGCATTCATACGAAAGTCATATCTTAAATATTATTTGGATCTGCTTCTTGTTGAGCTAAATGTTCCTGTTTACTGTTCTATGTTAGAGTATCTTGAGATTGTCATATGTATTGCTGCATAGATTTATTTTATCACGATAGATATTGGCCTTCCAAAAAATTTTAAGACTATAGTCTTGTGTGTTATATGCTCATGAGTCTTTTGTTATGTGTAGGATATTGTTTAGTAATTTGTCTCAATGTAATATGCAGAGGCTAATCAAAGGAGAATTGTTGAAGCTGGTGGTCTTACTTCCTTACTGATGCTTCTTAGAAGATATGAGGATGAACCTGTTCGTAGAGTAGCAGCTGGGGCAATTGCCAATCTTGCTATGAATGGTGATTATCAACTAGTTGCTTTTTTCAAAATGTTTTAGATAACAGGATCTTGAAGTAGATCTCTTGTAACTATACATGAAAAACATAGGTTATCAATATGACACATTGATATATAAGATTTTTCTTGATATAAGATAGAAAGAAAATATAAATACCATTATGTAAAGATTATGAAAGTGTCGTGGTTGGCTATTTCATTTTGTTCAATCTTTGATGCATCAATCCTTCTTGTAGCACTTTTTAATATTCCATTTCTGCAAATTTGTATCTCTGATTACTATTTTGGTGAATAGATGTTTTAGCAATTTGGAATTTTATAAAATGGTGTCTAGTTGTGGTAAATTACAATTAGATGCCTTTTTTTTTTTTTTATAAAATGAAGGCATCTAGTTGTGGCAAATCCCAACTAGATGCCTATTTTTTAAAATATTTTTTAAGATATTGGATACGGATTTAGAGATGGAACGTCTCTAATTTAGAGACAGAACAATGTCGTTTCTAATTTAGAGACGAATTTTTTTAATTTAGAGACAGACGTTTTTTGTCTCTAAATTAGAGACAAAATTAATTTACCGTTCTAAATATTTTGAGACGCCATATTTAGAGGTTTCGTTTTTGAGAAGTTCCGTTAAATTTTAGAGAATTGTTTCTATCGCGAAAAATTTTTCAATCTCTAAAACAAATTTGATTTAATTTAGCATTTATTTAATTTAATTTCTAAAATTTTCAGAAAATTTTCATCTTTTAATTTTCTAATTGTATTTTTATGTCTGATTTATGAGAATTAGCCTAGAGCATAGAAAAATTTATCCCTTCTAAATCTTTTTAGAAATGAAAAATCATTTAGTCTAAATTTAAGATTTTTAAACGCATTAAATTTGATGAATTTGTTCATCTCTTGTTTAAAATTCAAATGTGTTTTTAATTCTAGTAGTGATTAATTGTTTCTATCATGTGAAAAATTTGGTGATGTCATTTTTTCTACAAGAAGAATGCAAGAAGGGGGGCACGGTTCCATATTTTTAAATATTTTTTCTTTGCTTTGGCCATCATATATATTGATGATTTTCAAGACACATCTCTACAATGATTTTAATGTGTTTTATTTTAAAAATAAAAATTAATATTTTTTATAATTTATATTTATTTGTATTTTTTATGACATTTTGAGTTTTGTAGTTGAGTTTGGTGATTTGATTTTGAGGATCTTCAAGATTCATAGGAATTTTTTTGATTGATGTTAATCCATGTGATTTCATATCCATACATGTATATTTATTTTGATCATGCTTTTTTTATATTTTTGATATGCTTGTTCAAGTTTTATGTTTGATTTACTTTATTTTGAAATATATATTTATATTTTTTTGAAAAAATTTTTTTGGCACTTTAGATTACATGTTGAAAATTTTTAAGAACAAAAAAATGAGTTTAGAACAGTTGGATTTTCAAAGACACCTCAACATAGGTGTTTATAATTTAAGATTTTCATGAATGATGAAAACGGATTTTGAAGAATTTGGAAAATAAACAAAGGGTTTGTTTTTCAAGAGAACAAGAACACGATTTTTAGAAGGATTTTTATTAATTTATTTTGTGTAAAAAGTTTCTGTGTTTAACTAAACATGAGATTTAAATGAAAATAGCAATGATGATTTTAAGGATTTGCAAAGAAAGTGAAAAAGGATTTGTAAAGAAAGTGAAAATGGATTTGCAAAGAAAAGTGAAAAATTGAAAATGAACAAATGATTTGATTTTCAAAGACTATGAGTCTTACGTTTTGTAAAGGATTTTTAATGGTTTTGTTTGTGTAAAAACCATATCAATTTAAAAGGAAAAATATTTGATGGTTTCATAGTCATTTGTAATGCCTTGATTTTTATGAACAAAGTGAATTTCAAAGTGAAACAATTTTATACTGAGGATTTTGGAAAGGGAATCTATTTATCGCTGAAAATCAAGTTTTTGTATTCAATTTATTTTGAAGAAGGTTATGTTTGGAAATGATTTGGGAAAAATGGAGAATATAATGGTGTTTTGAAAATTTACTAACGCATTTTTGAAATACGTTAGAAAAATGTTAAGTTTTGAAACGTTGATTTACATCAATGGAAAAGTGATAACATGATTTTATTGAAAGTACAAATATGATTCTTGTGTCCATTACATTTGTTTGTGAGAAAATGACATATTTGTCTATTTTTTGGTGCATTATACATGTTGGAATGGTCCGATTTGGATTTGGATATGGCTGATTGCAGAAACACATGAAGTGGGTGCGATATGCGTAGTGTAGGTCACTTGTTGACCTTGTGAGGTTGGTCGCGCTTTTTAGACCGATGCAACACATTTATTCTTAATCAAGATCGATAAAGACTATCGTGTATATTGATTGCAAAATCAAAATGAGGATTATAGCACGTGGTCGAGGCATTATGCACGACGGATCTTTTCGATCATTTCTCCGACTGAGTTTAGCTCCATGGAGTAGAAATCGAGTCTTGTGTACATACATAATCCATTTATATCTGTGATATATTAATTGAGGAATATTGGCTATGACAATTGTTTTGAATACTTGGATGATGATGATGATAATTAGGACATTATCGTAATTGTTGTTTATGATAATTGAATTGATAAATGATTTGATGATGATAGTTGATTAATATTGAATATATTATTATTGGAAGTTTGATATGATATCCCTGTATGATATTCTTGCTTGTGTTATCTCTGTCTTTTGCCATGTTGATATTGACGTAGGTGATCTCACCTCTTTGTTATGTTGTCTTGTGTGTCTGTATTGTTAAAATTAAACAGCAGAAAGAATGAGTTGTCTTAGACATAACGATGGACACTCGTTTGATGAAAACATTGAAGAGTGGTCTCAAGTTCGAAGGTGTTCGAGTAGACAAGGAGTAGAGTTCGATGCAATTTTACAAGATAAGGAATGAGTATGTTAAGTTTTATCGTTAGTGTTATACCGTGCTATTTAGTAGGACCCGTCATGGGGTTTGCTTCAAAGTCTTTTAGTTTTATATTTCTCTTTAAATTGTGAAATATTAATTGGTGTCAATATTGCATAATGAATAGTTGAAATATGATTTTCAATGTTACCTAATATTTTCAGTAAATTTATGTTGCAGTAAAGAAGAGATTTTAAAACCCATCTTTTTATAACTCAAACTTTGTGTGAACTTCTTTACAGATTTTGAGTCGAGAGTCAGACATGTGATACCCTAGGGAGGGTGTTACAAAAAATCTTGGTGATGTCATTTGTGTCTAAGGCATAAAGACCTTTTAAATCATAATATATTGATGGATTGTCTCACAAGACACATATTGTTATAAATTTTAAAATGTGTTTGTATTCTTGTTGCACATTAATGTTTTCTATAGTTGGAGTTAGAGATTGTCTTTTGGTTATGTCCTCAATAGTGGTTAAGTACAGGTCCCATATGCTTCTGCTGTTAGTAATCTAATTTTGTGCTCAAGCCTGCATATATTTATTTTTATATTTTTATTTTTTGCTGTTGTGACACTTGAGTTTTGAGTGAGTTGTTGAAAACTTGCAAGTGGTCCCATAATAGGGGTAAGACATTAAGGATTTTGATCTCACTCATATGTTGTCAAGTCTTTTTAGTGGTTATTATAGTTTTGTGAAGTATAGATTACCTTATTTGTGAAAATTCTTTTATGGTTTTGTGTTTGCAATGATATAGAGGAGTTGACCTATTGTAAAGTGTCATATGGACACTTGTGATTTCCTCAATTGTGAATACAGAGTTTGTAGTTGATAATGAAGTAATTTTATAAGACTCTATGATTGATAAATTTTGTATACATTTGACTTAATATTATTTTTATTGTTATGACCACATTTTAGATAACTATGCAATATTGTGTTTCTCTCTATTTTAGTATTTGTGTCGTTGAAGAGAGATTGTGAGTTTTAGACTCATATTGAGTACTTTGTCATTGAGTTGATAATCCCACTATTAATGTCATTGTTGTTTTGTTTTGATATGTTGGATTAGTGGGAGAGTGTACACTACCATTATATTATCTTGAGACTTATTGAAACTTTGTTGCCATATGTTATTAACTATTGTGCGCTCTTGATATGACATATTATTTGAGACTTTAGTATTCGGTCTCAATTCGTTGTACTGAGATATTTTATTGAGTTATTTTGTTGAATCTCAGTAGGCATCTGTGGTAGACGCCTGAACCATTTTGTAGGAAATTGCACATTAATCACACTTTTGACATGCAATTTTGTTGTGCTTTCCCTTTGACCAACATTCTACATTTTCTTAGGTCACTAGGTTATAAGTATCTTGTATGTATAATATCAGTGTTCCTATAGAGTATGATTTTCTACTTTTTTGAGGTGCTTGTAAATCCATTTTAGACCGATGGTTGAAAGTGCTTGCTCATAGTTGACACTCTTGTGACCACATTAATTTGGAGAGTTGTTTTATTTAAAATTAAGTGTCTATGTTGTCAAAGTCGGAGATTGTTAGATTTTTTTTAATATGTGTAGACTAGCATAGTCACCAATTTTTTAAAACCCAGATTAATTGAATGTCAAATGTTGTGGAGCATCTATTGGTTTAACTCATTTGTAATCAATTTTGTTATTGTACTCTTATAAGCACTTAAACCCATGTGGATAATGTTGTTTTGAGTTTGTGAGCCTTGTGTATGAGTTTTCTATGATGGGTAAGTTAACTCATATTGTAAACACAAGAAAAACTTTTATTCTCATCCTATATGTATTGTAGTTGTCTCATTGAAGTCACAAAAGTTTTTGCACTGGAAATGAGAGTAATTTCTCTCTTTTATGACGACAATGATTCTTGACTATATTTCTCTCATGGTGTCTTCTCAAAGATGTGATTTCTCTTTAATATAAGGTAATTCTATATCCTAAATCTCTAATCTATTATATTTTATACATGCTATAATTTGAGATTAAATGGATGTAAAAAAATTTTGATACGTTGATATCTAATTATTTTGAATTAAAAAATTTTATCAGCCGCAAGCTAGCTAGATAGGGCCCTTGGCTATATGGTCCAACCCTTCTTACCAGCAGTATGCACCGAACCATGATGGGCATGGCATGTGCAATAATTCAGAAGCCAAGCTGAACTTCTGTTGGCAATCAATTTGGCAGCTTTAAGCAGCATTGTAGCAAGCTGAACTGCTGATGGCACAACAGCATTTCATTCAGAGCCGTGTTACGTACTCAGACAAAAAAATTCACAGCACCTTCTGATACGATTACTTGGAAAAGCGTAGGCCACTTATTTCATCAACCAACTTTTTCCTTCTCTCTTAGATTATTATGTGAACTTTCTGTACGAAATTTGTCTATGTAGAAACATAGGTATTGCCAGCAATTATATCTGCCACTAGAGACACACATAGGCTCAATGCAGATAAGAGTTTAGCTAAGAAAGAAAGAGTTTAAAGACACAGCTTTACAAGAGATTTTTGCATTATTTGAGTGTTGTTATACATTACAGCTACTTCTTATTGCACGAGTTTTTTTACCTAGTTGAAACATAAGCTAGCACATTGCTTAGTTAAAAATCCCTTGTCCAGGTGACAAAATTCTTTTGGGATCAAATTCAGCTTTTCTATCTTCAAAAAGTTGCCATTTGGAGCCAAAGTGTTCCACCCATTCTTGGTGTGTTTTGTTTGAGGGAAGATATTCCTTGATCTTAATACCTGCATCCTTACAGAACTGTAATATCTGTTGGTTTTGAGTCAGAAATGCCTCCACCTGATCAAACCCATTTGAACGCCGAAAATCCGCTACGTAGAAAATATCTTCGTCTGGTGTAACTGCTGACATCCTTTCATCCCACCTGTTAATTATTAATACATATGGATTTTATTAACCCTCACATATGTTCCAAAATCAAATATAATTGCTGTGCGTTGTAGTTCTAATTAATTGATACTTTAAAATTTAAACTAATCACAAATAAACTTACTTGTTTCGGTTCATGGGAAACACTAGAATAACTCCTCCGGTAGTAATATTTTGCTTAAGAATAATGCCCTTGAAGACACCTTCATTAAAATCCGACATTCGTGATCTTGGAATCAAGATGTCCAAATCAGGATGAGGGGCATCCCAAAGTCCTTTTGACTTAAGAAGTAGCTCATATGCATGAACTCTGTTCATAAAATCCTCATACGACGCATCTTTTTCAAACATAAACGTAGGAACAAACTTCAACCCTTTAACCAACTTTGCAATTTCCTATTCAAGAAACAAGAATATAATTAATTAAGTTAAATATTGATTCAAAGCTAAATTAATCATTAAAAAAAAGTTACTAACAAATTTTTGACTGAAGATTCCTAACAAATTAAAGTAAAGAAAATAAAATAAAAAATAACAAACAACCATAATTTTTTTTGTTGGAATTGTTAACAAAATGAGTTGGCATTGTTATTGATTCTTGGATAAATGAGTAGTTTCCAATACTTTGCCTTATCCAACAACCACCATTTATCTTGGCAAATTTTGGTTGAACTTTGTCCTTTTTTTTTTACAATGCAGCATTACTCAAATAAAATATGTTTGGATTTACCTCCTTGACGTGTGCCTGAGAATTATTGTCATAGTATTTGACAAACTCTAGGATGTATATGATGCCGTATTGAGTTACCAAGGAAGTTATCCTTGGCTGATCAGGTGTTGGATAAAAGGAAAGATCCATTGACGGTTCATTCAGTAGAAGCGAACCTTCTACAAAATCTAGTGCATTAGGGTCATTCCTTTCGTCGAATGAGATTAGATGTTCTTGGTCTCCAGAAAATGCACTGAAGTTATTGTAAAGCAGACGGAGCCACTTCACCTGCAAGCAATTAGACAAAGCTTCGTTATGATTAATTAAGGAATTGAGAATTAATTAAATATTTCTTGTAAAAAAATATAAAAATTCTAACTTTGAAGTCAGTTTGGTACAACTTTGAAAAAAGTAGTGAAAATTTCATGGATTTAGTACACCTTTTCAAAATAGTAAAGTAGGATTATATAATATTTAAAGGTTATAGAGATAAATAATCTTATATTTAATTTCAATTAAATGAGACTTATAGCTAAATACTAGTCATTAATTATTAGGGCACAACGCCCTCACAAAAGCAAGAGGTACAAAAGAATCTCCAAAAATTTGCATGAAAACTCATCCTTCGGTTTTTCATTTGTCAAACTAACTAAAAGTAATAGGATTTTCTTACAGGTTGGGGTGGGGGATCATACATTAATTGTTACTAGCAAGCAACTAATTGCTTTTATAAAATTCACTGATTCATATATAGAAACAAAAATAAAGTTTTTTTTAGTATATATGTGATTGTGACTTGCGAACAACAATGGTATGTGCAAATAATTTTTTCTTTCTCGAATTATTATTGGTAATTTTTAGCATAAATGAATATATCTATAAAAAAAATAAAAAAGACAATACTTGCCCTCTTTGGTGCATGTCCTAGAGCTATTCTTGCTCTTGTTATAACTCCAAATTGGCCTAATCCTCCGAGAACGGCGTGAAATAACTTTGAATTATTCTCCGCAGAACAAGTCACTAGGTCTCCGTTTCCTGTAAAAGCCACATATAAACTTGTCTATAGAGTTTATTGATGATAAATTGATATTTTCCAACCATTATTATTTCCCTCTATTATACTTTCCCACATTTGTCACTTTAATTTTATTTTGGAAAAGGATTTTTCATGAGTTGTTTCTTACATTATCGTTCTTATTCTTACACTAATTTGATATTTTATGGATTTATTAAAAATTAATTGCATCTCAAAATCTTTACATCATATAATAATTTGAAATTATCATAAAATAATTAAAAATTATACACAACATTTTTTATATAGGTTATTGATCTCAATATAAATAAAAGGAATTAGTTTGAGATTTTTTGAGGATAAATTAATGTGGGATTTTAAAGGTAATGAACTAATTAATAATGAGAATAAAATATTTGATAATTAACCCTATATATCAAAATCGAGGGAGGGAAAGATGGGTACAGACTAATCCCAGGAGAAGTTACTATAGATAATTGAGTAAGTCATACCTGTAATAACGTCCAATTCAAGGACATTGGAGATCTGAGGTCCGAATCGGAAGGATCGGCCACTAATGCCAGCATTAGAAAGTGTGCCACCAACTGACAAATACAAATAGTCAGTCCAAGTGAGGGGTGTGAGTCCACATGCAAGAGTTGCACGCAACACATCATTCCAAATCTGTTCACCACCCACATCCGCATAATAACCCAAAGGACTCTTCCCATCAGATACTATAATCCTAGACCCATTTCTGAAACCGTTCAGCTGAGTCATATTCACCACGACCCCATCGTGTGTCATGGCTTGTCCATTAGTCGAGTGGGCTTGCCCTCTGGGTGCTATGGTGAAAGGGATGGGAAGAGAGTTTGAGTACTTTATCAAGTCCGAGATATCATATACACTCGATGGCTCAAGAACTGCCAATGGTTTTTCATGAACTATGAAGCCAAAATCAGTTGAGGCTAGTGAAAGTGTTTGAGGGTTACGAGTAAGCTTTAGGGCTAGCTCTTTGGGTGCTTGGAAGGGTGACCATGGGTGTGGTTTTCCCTCTGTGAGCACTATGCCGGTTAGCCATAGCAGAGCCAATGCTTTTGAAAGCAAAAAATTATTCCTTGCCATTTTTGGGAGAGAAGCTGAATTAAGTTGGTAATGCCCTTTTGCTTTGAATTGGTAATTATATATAGAGTAAGGTATGGAGAGACTTGCAAGGAGAGAATGAAGGTACATTGTGATAAGCTGATACTGTTTATTACTTGACGTAATTGATACAATTAGTATTGTTACAATAAATATACATTAACATCATGTATCTATTAATGGACAAATTATATCCGTATGGTTAATTGATCACGAGTTAAAGAAGTTGCCTCCAAATGACTATTTGGAAGGTCCTCATCAAAGATACGTGCGGAGTTAAGAATTAAGTCTACTATTTTTATATTAAAATCATATTTATTAAATTTATGCGAAATCATGTAATAATACATTGTAAATTAGTGGTAAACGATCCCACGGATTTTTTTTTTGGTATTAAATGGTTATCATATTGGGTAATTTAAAATTTCAATCAATGCGAAGTTAGTCAATGTCAATTGCTTTTCACATTTCCTTAATTTATTAATATTTGCGTAACTGATTTAATCAAATTAGATACACTTAAAACAAATGTCAACTATATGTTGTGTCAGTAATTTCTTCTCATTTTAAATTTAAATTTAATTATTAATATCTTATTAGAGAAAAAGTCAAATTAATACGATTTTAACTTGGTCAAATTTTTCTTATGTCATGTGTCATATACAATAAATTATTCATGAAAGCTTAAAACTTAAATTTTCATTAATATTATTATAAATAATTCAAAGTTTGAATCTCTTCATTTTTATGAAAAAAATCATTAATATCTAATTACATAATTCAAATTCAAATTTTTTTAAATTTATTATAAATAATTTAAATTTTTAATATTTATAATATTGTATATAAAAAATGTTAATAATTTATTATATAATTCAATTTTTTTTAACTTTTTATAACTCTATGCATGGCATACATGTTAATCTAATTTTTTAAAAAATATTATTAAAATCATAGTTATTAAACTTGGATCGATGATTGATCCAATCGAGATACCGGGTCAATGATTGTTATGGTATGCATGTTAATATATTTTTGTTTAAAAAGATTGTTAAAATCATAATTATTAAACTTGGACTGATTATTAATATGATTGAGATACTATGTCAATGATTAACTGGTTTAACTAATGGGTTATTGGTCGAATTATTTAAAATAAAAAATATATTTTTATTAAAAAATTATATACATAATTATAAGCTATTATTAATTTATTATCAGAATCTAATTAATTTTTATATTATAATTATCAATTTTTATAATAATAATTATATTTCATTGACTGTGACTATTCAATTCTACGCTGCATTCATTATCTAGGATGTAGATGATGCCCTATTAAATTATCAAGGAAGTTATCGCTGGTTAGGCGTTGAATAAAAGGGAAGCTTCAGTGGCGACCGATTCATTAAAAGCAAACCTTCTACATAATCTGCTGCATTGATGTCATTTCTTTCATCGAATGAGATTAAGTGTCTGTTTGGTTTGACTTTAGAAAAGCTAAATTTCTGTTGGTAGTTCTTAAAAGCATGTTTAAAAAGATAATTTATTATTTGGTAAAATTTTTGTTTATCCTTTGTTCATTATGATTTTTTTTCAAATTTAGGTTTGAGTTGAGGCAACTATTTATTATTTTTACGTTGTATGAAAAATCCGTTAGAGAAATTTTGACATTTTGAACCTTGCAGCATAAAAGACCATCAACATTGGAATAAGAGCAAGAGGACTGACCACGACGAGCAAGCCTTGACTTTGCTGCCTCTAAACTCCAGGGTCAAGGATCTTGAGCTTATTATCTCTACTGTAGTTTAACATTAACCAAAGTAAAAAAAAAAATTGATGTTTATATATTTTATTTAACTATGCATATAACTTAATATTTTATTATAATATTTTATTATAATATTTTACTTATAATTTAATTCTACTACTTAAAGTAAAAAAAAAATGATAATATTTATATGATTTATTCATGTACATTTAAAAATAATAAAATGAAATAAAAGATAATATTAATATTATAATATAAACTCATATCCTTTTTAGTAATTACATATTTAAAAATAATTTTAATTATTTTCATCCAAATAATATTTATTTTTTTAAATTCACTTTTTAAACAAAAGTTCCCAAACATAAATCATGTATCAGAATTACTTTCAACCAAACTTAAATTTACAAACGTATTTTTAACTAAATTTAAGTTTATCAACCTTAATCAAAACACATACTAAATGTTCATGGTCTCCAAAAAAATGCAAAAAAGTCAACTGTAAAGTATATAATATTTAAAGGTTATGGAGATAAATGATCTTATATTTAAGTTCAATTAAATGAGACTTATAGCTAAGTATTAGTAATTAATTATTAGGGGCACAACGCCCTCACAAAAGCAAGAGTACAAAAGAATTTCTAAAAATTTGCATGAAAACTTATCCTTAGGTTTCTCATTTATCAAACTAACTGAAAGTTATAGGATTTTCTTACAAGTTGGGGTAGGGCATCATACATTAATTGTTACTTGCAAGCAACTAATTGCTTTAATAAAATTCACTGATTCATATGTAGAAACAAAAAGAAATAAAGCTTTTTAATATATAGGCGATTTTGACTTGCAAACAAGAATGGTGTGTGCAAGAAATTCTTTCTTTCTTAATTTATTATTGTTAGTTTTTAGTATAAAAGAATATATGTACCCAAAAAGATAAAAAAAATTAAAAAAATGATACTTGCTCTCGTTGGTACAGTTCCTAGAGCTATTCTTGCTCTTGTTATAATCCCAAATTGGCCTAATCCTCCAAGAACGACGTGAAATGCATCTGAGTTGCTCTCCACAGAACATATCACTAGGTCTCATTTCCTTGTAAAAGCCACATATAAACATCTCTATAAAGTTTATGGATGATAAATTGATTTTTTCAACCATTATTATCACCCTTTATCACACTTTCCCAACATTTGTCACTTTTTATTTTGGAAAAAAAAAATTCGTGAGTAGTTTCTTACATTATCTTTCTTATTCCTACAATAATTTGATATTATATGGATTTATTAAAAAATAATGGCATCTCAAAATCTTTACATCGTATATAATAATTGAAAATTATACACAACATTACTGTATAAATATAAAAAAAATCCTTTCTTTTTTATTTTTTTTAAAAAATCATGTAAATACATTAGAACTATAGCTTCGAATGTTTGACTTCATGAAATTTGGGTACAACAATTTTTTCTTTTGGCACTCTTTTCACATCTTGTATGCATGCCAACATCTTTTTTAGTCTTGCTAATCCTATATAGTTTGCTAGGCTATCAAATGGCAATTGTATAAATGCATGTGGAGTGTAGTATCTTTGTTTAACTCTGATAATGTGTTTTCTTTTAAGGGATTTTCTATAGATTAATTAAAAATTAATAATAATCTTAAATGACTTTGAAATGGGATTTTTTTTAAAAAAAATAAGAAAATATAGTTAGATATCATAGCAAGAAAGACATGAAGTCGTGCTAATTACGTAATTATTTGTTGGTCAAGTTATTGTGAAGATATTGATTGACAAAAATAATAGTAGGGTATACAATCCAAGCTAGTTGCATTCTATTTAATCATTGTTGTAGAATCGTGGTAAATATAGTGTCAAATCACGTGACCATTACATTTAACTTATTCTTTTATTGGTTTTAGTCTTTATATAAGAATTGACCATAAAGCAAGTACCACAGCTAATAATAAATAAATAATAATACTAGTGGAGGATAACAGCCCAAGCGTTAGGTGTCACTGTCGTAGAATAGTAGTTAATATAGTGTCAAATCAGGTGACAATTTCATTTAACTTATCCTTTTATTTTTTTAGTCTTTATATAAGAGTTCACCAAGCACGTCATTTTTATAAGAATGTTCACATGTTAAATATATATTTATATTAAATATATAAAGATATACATATGATATATGTATTTTATGTATTTAAATATATCTAATAAAAAAATTATTATTTTTTATTTAGACACGTCTTGAGACAGGTTTAAATATGTCAATGACATGATTTATACACGTCTTAGACACAATTTAGACACATCAAGAATACGATTTGGACACGTTTGAACATATTTAAGACATAACTCATAATATTTTTTTAAAAAAAATTATTTTCATGACTAATGTTATATTAATAAACTCGTAATTCATATAAGCTCAATCACATAACTAACATCTCAACTCACTATTTTCACATATTATTATTTTAAGTTTTCTTTTTTCACAAGCCATTATTAGGCTTTTAAAATTTATCTTTTCACACACTACTATTTTCATTTGTTTCTTCTACCTCTACTCGTATCAAGTCGTCTACTTCGTTGTCACTGAAGCTTGCCTCACACTACTATTCCCTCTAGTTAATTTTTTTACGCATACGTATTGCATACGACATTAGTTATTAGGAGAAGTTGATTTAGGAGATTGTTTAGAAAATGTCAATAGAAATTATGCTCCATATTTTTTGGGAGATTTATTAGGTAGCAAATATTGACACATATAACATATATTAAGATATTGTAAATCTTTAAACTTATAGAAATAATATTAATGAATTATAAAATTTTTTTCTTAAATTTTGTCATTATATATATACATAAATCAAGTTCTTTAAACTTCCCACTAATTAAGCACCCAGATTCTGACCGATTAACCGATCAAGCACAAAGAGGCATACATTGCGCATCTAAGGACCCAAAAACTGATTGCTTAAGCACCTAGTACGTTTAATGACGCATTTCCCTATCTATAAATAGACAATGTGATGTTTTTGGGTAATCATTCAGAGAGAGAAGCGGAGGCTATTTGATAGCAATATATTTTATTCATTTTATAATCCTCTCACTAGGCTTCTTAAGGTTCAATTAGGCTTAATTAAGTTAGTTTTGTCACATTTTATGATATTGAGCTTAATTGGAATATTGAAGAAATTATTGCTTGAATTGGTCTTAATTTATCTATTTGGCAGCGTTCAGTAAACTGATTATAATTTGAGTTGCAAATATATGATTGATGTGATTTTGGTCTTGTAGGAAAGTTAAGACAATTTTCTACAACTTCCATGAAGACCTCAAGAGCCAAATCACACGTTTGGATAATTTAAATTAGAGTTGAAGCAAGATCTAGAGTGTTGAATGTGACAGCTTGACCTATGCGCACTCATGAGACCATATCTTGAGTTATATGAGAGGTTTTGGACTGAAACTAATGTCATTTGAAAGTTAAGATAAAAGCCTACAACTTTCATGAAAACACAAGAGCCACTTCGGATGGCTTAGAGAGGTCATATTAGGCTTAGAAGTCAGAACAGAGGAGTTATAGTTAGGCCTGAGCAGTGTGCAGTGATTTGGCTAGAATTTGAGCTATAGGATTCACTTTGGGCTGAAATCGGTAGTATTGGAAAGATAAGACAAAAGCCTACAATTTTCATGAAGTCCATTTTTCCATTAAATGACAGCAGCCATAAGTTCAGCACTGAAACATTTTGGAGACAAGAATCTCTATAATTTTCCATTGATTCACAATTATCAAACAACTCCCTTGGCATTTTCCACTCATTATCAAACCACTCCATTATCATTTTGTACTCTTCAAGCTTTATAAAAGGGAGCATTGGTTGATCATTTGATCATCTTGACTTAGAGGTCAAGATCATGCTATTGTGTTATTTGTTTCTCTTGTTGTAGTTTTCTTTTGTTCTAAATTGAAGTTATGTTCATCTTTTTCTTTTTATCTCTTTCTTTCTTCTTGTTCATGAGTAACTAAGTTTCATTTTACTTAGGTGAAATGGTGAAACTTTTGGTAATGTTTGATTAATTTCTTTCTTGTACTTGAATGATGTATTATCAAGTGGTTAGTATATGTGTTGTATTTTGTTTCTAATCAATTTAGAAACTCTCATTGTGAAGTGAATATCTTCATTCATTATAGACAAGAGGTTGGTATAATGAAGTCTTGAGCTCATTTATAAGTGTTGGTATTAGTGGATAATTAGAGGAATCATAATATAATTACATATATAATCTTAAATGAACTTTGAATGTTATATTTTCTGATTGGAACGTCCAATATGTGTGGATTTCAATTGAGTTATAAAAATAAATAATTTTGTCTTTTATTTATTACCAAGAGTGGATCTCCTAACCCAAGCAAATCTTTTTTCATTTGTGAATAACTTTTATCATCTTTATTTTTGTGACAAATCTTTTCCTTACTTCAAAGAATTTTTTCTTCATTAGTTCCCTGTTAATCAACCTCGGACTCTCGAGAATTTATTACTTGAAACAACTTGCACTTAAGTTTGTAACTTTTAATTCGCATCACTAATTTGACGTGGGCGCATCCAAGCTTGAAGATTAAGAATTTTCTTTGTCCTTTCCACTTATCTTCCATAGAGTTTGTTGGGATTTCTTCTTTATTATATTTTTCTCTATGTGTAACTAAACTTCTCTAGTTAGGGTTATGATGGATCTTATTCTTAGATGATGTAAACTTGATTTTATATTTAATCTATGTCTCTATTCCATGATTTACATATTTATCTATTCTCTTAATGTTTTTCTTGATTTGGCCAATTTGAGAATGATTTTAGGGTTTTTGTATGATTTGGAAAAATTGTGTATGAACCTTGAATTTGTGATAAACATCTCAATCTCTACAATCGCTAGGAATAGATGTTGTAGGTTGTGTGATCTTACTTTTTCATTCCCTCCTTTTTTTTTTATAAAATCTTTCCTATTTGGAGTTATACTAAGGGATTGGTTAACTCAAAGTAGTGTGAAGATGATTAATATATTAAGGGATTGAGTATTGATTAATTTTGAAAATTTGATCATGAATCATGGAATAGAACTTAGTTAAACCAATCTTTGAATTTGCATAAAAAAAGTTCAGGTAAAATCTGAATCAAAACACTTTGATATCATTGTTTTTCACTCTTTGCTTAATTAATCTGTTTTTACTCTTATTAAATTTGAATATTTTCTTGTTAGTTTTTCTTTATTTACATTTCTTATCAACTCTCGTTTTTCGATAGTTTAAATAGTGTTGATTTAACAAATTTAATAATTGACAGTGTAATCCTTGTGGAAACGATACTTTTCTCATCACTTATTACTTTTGCGATTTGGTGCACTTGCCAATTTCACAACATGTAGCTACCCTTCGATTACAGTAATGAAAATTTGAAATTTCAAATAGGACAACTAGCTAATATAGTGGCTAACATATTACAGGGTGCATTGCCTAGCAACACAAAGACAAACCCAATAGGGTACATGTCGCGACCTTGACCGCAGCGAGATGACAACTCAAGGAATTTTTAAAAACAAAATAAATTCAAAGGGAGTCGTCACCAACTTTATTGGCTAAGGAAAAATTACCCTTTAAAAATTTTAGAAAACCAGTTTACGAAAACAAAGTTAGGTCCGATAGTCAATTATGCATAAGGAAGAGTGAAGATTAGACCCCACAACACTCTTGTCACATCTATCCTAAGACGGTTATTCTAAAGTTAATTGTGCGAATTATGATAACTTAAACATATTAATTTTACCTCATAAAATAAACAAAGGAAAACGTCAATAATCACAATACTTACAATATCTAGAAAAATATAAATAATAATATTTACAAGCAAAATAAAATAAAACATGTATCAAAATATTTTCAAGCCAAGGAAACATAAAAACAAATTAAAAAAACTAAATTAAAAAAATTTAATTTTGACTTGTGCAAAAAAAAAATTTACCTCCTACGTATTTCCTGATAGATTGAGGAACTCAAAGCAATGTCATTTTTATAATATAAGTGTGAATTAGTCAATTTTAATTCATTAAAAAAACTTAAATTGTTTACGACAAATTATTAACAATGAATTGATTAAAACAACATGTCAAGCATCATATAAATCAAGGGAATAAACCAGAAATCGACAAAGTGACGTAGAAAGAAAGCAAACCATCAACACCAACCTCTTATTTTTAATTATTTTTTAACATTTTCTTTATTTTTCAATTTTTTGATACTTTTTATTTCCTCTATTTTTTTAATATTTTCTCATTGCCTTTTTTTTATATATTTTTTTTTCATTTTTTATATTTTTATATACCTACCTAATTCGCTCAGCTATTTTCCTATTCTAAACATTCTCATTTTGATTTCATTTCATTTTTTTTTATACTAATCCTTATAATCCCAGCCTAACATGAAATCACCCATTAACTAAAAAACCCTTAGTCCATCAAATGGTAGAAATTTATAAATTTATCCTAAGCTGAAACCTTCTGCTGGCCAACAAAAGCTGAGCTTAGCTCAATATGCTAAAAAAAACCAATCATCTAAATAAAACAAACCACGTAAAAGAACCCAGAATAGCCTATGTAAAATGCAGAAAAGAAACAAATAATAAAGGGAAGAAAGGGTCAGCAAAACAAACAGGGGACTGAGTTCGATGGCGCATGACTGAAGCAGCGGTTTACGGTGGTGGACGGCGGTGGTTCGCGTGTTGACGGTGTTGGGAATGCGATCAAAGTCCCACATTGGCTAGAGGTGGGGAGCATCATGTGTATATAAGTATGGACATATATCTCCATTAGTATGAGGCCTTTTGGGGTAAAAGCCCAAGAGCAAATCCATGAGGGCTTAGGCCCAAAGTGGACAATATCATACTAATGTGGAGATATGTGGTGTCCATGGACCCTACAAGTGGTATCAGAGCCGATGGTTCGGCTTGGATGAGTTTGGTATGGACGGTGGTTGATGGATCCATGTGGAGAGTCCTTTGTGTCGAAAGTCTTCCTAGCGATGTGGAGGCTAGGCGGCGTGTTCCATTGTAGCGACGGCGGTTTATCAAAGCCATGCCCCGAAGTTAGCCATGGTGGATGAATCCTCAGATTGCCGAATGAAAGTGGTGGGCCCCAGGTGATGGGATCCGTAGATGTAGACGGATGGATGATCGTTTGAGGGGAGGCTCGATGGTTCTTTGTTCGAGGGGAGGATTGTTGGGAATGCGACCAAAGTCCCACATTGGCTAAAAGTGGGGAGCATCATGAGTATATAAGTATGGACATATATCTCCATTAGTATGAGGCCTTTTGGGGTAAAAGCCCAAGAGCAAATCCATGAGGGCTTAGGCCCAAAGTGGACAATATCATACTAATATGGAGATATGTGGTGTCCATGAGCCCTACAGACGGTGGGTTGAGGTTGTGTGCTTAGGCAGCTAGATTTGCTATGAGAAAGGGGTTGTGTTTATGGAGTTTGATGGGTCTGAAAATTTTGGTGTTTTTAACGTTTCTGTTTGGATGTGTGGGATTTGGTTTTAATGTGCATTGGCTATGGTGGGTTGAGGAGGATGAAGATTGCTGAGTCTGTCTCCGTTTCTCCATTTCCAATTTTTCTTCTGCTCCTTTCTCAAATGAGTTCCGTGGCTATTATTATAGTGAAAACGTGAACTTGAAACCCAAGTATGGCGCCCAAGTGTGGTACTGTCTATTGTGGTGAAGTAGTGAATGTGGATGTGATTTGGTGAGGCAATGGTGTGTGATGTGAAGCATAGTGTGCTGTCAAGTGGAGAGGATGTGAAAGTGCCGCGGAACAGTGGCTACGTGCAGGTTAGGTAAAAAAGTGAAAAGGGTGTGAGATTGAGAAAAAATATAAAATTAAAAGCTTGTTATGAATGAAAAAGAAAAATATATAAATATCAAGATAAGAAGTTATAAATAGTGAAGAGAAAAATAGAGAGATTAAAAGAAGAAAATATAGACTCAAAATCTAATTCTTCATGAACTAATTGTATTTTATTATTCTCCTTATTTCTTTTTAGGAAATCATGCCCTTATACAGAACTCCAAATATAAAGAATGAAAAAGTGGTTCAATGCACCGTTATGTGTAAAATGTTATAAAGTAAGTGTTATAGTTACAAAGTAATTAGACACACCAAATGTTATAACCATCAACTCCTACTAATGGTATCATTTAAATCAAATTAAGGTAGTCATCTACCACATGCAAAATATGCATGTTTTACAATACTTCCCTTTAGATGACTATACACTATGAATATGCATCTTTAAAACCTTGTTAAGAAAAATTCAGTGGGATAAAAAATTAGTGAAGAAAAAAGAGTACAATATTCATATGCAACTTCTCCTCAAAATATAATCGATTATAAAAGGTCCTTAAGTTGACACATTCCAATGTTATGCACATGCTTCTTAAAAATTGAAGTTGGTAATGCCTTTGTGAATAGATGAGTTGGGTTGTCACTTGAGCAAATTTTGCAAATATCAACATCACCTTTCGTCAGGAATTCATTGATAGCAATGTATTTTATTCAATTTATAATCCTCTCACTAGGCTTCTTCAATTTGACTTAATTATGTTGATTTTGTCACATTTTATGAAATTAAGCTTAATTGGATCATTGAAGAAATTATTGTTTGAATTATCTTTAATTTAGGTGATTACATGCTTAAGTAAACTGGTTGCAATTTGAGTTACAATTATCTGATTAATGTGATTCTGGTCTTGTTAAAAAGTTAAGATAATTCTCTAATAACTATTTACTTGATAGCAAGAGGCACATTGATAGTAATATATTTCATTCATTGTATAATCTTCTCACTTGACTTTTTCAGTAAACTGACTATAATTTGAGTTACAAATATCCGATGAATATGATTTTAGTCTTGTTTTAAAGCTAATACAAATTTATACAACTTTCATGAGACCTCAAGACCCAGAACACACGTTTGGATAACTCAAATTGGAATTGAAGTAAAATCTAGAGTTCTGAACCTAACAGCTTGACCTATGCATACTCATTAGATCATATTTTGAGTTATAAGAGAGCTTTGGGAATGAAGCCGGTGCCATTTGAAAGTTAAGACCTAAATTTACAACTTTCATGAAGAACACAAAATTCAGATCGGAAGTCTTGAAGGTGATATTGGGCTTGGAAGTCAGAATAGATGAGCTGAAGTTGGGCCTAACCTATGTGCAGTAATTGGGTCATATCTTGAGCTGTAGGTGGTATTTTTGGCTAAAACCGATGGCTATGGAAAGCTAAGACAATTTCCTAGAACTTTCATGATACTTGTCATATTCTAACGCATGCCATGAGCTCAGAGCAGAAACATTTCGGAAACAAGAATCTCTATAATTTTAGCTCATTCATTGTCATCAAGCAACTATTTTGGTATTTACTTCTCATCATCAAACAACTCCATTATCTTCTTGTACTCCTTGAGCTCTATAAAAGGGAGCTTGGGTGCTCATTCAGATCATCTTTGATCTTAGTTTAGTTTATGCTATTGTGTTATTTATTTTTCTTGTTGTAGTTTTCTTTGTTCTAAATTGAAGTTATGTTCATCTCTTTCTTCTTATTTCTTTCGTTCTTCTTGTTCATGAATAACTGATTTTCATTTTGCTTGGGTGAAAGGGTGAAGCTTTGGGTAATAAGTTGAGGTTAGATTAATTTCTTTCTTGTGCTTAAATGATTTATTTTTAAGTGATCATTATATGTGTTGTATGTTGTTTCTAATCAATTTAGAAACCCTTCTTGTATATTGAAGAACTTGATTCATTGTAAACAAGACGTTGACACAGTGGATGCTTGAGACCATTTACAAGTGTTGGTAGATAATTAAAGGAACCATAATATGATTACATATATAATCTAAATTGAACTTTGAATGTTGTATTTTACGATTGGAACCTCTATTATGTGTGATTTCAATTGAGTTATAAAAAGAAATAATTTGTATTTAATTTATTACCAAGAATGGATCTCATAACTCAAGTAAACCCTTTTTCATTTGTGAACAACTTTGATCATCTTTATTTTTATGACAAACCTTTTCTTTACCTCAAAAAATTTTTCTTCATCAATTCCTTGTGGATCGACCTCGGACTCCTGAGAATATATTACTTGAAACAACCTGCACTTGAGTTTGTAACTTTTAATTCCCATCAAGTTTTTGGCGCCGTTGCCGGGGACTTGATTTGAAGTTCTAATTTATTGAGGTTCTCTTTTTGTAAGTAAACTTTACCAACATATATATTCTTCCTCTACTCTTTTAATTTTTTTTAATTTACTAATTTGCGAACTAACTTACTAATTAACTTACTAACTTATTAACTAACTTTTATATTTATGTCATTTATTTATACTTTTTAACTTTCTAACTTTTATATTTATGTCATTTATGTCATTTATTTTTATTTATGTCATTTATTTACACTTTTTATTTTTATTTTATTTTTTTATTTACACTTTCCAACTTACTACCTTTATATTTATGTCATTTATTTATGTTATCTAACTTTTTAATTTATGTCATTTATTTACGCTTATCTAACTTTTTAATTTATGTCATTTATTTTTATTTTCTGACTTATTTACTTATGTCATTTATTTTTATTTTCTAACTTACTAACTTGTACATTATTTTTTTTATTTTAAGTCATTTATTTATGCTTAATATTTAATGGTTGGTTTATACTGGCGACTTGTACATTATTTTTATTTTACATCACTTATTTATGCTTAATTAGTATCATGATTCAAATTCTGGTCGTTTAGTTAAAATTAATCCTGGTACTTTATATATTAATTTGTTTGAATCACAATCACACATAATCGACACAATGGCTAAAAATAAATCACAAGCTGAAAATGAACCACGAGCTAAAAATGAAAGTGTACATGATGAATATGAAAATCAACCATTGCGAACTATGCATACATATTTGCAACCACCTCGAAATTCTAGTCCATCATGTTTTATCTTTCCCCTCACTTCTAATAATTTTAGATTTAAGTCGGGTATGATTTCTTTACTTCCTAATTTCCATGGTTTAGAATCTGAAAGCCCATATTTACATCTAAAAGAATTTGAGAAAGTTTGTATTGCTTTCAATGATCAAAATTGCACTGAAGAGATTGTTAAGCTTAAATTGTTTCCTTTTTCTTTGAAAGATAAAGCAAAAACTTGGCTTAACGCTTTGAAACCAAAATCAATTAGCACATGGCAAGAAATATAAGGTGAATTTTTAAAGAAATTTTTTCCAACACATAAAACCAACGCTTTGAAAAGACAAATCCAAATTTTTTCTCAAAATTCAAATGAAGCGTATTTTCAAAGTTGGGAGCGTTTTAAAGATTGGTTAAATTCTTGTCCACATCATGGTTTTGAAAAATGGCGGACTATAAGCTTCTTTTAAGATGGTGTAACACACCTAAAATCAAACAATTTGTGAAAACGATGTGTAATGGTGAGTTCTTGATAAAGAACCCGAAGAAGCTTTAGATTATTTAAACTATTTGGCTGAAAATTCTCAATCTTGGCATGGTACTAATCTTTCTTAAAATTCAATTAGATTTAATCTTGCAAATGATGGTAAAGGAAAATATCATCTTAGTCACGAAGAAGATCTAAATGATAGGTACGCCAGTTTGGCTAGAAAGGTTGAATCCATGGAATTAGGGAAAGTAAAAGAAGTCAAATCTGTGCAAAATGAAGAAATTTGTAGCATTTGTGATGAATTAAGACACTCGACAAATGAATGTTGATAATCACATATTTTATTCATTAAGAAACCCTTATGTTTAGTCATTTACACTCTCCATATTCTTAATTGATTGAGTTTGGTATGATTTTGTGAGTTTGAGCTCAAATTGGTCCTAATTGAATATTTTCAGCATTATTGAGATTTGACACTGTTTCTGTATTTTGACCATAACTTGAGTTCCTAATATCTGATGAACATGAATTTTACCTTGTAGTAAAGCTAAGAGGAAGCTCTACAACTTTGATGAAGAGCTCGAAGTCCGATTCAGATGTCTAAGGGACCTAAGTTTACATGGAAGTCAGAATACGGGTTCTGTCAGTAGAATCCGAACAGTGTGCACTCATAAAATCATATCTCAAGATGTAATAATGGAGATGGGCCGAAATTTGGATAGTGGATAGTCAAGATCCAAATAAACAACTTTCATGAAGAACACATTTTGAGAAAAAGAAGTCTAGTAGGTCATTTTGAGCTTGCAAGTCGGAACAGAGGAGCTGAAGTTGGGTTTGAGCAACCTACGGTATTTGGGACATATCTTGGGCTTAAGGAAGCCAAATTGGACGAACCAGCTATCCATTTTATAGCCAAGACAAGGATCTACAACTTTAATGAAGAACACTTTTCGTGGTTCTGAAGTATAGTGGGTTGTTTTTGGCTTCCAAGTCAGACACGAAATTTTCGTCCTCAACCACCCACTCATCCATCCACTAATCCACTCATCCATCCACTAATCCACTCATCCACTCATCCACTAACTCACCCACTCACCCACTCATCCACTCATACACTAATCCAACCACTTAACCACTCCACCCACTCATCCACTAATCCATCCACTCACCCATTCATGTCCATAATTTCCCACTCACCAAAAGTCCTTTGGCATTTTTCACTAATTCAACCACTCAACCATTCCACTCACTCATCCACTAAACCAATCCACTAAACCAACCCACTAATCCATCCATTCAAACACTCCACTCACTCATCCACTCATCCACCCACTTCCCTTTGTCATTTTGTTACCTTAGACTTCTATAAAAGGCACCATTTATCATGAACAACAAGTAATTCTCCTTCATTTCTCTCTAAGTTTCTTCTTGCTTCTTCATAGTTTCTCATAGTTTTGTATATTTTGATGCTCCCCTTCATGGTAATGGAGGGCTAAGATACTTTGGGTCAATTTAGAACTCTTGAAGAGATTGTGGTTTGGATTCTTGAGACCTTGGTTATGTATTGTATTTGATTTGTAATTGAATTCCTCCTTTCTTCTTCTTTTTCTTCTTCTTGATCTTGAATGCATGAATGGTGATTCTATTTATGTTGATCTGATTGATCTTGGTTTAAGATTGAGATTTGTGATGAAACTTAGAACTGATTGATCTAAACTAATCACATAAATGAAGATTGAGATTTGTGATGAAACTTAGAACTGATTGATCTAAATTAATCACGAAATTGAAAAGGTTAGGTTACTTGATTTGTGCCTAAGTTAATTGAATTCGGTACTTGAAATTAACATAGATCTTCATGAATGGTGCGATTGCGGATTTGTGTTTATCACTTGTTAATTGAATTCTAGACGATCGTCTAGTATGAATTCTGATTTGATGCAGAGATCTCGGTTAGATCCAAATTAATAATTCAATTGCGCTTCAAGTGTTCTATGAAGGGTCTATGATTGAATCCACCCAATCTTGGATAGGTTTCTAAATTGATCGCTCTTTAATTGTTATTTCTTCCTTTAATTTTGTTAAGTGCGATCTTAAACCTGTCAAACCCCCTTTTTGCTAACTTTCACTTGATTTGATTAAATTGCATTTACGATCCTTGAGGAGACGATCCTAAGTGTTGTTCACTATACTACAAGTTTAGGTAATAACTTCGGTTATAATTTTGATTGAGTTCGGCGCTACCGCTAAAATTTTGGCGCCGTTGCCGGGGATTAGTAAGTGTAATCTTTTCATTTTAAGTGTTTTTACTAACCTTTGCTTTTTATTAACTTTTCTAACAATGAACCATGCATAATGGAGTCAAAACTTGAGGAGTTGACTTCTTTGGTAAGACATATAGTAGTGAGACAACAATTACCTATGCAGGAAGCTACACTTGTGTGTAACATTTGTTTTTGTTCATCTCACCCCACATATGCATGCCCTACACTTCAGTATGGTAGTTCTGTTTTTGCAGATCAATTTGTTGCAAAGAAATGGTTATTTTCCCGATGAACCACAGTTCAAAGAAGAAGAATGAACGAGTTATGACCCCTTCTTCAACACATACAACCCTAGTCCGGGAATACTATCCGGATCTGGGATATGGCAATACGGCATCACTACAAAGCAACAATTATTTCAATATGAGCAGCCATTCCAAAGAGATAACAAGTCCATCAACCACAAAACTTGAGCCTTCATGGGAGGACTTGATGAAAACCCAAATTGAGTTCCAAAGAGAATTTCACTGCCACTATTCAGATTTAACAACCCAAATTGAGCAAATGACAACCACTATTAATGAACCGAGAAGTCAAGAGTCGACCAACTCTCTTCCCAAACAATTCCCAACTCCCCGCATTCTAATTGTCATATTGATTTACCCGCAGATTTAGTTGAGGAAACTCATGATGAGTTATGTCTTTGAATTTCCCGATTTTATTGATTTTAATGATTCTATCAATTGCAACTCATGTACCGATTGTGACAAAGATATAAAATGTGTTATGTGTCTTGAGATTTCTGCATATTTGAAAGCCGATGATTCTGTTTACGCAAAGATCTAATGATATTGAAGGGTCTATCAACAAAGCGGTTCTGAGAATCAAACACATAGGGAGGTGGAGTTGAAAGCCATTGAGGAATTTTCAAAGAAGGAGGAAAGACAAAGATATGACAAGAACTACATCAAGTGGATTTTGTTTTTGGGCCATGGTCCAATATAATTAATGAAAGCAGAATTGCCAAATTACATGTGTTGCATGCCATTGGTGAAGTCAAGGAAATTAAGAAAGACCAATGGGACTCCAATGGGAGCCCTCATGCTGCAAGCTTAACTTGGTCATTACACTTCAACCAATGGGACCGTAGTGGAAGCTATCATGTTGTGTCAACCATAATCTGGTCATCACGTTTCAACCAATGGGATCCTGGTGGAGTCTTTTCACCAACCTCACTTAATAAGACCAATGGACACCATCTCAAGCCAAAAAATGTGGAAGTGAAAGTGATGGGCTTTTACCATCCACATTATAAAGATCACTAAGAAGTGTCCCAACGTCGAGCTAACGACGTTAAACAAGCGCCTATTGGGAGGCAACCCAACTAGATTTGTTTTCAAGATCTTTGGAAATGGTTTCCACAAACCGAGAAGATGCACATATACTTCATTACCAATGGCAGAGTTCTGTTGCAGCTTTGATTCTTACGCATCTTTTCTGCTTGGCGTTGATTCACTTCTTATCAGGTTGTGTTGCTCTTTTCTATATCTCTCTTTCACATTGAGGGCAATGTTATATTAAGTGTGGGGGAGAGATTTTAGCATGTTTCTTTTCTTTTGGTTTGTTAAAAAAAATCAAAAAATAAAAAATAAAAAAAAAGGGTTCATTGCATGATTGAATAACTTTTCTCCCTTCTTGAACTGATATGCTTGGTGATGGATGATTGAATTGATGAATTGAGTTTGATGGATGCATACCTTGTGAGATTTTGAGCCTAATGGATGGATTCAACATTTGTGTCATTCTCTTCTTTCTTGTGTGATTTTCACTCATGTTAATGACCACTCTAGAACTTGCTTTGATTCTTTTTGAGGCTACATTTTACTTGCATGCATAAACATGATTGAGGCCCTCTTTCTTAATTAGCTAGTTTAACCAAATAGCCAACCTTGTTTTCAATATGATATCAAGCACTCTTTTGATTTCTTGAAAATTCTCTGATTCCTGCTAACCTTGTATATTTTCCTTTGCTTAATCCCTTTGAGCTTATTTGACCATTCCTTATTTCTAGCTCATCATGTGCCTTAAATGAGAAATCGTGTTCTTACTTTACCTTAGGGAATAAAAGAACATTAGCTTGGTTAATGGATGAGTTTTTGAACAAGTGTGGGGGTGTGTGTACAAAATGGTTGTTGAAAAAGAAAAGAGTGCCCAAAAAGAAAAAAAAAATGTATGTATATAGTTATGTTCATATATATAAAAAAAAAAAAAAAAAAAAAAAAAAAAAAAAACCAAGTGTTTAAAAAAAGAAAAGGATTGGGAAATGAATATGTAAAGGGATATACACTAGAGTTGGGATGAACTTTTATACTTGTTATTTGAACTCAGCTCTCATTTGCTTTTATTCTCTTTGGTATTTATCTTCTCATATCCATTTTATCCTCTCTTGTTGCCTTGACCTCACTACAACCTTGAATAAAGTCCTCATGATTTGTGTGTGCATGTGTTTTGAGTAGTGGAGAAGTAGAAGATAAGCAAGCTTATGGTAGTGCAATTTTCATGGGTTGAATTGAGTGAAATACCTACCTTTTAAACACTTGAGAGATTGAGAGGGAATCTTGTGAAGATCTATCATTCTCGATTCATGTTGAAGATACCTTACTTGTTGGTTTGAGATGTGGAGAATTGTTAACTCATGAATGTTTTGATCCCTTGAACCTTTGGTTGTTCTTCTTGATTGTAAAAATTTTGGGCTCTTGAATGTCGTTGGAATTAAATTTTTGTTAATCTCTTATGTCCTTGTTTTGGTCTTGAGTTTTGCCCAGGAGTGCAAAAAGCTAAGTGTGGGGGAATTTGATAATCACATATTTTATTAATTAAGAAACCCTTATGTTTAGTCATTTACACTCTCCATATTCTTAATTGATTGAGTTTGGTATGATTTTGTGAGTTTGAGCTCAAATTGGTCCTAATTGAATATTTTCAGCATTATTGAGATTTGACACTGTTTCTGTATTTTGGCCATAACTTGAGTTCCTAATATCTGATGAACATGAATTTTACCTTGTAGGAAAGCTAAGAGGAAGCTCTACAACTTTGATGAAGAGCTCGAAGTCCGATTCAGATGTCTAAGAGACCTAAGTTTACATGGAAGTCAGAATACGGGTTCTGTCAGTAGAATCCGAACAGTGTGCACTCATAAAATCATATCTCAAGATGTAATAGTGGAGATGGGCCGAAATTTGGACAGTGGATAGTCAAGATCCAAATAAACAACTTTCATGAAGAACACATTTTGAGAAAAAGAAGTCTAGTAGGTCATTTTGAGCTTGCAAGTCGGAACAGAGGAGCTGAAGTTGGGTTTGAGCAACCTACGGTATTTGGGACATATCTTGGGCTTAAGGAAGCCAAATTGGACGAACCAGCTATCCATTTTATAGCCAAGACAAGGATCTAAAACTTTAATGAAGAACACTTTTCGTGGTTCTGAAGTATAGTGGGTCGTTTTTGGCTTCCAAGTCAGACACAAAATTTTCGTCCTCAACCACCCACTCATCCATCCACTAATCCACTCATCCATCCACTAATCCACTCATCCACTCATCCACTAACTCACCCACTCACCCACTCATCCACTCATACACTAATCCAACCACTTAACCACTCCACCCACTCATCCACTAATCCATCCACTCACCCATTCATGTCCATAATTTCCCACTCACCAAAAGTCCTTTGGCATTTTTCACTAATTCAACCACTCAACCATTCCACTCACTCATCCACTAAACCAATCCACTAAACCAACCCACTAATCCATCCACTCAAACACTCCACTCACTCATCCACCCACTTCCCTTTGTCATTTTGTTACCTTAGACTTCTATAAAAGGCACCATTTATCATGAACAACAAGTAATTCTCCTTCATTTCTCTCTAAGTTTCTTCTTGCTTCTTCATAGTTTCTCATAGTTTTGTATATTTTGATGCTCCCCTTCATGGTAATGGAGGGCTAAGATACTTTGGGTCAATTTAGAACTCTTGAAGAGATTGTGGTTTGGATTCTTGAGACCTTGGTTATGTATTGTATTTGATTTGTAATTGAATTCCTCCTTTCTTCTTCTTTTTCTTCTTCTTGATCTTGAATGCATGAATGGTGATTCTATTTATGTTGATCTGATTGATCTTGGTTTAAGATTGAGATTTGTGATGAAACTTAGAACTGATTGATCTAAACTAATCACATAAATGAAGATTGAGATTTGTGATGAAACTTAGAACTGATTGATCTAAATTAATCACGTAATTGAAAAGGTTAGGTTACTTGATTTGTGCCTAAGTTAATTGAATTCGATGCTTGAAATTAACATAGATCTTCATGAATGGTGCGATTGCGGATTTGTGTTTATCACTTGTTAATTGAATTCTAGACGATCGTCTAGTATGAATTCTGGATTTGATGCAGAGATCTCGGTTAGATCCAAATTAACAATTCAATTGCGCTTCAAGTGTTCTATGAAGGGTCTATAATTGAATCCACCCAATCTTGGATAGGTTTCTAAATTGACTGCTCTTTAATTGTTATTTCTTCCTTTAATTTTGTTAATTGTGATCTTAAACTGTCAAACCCCCCTTTTTGCTAACTTTCACTTGATTTGATTAAATTGCATTTACGATCCTTGAGGAGACGATCCGGTGTTGTTCACTATACTACAAGTTTAGGTAATAACTTCGGTTATAATTTTGACTGAGTTCGGCGCTCGCCAAATGTCCGAATATTCCTATTTTTAAAGAAGTTCTGCATGAGCAAGTAAATGCAATGAATAATTTTAAAAAGCCGTTCACCTCTTCCTTTTCAAATTCCTACAATCTGGGATGGAGAAATCACCTGAATTTCAGTTGGAGAAATAATAATTAAGCACAATTTACGCAACCACAACCTCCTCAAGAACAACAAGATTCTAAAAATTCTCAAGGATATGCACGTTATGTCCCACAATATAGAAAAAAACCTTGAAGGAACATTGAATGCATTCATAGAAAAGTAAGAGGCCATCAATAAACAAAACACTCAAACCATGATTGACATAAAAGGCACTCTTTCCAAACTTAATTTTGTATTCACTATTCATGAGAAAGGAAAATTTCTTTCTCAACCTCAACCGAAAAGTCAATATAGGCTAAATGAGGGTAGTTCAGAAAATCAACAAATAAATCAAGTCAATGTTGTGATAACTCTTAGGAGTGGAAAAGTTGTTGAAAAAGAAATTTTTGAACCTTGTGAGAAAGATGGTGAATCAATTCCTCAAGATAAAGAAGAGGTTGATAAGCCATCTAGCCAAAATGAGACCAAACTCTTGTCTTTTCCACCCCCATTTCCTCAAGCATTAAGCAAACCAAGGAAATTGAACCACTACACTGAAATTTTTAAAATTTTTAAACAAGTGAAAGTCAATATTCCGTTGTTAAATGCTATTAAACAAGTTCCTTCTTATGCCAAATTTTTAAAGGACCTATGCAATGTTTAAAGGAAATTAAATGTGAAAAAGAATGTCTTTTTGACCAAACAGGTAAGTTCCATTATTCAAAGCAATAATGTTTTGAAATATAAAGACCCTGGTTGTCCTACGATTTCATGCATTATTGGAGAACATAAAATTAATCAAGTTTTACTTGATCTTGGTGCTAGTGTTAATTTGCTTCCATATTCAGTTTATCAACAACTCAACCTTGGTGAGTTAAAACTAATTTCTGTAACTCTTCTACTTGTTGATAGATCAATTAAAATTCGAAAAAGAATAGTAAAAAATGTGTTGGTACAAGTTGATAAATTCATTTATCTTGTGGATTTTATTGTCTTGGAAACTGAACCTATGGTTAATAGTTCTAAGTCAATTCATGAGGTCGCCCATTTTTAGCAACATCTAATGCTTTAATAAATTGTAGATATAGAGTGATGAAGCTAACATTTGGAAACATGACATTGGATCGAGCTTAATGTTTTCAACATATGCAAGCAACCACATGAAGTCCATGATGAAAATGAGGAAGCTGATAGGATTGAGGCCATTGTAGATGATCATCTTCTAAAAGAGAGTTCTTTTGACCCATTAGAAGTTTGTTTAATTAATTCATTTAATTCAGGTACACAAGAAGATGATGATATTTCTAAAATATGCTCTTTGCTTGATTGTACACAAGCAATGGAATATAAAGGATGGAAGCCGAGATTCGAAGAGCTACAACCCATGAATGATAATATTCATGAAGAAGTACCCACACTGGAACTAAAGTCATTACTTGCTGGGTTGAAGTACACATTTTTGGGAGAAGAACAAAGCTTTTCAGTAGTAATTTTATCAATCCTTACTGGAGAACAAGAAGATATGTTGATAGAAGTACTTAAAAGGCATAAAAGTGTAAATGGATGGACATTAACAGACATAAAAGGCATTAATCCATTAATTTGTACACATAGAATATATTTAGAGGATAATGCTAAAACATCACAACAATCTCAAAGAAGATTAAATCCACACATGAAAGAGGTAGTTAGGGCTGAAGTTCTTAAATTACTTGATGTTGGAATTATTTACCCTATTTCTGATAGCCAGTAGGTAAGCCCTACTCAAGTTGTGCCTAAGAAATATGGAATAACAGTGGTTGAAAATGAAAAAGGTGAATTAATACATACGCGAGTCTCATCCAGTTGACGTATGTGTATTGATTTTAGAAAATTAAATGCAGCCACTAGGAAAGATCATTTTCCCTTGCTATTTCTTGATCAAATTCTGGAAAGAGTAACAGGATATCCCTACAACGGTTTTCTTGATGGTTATTCAGGGTATAATCAAATACCAATTGCATTAGAGGATCAAGAAAAGACCACTTTTGCGTGCCTCTTTGGCACTTTTGCATATAGAATAATGCCTTTCGACCTTTGTAATGCTCCGGCAACTTTTCAAAGATGCATGTTAAGTTTTTTTGGAAATTCTTTTGAAAATTGTGTTGATAATTTGGATAACGTTCTTAAAAGATGCGAAGAAAAAGGATTTGTTTTAAATTGGAAAAAATGTCATTACATTGTTACCTCAAGAATCGTGTTAGGTCATGTGATATCTTCTGAAGGAATTGAAGTTGATAATGCCAAAGTTGAATTACTTGCTCATTTGTCTTCCCCAAAAATAGTCAGAGAAGTTCGTTCCTTTTTAGGATATGCAGGATTTTATCGAAGATTCATTAAGGACTTTAGTGTCATATCTAGACCGTTATACAATCTTCTGATAAAAGATGCACCATTTGATTAGACTCAAGAATGCTAAAAATATTTTGAAAAATTAATTGGTCTTCTGACATCTGCTCCTATCATGCAATCCCCTGATTGGTCTTTGCCTTTTGAATTAATGTGTGATGTAAGTGATTTTGCTATTGGCACTGTTTTAGGTCAAAGAAAGGAAGGTAAGCCTCATGTGATTTGTTACGCAAGTAGAACTTTA
Source organism: Ormosia emarginata (assembly GCA_029884605.1). NCBI lineage: Eukaryota > Viridiplantae > Streptophyta > Magnoliopsida > Fabales > Fabaceae > Ormosia > Ormosia emarginata. Next base: position 995,851 of record JAQQTP010000073.1, on the reverse strand, counting down.
AATAGTACACAAATGAATTATACCATTACTGAAAAAGAACTACTTGCTGTAATTTTTGCATTGGACAAATTTTGAGCTCATTTAATTGGTTCTTCTACTGTTGTTTTCACTAATCATGTTGCTGTTAGATATTTAATGTTTAATGAGGATGCCAAACCTAGGTTGATAAAGTAGATTTTGTTTTTTCAAGAATTCAACATCATAATAAAAGATAAGAAAGGAACTGAAAATGTTGTTACAGATCATTTGTCCAGACTTACAACAGACTCACCTTTTGATAGCACACCTATCAATGATTCTTTTCCTGATGAATTTTTATTTTCTATCAATTTCATGCCTTGGTTTGCTAACATAGTCAATTTTCTTGTGACAGGAAAGATGCCGCCTCAGTGGTCACATCAAGATAGAAAAAAGTTTTTGACTGAGGTGAAATTTATAAAGATAGAATAAAAGCTTTTCATGACAAATAAATTTTGAGAAAATCTTTTGAAATTGGTTAAAAAATTCTGCTTTATAATTCTCGTCTTCACCTATTCCCTAGAAAATTGAGATCTAGGTGGACTGGCCATTTTATTGTCAAACATATGTATCCTTATGGGGCGATAAATATTAAGAATCTTAGGAATGGTAATGTGTTTAAGGTCAATGGAGAAAGACTTAAACCATTTCTGGAAAATCAAGCTACTGAGATAGAATTCATTTCCCTTTCCGATCCTTGTTATGAGAAAAATTTACTCTAATTTTGTGGCTTTATTTTGTTTTGCAGTTCTTTGTGTTCCCTGTTAAATGACGGATAACGGTACTCCGTGACTCTCAAGTCGGTTTATTTTTTTTTCAGTTTCCTAAAATAACTGATTTCTTCTTCTTCAAAATGGATGATATTCTTTCAAACATGAGAAAACATTTTCATTCTCTTCCTCAAAATGCTCTAACAAAAATTTACGAAGCTAGATGTGAAAGATTGAGATTGTTAATGCACAAGGGTATGCTAGAAGATGTACGTTGGATAATTGAAGCAAAGGTCCGACTAGCAGGTGAGTCTTCAATTTCATTTGACTCATACATGCCAGGTCTTGGTCGAAGTTCGTATTCTAAAAAGAGAAGAGCAAAAAGGTTACAAGTTTGTCATAAATGTGCACGATGGAATTGTAACAAGTGATGTTGTTCTTTGGGGATGGTTTTCACAAACAGAGAAGATAATTTTTTTTTCATTAAGAATGGACTGAGTAAGGAGTCATTAGATGATATCTTATGGACTCTTGATATGCATTCTTGTGGATATATGCATCGTGAAGTTCTTAACTTGTGGAATCTCTTCAAGGAGGAACAAAAGCATTACAGTCTTGGGAATCTGACTCTAAAAGACTCTGTTTGCAAATTTATAAGAAAATTAGAAGGGAAGCTTATCATCGACTCAGAAGGTGTTTAAGCCGTTTCTGGACGTGAAACTAGAGGTAGATGTCAGCCATATCCATAACAACATGTACATATTTTCTTCTTCTTCTTCATCTTCTTAAACACTACTAGAATTTTCAGATTTAGAGACAAAATAAATTTCACCTCTAAATGTATAAATTTCCATCTCTAAATATTTAGAGACGGAATTAGAGATGGAAATTGCTCCGTCTCAAAATCTGGCATCTCTAAATATTTAGAGACGAAAAATGAGTTCCATCTCTAAATTAGAGACGAAAAATTTAATTCCGTCTCTAAATTAGAGACAGAAAAATTCCATCTCTTTTTCCATCTCTAAATTAGAGATGGATTTCTATGTCTCTAAATCCGTCTCTAATATTTTAAAAAATATTTTAAAAAAATTAGGCATCTAGTTGGGATTTGCCACAACTAGATGCCTTCATTTTATTAAAAAAAATTCTATTTTCCTATACATATAATTATCTAAAATCAAAATTTACCAAAAATCACAATAAATCATCAATCATTATAATTATCCAAGTAACTATAAAAGATATCAAAATAGTTAAAAGTATATGAAGTAGTTACATTATCATATACATACCATTAATTGCTATTACATTTTGTAAATAGACTTCTCTCTAACTTATACAATTACAAATAATGTAACTCAAAGTTAAATAAAATAATAATAAAAAATCATGTTAGGTGGTACCCTTGTATGAGCTTCACTAGTTCAATCTGGTTCCTATGAGAAGCAAACATCAAAGTTGAATCTGCAATCAGAGAAACCATTTTCAATACTTTATACTACAGATAACTAATGCTTACAAGAAATGTATTTTTTGACTGGAACCAGAAGTAGGCTCATAACCACATACATAAACCATCCTATCCAATCCATCAACACAGCATGCCTTCCCTCACCCCCCCAAAAAAACTAAAACAACAACACACACACACACAAACTGCCTACGAAGTTTCCAAGCATGAATCATTAACTATGTAATACCCTTATAGTTAGATCAGTGAACCTTATTACTGAGATGCTCAAAATAAAACAGCTATCAAGGGGATTCAAGGCCAACAAAACAACAGTTGGCAACAATAAGGGAGTTTGCAATCACAGAATTGCCAATCAGTCCACTGAGCACTTGAGCAGAATCAAAATATGTTTAACAAACTCAATTGAATCCGAAATACCATTAGGTAAACCCTTACTCTGAAGGATGAATTGGAGGGGCCTAAGGTTCACCAAATCCAACAGTAGGCACATAAATCTCTTGCCTTGTTTCACTTGTTCCCGAGCTGTAAAGAGAATAAAGAAACAATTTTGTAAAGAGGATCTCAGGTCAGAAAACTTATGGTTCAAAACCTTCATATGCAGACAGTGATTCAATTCAAACCCCAAAACTTTAGTTGAAATGTAAGTGCCAAATTTTCTCATACAAGGTTCATATCCTGGCTAGGTGCATAATTTTTTCTCAAAAAAATTGTTGAAGGTGTAGGTGTTCAGCACATGCGCTAGAAGAGTAGTTGCTAATTTCAAGAAGCCTCTTGTAATTGCAGTTTCTAAATGATTTACCTAGGAGATGTCGATGCATCCTGTCTATGATAGCAGTATAAGGCTATAAGTAATTCATTCATTTGATTATCCTGCTAGTTGTTTCTTAAATATAGACATACAACTAAATAGAGGTAACCACAACATCAAGTTAAATTTGAAATATGTTTTCTTAAACACAAATAAAGCCATTAAATCAAAATTCCATTTATCAGAATCATATGATATTCGCTGACTAAGAACCAATTAAGAAAATTGACAAAATTGAAAAAAAAAACACGTGATTTTCCAATACTAGACAAATTACCACGAGTTTAACACAAAAAGTTTATTAGCTAAGCATTAGCAGACAAGTTTCAGGTAGAATAAAATATTTCATTTGGACATTCTGTACAAGTCTGACATCATCTGCCACTATGCTTTAGGAAACCAATAAAAACTTAAAAGTACAAGACCATATATTTAAGTTTCTAGAATGTTATCACATATCTATGAAACATCAAGTTTGATCTATTAAGTTCCTTGAATAACTACTCAAATTTCTTAATTTGGCATATGTGATGAACAAAGGATTGTTTTATAACAAGTAAACAATATAATAATAGTAGATAATAAAATTCCCTCACCAAGCCTTTCAAACAGAGAATTCTAAGCCACTAGTAGACAACCTTGTTCTTCCTTAATATATTATAACAAACTCAAAGTCGGGCAACCATCCATCTTGTATTAGCAAGAAGCTTGCCTGATTCAACATTCTAGTCAAGAGGATATATTACCATCAATCAAGCACCACTAGTGTGAGAAAATTACATCTCACCTTTGTAAGAAGGTGAGCAGTGAGGCAGGAGACATCCAAATGTTTGAAACGGGAAACATGGTCATTTCGATGCATGGTCATTAAAATAAGAATTTACTCTCCAAAGCGTAACAAATACTAATGAAACAACATAAGTTCATCTAGCAGTATGTATAATTCATAATAAAAATGTAGCTTTATTTGGCCAATCCATATTAAGAAAAACTGTTATGAGTAAAACCACTAAAGATCTACAACTATCTACATATCCTTTTTTCACCCTTTGGAGTTTAGCCAATGCCAAACAGCTGTTGCTAAAATGTCATAAAAAATCAGATCAGCTTATTTTATAAATCAATTTTTAATATAACAAACAGAAAGCTATCACTATAGATTTCATCAAACAGAAATAGCTACCATTCTAAAATAGCTACCATTCTAGACTTTCATCAAACAGATCATGTGTATTCTAATAAGTATCATAATAACACCAAAACTTTACAAACAACTATCACCATTGATTGCAGAGCTTCAAACCATCACTCAAACAACCATATCACTATGCTTACATTACATTCAACAACTGCAAAACTGACATAAAATAAACAAAAGAAGAATGTAGTTACCCCAAGAAATCCTACAATTGAAGTTGCCTCCTGTGAATGAGAAATTCCTTCTGAATATCCCAAGCTCTTCTCCTTCTTCATATCCTTCTTTCTCACCAAATTTTCCTCTTTTTTCATTTCCATTCTCACCTCTTTTTTCTCTTCGTCAAACCTTGGGGACCTCGAATCTCTGGTTTTGCCCCTTTTTATGAAATCCTGTAACTCTAGCCTCGGTTTGGTGTTGCAGTGGGATTTCTGACTCGAAAATAGTGTAAGAGGTATGGGTAGTGGTACTAAGTGGCGTGTTCCTTGGCCGAATTACTCCCCAAAATTTGCTGCTCTTCCTTGGTTTGACTCTGTTCAGAGGAGGAGGTGGGTTGCATTGTTAGTGACTTGCGATTCGCGTTCTGCCACTTCTGCACAGCAGTGGTGGTCGCGAGGTTGTCTTTAGTCCTGCGCCAGTGGCGGTGGGTTGTGGCCTGGCCTGGTAGGTTTAGATATTGGAGGGTAGGGCACGATTCTGCGGTGAAACAAAGAGGATTAGAGGAAATGGAAGTAGAGAGGAAGAGGGGGATCTGAAAGAGGAAGAGAAAGAGTCTGAAAGAGGAAGAGAATCAAAGATGGAGATGGAGAGAGATCGAAAGAGAAAGGGGGAAAGAGTCTGAAAGAGGAAGAGAATAAAAATAGGAATGAGGGCTCGTAGCTCATAAAATTGGGTGGGTAAGGGGGAAATTGGATTTGAGAGGGTTTTGGAGATAGATGGAGGGGGAAAATTGAGAATTTATTTATTGAGAAAATAGAGACGGAATTAGAGTTGGAAAAGTTTGAGACGGATCAATTCCATCTCTAAATTTCGTCTCTACGTTTTAAATTTTATCAAATTTGTCTCTATTTTCGTCTCTAAATTCCCACTCTAAATTTATTTGACTTTTTAAAATTATAGATTGACTGTTTAGAGACGGAAATAGAGATGGAAATTTCTGAGACGGATAATTTTCGTCTCTAAATTTCATCTCTGAATCATTAAATTCATCTCTGTTTCCATCTCTATTAGAGATAGAGTTTTGCCCGTCTCTAAATTTCGTCTCTAAATTTGATTTTTCTAGTAGTGAAAAAAAAAGAGAAAAAAAATAATAAAAATAAAGTATGTACACATCTTGGGTTTGGCCTTGGTAACACAAAATGTGAATGGGAAAATATACGCATCCTGATCCAGCCTTCTTAATTGAAAAACAAAGTAGGTAGATTGTATCCTACATGTGAGTCAGCCGGACGTATTATGGCCACTTGTTCTTTTTGGGAGCCCTATGTTGCGCTGATCTTGAATGGGTCTAATACTGATCAACAATGCTTTGGCACAAAGCCGAAAGAGCAGACTACCTCCATCCCAATCTCAAGTGAGTATACACTCACCTTTCATAAGGTTACTAACAACTTGATGAAAAAAAGGGCGAAACTACGATTGTACTTGATCTTTAATTAGATTAGGAGCTCCAGGAAGATGCCCGTCCTATCATAGACTCAGGAGGAGACCTTCACACACCAGTATGTAAATAAGGTTCATGTGTCATGCTTTGTAGAGAGTCATGTGCTACATTCCCAGTTCTTGGAACTAAGGCTTTGTAGCACTGATGGACAGATAGAAGTGTCCCATCTTATAGTGAACGGAAACTATTAACTCAGTCGTATACTTACTTTAATTAGTAGGCCTCTATGGTGAGTTTTGACTGGCTGCGGTTAGGTACTATCTTCTTAGAATACAAGCGTTTAATTAGGTTTGCAGGAAGATAGAGGGCTGTTATTCTGTAAGCAGGATGGAAACGACTCAAAGGTTCTTGTTGACGGTTCGGCAATCCTTGTAGAGTTTTTATGTTGCATTGGTGACATGTAATTCAAAGATATACCACTACTGCACTCATGACGCACAGTGTAAATATACACCATGAAAATGTACATAAATGTATGTTATCATTTGTTATTATATTTCTTTTATCTTTATATGATTTTGTTGTATTTTAGTTTTGGAGAGACGATCCTTTGAGCAGGGTCCTTTAGGGGTTTTTAGACTTCTTTACCCTGATGGTTTTCTTAAAGTTAAAAGAAAAACAAAACAAAAAAACACAAAATAAAAAAAAAGATTATGTGTTTCTTAATTTCAAACTTTTCTAACAACAATCAGCCTACCTATATAGGTGTTATCATTACATTTTCTATTCTTTTCCCTATTTAAACACTTCATTCTCTTCACTTTCCTCTAACTCATAACCATTCAAAGGGAGGAAGAGTATAGAAATGAGACCTTCTGTTCGTAACCTTAAAAATATTTGTGTTTTTTATGAGTTAAGTTATGGGAATGATTTAAAGTTTGTAAACGCAGCAAGCACTCTTGGTCGAGCACTTGCTGCGAGGAATATTCATGTTGTATATGGGGGAGATTACCATGGGTTAATGAGGGTTGTATCACTTATTGCTGATATAGGAGGCAGTCAGGTTTTAGGTGTCATTCTTGGACCTTTAACTCAAAAGAACATCACTGGAAAGACAGTTGGAGAAGAAATTCAGGTATCATCTATGCATGCATGAATGAAAACAATACTTGATAACTCTGATGCATTCATTGCCTTACCAGGCGGTTTTGGTACTTTAGAAGAAATTTTTCAAATTGTCTCTTGGGCCTAACTGAACATCCACCATAAACCCATAGGTTTGATGAATGTAAATAATTTCTTTGATTTTTTGTTATTTTTTCTTGACAAAGCTATGGAACAAAAATTTATCACACCTTCGGCAAGACAACTTCTTATCTCTGCTTCCACTATTGATGAGTTGATTAATAAATTAGAAGCTTTTGTTTATGAACTTGATAAAGCAATAGCTCAAATAGATTAGTTTGCAGGAAGTAGTGAGGGAAGCAGCATGAAAAGAAACTTAGATTTGACACTTTATCTTTAATTTTCTTTTACTTTTGGTTTTATTTATCGTACTTTGTGTAAGTTCTTTCTTTTCAATAATTGCCATTACAGGTAAACTCTTGTATCTCCCTTTGGTTTTACTCATCTATATTTTAACATTGCGAACAATGTTGTGATCAGGTTGGGGGGAAGGATAGTTGAAAAAAAATAATTGGGAAGTATGATATGATTGTCAGTAACTTACTAAACCAATTAAGGATGACAGAGTAATTTGTAAATTTTACTCTTAATACATTTCTTAATTGAGGAAGTATGGTTATTGATATGATTGTCAGAAACCTACTCATAGTAAAACTAATTAGAGATGACAGAGTAAGGAGTAATTTTACTTTTGAAGTAAATTACTCTTGAGACGCATCTAGATTGGGAAAATAATTATTCTATGATGATTTGTAGAAGTAACAAAGTTTTATCGTTTGATTTCCTTGAATGATTCAAGTGAATGAATTCTCATATCCTTTAAAGCAATTGAAATTCAGGGATCATAGCATGATTGAATAAATTGTCTTCTATTTTAAAAATCACATGCTTGGATATGAATGTTAAATTGGTGGATTGAGAATGATAGAAATATTCCTTGTGAGATTTTGAGCCTATTGATGAATGGATTGAATATTTATACCATTATCTTCTTTCTTGTGTGATTTTAACTCAGAATTGTTACTCTAAAACTTGCTTTGATTCTTTTTTAGGCTACATTTTCATATGTATACATAAACATGATTGATATATTTTTCTTGAAATAGCTACTTTAACCAAATAGCCAAGAATGATTAGTGTACAAATAGGCAGCCTTGCTCAGTAGCATATTGTCTCAATATGATATCAAACACTTTTATGACTTCTTAGAAATTCTCTGATTCCTGCCAACATTAGGCATTGGAAATGGCCTATTTTGCCTTGCTTAACCCCTTTGAGATTATTTGACCATTCCTTATTTCTAGCTCATTATGTGCCTTAAATGAAAAATCGTGTTCTTACCCAACCTTAGGGAATAAGAGAACATTAGCTTTGTTATTGGATGAGTTCTTGAACAAGTATGGAGGTGTGTGTGCAAAATGGTTGGTGAAAAAGGAAAGAGTGACTAATTAAAAAAAATGTGTGTAAATTTATGAAAAAAAAACAAATGTGTAAAGAAGGGTCAACAAAGCAAAAATGATAGGAGAAGAATATGTAAAGAGAATTTGTATTAGGTGGAGTTGGGATAAACTTACATGCTTGTTAATTGAACTCAGTTCTCATGCTCTTTTATTCTCTTTGGTTTTTAACTTGTCTTATCCATATTACCACCCTCTTTTACCTTGACCCCATTATAACCTTAAATAAAGTCCTCATGATTTGTGTGTGCATGTGTTCTAAGTAGTGGAGAAATAGAAGATAAGCAAGCTTATGGTAGTGTAATTTTTTATGGGTTGAATTAAGTGAAATACTTACCTTTTGAATGCTTGAAGGATTGAGATTAATCTTGTGAGGATCTATCATTCTTGATTCATTCTTTTTAACTGAAGTTTCCTTACTTGTTAGTTTGAGATGTGAAGAAATGTTACCTTATTAATGCTTTGATCCCTTGAATGACAGGTTGCTCTTCTTGATTCATTGAATGCTTTAGAGTTTTTAGCTTTTAAATCTGTGTCATTTTTCTTTGTTTCCTAGTGTTTGTGTTATGTGTTTTACGCATGAGTGCAAAAGTTTTGTGTGGGGAAATTTGATAGCAATGTATTTTATTCAATTTATAATCCTCTTACTAGGCTTCTTAAGGTTCAATTTGGCTTAATTAAGTTAATTTTGTCACATTTTATGAAATTAAGCTTAATTGGATCATTGAAGAAATTATTGCTTGAATTATCATTAATTTGGGTGATTGCATTCTTAAGTAAACTGGCTACAATTTGAGTTGTAATTTTCTGACTAATGTGATTCTAGTCTTGTTAGAAAGTTAAGATAATTCTCTAATAACTATTCACTTGATATCAAGAGTCACATTGATAGCAATATATTTCATTTATTGTATAATCTTCTCATTTGACTTTTTCAGTAAACTGGCTATAATTTGAGTTACAAATATCCGATGGATGTGATTTTGGTCTTGTTTTAAAGCTAAGACAAATTTCTACAACTTTCGTGAGACCTCAAGACTCGAAACACACGTTTGGATAACTCAAATTGGAGTTGAAGTAAAATCTAGAGTTCTGAACCTGATAGCTTGACCTATACGTACTTATTAGATCATATTTTGAGTTATAGGAGAGCTTTGGGAATGAAGTCGGTGCCAGTTGAAAGTTAAGACCTAGATTTACAACTTTCGTGAAGAACACAAAATTCAGATCGGAAGTCTTGAAGGTGATATTGGGCTTGGAAGTCAGAACAGATGAGCTGAAGTTGGGCCTGACCTATGTGCAATAATTGGGTCATATCTCAGGCTGTAGGTGGTATTTTTGGCTGAAATCAGCAGCTATGGAAAGCTAAGACAATTTTCTAGAACTTTCATGAAGACCACTTGATCATATTCTGACGCATGCCATGAGCTTAGAGCAGAAACATTTCAGAGACAAGAATCTCTATAATTTCAGCTCATTCATCATCATTAAACAACTATTTTGGCATTTACTTCTCATCATCAAACAACTCCATTGTCTTCTTGTACTCCTTGAGCTCTATAAAAGGGAGCTTGGGTGCTCATTCAGATCATCTTTGATCTTAGTTTAGTTTATGTTATTGTGTTATTTGTTTCTCTTGTTGTAGTTTTCTTTGTTCTAAATTGAAGTTATGTTCATCTCTTTCTTCTTATTTCTTTCTTTCTTCTTGTTCATGAGTAACTAATTTTCATTTTGCTTGGGTCAAAGGGTGAAACTTTTGGTAATAAGTTGAGGTTAGATTAATTTCCTTCTTGTGCTTAAATGATTTATTTTTAAGTGATCATTATATGTGTTATATGTTGTTTCCAATGAATGTAAAAACCCTTCTTGTATATTGAAGAACTTGATTCATTGTAGACAAGACGTTGGCACAGTGGATGCTTGAGACCATTTACAAGTATTGGTAGATAATTAAAGGAACCATAATATGATTACATATATAATCTAAATTGAACTTTGAATATTGTATTTTCCGATTGGAACCTCCATTATGTGTGATTTCAATTGAGTTATAAAAAGAAATAATCTTGTCTTTAATTTATTATCAAGAGTGGAACTCCTAACCAAGTAAACCATTTTTCATTTGTGACCAACTTTGATCATTGATAATCATATATTTTATACATTAATAAACCCTTATTTTTAGTTATTAACACTCTTCATGTACTTAATTGATTAAGTCTGGTTATGTTTTGTAAGTTTGGACTCAAATTGGACTTAATTGATTTTTTCAGCACTATTTTGGTCTTACGTTGTTTCTGTATTTCGACCATATCTTGAATTCTAAATGTCTGATAATTATGAATTTTACCTTGTAGGAAAGATAAGAGAGAGCTCTACAATTTTGATGAAGAGCTCAAAGTCTCAATCAGACATCTAGTGGAGCTAATTGGGCGTGGAAGACAGAACACGAGTTTTGGGTCTGAAACTTGAACAGTGTACAGTAATCAGAGCATAACTCGGGCTACAATAATTATTTTGGGCTGAAATTTGGACATTCGAAAGGTAAGACCCAGATCTAAAACTTTCATATTGAACACAAAACTTGATTCGGGCTCCTTAATAGTGATATTGGGTCTGAAAGTCAAAACAGAGGTGCTGAAACTGAGCCTGAACAGTCTGTAGTAATTAGGCCATATCTTGGGCTGTAGGACGAATTTTTGGGTGATTCTAAAGCCATTGGAAAGCTTAGACAATTTTTTACAACTTTCATGAAGATGACTTTTCCATTTGATGACAGCATCAATGACTTAAGCAATGAATTAATTTAGAGACAAAGAATCTCAATAATTCAACTACTCATCCAATCATCCAACCACTCCACCCACTCATCCACCTACTCTTAATCATTCTCCTTGTCATTTTGTATCCCTACTCTTCTATAAAAGGCACCATGAGCTGGATGTAGAGGGGGGTTAGACACTTGGTGTGAGGCTTAGTTTTTACAAGTTTTTGTGGTTATGCTTGTTTATTGTTTTACTTTGTTGTAATTTTCTCTTGTTCTAAAGTGAAACTATGTTCATCTTTCTCTTCTTCTCTCTTTCTTTCTTCTTATCTATGAGTAACTAAATCTTCATCTTGCTTGGGTGAAAGAGTGAAGCTCTTGGTAATGAAATAAGGTTAGATTATTTTATTTCTTGTGCTTAAATGATATATTATTAAATGAACATTATATGTATTGTATTTTGTTTCCAATCAATTTAGAAACCTTCTTTGTTAATGGAGATCTTGATTTATTGTAGACAATAGGATTGACACAGTAAATGCTTGAACTTATTTACAAATGTTGGTAGATAATTAAAGGAATCATAATATGATTGCATATATAATTGAACTTTGAATGTTACATTTTCCGATTGGAACCTCTGTTGTGTGTGGATTTCAATTGAGTTATAAAGAGAAATAATCTTACCTTTAATTTATTACCAAGAATGGATCTCTTAACCCAAACAAGCCCTTAAATTCATTTGTGAACTTCTTTTATTACTTTTGGTGTTGTGACAAATCCTCTTCTTACCTCAATTAATTTTTCTTCATCAATTCCCTGTGGATCGACCTCGGACTCCCGAGAAATTTACTACTTGAGACAACCTGCACTTGGGTTTGCATCCTTAAATCCCGCAGTCAATCATTTTTATTTTTGTGACAAACCTTTTTTTTACCTCAGAAAATTTTTTTTCATCAATTCCCTGTGGATTGACCTCGGAATCCCGAGAATATATTACTTGAAATAACTTGCACTTAGGTTTGTAACTTTTAATTCCCATTATTCACGAGTGTGTTATGCCCATATTTTATAGCCTTAAATTGGAAAAATTTTGATGTTTTGATTGATTTATTTTGGAATTTATGCCACATTTATCCTTGATATCTCATGATTGGTCTTTCTCTATGTTTTTAGGTCCAAAATAGATGTTTTGACATAATTCTATGAAGCTTTGGATGGATCCTTTGCAATGGAGTTGAGCTCATAATTTATAAGACTAAGATTAGTAGAGTTTTTGACCTTTGGGCGATAAAATGAGCATAACTTGAGCTACAGAGGTCGAAACGAGGTGACTTAGGTGTCCTTGGAAAGCTAAGAAAAAGATCTACAACTTTTATGAAGGCCACCTATCCAAAACATGACGTTTTGAGCAATTAAAGAGTTAGACACGGCCGTGTATAACTTATGTAAAGTTTGTGTCAGCTCACACTGCCAGGTCTAACTGATCTGAAGCTTCTGACTTGGAGACATAGCCATGTCTCATTTAGGCACGGCCGTATGAGGACCGTTCACTCGCAGATCTACTTTTTTTACGTATTTTCAGATGACTTTTGACGATTTTCTCAGAGACACGGCCACGTCTCATTTAGGCATGGTTGTGTGAGTACTGTTCAATCACAGGATTTTACTATTTGAACACATTTTCTAACGAATTTCACCTGATTTCTAATGAGACACGGCCGTGTCTCCCATAGACACGGCCGTGTCACCCATCTGACTTGTCAAGGACGTTAATATCTTCCCCAATTGATTATAAAAGAATGGGAAGGAGCTGCAGCAAAAGAAGGGATGAAGAGAGCAAGGGGAGAGGCTGCTGAAACACTAAAAGAGGTCCCCTGGAAGGGAGAAACCGAAGAGGGGAGTGACGAACCTCTAAGGTAGATCTTGGAAAGGGGAGAAAAGTCCTAAGGGGAGAGGTCCCCAAGAAAGGAAGTCCAAAGGAGGAAACTATGGGGCAGAAATGGTGAATTAGCTGTAGAGGAGTTTGAGAGACACAAGGATTTGAGGCAAGGGCTTGGGAGGCAAAATCAAGAGCCAATGAAGATCAACCATTGATGTTCTTTTTCTCTATCTTTTCTTTTATTTTGGAATCATGGTTGCCTCTTTAATCTCTATTCTTGTTTGTGCTTTAATTGTCATAAGTGGCTAAACCCCTTTATATGGGATTAAGATGAAACTCTTTATTTCTTTATGTTGAATTGATTATTATTATTCTTGATTCATTCTTAGTGTTCTTAATGTTTGTGGTATGTTGTGCGCCATATTTACATGATCTTAGGCTTTACATAATCTAAGAATTAAACTTAAGAATTAATGCTTAAACGTAGGGTTAAATCCTTCGAGGGTCAAATGATTGTCATGAATCTTAATGGGTTAGAACTTGGATTAATTGCCATGAGAATGAGATTGATGAAGTTTTAGCATGTTTTTAGTTCCAAGACATTAGGCTTTAAATAATTTAGGACATATCGCCTTCAAGAACATGAACAATTTAGCATAGAGAATATTGAAGTAGATTCCCAAACCTAGGCCTTTATCCATGGTTGAATCTCAACTCTTCTTAGTTTAATTGCTTTTATTTTATTTTGATTTTAATTTAGCTTTCATCATTGTGTTGGTTTGCTTAAATAATCGAAATCACCGTAAGTGTTGGTAATCAAACGATCCTCGTGGGAACGATATTTATTTTACTACTTGTACAACCCGTGCGCTTATGGAAACATCACAATAAGTTTTTGACGCCGTTGCCGAAGATCGTTTTGATATTAACACCAGTAGTAATTTGATTAATTTAAGCATTTTTAATTTGATATTAACATTTTGCTATTTTTTATTTTGCAGTTAGCCAATGTTGTGTCAGCTTAAGTGCCTCCCTGAATTCAGAGTCTTTGTAAGGGGATGTATATAGCTGTCGGCCACCAAAAAGATTTTTTTTCTTCTCTTTCATTTATTTATTTATCTTTGCATTTAATTCTTGCATTTTTTTCTTGGTTGTTTTTTTTAGTTCTTGGTTTGATTGTTTTTCAGTTTTTGGTTTGTTTTTCAATTTTTTGCTTGTTTTTTTATGCAATTTCAAACCATATGTCGCTACTCATAAAGACCAGTCGTTCGAGTTTATGGCTACATGCCTCCTTCCCCACCCTTTCTCACCATCTACATAATCTTGAGTTCATATTTTCAGGGAAGTCTCGTTGTCCTTTGTACTATTATTTTTCTTATTTAAACTTTAAGGGCAATGTTTCTTTCAAGAGTGGGGGGGAATCGTTGAGCACTTGTTTATTGCATTGAATCTTGCAGGAATTGTGTTTTAATTTATTGATTATTTCTAAGCTGATAGAAATTTGTTTGAGTGGAGAATCAACTACTATTTTTGAACTATTTTTGTGCATGACAATCTTTTTCAATTGAATGTTGAAAAGTTTAGCAATTTAATTGGGAAATTAGTCATGTCTGCTTGCATTTATTTCTCTCTGCTAACTTAATCCAGAAAGTGAGTTTTGAGCCTTTATTGATTGGATTTATCATAAACTGAATCCTATTTTCCTTCTGGTGTGAGTTTTCTCTTGATTTTTTGTATGCTAGAACTTGCTTTGATATCTTGTTGAGACTTTAATGGTTAATATACATTCTTGGACATGATGAAGGCAAATTAGGCTTAATTCTTTCTTGACTTCTAGAGTTACATTGTTAAAAAATCCATTAGTTGCCTATTTTGAGCCTGAAATTGATTTCTTTGAAAATCCAGTTGATTAATCAGGTTGGATTCTTTGGAGCATCTAATGTGTTAATTGAAAAGTCTTGAAAGGTCACTTTTGTTTTCAAGGGTTGAAAAAAAAAGAAAAAGAAAAGAAAAAAATGTATATATTTTTGGTGAAGAATAATGAGAATTAGTTGGAATGACCTTGTGCATATTGCTATATTGATAATCTTGTCAACCTGATTCTACTTTGTATAGCTTCACCCATAAATATTTTTACATTCATTTATTTTTCCTTCCATTTATTTTACCCTTGGCCCCATTACAACCATGTGAAGTCCTTCTAATTCTTATTTTGTATGTGATCTTGAAAGTGGAGGTGAGATTGATAATCAAGAATACAGTCATGCATTTGTCGAGAGAAATTTGAGTGATCTCTTTGCCCTTAAACACTTGAGAGATGGAAAGATGAGTGATCTCAATTGTTTGGTAGAGAGAAGAGATGCATGCTAGACTCAAACCTCTAATTATATTAAATGCTGAATTTTCTTGTTTGATTAGATTCGATTGTCTTGTTTAATTGAATTTTATTTTATTTTTAAATGGTGGATTGTCCCTTGATTCTTATTTTTTGATGTTTTGTTTGATCTTGACTTTGATTCATATTCTTTGCTTGAGGACAAGCAAAGTTCTAGTGTGGGAGAATTTGTTATGCCCGTATTTTATAGCCTTAAATTGGATAAATTTTGATGCTTTGATTGATTTATGTTGGAATTTAAGCAACATTTAATCTATTTATCCTTGATATCTCATGATTGGTCTTTTTCTATGTTTTTAGGTCCAAAATAGATGTTTTGACATTATTCTATGAAGCTTTGGATGGATCCTTTGCAATGGAGTTGAGCTCATAATTTATATGACTAAGATTCGCAGAGTTTTTTACCATTGTACGATAAATGAGCATTATTTGAGCTACAGAGGTCAAAATGAGGTGAATTAGGTGTCCCTGGAAAGCTAAGAAAAGGATCTACAATTTTCATGGAAGTCACTTATCCAAAAAATGACGTTTTTAGCAATTAAAGAGTTAGACACGGCCATGTCTAACTCATGTAAAGCTTCTGTCAGCTCACACAACCATGTCTAATTGATCTAAAGCTTCTGACTTGGAGACACGACCATGTCTCATTTAGGAATGGCCGTGTGAGGATTGTTCACTAACTGATCTATATTTTTTACGCATTTTCGGATGACTTTTGATGATTTAATATTTAGACACGTTTTTTGAGGAATTTCACGTGATTTCTAATGAGACACGATCGTGTCTTCAATAGACACGGTCATGTCTCCCAACTGAAGGATGCTAAAATCTTCCCCAATTGATTATAAAAGAATGGGAAGGAGCTGCAGCAAAATGAGGGATGAAGAGAGCAAGGGGAGAAGCTGCTGAAACACCAAAGGAGGTCCCCTGGAAGGGAGAAACCGAAGAGAGGAGTGAGAGACCTCTAAAGTAGATCCTGGAAAGGGGAGAAAAGTCCTAAGGGGAGAGGTCTCAAGAGAGGAAGCCTAAAGGAGGAAACTCTAGGGCAGAAATGGTGGATTAGCTGCGGAGGAGGTTGAGAGGTACAATGATTTGAGGCAAGGCCCTTGGAGGCAAGATCAAGAGCCATTGAAAATTAACCATTGATGTTCTTTTTCTTTATCTTTTCTTTTATTTTGGAATCATGGTTGTCACTTTAATCTCCATTCTTGTTTGTGCTTTAATTGCCATGAGTGGGTAAACCCCTTTATCTAGGATAAGGATGAAACTCGTTATTTCTTTATGTTGAATTGATTATTGTTGTTCTTGATTCATTCTTAGAGTTCTTAATGTTTGTGGTATGTTGCGTGCCATATTTACATGATCTTAGGCTTTAGATGAAGGATCGAAAAAAGAAATCTAATTGCTTGATAATCTAAGAATTGAACTTAGGAATTAATACCTAGACATAGGGTTAAATCCTTCGAGGGTCAAAAGATTGTCTTGAATCTTAATGGGTTAGAACTTGGATTAATTACCATGAGAATGAGATTGATGAAGTTTTGGCACATTTTTAGTGCCAAGACATTGGGCTTTAAATAATTTAGGACATATCGCCTTCAGAACATGAAAAACCTAGCACAGAGAATATTGTAGTAGATTCCAAGTCCTAGGCCTTAATCCATGGTTGAATCTCAACTCTTCTTTGTTTAATTGCTTTTATTTTATTTAGATTTTAATTTAGCTTTCACCATTGTGTTTGTTTGCTAAAATAATCGAAATTACTGTAAGAGTTAGTAATCAAACAATCCCCATGGGCACGATATTTATTTTACTACTTGTACAACCCGTGCGCTTATGGAAACATCACAACAAGTTTTTTGCGCCGTTGCCAGAGATCATTTTGATATTAACACGAGCAGTAATTTGATTAATTTAAGCATTTTTGTTTTGATATTAACATTTTGCTATTTTTTATTTTGCAGTTAGTCAATGTTGTGTCAGTTTAAGTGCCTCCCTGAGTTCAGAGCCTTTGTAGGGGGATGTATATAGTTGTCGGCCACCAAAAAGATTTTTTTTCTCTCTTTCATTTAATTTATTTATCTTTGCATTTAATTCTTGCATTTTGTTTTTCTTGGTTTATTTTTTTTTTTTCAATTTTTGGTTTGATTGTTTTTCAGTTTTTGGTTTGTTTTTCAGTTTTTGGCTTGTTTTTCTTATACAGTTTCAAACCATATGTCGCTACTCATGAAGATCAGTTGTTCGAGTTTATGGCTACATGCCTCCTTCCCCACCCTTTCTCACCATCTACACAATCTTGAGTTCATATTTTCAGGGAAGTCTTGTTGTCCCTTGTACTGTTGTTTTTCTTATTTGAACTTTAAGGGCAATGTTTCTTTCAAGTGTGGGGGGGAATCGTTGAGCACTTGTTTATTACATTGAATCTTGTGGGAATTGTGTTTTAATTTCTTGATTATTTCTAAGCTAACAGAAATTTGTTTGAGAGGAGAATCAACTACTATTTTTGAACTATTTTTGTGCATGACAATCTTTTTCAATTGAGTGTTGAAAAGTTTAGCACTTTATTTGGGAAATTAGCCATGTCTGCTTGTATTTTTTTCTCTCTGCTAACTTAATCTAGAAAGTGAGTTTTGAGCCTTTATTGATTGGATTTATCATAAACTGAATCCTATTTTCCTTCTGGTGTGAGTTTTCTCTTGAGTTTTTGTATGCTAGAACTTGCTTTGATATCTAATTGAGACTTTAATGGTTCATATACATTCTTGGACATGATGAAGACAAATTAGGCTTAATTCTTTCTTGATTTCTAGAGTTGCATTGTTAAAAATTCCATTAGTTGCCCATTTTGAGCCTGAAATTGATTTCTTTAAAAATCTAGTTGATTAATCAGGTTGGATTCTTTGGAGTATCTAACATGTTAATTGAAAAGTCTTGAAAGGTCACTTCTGTTTTCAAGGGTTGAAAAAAAAGATAAAAAATGTATATATTTTTGGTGAAGAATAATGAGAATTAGTTAGAATGACATTGTGCATATTGCTATATTGATAATCTTGTCAACTAGATTCTTCTTTGTATAGCTTCACCCATAAATATTCTTTACATTCATTTATTTTTCCTTCCATTTATTTTACCCTTGGCCCTATTACAACCAAGTGAAGTCCTTCTAATTCTTGTTTTGTATGTGATCTTGAAAGTGGAGGTGAGATTGATAATCAAGAATACGGTCATGCATTTGTCGAGAGAAATTTAAGTGATCTTTTTGCCCTTAAACACTTGAGAGATGGAAAGATGAGTGATCTCAATTGTTTGGTAGAGAGAAGAGATGCATGCTAGACTCAAACCTCTAATTGTATTAATTGTTGAATTTTCTTGTTTGATTGGATTTGATTGCCTTGTTTAATTGAATTTTATTTTATTTTTAAATGGTGGATTGCCCCATGATTCTTATGTTTTGATGTTTAGTTTGATCTTGACTTTGATTCATATTTTTTGCTTGAGGACAAGCAAAGTTCTAGTGTGGGGGAATTTGTTATGCCTGTATTTTATAACCTTAAATTGGATAAATTTTGATGCTTTGATTGATTTATGTTAGAATTTATGCCACATTTAATTTATTTATCCTTGATATCTCATGATTGGTCTTTCTCTATGTTTTTAGCTCCAAAATAGATGTTTTGGCATGATTTTATGAAGCTTTGGATGGATCCTTTGCAATGGAGTTGAGCTCAGAATTTATATGGCTAAGATTCGTAGAGTTTTTAACTTTTGTGCGATAAAATGAGCATAACTTGAGCTACAGAGGTCAAAACGAGGTGAATTAGGTGTCCCTGTGATGTGTGTGAAACACCATCATACTTTGGTCTTGTTTTGCATGCGTTTTTATGCATTTTAGGCATTTTAGTTTCCATTTTTATTTATTTTTGCTTTAGTTCTGATAACTGATGTGTTTTTGGTGTTGTTGTGTATGATTGGGACTAAATCAACTTAGAAAAGGGTGGAAAGCTTGCGTAATTGAAGTTGGAGCTTAAAGGATAGCAATTTGGGACAAAATGACCATTCCAGAAGCATCCACGACCTGCCCGTGGAATTTTTCATGGCCATGGATTGAGCAGCTGTGTAAAGAAGCAAAAGAGTTTTTCCAGAGAGTTCCACGGCTTGGCTGTGGAATTTCCCACCGCCATGGAATTCAAGAGCATGTCCAGAATACACATTCCAGAGAGATCCACGGCCTGCCCGTGGATTTTCCCATTGCCATGGATCGCAGTTTGAGACAATTTTTAATTTTGTTTTTATTTTTTTATAGGCTTAGACCAGGTTAGACCCTAGGGGTATTTATAGATGTTCTGAATACAATTTTAGGGTTCAAATTTCTATTTGAAGGAGGCACGTTTGGAGGCTATAGATCTTCATTTTCCTCTTCTCTTCTCCCATCGCAACTGGTTTAGATGTTCTATATTATGTTTTCTTGTTTCTTCTTCTCTATGTCTGAGTAGTTTCTTTTGTTTCTAGGATTGGGCAATGCCCTTTGATACATTGATGATAATTAATTGATTTGGTTTACCCTTTTTATTAATCTTGAATGTTCTTTGATTCAATCCTTATTGCGCTTATTCATGTGAATTTGCTGGCCACATATTTGCATCTCATAGATATCTAGGGACGTACTGAGAGGTGAACCTAGGTGTTGAAACCATAAGAATTGAACTTAAGGTCTAAATCACGAGAGTAGGTTTAGCCTTTCGAGGATTTAATGAATTACCATAAAGCATAATGGGTTCAATTTAAATTCAATTACTACGAGAGTAGGAATTGGTTTTATTAGGCATAGTTCTTGTTTCTTGAGAAAGAACATTAACTAATTTAGGAGAATTCACCTTCAATTGAATTTTAATTTTAACAAAAGCGTTGTCAATTAGGATTTGTCTTGTATCATTGTGGTTACCCCCAATCCTGAAGCTTTCTTTAATTTGAAAACTTTTCTTAACAACTTGCTGCTTTTGTTTTCAACTCTGCACTTTAATATTTATTTATTTAATTGCTTGGTTACTACGTTCTTATCCCTCAACAATTATATTCTCTTTGTTTAATTTAATTGAATTAATTAATTAATTGATATTCATAGACATAGTCCTTATGGATTCGATCTTTTTATAACTTGACGATGAAACCGTACACTTACGGATTTCACACACCACCCTGGAAAGCTAAGAAAAAGAACTACAACTTTTATGAAGACCACTTATCCAAAAAATAACATTTTGAGTGATTAAAGAGTTAGACACGGCCGTGTCTAACTCACGTAATGCTTATGTCAGCTCACACGGCCATGTCTAACTGATCTGAAGCTTTTGACTTGGAGACACGACCATGTCTCATTTAGGCACGGCCATGTGAGGACTGTTCACTCACGGATCTACTTTTTTTGCTCGTTTTCGGATGACTTTTGATGATTTTCTCATAGACACGACCATGTCTCATTTAGGCACGACTGTGTGAGTACTGTTCACTCACGGGATTTTACTATTTGGACGCGTTTTCTAACAAATTTCACGTGATTTCCAATGAGACTCGGCCGTGTCTCCCATTAGACTTGTCAAGGACGCTAAAATCTTCGCTAATTGATTATAAAAGAATGGGAAGGAGGGGCGAAGAGAGTAAGGGGAGAGGTTGCTGAAATACCAAAGGAGGTCCCCTGGAAGGGAGAAACCGAAGAGGGGAGTAACAGACCACTAAGGTAGATCCTAGAAAGGGGAGAAAAGTCCTAAGGGGAGAGGTCCCCAAGAAAGGAAGCCCAAAGGAGGAAACTCTGGGGCATAAATGGTGGATTAGCTGTAGAGGAGTTTGAGAGGCACAAAGATTTGAGGCAAGGGCTTGAGAGGCAAGATCAAGAGCCATTGAAGATCAACCATTGATGTTCTTTTTCTCTATCTTTTTTTTTTTATTTTGGAATCATGGTTATCTCTTTAATCTCTATTCTTGTTTGTGCTTTAATTGCCATGAGTGACTAAACCCTTTTATCTAGAATTGGGATGAAACTCTTTATTTCTTTATGTTGAATTGATTATTGTTCTTCTTGATTCATTCTTAGTGTTCTTAATGCTTGTGGTATATTGCGCGCCATATTTACACGATCTTAGGCTTTAGATAAATGACCGAAAGAAGATATCTAATTGCTTGATAATCTAAGAATTGAACTTAGGAATTAATGCCTAGACATAGGTTAAATCCTTTGAGGGATAAACGATTGTCATGAATTTTAATGGGTTAGAACTTGGATTAATTGCCATGAGAATGTGATTGATGAAGTTTTAGCACGTTTTTAGTACCAGGACATTGGACTTTAAAAAATTTAGGACAAATCGCCTTGAAGAACATGAACAATTTAGCATAGAGAATATTGTAGTAGATTCCCAGTCCTAGGCCTTTATCCATGGTTGAACCTCAACTCTTATTAGTTTAATTGCTGTTATTTTATTTTGATTTTAATTTAGCTTTCACCATTGTGTTGGTTCGCTTAAATAATCGAAATCACTGTAAGAGTTGGTAATCAAACGAACCTCGTGGGAACAAAATTTATTTATTACTTGTACGGCCTGTGCGCTTGCAGAATCATCACAATAAGTTTTTGGCGCTATTGTCGGGGATCGTTTTGATATTAACACCAGCAGTAATTTGATTAATTTAAGCATTTTTAATTTGATATTAACATTTTGCAGTTTTTTATTTTGTAGTTAGCCAATATTGTGTCGGCTTAAGTGCCTCCCTGAATTTGGAGCCTTTGTAGAGGGATATATATAGCTGTCGGTCACCAAAAAGATTTTTTTTTCTTCTCTTTCATTTAATTTATTTATCTTTGCATTTAATTCTTGCATTTTGTTTTTCTTGGTTTATTTTTTTCAGTTTTTTGTTTGATTGTTGTTTAGTTTTTGGTTTGTTTTTCAGATTTTGGCTTGTTTTTCAGATTTTTTGTTTTTCTTATGCAGTTTCAGACCATATGTCGCTACTCATGAAGACCAGTTGTTCGAGTTTATGGTTACATGGCTCCTTCCCCACCCTTTCTCACCATCTACATAATCTCGAGTTCATATTTTCAGGGAAGTCTCGTTGTCCCTTGTACTGTTATTTTTCTTATTTAAACTTTAAGGGCAATGTTTCTTTCAAGTGTGGGGGGGAATCGTTGAGCACTTGTTTATTGCATTGAATCTTGCAGGAATTGTGTTTTAATTTCTTAATTATTTCTGAGCTGATAGAAATTTGTTTGAGAGGGGAATCAACTACTATTTTTGAACTATTTTTGTGCATGACAATCTTTTTCAATTGAATGTTGAAAAGTTTAGCACTTTATTTAGGAAATTAGCTATGTTTGCTTGCATTTTTTTCTCTCTGCTAACTTAATCCAGAAAGTGAGTTTTGAGCCTTTATTGATTGGATTTATCATAAACTGAATCCTATTTTCCTTCTGGTGTGAGTTTTCTCTTGATTTTTTTATATACTAGAACTTGCTTTGATATCTTGTTGAGACTTTAATGGTTCATATGCATTCTTGGACATGATGAAGACAAATTAGGCTTAATTCTTTCTTGTGTTGCATTGTTAAAAAAATCCATTAGTTGCCCATTTTGAGCCTGAAATTGATTTCTTTGAAAATCCAGTTGATTAATCAGGTTGGATTCTTTGGAACATCTAATGTGTTAATTGAAAATTCTTGAAAGGTTACTTCTGTTTTCAAGGGTTGAAAAAAAAAGAAAAAAATGTGTATATATTTTTGGTGAAGAATAATGAGAATTAGTTGGAATGACCTTGTGTATATTGTTATATCGATAATCTTTTCAACCTGATTATACTTTGTATAGCTTCACCCATAAATATTCTTTACATTCATTTATTTTTCCTTCCATTTATTTTACCCTTGGCCCCATTACAACCAAGTGAAGTCCTTCTGATTCTTGTTTTGTTTGTGATCTTGAAAGTGGAGATGAGATTGATAATCAAGAATATGGTCATGCATTTGTTGAGAGAAATTTGAGTGATCTCTTTGCCCTTAAACACTTGAGAGATGGAAAGATGAGTGATCTCAATTGTTTGGTAGAGAGAAGAGATGCATGCTAGACTCAAACCTCTAATTGTATTAAGTGCTAAATTTTCTTGTTTGATTGGATTTGATTACCTTGTTTAATTGAATTTTATTTTATTTTTAAATGGTGGATTGTCCCTTGATTCTTATTTTTTTATGTTTAGTTTGATATTGACTTTGATTCATATTCTTTGTTTGAGGATAAGCAAAGTTCTATGTGGGAGAATTTGTTATGCCCGTATTTTATAGCCTTAAATTGGATAAATTTTGATGTTTTGATTGATTTATGTTGGAATTTATGCCATATTTAATCTATTTATCCTTGATATCTCATGATTGGTTTTATCTATGTTTTTAGGTCCAAAATAGATGTTTTGACATGATTTTATGAAGCTTTGGATGGATCTTTTGCAATGGAGTTAAGCTCAGAATTTATATGGCTAAGATTTGCAGAGTTTTTGACATTTGTGGGCTAAAATGAGCATAACTTGTGCTACAGAGGTCGAAACGAGGTGACTTAGGTGTCCTTGGAAAGCTAAGAAAAGGATCTACAATTTTCATGAATGCCACTTCCAAAAAATGACATTTTGAGCGATTAAAAAGATAGACGCTGCCGTGTCTAACTCATGTAAAGCTTCTGTCAGCTCACACGGCCATGTCTAACTGATCTGAAGCTTCTGACTTGGAGACACGACCATGTCTCATTTAGGCACGGCCGTGTGAGTACTGTTCACTCACGGATCTACTTTTTTTACGCGTTTTCGGATGACTTTTGATGATTTTCTCAGAGACACGACCATGTCTCATTTAGGCACGGCCGTGTGAGTACTGTTCACTCACGGGATTTTACTATTTGGACACGTTTTCTGATGAATTTCACATGATTTCTAATGAGACACGGTCATATCTCTAATAGACACGACCGTGTCTCCTATCTGACTTGTCCAAGATGCTAAAATCTTCCCCAATTGATTATAAAAGAATTGAAAGGAGCTGCAGCAAAAGGAGGGACAAAGAGAGCAAGGGGAGAGGCTGCTGAAACACCAAATGAGGTCCCCTGGAAGGGAGAAACCGAATAGGGGAGTGACAGACCTCTAAGGTAGATCCTGGAAAGGGGAGAAAAGTCCTAAGGGGATAGGTCCCCAAGAAAGGTGACTGCGGGATTTAAGGATAGAAACCCAAGTACAGGTTGTCTCAAGTAGTAAATTTCTCAGGAGTCCGAGGTCGATTCATAGGGAATTGATGAAGAAAAATTAATTGAGGTAAGAAGAGGATTTATCACAACACCAAAAGTAATAAAACAAGTTCACAAATGAAATTAAGGGCTTGCTTGGGTTAGGAGATCCACTCTTGGTAATAAATTAAAGGTAAGATTATTTCTCTTTATAACTCAATTGAAATCCACACACAACAGAGGTTCCAATCGGAAATATAACATTCAAAGTTCAATTATATATGCAATCATATTATGATTCCTTTAATTATCTACCAATATTTGTAAATGAGTTCAAGCATTCACTGTGTCAATCCTATTGTCTACAATAGATCAAGATCTGCATTATACAAAGAAGGTTTCTAAATTGATTGGAAACAAAATATAACACATATAATGTCCAATTGATAATATATCATTTAAGCACAAGAAATAGAATAATCTAACCTTATTTCATTACCAAGAGCTTCACTCTTTCACCCAAGCAAGATGAAGATTTAGTTACTCATAGATAAGAAGAGAAAAAGAGAGAAGAAGAGAAGGATCAACATAGCTTCAATTTAGAATAAGAGAAAATTACAACAAAGGAAAACAATAAACAAGCATAACCTTAACTTGTACAAACTAAGCCTAACACCAAGTGCCCAACGCTAAGCTCTCAACACAATGGTGCTTTTTATAGAGGAGTAGGGATACAAAATGACAAGGAGAATGATTAAGAGTAGGTGGATGAGTGGGTGGAGTGGTTGGATGAGTGGTTGGATGATTGGATGAGTAGTTGGATTATTGAGATTCTTTGTCTCTGAAATAATTCATTGCTTAAGTCACTGATTCTGTCATTTTTGAGCCAAATGGTCTTCATAAAACTTCTAGGAAATTGTCTAAGATTTTCAATGGCTCTGAAATCACCTAAAAATTCGTCCTACAGCCCAAGATATGACCCAATTACTACAGACTATTCAGGCCCAGTTTTAGCACCTCTGTTTTGACTTTTAGACCCAATATTACCATCAAGGAGCCAGAATCAAGTTTTGTGTTCAACATGAAAGTTTTAGATCTGGGTCTTAACTTTCAAATGTCCAAATTTCAGCCCAAGATAATTCTTGCAGCCCGAGTTATGCTCTGATTACTGTACACTGTTCAGGTTTCAGACACAAAACTCGTGTTCTGTCTTCCAAGCCCAATTAGCTTCTCTAGATGTCTGATTAAGACTTTGAGCTCTTCATGAAAGTAGTAGAGTTTTCTCCCAGCTTTCCTACAAGGTAAAATTCATAATTGCTAGACATCTAGAACTCAAGATATGTCTAAAATACAGAAATAATGTAAGACCTAAATAATGTTGAAAAAATCAATTAAGTCCAATTTAAGTCCAATCTTACAAAACATAACCAGACTTAATCAATTAAGTACATAAAAAGTGTAAATGACTAAAAATGAGGGTTTATTAATCTATAAAATATATGGTTATCAAAAGGAAGCCCAAAGGAGGAAACTCTGAGGCAGAAATAGTGGATTAACTACAAAGGAGTTCAAGAGGCACAAGAATTCGAGGCAAGGGCTTGGGAGGCAAGATCAAGATCCATTGAAGATCAACCATTGATGTTCAATGGTTAGGATGAAACTCTTTATTTCTTTAGGTTGAATTAATTATTGTTCTTCTTGATTCATTCTTAGCATTCTTAATGCTTGTGGTATGTTTCGCGCCATATTTACACGATCTTAGGCTTTAGATGAAGGATCGAAAGAAGAAATCTAATTGCTTGATAATCTAAGAATTGAACTTAGGAATTAATGCCTAGACATAGGGTTAAATCCTTCGAGGGTCAAACGATTGTCATGAATCTTAATGGGTTAGAACTTGGATTAATTGCCATGAGAATGAGATTGATGAAGTTTTAGCACGTTTTTAGTGCCAAGACATTGGGCTTTAAATAATTTAGGACAAATCGCCTTCAAGAACATGAACAATTTAGCATAGAGAATATTGTAGTGGATTCCCAGTCCTAGGCCTTTATCCATGGTTGAATCTCAACTCTTCTTAGTTTAATTGCTTTTATTTTATTTTGATTTTAATTTAGCTTTCACCATTGCGTTGGTTCGCTTAAATAATCAAAATCACCGTAAGAGTTAGTAATCAAACGATTCTCGTAAGAACGATATTTATTTTACTACTTGTACGATCCCTGCGCTTGTGGAAACATCACAGCATAGTGCAAAAAAACTTTGGTGAAATGTGTTTAGTTCTATCACCCTTTATGTAGCCTCCTTTGATTTGTTCAATACATGTTGCATTATCCTCGTGCAATATTGTTGGCTCATCATTTTCCTTCAGTAAGCCACATGCTCCTTTAATGTGTTGGATTATAGTTCTCAACCATATATACTCACGACTTGCTTCATGAATGGTCAATATTTCTAAATGGTTCGATGAGGTAGCAGTGATTGTTTGCTTTACAGATCGCCATGAGATAATAGTATTTCCACATGTGAACATATAACATGTTTGTGATCGAGCTTTATGTGGATCAAAAAGATAACCAACATCAACATATCCTATTAATTTTGACTTTTCTCCCTTTGGGTAAAACAAACCCATATCAGATGTGCCACGTAGATAATGAAGAACATGTTTTACTCTATTCCAATGTCTTCGAGTTGGTGCAGAACTAAACCTTGCTAGCAAATTGACTACAAAAGCTATATCTGCTCTAGTGCTATTTGTAAAGTACAAAAGTGCTCTTATTTCACTAAGATATGGTACTTCAGGACCAAGAATTTCTTCATCATCTTCTCGTGGATGAAAATAATCTTTTTTTACATCAAGTGAACGAATAACCATTGGAGAGCTTAATGGATAAGATTTATCCATATAAAATTATTTCAAGATTTTTTCTATATAAGATGATTGATGCATAAGAATTCCACTTACCAAATGTTCAACTTGAAACCCAAGACAAAACTTTGTCTTTCCTAGATCCTTCATTTCAAATTCCTTATTTAGGTAGTCTGCAGTCTCAGAGATCTCTTCTGGAGTCCATAAATCATCAACATAAACTGTGACTATAGCAAATCTAAAATTCATTTTCTTGATGAAAACACAAGGACAAACATGATTATTTTTATATCCATTTTTCAATAAATATTCACTTAAACGATTATACCACATGCGTTTAGATTGTTTTAACCCATACAAGGATCTTTAAAGTTTAATAGAGTACATGTGTTGAGGTTTTGAATTATATGCTTCAGGAATCTTAAATCCTTCAGGGATTTTCATCTATATCTCATTATCTAATGATCTATATAACTAAGTTGTCACAACGTCCATTAGACGTATGTCAAGTCCTTTAGAGACTATCAAACTAATCAAAAATCTGAAAGTAATAGCATCCATAACAGGGGAGTAAGTTTCTTCATAATCTATATCAGGCCTTTGTGAGAAGCCTCGTGCTACAAGTCGTGCCTTGTATCTCACAATTTCATTTAGATCATTTCTTTTCTGTACAAAGACCCATTTATACCTAACGAGTTTGACATCTTTAGGTGTCTGGACTACTAGTCCAAATACATTACGTTTGGTTAAAGAATTTAACTCAACTTATATTGCTTCTTTCCATTTTGGCCAATCACTTCGATGTCGACATTCTTCTACACTTTGAAACTCAAGCTCATTATCATTGATAATTTCAGAAGCAATTGCATATGCAAAAACATTATCAACAACAACTTCATTTCTTCCCCTCATATTTCTAGATTTTAATGAGTTCTCATAATTTGCTGGTACCAGAACCACTTCTAGGGTTGCTTCCCTAGAAATATGGGGTTCTTGATCTATATTACTTTTGACCTCTTCAAGAGTGTCAATGACGTCTTCTAGAGCGTCATTTTGAAGGTTTTTCATTTCTTCTTTTTTTTTAGGAACAATATCCTTTGCACCAATTGGTCTATCACGTTTTTGGCATGTTTTAGCTTCATTGGATGCCATACCCACAAGATGTCCTGTAGGGACAATTAATCATGCAAGAGTATTTGCAGCTGACACATGTCCATTTGTATTTTCAATAATACGTCGCATCATAGTTGAACCTGGATGGCCAAGACGATCATGCCAGAGTATAAAATATTCTGGTGCATATAATTTGACTCAACCACCCTTATTTTTGTAAAATATAATCCTTATGAGAAACTTGGAAGTTTCTCTAATATGAACTTCTGTTTCGAAATTGTAGAGGTAATATATAGATATTCTACATGTCCCTCATTTTTTGTTTCAACATGATACCCATTGTGATGTATATCTTTGAAACTTAGTAGATTTCTTTGAGATCTACTAGAATACAACACATCATCAATATACAAGTTTGTCCCATTTGGGAACATAATTTGGACTCTTCCAGAGCCTTCAATTACATTTGCAGAACCAAATATAGTATTAACATTAATTTCAACTAATGTCAATTGTAAGAAATATTTTTTATCACGAAGAATTGTATGAGTTATTCCACTGTCCACTAAACATGTATCATCATCCATTATATCAAGTTTATTCTGCATTATCTAGCATAAAAATATATTTGTAAGAATTAGAAAGAGACAACAAACAAGAAATATGCAAATCATTGATATTCATATTATAAATAAAACTTTAATGAAAAATTACAAATGATAAACTTTAAAATAACATAAATATAAATCTTTTTCAATAGTAGACATTTCCATCCCCAATCAAATGATCAATCTTGCCACTATGGTCTTAAAAAAAATCAGAAACATCAAAATCAACATTCATAGGAGACTCATTATCACGAGTAGGACTAACACGTTCAGAAAAATTCACTTCAACATTTTTTCCTT
Source organism: Ormosia emarginata (assembly GCA_029884605.1). Taxonomy (NCBI): domain Eukaryota; kingdom Viridiplantae; phylum Streptophyta; class Magnoliopsida; order Fabales; family Fabaceae; genus Ormosia; species Ormosia emarginata. The sequence goes on along the minus strand of JAQQTP010000073.1, from coordinate 966,219 downwards.
TTTCTTTTAGTGATGTCTTGTAAAGTTCAACTAAGTGTTTTGGAGTGCGACATATGCGAGACCAATGACCTTTTGTTTCACATATGTAACAAATATTGTCATTATTTTACTTTTTTTTTTCAAGATTTCTCTCTTTTTTGACCTATTTCTTTTGGTTCCTTTTAGCACCTTTGCTTTCAAAACTGTGATGAGGATTAGCACGGGTCCAATAATTTTTCCTACCATAACCCCTTTTACTACCACAGCCTCGTCTATGACCTTGAGAAAATGCCACATTCACTTCAGGGAATGGTGTTGAGCCAGTTGGACAAGGTTGATGGTTTTTCATCAAAAGCTCTATTTTGTTCAGCCACAAGTAAACAAGAAATTAGCTCAGAATACTTTGTGAATCTACGCTCTCGATATTGCTGCTGTATGAGCACATTCGAGAAATGAAAAGTAGAATATGTGTTTTCTAACATATCTTTATTAATAATTTTTTCTCCACATAATTTTAATTGAGAGCTAATCTTAAACAAGGCTGAATTATATTCACTTACGATTTTAAAATCTTGCAGACGCAAGTGAATCCAATCATAGCGAGCTTTTGGAAGAATCACCATTTTTTGGTGTTCATATCTCTCCTTCAAATTATTCCAAAAGACTAATGGGTCCTTAATAGTAAGGTACTATGTTTTCAATTCTTCATGCAAATGGTGTTGAAAGAAAATCATTGCTTTTGGGCGATCTTGCAGGGATGCTTGGTTTCCTTCTTTTATAGTATTCCCAAGATTCATAGCATTAAGATGAATCTCAACATCAAGTGCTCATAACAAATAATTTCTACCAGAAATATCAAGAGCAACGAATTCAAGTTTCGTGAGATTTGACATTCTAAAGATGCTTAAAAAAATAAAAATTAGATGGATAACTAAGAATTTAAACAATAAAAATACTTTGATCATTCAACAAAGGATATATGCATAAAACATGTTAAAGAAAACAATTTCTTGCCTTGATATGTAAAAAGAAACTTGGAGAATTTAGCTACACCGTAGAGACTTGATCGTGCTGATAACGTGTTATAAATGGAGAAGTAAAATATATAAAGATCAAGACAAGAAGTTGTAAATAGTGAAGAGAAAAATAGAGAGATTAAGACAAGGAAATATGGACTCAAAATCTAATTCTTCAGGAACTAGTTGTATTATATCATTCTCCTCATTTCTTCATAAGGAATCATGCCCTTATATAGGACTCCAAATATAAAGGATAAAGAATTGGTTCAATGCACCAATATGTACAAAATGTTACAAAGTAAGTGCTATGGTTACAAAGTAATTAGCCACACCAAAGATTATAAACACCAACTCCTATACTAATGGTATCCTTTAAATCAAATTAAGGTAGTCATCCACCACATGCAACATGTGCATATTTTACAATAAAGCTGACAATTTTTTTTTATAGGGATAATAAGATAATATTAAAAAATTTAAGAATTCAAATAATAAAAGAAACTTAGGCTGAAAGGTTTATGAGTAATTTGAATTGGGCAACAAAATTGTTTGAGTTTCACAAATAAGACAGAATTTTTTTTTTATTATTATTATTTAAACCTTTAAAAGACTTAATTAAATATTTATTTCTTATGACCCGATTATAATTGACTGTTAACCTTACATTAAGGCAATTACCTTAAGAGCAGGAAATAACTAGAAAAGTAACACAAAGAGGAAAAGAGAAGATGGAAGGAATGTCAAACTCAGCGAATGCCCAATTCAACTTCTAATTCCTCATTGTTGCTAGATTTAGATGATGAAAACACGTAAGTGTCACTTAAACCTTATATGCCTCTAATGCCTTTTTCAGCGTTTATGGCAAAATAAAGACGATAAGAATTTCCTTAAATTTTTTGATGTGTTTAAAAAACTTTACATTAACATTCTTTTTGTCGAAGCTTTAGCACATATGCTAAATTATGCCAAATTCTTGAAGGAAATTTTGCATAAGAAAAAGAAATTGGAAGATCACAAGACAATGATGTTAACTGAGAAGTACAATGTCATAATTGAAAACAAAATTGCCTCCAAAGTTAAAGGGTCCAAGTAGTTTTGTTATTCCTTACTCTATTGGTAGTTCATATTTTAAAAATGTTTTACGTGATCTAAGAGTTAGCATAAATTTAATGCCCTTCTCTATTTTTAAAAAACTTGGTCTTGATGAAGCAAAAGCTACCATGATATTGCTTCAACTAGCAAACCGCTCTATTAAGTGACTAAGAGGCGTTATTGAAGATGTGGTAGTCAAAGTTGATACAATTAATTTTCTTATTGATTTTATTGTTTTGGATATGGATGAATATTATGCAGTTCCTTAATTTTAGGAAGAACTTTGATTGATGTGGAGTAAGGGAAATTAATTTTGAGTTGGCAATGAACAAGTTGCTTTTATATGTATAAATATGTGAAACATCCATCTAACACGTTCTCGAGTTGATATCATTAATGATTGTCATAATTTTTAGGTGGATTCACAATGAAAAGCAACTAACGATGAGGAATTCACTGCAAGAAAATCATGTATTAGCGGCGGATATGGCCACTAGTAATAAATCGAAATCTGCCGAAACTTTTTCCAGCAAAAAATCTGCTGGAAATTTCTTGCAGACAAAATCTGGCGGTATATCCAGCGGTAAATTTCTGGGCGATATACTACCAAAATATTAAGCCTCAGTTTTTTAAATTTTTTATTTTAAAGCAAAGAGATGTAGCTGACGTTGAAGGAAGGATGCTCACAACATCTACATCTTTACAATGATCAGAACTGTTATCATCTATAACAGATATGTCTCATATAAGTAAGCTTGTTAACATCAAAATAGGAAAGACCTGCCATTGTATTATAAGAACACATACATGCATGAAAACATATATATCCCATATAAGTAAGCTTGTTAATATGAAAATAGGAAAGACTTGCCATTGTATTATAAGAACACACCATATAGGAGTATAAACTAATGAAATTGCATCCGAATTTGAAGCAAAAAATGTCTTCAAACGAAAGAAAGATAGACTCCCAGGTCAACCAGTAGTTTACCATATCTTATTGAAATGTCAAGTACATTATATAGCAAAGAAGGTTCTGTTTCCTTTTCTTCATTTTTCTTTACCTCTTTTATGTCAAGAGTACTTAAATTAAAGCATCATAAGAGATGATGCAACAATGGTGAAGGAGAAATCACCACACTCAGTCAAGTCATAAACTTGACAAATGCAACACCTTTCATATTTTTACTATTTTAGAATTCATGGACAACATTGTTTTTCCAAAACAAAACTAGAACAGTCACGTGACAAAGTAAACCTGATTCATCCGTTTCAGAATTTTGAGATCGCATGGTGAAAGTAGAATCAAGGTCCTCCCCTTGTTTCCTCTTCCATTTCCAGCAGCATATTCCTCAATTGTCCAGGTGACAATCCCCATCACCATTTAAAACCCAAGTTCCCATAAAACCAACTTTTGCATCAAAAAGGAAAATCCAAGGAACCAAATTAACATATCAAAAGAAGACAAACAAACAAATTTAACAATGACACTTGGACTCATAATATATTAGACACTGGGAAGAATGAAAGCTAAAAATGAATAAATGAAGAAAAAATAGAAAATGAGGTGGGAAAGCAAATGCGGGAGATAGTAGTACCTGAGGCGTTTTAATCCTTTCGTAATTGATAAATGGGATTCAGAGTGAATGAGGGAGAGGATGGGGACATGAGGGAGGGGAAGGGGGGACTGAGATAGTAGGACCTGAGGCGTTTTAATCCTCTCACTGATATTTTTTTCAGTGGATTTTTTAAACTTTTCGGCAGAATTTCCACTGGAAAAAAACCTTGCTTTGGGAAACTAAAAATTTTCTGGCAAATAATCTGCTGGAAATTAAAATAATATTTTTTTATAGAAAATTTTACTTTAATATTTATTAAAAAAATTGACGGATAATTCCACTGAAAATTTTGGACAACTTAAACATTTCCAGCAGATACTCCATCGAAATTATTTAAATTCTTTTTTCAAATATTGGAAACTAAAAAATTGGCACCAACATTAATTATTTTTAAAAAAAAATTAAAAAAATTCTAGCGGATAATCCCTGAAAATTATTTAAATTATGAACTTTTTTTGACAGATTAAATCGCAAGAAAATATTTTCGGTGCATTTGGTTTATGAAAATGCAATAATTTATGGAAAACACATCCACTGAAAATATTTGCCGGCAATACGCAAATTTCTTGTAGTGATTATGCATTGGAGAAAAGGCGATATCATTAGCTGTCACTTCATTCCTAGATAGAAAGGGGCAATAATTTGAAGTTTTAGCACTACAAGAAACTTACCTTTTAGTTATAGTTTTTCTAGCCATTCTTACCACCATGACGTCCTCCTCCTGACCACCACAACGTAGCAACGTCCTCCATCCTCCTATAACAGGCACCCTTCCCAAACCGCAACTGTCACTCCTACTACCTCGCATCGCCATGTTCATTGTTAGCTCCCACCGTGGTGGTGCATGGGAAGCCTACATGAGCCCACCCCAAGATGTCACATCTCTAAACATGGGCGTGGACATGGTGCATGGAAGTCGTGGATGTGGTGCACGGAAGACATGGACGTGGTGTATGGTAAATGTGGGTGCATTGCATAGCACTAGTATGTCATTTTTGTTTATTTTTTTTATTTAAATGTTATATTTGTTTATAATATGTATATGTATGCATGTATGTAAATAGTATTTATATTTTGAATATGTGTTTATGTGCATATTTGAATGTATATTTATATATATGGTATATATATTGTTATTTGTTAGTGTTTGTGTGCTAATATGATAGATAATAGATATTATAATGTTATAGAATGTGAATGATAAAATTACATTGTATAAGACTAATACTACTTTATTATTATTATTATTATTATTATTATTATTATATATTATTATTATTATTATTATTATTATTATTATTATTATTATTATTATATAGTATTATGTGCTAATTTTAAAATTAAAAAACTGCGACAAAATAGTAATAAAAATGATTTTTAAAAATTTTAAGTAAAGAGGTTGATAAATTATTTAATTTTAATTTAATAATTTACATATTAAATTAAAATAATTATTAATTAATATTAATAAAATTAATAAAATATAATATGAATTAAAATAAAGTAAAAATGTAAACTATATATATAATTATATAAATAATTAACAAATTACATGAGAATGATAAATTACAAAAATATGCACCCAACTGCTAACGTATGATGTATATGCATAGATTGGAGACATGAGACAGTGAGTCGATCTTGTAACTTGAATGATGGCTTCAAATTAAGAGGAATGACAAATATATAAGAGACATCATTTATAGAGCTTCAAATTATGTAAAATGAAGATTTAAATTTAATCAAATATAACAAACTATAATTATAATAAAAATTATAATATAATATGAAAATTTGAACTATATCAATAATTAAATAAATAATTAATTAAAAAATTAATTAATTGAATAAGAGGTAGTGTGGCAGATCTTGCAGACGAATGATAGCTTCAAGCTACAAAGACGAATGATGAATATATAAGAGGCCTCGATTATGGAGATATTAATTGCATAATATAGTAACACATTAGTGTTATTAATGCTTATTTGCATACATATTGTTGCATTTGAATTGTTGAAATAATTAATGCTCTAATGAATTAGGAAACTCTAATCCTTAAGTTAGATGATATTAGTTTTGAATTGATAGGTTAAGTGACTTTGAGCAGTCTGAGATTTGACTACTAAAGTAACTTTTCTTTTGTCATCCACTGATAGTGAGGATGATAACTCTAGTGATAAGATTATCATGTAGTAAATGTGACAGAAAGTTTGAGTGGTGACATGAATCCACCTCTTATGATAATGAGCAGAAGACTAGGTAGGGTGATGTAAGAAAATAAAAAAGAAAAACATTGCGAATTAAAAAAAATAAATTTGGATGTTTTTGTGAAGTAAATTTTCTGATGGACAGAAGTCGTATGACGGAGTAGTTAGGGAACAAGATAAAAATTGAAAGTTGATGATTTTTTTTTATAAAGAGTGATTTCAACAATGAAAACAACGTTATACAAGAGTCTTGCGAAGAGGAAATACCCAATAAAAAATCCAGAGCTCGACGTCATTAGGATTTAGAAAGTTGAATGGGTAGTGCCTAGATTATTGCCCTTGCTGATGATACTGAAAACATATGTCTCCTTGCACTCATCTATCGAATTTTGGGGAGTAGTTGAAAGAAAAATAATTTCAAGGATATTTAGTTGAAGTTAGGATCAGGGCTTTGATAATGATTGTAATGACAAGTCGAGTAGCTGTATTTTTCTTATTATATGTAATACAGTTGAAACTCAAGGGAAGACTATCCATGTTTAATGAATGAGTTTAGGAATTAGGAGTGTCAGTATCAGGAAAAGTAAAATTTCTTTTGATATTTAACAAATTACTTTTGCTCGTGTTAAAAGATTTTTGTATTGGATCTCTCCTAGGGATTTAGGATAGAAATGCTGGCAACTAATGTTCCTTACAAAATACATCAATCATCATCCTTGCCTTTAACAGTTAAATACTTTAATTTTCTTAATATTCTTGCACTTTTTCTTACGCATGATGATAGCCACATCATACAGTTCAACCTATATGTCTTCTCCAATCTAGAGATCTCTTTGGATTAAAGAAGTTGTATAGTTCATATCTATGGATTAGAGAATGCATATGAGTTGACTTATATAAGATTTGACTAACATCGACTGTTAGAAGAGTGTGTGTAAGAATATTAATAAAATTTATATATTTAACAATTGACGACAATGATGATGATTGATATATTTCACAATGAACATTGCTTTTTGAAAAATTATACTTCTCAAATTGTAGCAAAATTGGTATCCTAACTCATCAAGAAAGAAACAAACAGACAATTGTTTTTAAACATGTACGAGCACGATCAATTCAAGAGCTAAAAAAATGGTTTTTTTTTTCTTTTTTTACTGATACTCTTAGTTTCTAGATTGATTCGTTAAATTTGGGCAGTCTTTCCTTAGTTCATATTGTATTACATGTAATAAGGGAAATATATATGCTTTTACTTGTCATTATCACCACTCTCAAAATTCTAATTTCTCTCTTGTCTAAATTCCCTTATGATTAATTTTTTTCTTATACTCTTTAAAAATCATTACATGAATGAAAGCAGACATATACTTTCTATGTCACTTGCAAGGGTAATGGTCTTAGAGCTACCCTCTCAATCTTAGTTCTAATAATGTTGAGCATACAATATTATCCGGATATTCATCTCTATGATACTCTGGTACAAAGTTATTTTCATTGGTATCATCATTCTTGACAAAAAATTTCTTTTGTTTTTGGTTTCTTTCTTATTCTCTAGCCTTTCCACCAGGGGCCTTCTGTTTACCAAAAAAATCTCTCTATAAAATTGTTGTAAATTCATTACTATAAATTGTAATGCTTTTCTCCTTCCCTTTTTATATCTCACTATCTAGTCTTTTTTTCATCATCATAAGGGGTGGAACCGTTTCCACTTCACAAACTTTCGATCATATCAACCACCTAAAAATGTTATTATGAGAGTCATCATTCTCACTATTAGTGAAAGATGAAAGATGAGTAGAGTAGTCAAATCTTGAATTGCTCAGAGTCACTTATAAAGTGATTTTGGCATATTCCAACTGATTTTTCGCTAGAAAAAATTACTGAAACATGTCCTTTCCGATAGAATTAGTCATCTTTTTTTTTTCTAACTGCCAAATCTGCTGGTATTTTCGTCAAATTCTGGTGGACTTTTGTTTTTGACAAGCGCTTTTTTTGGGGAATCATAATCTGTTGGAAAAGTTGCCAGAAATTCAAATTTCTGCGGGATATGACCGATGATAATCTATGAATTTCTTGCAGTGTAGGACCAAACACTACTCAACTAAAACCTTCTATTGAAGGACCCCTTAAATTTGAGCTTAATCTTTTACCATCATATTTAAAATATGCACATTTGAATGGAGAGTCTTCTTTGACAAGTGCAACAAAGTGAAAATCATTTGAGATTTTGGGAGCAAATAAGAAAACATTTGGGTGGACTATAGAGGGCATTGAGGTGAAAAATCCACCAAAAGATGACAAAATGTCACCTATACAGCTCAGAATCATTATAAAGTCTAGCTATAGACTATAAATAAAGCGCTTATTTGGAGGCAAACCAAAATTCTTTCTTTAATCTTCCATCAGTTTCTTTGTTTCTTTTAAGATTTAGTTTGATTTATTTCTTTTATGTGGCATCTTCTAAGCTTAATTTTGACATTTGGAGTAATGGAGCAGTTCAAGTAAATGCTTGCTTTAAAGAGAAGTATCCCTAACTTTTTTAAATTTTTCTTACAAATTCCTATGAGTTGAGTTATTGCATTGTTTGTTGACATTGATGACATTGTCAATTTTAAGTCGGGGGTTGTAACATCATTCTTGCATTTTTGTTTTAGTTTTTTGTCAATTTTATTTGCTTTATTTTTCATTTATAATTAGTGTTCATTTAGTAGGCTTAAGTGCCTTGATGAGTTCAGAGTCTTTGTAGGAGATGTAAATAGTATCGACCAACAAAAAAAATAAAAATTTTAAATTTTAAAAAAAGTTAATTTGTTTCTTTTTCAAAAATCAAACCCCTTTGAGAAAAAATTGCACTGATAAAAAATTGAAAAGAGCTAATAGAGGTTTGATGAGTCAATATCTTTGAAATGTGTGAGCGGATGAAAATTCATGATTGTTATTTATGTTCACTTAATGTATGTTATCAACATTAGCTTGTGACTATAAAATTTGAATCATTGGATATATAAGTTTTTGAGTTCGCTTATGTGTATGACGTGATTTCTTATTTGTCTCCCTAGTCTTTAGATAACTATCCTACTCTTTTCAAAGTGAAGTTATAGGAAACACTAAGCTAAGAAAATTTAGGTAACCAAAGAAAAGTGAAAGAAAAAGGAAATTATATGATCCACCTAAGTGCTTAAAAGAAAATAAGTTTGAGGGTGGTGAAAATTAAAATGTGTACGGAATGAAAAGCAAGGAGTTTGGCTTGGGCGAGGATAAGAGTATCTTGATGTGGGAATTAGGTTCACTGTCAAGAGTTCGAATCCTTAACAAGAGTTCTTAATGTGTGGAAGAGGTGCACAGTTACGAGTTCGAGCATTGCCAAGTCCTTGTCTCTATTGCAAAAAAAAAAAAAGAATGAGGAGAAAATCTCAAATTGAAAGCCTAATGATCTTTAGCATGATGTGGACTTAAATTAGTAGAATATCGAGTAGCAGTTTTAACTATTTGACTTGAGGGACATGTTTATGAGTTACTAGGTATAAATGTGTTCTTTAAGAGAGCGAGTAAGTACATAGGATTTGTTTTTAAAAGCAAGCTTGATTTGATTATTAGTAATTGAGTTGGATATTGATGCCTGATTAAATGATTAACCTCTTTTAGCTTTGATGGGGTATTGGCATGTCAAGTTTCTTTAAGGTTTCTTTGAAAATTTAATTTGCACCTGCTATCATCTTTAGGGTGTCTTCTCATGTTTGTGCTTAGATTTTTCTTACTTGAGGGTAAGCAAATGTTTAAGTTTGGAGGTATTTGATGTGCTTAATTTATATATATTTTTATACCTTTAAACTTAATAATTTTGTTAATGTTGTGCTCATTTTTATTAATTTAGTCTTATTATTGATAATTTTATTTGCTAGATTATGGCTTCTTCTTGTTGGTAGGAGACCCACGTGCAGAGTGAGTAGCTGAAACAATTAAAAGGAAATTCATGAGCATGGCTTTTACGATTGCTCACAAAATTGGCTCCTTACTACAAGTTTGATGCCAACTGGGTGGTATCGCAGTGGGCCGCCAATAGAAGTAGAAGACGCAACATTTGAAGCAATGGTGAAGGGCTCACGGTTAAACATTGATGACAACGAATCAATAAATTAAAGAATCTAAATAGACATTAGTCAAGGCACGATTTGGGCCATTGGTGATCCAATGAAGTAAAAAGCCAGGAACGAAATTAAAAGCCCATGGTTGCATGAGTGGAGTGCAAGTCACCAACTTAGAATAAATGGAGCGCAGAAATACGGAATAGAGAAAGGATGCAGCAGACGCACAAGAGCGAGAACAGAGGCAGCATTGCGTGAAGAAGACACATGGAGAAGGAGAAAAACGCATACCACTGGTTTTTATTATATTTTCTTCTCTTATTGCTTAAGATGAGTATGAATAAATTTTCTATGACAATAGTTAATTTTATCATGGGTTAAATTTCTTTTAAGAAATTTTGATGTAGCTTGAATATATGAATATTTATACTTGTTGAATTGATTTTTTTTCATCTATACAAAAGTTTTATTATTCTTAATTTCTTTTGATATGAATCTTGGAATTACATCGGAAGAAAAATTCCTTAATTTGACATAAGTAATAAACTTCATAAGAATATAATTGGATCAAGATTAAAGATTTACCTTGTGGGAGATTGAATTAGTTAATCATAGATCTTAATGAGTTGATTAATGCTTGTTATTGTTATTGAAAAATAGGTAATAGGTGTTCTTCTATATATTTGGTATGACTAGGAAGAAAATATTAAATAATTTAAGATTACTACTCCTAGCATGAGATGATTAAAATTAGATTATCAATTAATTAAATTAAATATGATTGGTTCAAGTGAAATCAAAATACCTTAGTTTTAACTGATATTGTTTTTGTCTATTGCTAGTTCCCACCTCATTGGAATTTAATTCATTAGTTTTAATTTTTTGTAGTTTTAATTTAATTAAAATTTCTTTTGATATTTTAAAAAATTATAGAGTTATTATAATCTTGGTAATTATTAAACACTCTCTGAGGAAACGATATCAGATTCACTACTTTATTAGTTGATTGATTTTGTACGCTTGCAAATTTCCTTATTAGGTAGTCCCTAATCCTGCATTCTCACGGAACGGAGGCTCAAAACGAGAGATAATATTGATTTTCTAATTTCTTATCTAACTATTTAGTCATAAAATATGATTTAAAAAAAATAAGCAAATGATATTCATTTACTAAACAAGAATACTTTTCTTTTCTATTTTTGAATTAATTAAAGATGAGTCTTGGATTAGATTAAAAAAAAATGAACTACAAATAAAGGTTGAAGCCTGAAAATAAGTAGAATTCAATTATCAGTTTTAATGACCAGATTCTCTTAAATATATTGGCTATGAGAATATGAAGTTACAAGTTGAGTATATGCACATTTTGTGTGTGAAAAGACATTATGACTAGTGATGCCTAATGGCATGGCAAGCAATTGTTAAATTTTTTAGATATGTATGGACTAGCATAGTCATAAATTTTTTAAAATTCACATTAATTGAATGTCAAATATTGTGAAGCATCTATTAATTTAGTTCCTTTGTGATTAATTTTGTTATTGGGCTCTTATAAGCACTTAAACTCATGTGGATAATGTTGTTGTTGATTTGTGGGTCTTATGTATGAGTTTTCTATGATGGATATGTTAACTCATATTATAAACATAAGTTGAGGCTCAAATTCTCATCCTATATGTATTGTAATTATCCTTTTGAGACCACAAGAGTTTTTGCGCATATAGAAAATGACAGTAGTTTCTCTCTTTTTTTACGACAAAATTTTTTAACTATCTTTTTGTTATGGTGTCTCCTCAAAGACGTGATTTCTCTTTGGTATAAAGTAATTGCATATCCTAAATCTCTAGTCTATTATATTTTGTACATGTCATAATTTGAGGTTAAATAGATCTAAGAAATTTTGATATGTTGTTATCTAATTATTTTGAATTAATTTTTTTTATCAATTGGTATCAGAGACAATTTAATCCTATGGTTGTTTATTGCATATTCTTGAGATTGGAAATTTTGATTAAATGAGGATGGTGTATAGTTAATTTTGATTTTATCAATTATTATTTTGAACATTTTGAGTAATTATTGTGGGTTCTAAGAATATGGACTAACCGTCAAATAAATACATTTGGTAAGTTTTAATTTATTTTTTTAATGTCTAAAGTTATTTTTTTTTCAAATTTAAAACTATTGAAAATTATAGTATATTCTCTGAATTTTGATTTGAAAATTTTGGAACATAATTGTGCTTATAATATGTTGTGTACTTTCGTATGTCACTAAGTTTAGATACCAAAATAATTTTGGAATTCACTACCAAAAAAAAAATTGATTAGCAGCGGTTTTAACTAGGGCAAAAAAAAAATAGCGGCTGTTCCAAAACCACCGCTAATACAAGGGTCCTTAAACCATTTTGTGACAATTTTACATAACTGCAGGAATAACTGCTGCTACTATTATTATTATTTATTTATTTATCGAGGGGGATTTCAACCGCCGCTAAAATTGAAAAATAGCTAACTTTTTTTACAGCGATTTGTAACTGTCGCTAAAATTTTGTATTCCATTATTATTTATTTATAGCGATGGTTTGGAAAACCGCTGCTAAAATTAATAAATAGCTTACATCTTTTTTTTGCTGCGGTTTGTAACCGCCGCTATTATTTTTTATTTTTAATTAGTTTTATTTTTATAACTTTGTTGGCACACCAATTTTATTACATTTCAACCTGTTTTATATTACAACCAAGTAGTATATTCAAATGAAATTATAAAATATTTAAACTTTTAACAAATATATTAATTTGTCAAACAAAATCTAGTACACAAGTAAACTAAAATTTAGTACAAACAAAATAAACAAAATAAAATTCATTAAAAACAAAATAATATCTGAAGAATACAACCATAGTAAATCATTTTTCTATCATTAGACGTTCACTTTTCACTCTCATTAGAATCATGTCCAATTTGAGCATCATGACTTGTTGAGTTATATGCATTTGATAAAAGTACCATGAATTTTAAAACAAACACACCATGAGTTGACCTAAGTCTAAATACCACAACACAATGAAGACAGAGTCATCGTGGAAGGTTGGGTTAACTTTTCTACATAAACAAAGTTAGTTCAAATACAACATTATGAAGGTTTCCAAAAAAAAATTATGAATGTATTAAGAATCTCAGCATTTAAGATCTATTTAGCTTACTCCTCTTCTTTTAGCCATCTATGTCATGTACTATTCACACAGCAAGTATAGTTGAGTAAACATTGCCAATAAATTTTAGATGCAACACCCAACAAAGCAATGAAACATATCATAATTTGATGTGCAAATAAGATTTATTCCATAATTCTAGAACCAACAGTAAGCATTTTAGAAAATACCTCAATATATCACAATCAAGAATAGAATTAAAACAGAACAATGGGAACATAAACAAGTTCTATATATTCAATGATTCAAACTTTTCATCAAACAACTGATATTTGGTCACTCAAGCATGAAGAATATCTCCAAAGCTCTCAGCCAAAATCAAGCAAAACATACTAGGATCATACTTTACTTTTTACAATGATATCATGAAATTTAAAATACATACCATTGCATTAACCATAGCAGCTAACTCAGTAGGCAAATCCCCTCCTTGTTGAAGTAAATATCTTGTTATAGCACCTTCAAATGCTTGTCTTCTCAATTGATAACTCCACAAATTGTAGTTATTTGTACTCTATATCTGTGCTACATTGATTGTTTAGTCCTTGTTTTTATGCATGAATGGAAGACTTTAGCTTTAAATTCATATAATTCAATCTTGATGTCTTTTATTATGATTTTGAAGAAATATTTCCAATTCATTGAGAAATCAAGTACATTTGCAATTGTTATTGAATTGGTGATTTCTCTGTGGCAGGAAGGGTTCCAATCAAGTAGGAAGTTGGAAGATTTGGACCAACATTACAAGAGAAAGCCAAGTGCAAGGATCAACTTGTCACGCCGCGACGCAGGCATGTCAATGCCGCGGCATGGTGCATCTCCTGTTTCAGATAGAGAGCTACGTATTTTGCACGCCGCAATGCAAGGGAATGAATGTCGCGGCGTGGTGACCTAATTTGTATATGCGCTGCGACATGTTATTTTGAATGCTGTGGCATGACTCTGTTTTCTAAAACTAAAAATACTGTTTCATCATATTTCAATAAGAGAGCTTTTGTGTTTTTAGAAAATAGCGATTAGGTTTTCATTGTAAGGTTGAAAGGAAGCTGAAGTAGCTAAGTTTAGAGGCCATCTTCATCTTGGAGGAAGATTCAAGCATCAATAATAATCAATATTGAGCTTTTCTCTTCCAATCCATTTACTCCCTCTTTTCCATTCCTATGAACATGATAAATTGTGATATAATTTCGTGTTTCATGGCTAGCTGAGTTGTTTATAGGGATTTCTTTGGATCCTCCTTTGGATATTGAATGATTATGTAATCCTTTGAGTTTATATATATGATTTGGTTTAGTTCAATCATATAAATCTTAATGCCCTTGAATGTTTGATTAACTTTTAAGTGATTTGTTAAAATCTAATGAACCTAAACATAGGAATTTGATTTGAGATCATAAGTATGGTTGATGCATGTTTGATTTTATTCAATTGGTTTGCATAAGTTGATTCGCTAATGAGATAGGCATATGTCTCTTAGCCATACATAGTAATTGATTGAGAATAGATCTTAATGAGTGAATTTTACGCTAGTTCTCATAGAAATATAGTGAATTAGGTAACTGAAGCAATGATTGATTGACCTAAACATAGGTTGTTAACTAATTTAGATTCTCAAGCTAACTTAATTATTTTGTTTATATTGCTTATAAGGATTACTTGTTATCAATTGAAGTAGGAGGTGAAGAAGGATTCCCTATTCTCTAATTAACATCCTTAGTCTTGATTTACTACATTTTAGTCATTATATTTGTTTTACACAAACCTTTTATAAATTGAATGTGCTTGGATAGTATTAGATAAACTGTTAGTTAATATTTGGTTCTTAAGTTTAACGTATTCCTCGTGAGAACGATATCCGACTCTTGGCTATATTACAAGTGCAACCCGTGCACTTGTGATAAGCGAAAAAGCGAACAAGTTTTTTGCGACGTTGCCGGGGACTACGACTTAATCTTAGTAGAGCTAATATCAATAACAAGTTTATTTAGTTCTAGTTCAAGTTTCTTTTTGTGCATATTAATTTAAGTCTCAATTTTTTTAAATTGTTTTAGGTACCTGTGAATGTGGCGGATGAGCATAACAACACGCAGCCCTTGAGGGAGTTTGCAACCCCTCAAATGGATAATTTGCAGTACAACATTAGGTGGCCGGCCATTCGTGCTAATAACTTTGAGATAAAGCCAACCATAATCCAAATGATCCAAATCTTTGTACAGTTTGGCGGCTTATCCAATGAAGATCTTAACGCTCATTTCTCAAATTTCCTAGAGATCTGCGATACATTTAGGCACAATAGTGTTTCTGAAGATGACATTCACTTGATGCTCTTCCCATTTCTCTCCGAGACAGAGCAAAGAGCTGGTTGCAGTCTTTGCCCACGGGATCCATAACGACTTGGTTTGAGGTATGTAACAAATTCCTAAACAAATATTTTTTCCCACCAAAACTGCTGAGATGGTGAATAATATTACTTCATTCACCCAAATTGAATCAGAATCCTTGCACGAAGCCTAGAAGAGGTACAAGGATCTGCTAAGGAGGTGTCCACACCATGTTATTCTGTCATGGCATTAAGTCTATTCATTTCATAAGAGCTTGTTGCCACAACATTGTCCAATAGTGGATGCTGCAGCTGGAGGCTCTTTGTTAAGCAAATCTTTTGATGATGCCTTCCAACTCTTGGAAGAATTAGCTGCTAACAGCTACCAATGGCCCTCCGCAAGAAACACTCCATGAAGGGTGGCTGGAGTGCATGAAGTGGACACAATAACATCGTTGTCAGCTCAGGTGACAGCAATAGCAAGCAAGCTGGACAGTATGGGGCAAAGTCCTCACCAGAGCCCATTTGTGTTATGTAACAAGTGTGGCGACAACCATGCAAGTGAAAGGTGCCCTTCTTTGTTAGAAAGTGCGCATTATATCAGCAACTGTCGTTCACAACAAAATAACCCATACTTAACCCAGTATAACCCTAGATGGAGGAACCAACCAAACTTCTCTTGGAGGGACAACCGAGGAACTTCCTCCTCGGGTCCTGGAAATAAGAGACCTTATAATCCTCATGAATTCCCTTCCCATTCAAGACAGCTAGTGCAAGACGAGAAACCATCTATTGAAGACATGTTCATGCAGTTGATGGTGAAGACAGATTCCTTCATGACCAAGATGGACACTCATTTGGCAAATAACAATTCTATGATTCAAAGTCAATTGGCTTTGTTGAGAGCATTAGAAACTCATGTAGGGCAATTGGCTAACGCCATAAGCAACAGGCCCCCAGGTACCTTCCCAAGTGATACTGTGAATAATCCGAAGGGTGCCTCAAATGAGCACTGTAAAGCCATCTCATTGAGAAGTGGGAAGGATATTGAGGGAAATCCAAAGACGAAACTGCTTGAAGAAGAGGTAGAAGGGAAAAAGGACCAAGAGATAGTGATTGAGGAGGGTGAGAAGAATGAAGAAGTTATCCACAATAAGGTGGAAGACAAAAAAGTGGAAGACCAAAAAGTAGAGGATAGGTCGAATACATCCTATACCATTTCCTAACAGGCAAATTAAGCATAAGATGGATGCACAATTTAAGAAGTTTTTGGAAGTTTTTAAGAAACTTCATATCAACATTTCATTCGCTGAGACATTAGAGCAAATGCCCAGTTACGTCAAGTTCATGAAGGACATTCTTTTAAAGAAGCCTAAACTGGGTGATTATGAAATAGTAGCATTGTCAGAAGAATGCAGTGTTATTCTTTAATAAAAGCTTCCTCCAAAGCTTAATGATCTAGAGAGCTTCACAATCCCATGTGCAATAGGAGATCAGTTTTTTGGCCATGCTTTATGTGACATGGGGGCTAGCATTAATCTCATGCCTGATAATCATATATTTCATACATTAATAAACTATCATGTTTAGTCATTTACACTCTCTATTTCCTTAATTGATTGAGCTTAGTCATGTTTTGTGAGTTTGGGCTCAATTTGGGCATAATTGAATTTTTTCAGCATTAATGAGCTTTGATATTGTTTCTGTATTTTGGCCATAACTTGAGTTCTAGATATCTGATAATTATGAAATTTACCTTGTAGGAAAGCTAAGAGGGAGCTCTACAACTTTGATGAAGAGCTCGAAGTCTCAATCGGATGTCTAGTAGGCCTAATTGGACTTGAAAATCAGAAAATTATAGACCCTTTGATGTTATTACCTAAACTTGTAGTATAGTGAACAACAAGGGGTCATCTCCACGAGGATTGTAGATGCAATTTAATCAAATCAAGTGAAAGTTAACAAAGGGGGTTTTTTGACACTTTAAGATCGCAGTTTTCAGCTTAACAAAATTAAAGGAAGAAATAACAATTAAAGAAGCGTTAATTTAGAAACCTATCCAAGATTGGGTGGATTCAATCATAGACCCTTTATAGAACACTTGAAGCGCAATTGAATTGTTAATTTCATCTATTAATCAAGATCTCTTTTTCTTCTTCTCTTTGTTAATTCTCACCGAATTTTCTCTATGTTAATTGCTTAAGTACCATGAAAAGAGATTCATACTAGACGAAGGTGTCTGAGAATTCAATTAACAAGTGATAAACACAAATGATCATTGAGAGGTGTCTTGAATTGATCTAAAACCAAGGACTTGATTGATATTTAAATGGACATTTAGAAGATCTATATTAATTTCAATTTTCTTGTACCGAATTCAATTAACTTTTCAGGCGCAAATCATTTTAACCTAACCTTTTTTCAATTCTACAAGCCATAGCCATGATTAATTTAGATCAATTAGTTCTAAGTTTCATCACAAATCTCAATCTTCATTTATGTGATTAGTTTAGATCAATCAGGAATCCTAAGTTTCATCACAAATCTTAATCTTAAACCAAGATCAAATCAGATCAACATAAATAGATTACCATTCATGCATTCAAGATCAAGAAGAAGAAGAAAGAAGAAGAAAAGAGGAATTCAATTACAAATCAAATACAATACATAACCAAGGTCTCAAGAATCCAAACCACAATCTCTTCAAGAGTTCTAAATTGATTCACATTTGAAAGTTTCAAGCTTAGCCACTCCATTACCACTGAAGAAGGAGCATCAAAATATACAAAAGCTATGAGAAACTATGAAGAAACAAGAAGAACCTATGAGAGAAATGAAGGAGAATACCACTTGTTCATGATAACCAATGGTGCCTTTATAGAAGTCTAGGGTAACAAAATGACAAAGGGAGTGGGTGGATGAGTGGGTGAGTGAGTGGATCTAGGATGAACTGTTTATGTTTAAATAGTGCCCTAACCATATGCTGGATGTGGTTGAGTGGGTTGGTTTAGTGGATTGGTTAAGTGGATGAGTGAATGGAATGGTTGAGTGGGTTGGTTGAGTGGAAAATGCCAAAGGACTTTTGGTGAGTGGGAAATTATGGAGATGAATGGGTGAGTGGATGGATGAGTGGTTGGATTAGTGGATGAGTGGATGAGTGGATGAGTGGATGAATGAGTGGGTGGTTGAGGATGAAAATTTCGTGTCTGACTTGGAAGCCAAAAACGACCCACTATACTTCAGATCCATGAAAAGTACTCTTCATGAAAGTTGTAGATCTTTGTCTTGGCTATAAAATGCATATCTGGTTCGTCCAATTTGGCTTCCTTCAGCCTAAGATATGTCCCAAATACCGCAGGTTGCTCAAACCCAACTTCAGCACCTCTGTTCCGACTTGCAAGCTCAAACTGACCTACTAGACTTCATTTTTTCAAAAAGTGTTCTTAATAAAAGTTGTTTATTTGGATCTTAACTATCAACTATCCAAATTTCAGCCCATCTCCATTATTACAGCTTGAGATATGATTTTATGAGTGCACACCGTTCGGATTCTAGTGACAGAACCCGTATTCTGACTTCCATGTAAACTTAGGTCCTTTAGACATCTGTTTGGGACTTTGAGCTCTTCATAAAAGTTGTAGAGCTTCCTCTTAGCTTTCCTACAAGGTAAAATTCATATTTATCAGATATTAGGAACTCAAGTTATGGCCAAAATACAGAAACAATGTCAAATCTCAATAATGCTGAAAATATTCAATTAGGACCAATTTGAGCTCAAACTCACAAAATCATACCAAACTCAATCAATTAAGAATATGGAGAGTGTAAATGACTAAACATAAGGGTTTCTTAATGAATAAAATATGTGATTATCACTCTACAACTTTGATGAAGAGCTCGAAGTCTCAATCGGATGTCTAGTAGGCCTAATTGGACTTGAAAATCAGAATACAAGTTTAGAGACCCTTTGATGTTGTTTTGGTCATAACTTGAGTTGTGGACCTCTAAATTGCAAGGGGTTTAGGCCTAATTGTTCATAACTGACCCAGCTTTTTAATTAATGGGTTTTTAATTATGTAAAGCCAAAATATGGGGTAGTTTAGGGGGTTAGAAGTCAGAAACCGAGGCACCTTCATTTTGACACTTTTCTTCATTCTCTCTAGAACTCTTTTTCTCCTTCTTCTTTCTAGTTTTCAGTTTTCTTCTTCCTTCTTTTATTTTTTTGAGTTCTCCCCTTTCTCATGGAGGGTTAGAGCCTTTAGATTAATCCAAGAGATTGAACATGCTTGGTTATTAATCTTGAGATTTCGTTTTTAATGTTTAAGTTTATCTATTAATCAAGTTTCTCTTTTTCTTCTTCTCTTTGTTAATTTTGATTGCTTAATTGGAATTTTCATATGTTAATTGCTTAATTACCATGTGCAAAGAGATGAACTCAGATATTAAACAAGACATTGAAGGTGTTTGATGAAATGTTTAACTTGGTTGGATCTTGCCTTTTAACTTGATTTCAGTTTTAGATGAATGCTTACTTTGTCTAACCTTAATTAATTGAAATCTAGAAGCATTTCTAGTAGAAGATCCATGATCATTGAGAGGTGCCTTGAATTGATCTAAAACCAAGGACTTGATTGATATTTGAATGGAGCTTTAGTAATCAAGGATGAATTAAAATCAAGTTTGAACAATTTTCTTGGATGAGTTGCTTTAGTAATTCTATTTTTAATCTTGCCAAACCCCCCAATTTCACTTGATTTGATCAAATTGCATTTTACAATCCTTGAGAGACGATCCGGTGTTGTTTCCTATGCTACAAGCCATAGCCATAGATGAACTCACTCGGGTCAAAATTTTGACGAGCGCCGAACTCACCAAAGGGATAAAGGTATAGTTCTTGGCCATAAAGTTTCTATCAAAGGGATGAACGTTAACAAGGCCAAAATTGAGGTGATTGGCAAGCTGTCTCCACCAAATTCAGTTAAAGGAATCCGTAGTTTTTTTGGTCATGCGGGTTTCTACAGGAGGTTTATTAAAGAATTTTCCAAGATAGCCAAGCCTTTATGCAACCCGTTGGAGAAATATGTTCAGTTTATTTTTGATGAATCATGTCAGGTTGCATTTGAGGAATTAAAGAAGAAACTGGTTTCAGCTCCAGTTATTATTACTCCAGATTGGGACTTATCCTTTGAACTCTTGTGCAATGCCAGCGATTATGTTGTGGGTGCAGTGTTGGGGCAGAGAAAGGACAAGGTGTTTCACTCCATTTATTATGCGAGTAAAACACTTAATGATGCGCAACTAAACTATGCAACAATAGAAAAAAAGTTGTTGGTTGTTGTATTCACATTCGATAAGTTTCAAGCTTACTTGGTGGGGACTAAGGCGATAGTTTATACAAATCACTCCACCATTAAATACTTGGTGAGCAAGAAGGAAGCAAAACCAAGATTGATTAGGTGAGTTTTGCTGTTACAAGAGTTTGATTTGGAGATTTGCGATAAGAAAAGTGTAGAGAATTAAGTCATAGACCACCTTTGGAGACTTGAGAATAAAGACCATCAAGCTGAACCGCTCACCATTAGAGAGACATTTCCAGATAAACAGCTTTTTGCAACCACAACTCAATCATGTCCATGGTATGCTGACATGGTGAACTATATTGTGGGTGGTATGTTGTCCCCTGATTTGACTTTTCACTAAAAGAATAAATTCTTGTACGATGTCAGGCACTATATCTAGGATGAACTGTTTATGTTTAAATAGTGCCCTAACCATATGCTAAGAAGGTGTGTGCCTATGGAGGAGGTGAAGCAGATTTCGAACCAATGTCATGCTTCTCCATATGGTAGACATTATAGTGGTGAGAGAACAGCTGCAAAGGTGCTCTAGTCTGGCTTTTATTAGCCATCTCTCTTTAAGGATATGCATTTTATGTGCAAAGGTGCAACCAGTGTCAAAAGTCAGGGAATATCTCAAGGAGGAATGAGATGCCCCTCAATTCCATTTTAGAAGTTGAGATTTTTGATGTATGGGGCATTAACTTCATGGGCCCTTTTATACCCTCTTTTGGACATCAGTATATTTTGGTGGCAGTGGACTACATGTCCAAGTGGGTGGAGGCATGTGCATTATTACCAATGATTCAAAGGTAATGATTAATTTCATGAAAAAATAGATCTTTACCTGGTTCGGAACACCTAGGGCCATAATCAGTGACGGAAGGTTACATTTCTGCAATAAGCATTTTGAAGCTCTCTTAGCCAAGTATAGGGTAATGCATTGGATTGCCACTGTTTATCACCCATAGACAAGTGGGCAAGCAGAGGTATCTAATCATGAAATCAAGCGAATTTTAGAAAAGATAGTGTCTCCATCCAGAAAGGATTAGTCAAAAAGACTGGATAACGTACTGTGGGCTTATAGGACTGCTTACAAGAGCCCCATTGGTATATCTCCATACAAGTTGGTATTTGGAAAGGTATGTCATTTGCCGGTTGAGCTTGAACATAAAGCTTACTGGGCAATCAAACAACTAAACTTCAATTTGCAAGCTGCTAGAGAGAAAAGACTATTGCAGCTTAATGAACTGGATGAATTTAGGTTGCAGGCCTATGACAATGCAAGATTATATAAGGAGAAGATAAAATACTGACATGACAAGAAGATAGTCCAGAAAATATTTGAAGAAGGCCAGCAAGTTCTCCTTTACAATTTCAGGCTTAAGCTATTCCCTAGGAAGCTTAAATCGAGGTGGTCGGGACCTTTTGTGGCAATAAAAGTGTTCCCCCACAAAGCCGTGGAGATTGCTCCACTGGATGGTTTATCAAGTTTTAAGGTCAATGGTCAACGCCTAAAACCTTACTTTGGAGGAGAGATTTATAGGGGGAAGACTTCCTCACATTAACAGCTCCAGCTTCATGTTTGCGAAGTCCTGCCGAGACTATAAAAAATGCCCTGCTTGGGAGGGAACCCAAGTGCTTAATTATTGGTTTATGTGTTAAATATGTCACTACCTTGAATTTTTTGTTTTATTATTTTTTTGAAGTACATTGTGAAAATTAACCTTGTAGACATGTTTTATAGGTGTTAGAGACCTTATTTGTGCACAAGTTACGACTAAAGTGAGTTTGCTGTTGAATTTTGCAGATTGACTTCTCATGCCGCGGCATGAGACTTATAACGCTACGGCGTGAGGCCTTATCAAGTGTTAAAGTCTGGTGTTCAACGTCATGGCTAACATATGCAATGACGCGACGTACTAGGTTAAAAAATATAATAATAATAATAATAATAATAATAATAATAATAATAATAATAATAATAATAATAATAATAATAATAATAATAAATTAGAAAATAGTAATTATTTAAATAAATAAATTAGGAGGGAATAAATGCACGCCATGACGGAGGAAGCTTAACGCCACAAAGGTGGGGTGTCTGTTAGGGTTAAACGTTACGACGTATCGTGCGTCTCCCATTTGTTCTCAATTCCCTCACTCATTCTCTGTTTTCTCTGAATCTCTCTCTCATTCTTGTTTTTTCAACCTTTTTGCCTTCATTTCTCTACTTCGTACAAGGTATGCAGTACTTTATTTTCATTTATTTTGATTTTATGTTTATTTTCTCTTTTTCTTTTCGTTTTACACTTTGTTGTTTATGTTCTTTTGTTGTTTTTGTTAAGTATTTGTGTTATAGGTTAGGTATTTTTATGTTTTTAGTTAGTATAGGTTAAGATTTCTGCTTGGGATGCTTAGATTTGGCTTATTTTGTTTAGTTCTGGGTTCTGTTGTGTGCTGCGACGTAACTGATGAGTGCCGCGACATGAGTTTGAATTGGTGTTAATGTCGCAACGTTGAGGTTGAATGCCGCAGCGTTACATGAACTTTATTGAATGCCACGGCGCAGGTGTGAATGTCGCAGCGTAAGGCCTATATTTTTCCAAAATTGTCAGTTTTAATGTGTTTCAATACTTCTAATTACTCAATTCTGACTTTTTGCCATACTTTTTCAGGTACCATGGGTCCTAAAATACAAAGAGGTTCCTCTAGCCAGCATAACAGGGAGCGATCTCCCCGTCTTGCATTCAACGAGAGGAGATTTACATCTGCTATGGCTGCCTAGTGATATACCACACTAGTTTCTAAACCAGTGATGGCAGAGCGAGGATTTTCTTTCAAGGAGGCCATCCCTCAGGATATAAAGTAGACCATCTGCCACTTGCGCTGGATTACTTTCGTCAAACACCTTGAGGTGGCGGCGGTTCCATTAGTTCGCGAGTTTTATGCTAACATTGACGTACTTGACCCGGACACCACATTTGTTGTTGTGCAGGGATGCCAGGTCTCCTACTTTCCTACGATCATCTAGGCAGCATTTAGCTCGCTCCCACTCGTGTGCGAGTATACTCACTTCCTCTAATGGGAGTCGGAGGAGGGCATTGACCTTAACACGGTCACTGCCAGGATATGCACACCAGAGTCACAACCAGTGCTATAGACCATAAGTGTCCAGACAAACAGAGCACAGTTCTTCTCTCGAGCATGCTTGAGACTAGAGGCTAGGGTCTAGTATCACTTTATCAGTACTTGTATCTTGCCATCATCAAACTTATCTGAGGTTACTCGAGATCGGGCGATCATGATTTATTCTATTCTGGAGCACCGAGCCATTGATGTCCCCCACATTATTCATGCTCAGATTAGGAGGGTGGCGAGGGAGTACTGGAGTCTGTTCTTCCCTTCCCTTATTCATCAGTTGTGTCGGCGCCAGTCCGTTCAAGTGGGGTCTCATAAGGAGCTTTCAGAGGTTAAACAACCTCTCAATGATTATTTCATTGAGAGGGTGTGAGCAGTCCCAGCACTAGCACCAACCCCAGCGTATAAAGTGCAGAGACAGGCTCCTGTAGTGCCCAGGGCTGCACCAGTAGATGATGCAGCATGGTGTGCACACATGGAGGCCTCAGTGGCATAGATGACAGTCATGTTGTCTTATACTATTCAGATGCAGAAGTGGATGGCAGAGCGCTTACACCTTCTGATGAAGGACTTCCTAGTCCCAAACTTCCCACCGCACGCCATAGCTGACCCTCCCCATCCTGGGCCTACAAAGGGAGATGGAGAGGATGCTGCCCAGCCCATACCAGAGGATGCTAATGAAGATAATGAGGACACAGACAGTGAGGATGCAGTCATCTAGCCCTTTTGACATTCAGGGCATTTTTCTTTCGTTGTATTTCTTTTTATATATATCATTGTATGTTTCTTTTATACAGTGAGGACACTGTTTCCCTCAGGTTTGAATGTGGTGGCAAAAGAGGGTTGAGAGAGAAGAAGGATAAAGAAGCTAACCATGAATGAAGGTGGCATTGCAGTTGCAACATTGGAGAATGGAAAAAGGGTAGAAGGGGCATTTAAGGCTTGAGCGGCAACAACGTGGTGGTGGCTAGATCTGAGCGTCGTGGCATATTGTAGCAGCGTTGGAGGCTGTAGCGGGGGTGGCTGGATCTGAAGCACGTGTGGGTTCAGAGTGGGTCGCAGGGAGAGGGAGAGAGGGGGAAAAGAGTGAGTTCAGGAAAGCAGAGTGAGATATAGGAGAAAAAAGAGGGAGATGAGAAAATTGGGTGGTGCGCTGATATGGGCAGGAGCATTTTTTAATGGGTTTAGCCACGATTGTTTAAACCGTAGCAAAATAACTGTGGCTAAACACCGATTTTTTTGTAGTGTATGTTGGATTAGTGGGAGAGTGTACACTACCATTATATTGTCTTGATACTTGTTGAAACTTAGTTGTCATATGTTATTAACTATTGTGCGCTCTTGATATGACATACTGTTTAAGACTTTAGTACTCACTCTCAATTCATTGTATTGAGATATTTTGTAGAATCTCAGTAAGCATCCTTGGTAGATGCCTGAGCCATTTTGTAGGGAATTGCACATTGATCACACTTTTGACATCTAATTTTATTGTGATTTCCCTTTGACTTACATTCTATATTTTGTTAGGTCACCAGGTTATAAGTATCTTTATTGTATAATATCAGTGCTCCTATCGAGTATGATTTTCTACATTATTAAGGTGCTTGTAAATCCATTTTGGAACGATGGTTGGAAGTGCTTGCTCATAGTTGACACTCTTGTGGCCACATTAATTTGGAGAATTTTGTTTAAAATTAATTATCTATGCTATCAAAGTGCGAGATTGTTAGATTTTCTTTAATATGTGTGGACTAGCATAGTCACAAATTTTCTAAAACCCAAATTAATTGAATGTCAAATGTTATAGACCATCTATTAGTTTAACCTATTTGTAATTAATTTTGTTATTGGACTTTTATAAGCACTTAAACTCGTGTATAATGTTGTTTTGGATTTGTGGGCTTTGTATATGAATTTTTTATGATAGGTAAGTTAACTCATATTGTAAACATAAGAAGAAACTCATATTCTCATCCTGTATATATTATGATTGCTTCATTGAGGTCACAAAAGCTTTTGCGCAGGAAATGAAAGTAGTTTCTTTTTTTTACGAAGTCAGATTTTTAATTATCTTTCTCTCATAGTGTCTCATCAAATATGTAATTTCTCTTTAGTGTAAGGTAATTTTATATCCTAAATCTTTAATTTATTATATTTTATACATGTTATAATTTCAGATTAAATGGATCTAAATTTTTTTTGACATGTTGATATCTAATTATTTTGAATTAAATTTTTTTATCAGCCAAGCCTAGCTATATAGGGCCAGTGGCTATATGGTCCAACCCCTACCAGCAGTACGCACCGAACCATGATGGGCATGGCATGTGCAATAATTCAGAAGACAAGCTGAACTTCTGTTGGCGATCAATTTGCACATTGCTTAGTTAAAAATCCCTTGTCCAGGTGACAAAATTCTTTTGGGATCAAATTCAGCTTTTCTATCTTCAAAAAGTTGCCATTTGGAGCCAAAGTGTTCCACCCATTCTTGGTGTGTTTTGTTTGTGGGAAGATATTCCTTGATCTTAATACCAGCATCCTTACAGAACTGTAATATCTGTTGGTTTTGAGTCAGAAATGCCTCCACCTGATCAAAACCAATTGAACGCCGAAAAGCCGCTAAGTAGAAAATATCTTCGTCTGGTGTAACTGCTGACATCCTTTCATCCCACCTGTTAATTATTAATACATATGGATTTTATTAACCCTCACATATGTTCCAAAATCAAATATAATTGATGTGCTGTTGTAGTTCTAATTAATTGATACTTTAAAATTTAAACTAATCACAAATAAACTTACTTGTTTCGGTTCATGGGATACACTAGAATAAATCCTCCAGTAGTAATACTTTGCTTAAGAATACCCTTGAACACACCTTCATTAAAATCCGAGATTCGTGATCTTGGAATCAAGATGTCCAAATCAGGATGAGGGACATCCCAAAGTCCTTTTGACTTAAGAAGTAGCTCAATTGCATGAAGTCTGTTCATAAAATCCTCATATGACGCATCTTTTTCAAACACAAACGTAGGAACAAACTTTAACCCTTTAACCAACTTTGCAATTTCCTATTCAAGAAACAAGAATATAATTAATTAAGTTAAATATTGATTCATAGCTAAATTAATCATTAAAAAAAGGTTCCTAACAAATTTTTGACTGAAGATTCCTAACAAATTAAAGTAAAGAAAATAAATTAAAAAATAATAAACAACTATAATTTTTTTGTTAGAATTGTTAACAAAATGAGTTGGCATTGTTATTGATTCTTGGATAAATGAGTAGTTTCCAATACTTTGCCTTATCCAACAACCACCATTTATCTTGGCAAATTTCGGTTGAACTTTGTCATTTTTTTTTTTACGATGCAGCATTACTCAAATAAAATATGTTTGGAGTTACCTCCTTGACGTGTGCTTGAGAATTATTGTCATAGTATTTGACAAGCTCTAGGATGTATATGATGCCGTATTGAGTTACCATGGAAGTTATCCTTGGCTGATCAGGTGTTGGATAAAAGGAAAGATCCATTGACGGTTCATTCAGTAGAAGCGAACCTTCTACAAGATCTAGTGCAGTAGGGTCATTCCTTTCGTCGAATGAGATTAGATGTTCTTGGTCTCCAGAAAATGCACAGAAGTCATTGTAAAGCAGACGGAGCCACTTCACCTGCAAGCAATTAAACAAAGCTTCGTTATGATTAATTAAGGAATTGAGAATTAATTAAATATCTCTTGTAAAAAAAATGAAAATTCTAACTTTGAAGTCAGTTTGGTACAACTTTGAAAAAAGTAGTGAAAATTTCATGGATTTAGTACACCTTTTTAAAATACTAATAGTAGGATTATATAATATTTAAAGGTTATAGAGATAAATAATCTTATATTTAAATTCAATTAAATGAGACTTATAGCTAAATACTAGTCATTAATTATTAGGGCACAACGCCCTCACAAAAGCAAGAGGTACAAAAGAATCTCCAAAAATTTGCATGAAAACTCATCCTTAGGTTTTTCATTTGTCAAACTAACTAAAAGTAATAGGATTTTCTTACAGGTTGGGGTGGGGGATCATACATTAATTGTTACTAGCAAGCAAGTACTTGCTTTTATAAAATTCACTGATTCATATATAGAAACAAAAATAAATAAAGCTTTTTTAGTATATATGTGATTGTAACTTGCGAACAACAATGGTATGTGCAAATAATTTTTTCTTTCTCGAATTATTATAGTTAATTTTTAGCATAAAGGAATATATGTATAAAAAAATAAAAAAAAAAGAATACTTGCCCTCTTTGGTGCATGTCCTAGAGCTATTCTTGCTCTTGTTATAACTCCAAATTGGCCTAATCCTCCGAGAACGGCGTGAAATAACTTTGAATTGTTCTCCGCAGAACAAGTCACTAGGTCTCCGTTTCCTGTAAAAGCCACATATAAACTTGTCTGTAGAGTTTATTGATGATAAATTGATATTTTCCAACCATTATTATTTCCCTCTATTATACTTTCCCACATTTGTCACTTTAATTTTATTTTGGAAAAGGATTTTTCATGAGTTGTTTCTTACATTATCGTTCTTATTCTTACACTAATTTGATATTTTATGGATTTATTAAAAATTAATTGCATCTCAAAATCTTTACATCATATAATAATTTGAAATTATCATAAAATAATTAAAAATTATACACAACATTGATATATAAATATAAAAAATCCTTTCTTTTTTTTTGAAAGAAAAGCATGTAAACGCATTAGAACCGTAGAACATATAATGTTTGACTTCTCATGAAATTTGGGTACAACAAGTTTGTTTTGGGCACTGTTTTCACATCTTGTATGCATTTCAACATCTTTTTTAGTCTTGCTACTCCTATATAGTTTGCGAGTCTATCAAATGGCAATAGTATAATGCATGTGGAGTGTAGTATCTTTTTTTTTACTCTGCTATTGTGTTTTCTTTTAAGGGATTTTCTATAGATTAATCAAGGAATAGTAATCTTAAATTGCTGATTTTGAAAAGGGATTTTTATTTTAGAAAAATAAGGAAATATAGTTAGATACAATAGCAAGAACCAACACTTGGTTGGTTCAAGTAACTCAACATTTGTTCTTCTTAAAGTAAGGTCTAGAGTTCGAGTCTTGTGAATAGAAAAAACTAGCGTTGGGAGAACTTTACACTTTTGTAGTCTAACCCAACTCGATTATGGATTAGACGGAGCTGAATGCAACTTTGAAATACCGAGAGATTTTAAAAAAATTACCATAGCAAGAAATGCACGAAGTCGTGCTAATTATATAATTACTTGTTGACCAACTTATTGTGAAGATATTGATCCACAAAAATAATTGGGTATATAATTCAAGCCAGTCACATTGTATTTCATATTGGAAAATGTTCTGAACTATAATCTGGATTCATAACCCATAGACCGACCTGGCACATATGCCTATCGGAATTTGACATCAACGCCCTTAGCAGGAATATGCTTACCATGGACCCCTGAAATATATGTCGGACCCTGGTATAGGATAGTAACAGCTTTACCGTGAGATCTGCATATTAGATAAATCTTTATGATATCTATTATTGTCAATTATGATCTTACGGAATAATAGCACCATAACTACCATACCAGTATTCTGATAATATCGGGATCCTCTGCGACTAAATAAGGAACATATCTCATCATGCTATAATAACGGGAACATATCTCTCCATTATGAGGACATATCTATCCAACCTCTATAAATACCATGCTAAGTTATCCTAATCTGATATCTTGCATCTCACTACATAAATCCTACTTGTGCACTGCCTGACTTGAGCGTTGAAGTCCATTTACAGGTACCCACCCCTGGTTCAACACGCTTTGTTGCAGCACCGCAAGGAGGAAACCATCGTGACGTGCTTATCTCAGGTACACGTCTGAATCTACTTCAGAACATTAGCGCCATATGTGAAAAATGGCAAACTTTTATTCTCATTCAACCATGGTGAGAACAAGATAACATCTAAGGAGAGGAGGCGTTGTGTCCGCTGCCCTTGGTTAAGGACAGGGTCTGGCAGCGCAACACGATCCTCAGCCTGTCGTACCACCAGCACATGCTGAAGCCTCCACCGCCGAGAGTCGAGCAGTTATCGTTGAAACTCTTAACGAGGGGCAGGAGACTTCGCCTTCCGTAGAGAGTCCCTTCCCATCGCACATGATTTCTTTAAGAGACAATATTGGAATCCTAGGCCAATGAGGTAACCTTAATGTTCACGAACATAGAATCCCAGTGCGCCAGCACTTGGGAATGCCAAACAATGAAGCTGACGATTGTGCGTCTTACTCAGAACACGCAAATCAATCCCATATGTCTAGACGCTAGTTCTAGGATATGTTACAACAACATATGACTATGTTATATGAACAATACCAAAAACTGGAAGACATGCGACGGGCTATGCATGAAGATCAGTCTAGGCTACAATGTCATAATGGGAGGCGGAATGTGGAAAATAACTAGAGGAGATTGCATGTCGATGCCACAGTGTCCAATGTTGCAAATAACAACCCGGACCACGTCATTTAGGAACAACCCTTTTCTTCTCAACTTTTGGAGTATCGTGTCCCAAAAAACTTCAAATTCCCAGTGAATCTGGAGATTTATGACAAAACTACAGAGCCCCAAGAGAACATAAATGTCGTGTGTTGTGCCATGTCTTACCTCTTTCCCTAAAAAAGGGAGCCCTCAAGTGGTTTTCGAACTTACTATAAGGGTCCATCATCGACTGGACAGATCTTTAACAATATTTCTTACTCCAGTACACTACCAGCAATAAGTAACCCAGATCCATCAAATCTCTATCGAAAGTTTGCCAAGGGCGTGACGAACCTCTCCGTGACTACATCAGATGATTCATGGCGGCATGCACTAATGTGAATGACCCCAATGACAGAATAGCTCTTCATTATGCTAGGAGTGGTCTTCGGGTCAGTTATGAGTTTTTTGCATCTTTGGCAAAAAAGAAACCACATAACTTACAAAAATTCCAGACATGATCTCAGAAATATGTGTGCCTTGAGGAAGCAATGGAGAACCAGAGGAGATTGGACAAATGTGAGTGCCCTCACCAGAAGTCTAACCACAATTCCTCATGATCCCAACGTTCCAAAGACAGCCCGCCCTAGGGAAAGTACTCTAATTATACTTCTCTAAACACCACGCAAGAAACGATGTTAAGCGAAGTGATGTAGACCGAGTTTTAGAATATCAGGAGCCACCCCCTATAAAGAAGCACAAGCATAAAGATCACTCCAAACATTACACATGACACAAAGGTTACGACCATGAAACCAAGGACTACTACCAATTCTGCGATGCCATCGAGTTCCTAGTCAAGGCCGGAATACATCTTCCGAGTCCAAATGCCAAGCACTTTGGAAGGCATAGAGAAGATAGACGTAGCCCTCGATGAAGTCCGTCTCCACGCTGCAGGAGAAGAACTCAGAGTCCAATGAGAAGATTCCAGACAACACCTCGTTGTGATACCAATGATCGACATGATAGAAACAGGGACACTTCGCCTAATAATAACGACAACCGCCATTCCGAACCAAACAAAATGATCAACACAATCACTAGGGGATTTTCCAGTGGTCGTTCATCTAATGGGGCTCAGAAGAAAGCTCTTAGGATGGCAGTGTTTCGTGTTTCCGATTCTGAATCCAGGTCACGGACTACGGAAAAGAAGTTACCTTCCATAACTTTTTTGGATGAGGACTACGACATAATTATCCTAGACCACAATGATCTACTTGTCATCTCGGGAACAATCTCCAATGTTGAGGTCCGCCATATTTTTGTGGATCAAGGAAGGTAGGTAGACATAATGTTCATGGATCTCTATAAAAAACCAGAGCTTCCACAATCAGACTTAACTCCCTATAATGGGGAACTAATATGGTTTACTGGTAAAAAGATCACCCCTGTAGGCTACTATGAAACTCACTTGACCCTAGGATCATCTAAACTTTTCAGAATGGTCAAGGTAAGGTTTTTGGTAGTAGATTGCCCTTCGACCTACAACGTCATCTTGGGTCGCCCTGCTTTAATGCTCTCAGCATCATGGTGTCTACCACTCATCTAGTAATGAAGTTTCCTAACAAGAACAACAAGGTTGTTACTATAAAAGGCGACCAAGTTATAGCCTAGAATTGCTATAATAAGAGTTTGAGAATTTGCAGTGTTCCCAGAAAAGCAAAGCCTGTTATTTTCGGCCCTGTCTTAGATTAGGTAAATATCCTGATGACCAAGGTAGATGTTAGATAGGAAATCCATGGTACCAAACCCCAGCTAGAGGGTGAGTTGTAGCTTCTCCAATTGGGAGCTAAGCTGGATCAGATTACTAAGATTGGAGCACACTTAGAAGAAGAATAAAAACACCAATTGACTGAGCTCTTACTCAAGAATAAGGATCTATTTGCTTGGACATCATCCGATATGCCAGGGCTCAACCCCGCCTTCATATGTCATCACTTGTCCATTAGGGAAGACGCAAGGCCGGTCGCTCAGAAGAAAAGAAAGGTTGGCATTGAAAGGCAACAAGTCATTGAAGAACAAGTAAAGGAATTACTCAGTGCAATTTCATCAGGGAAATTTCTTATACCATGTGGTTATCCAATGTGGTCCTGGTGAAGAAATTTAACTGGAAGTGGAGAATGTGTGTAGATTATACAGACTTGAATAAAGCTTGTCCAAAAGGTTCGTACCCACTTCTAACGTGGATAAATTGGTGGACAGCTCCTCAGGTTTCATATGGCTATCGTTCATGGATACATATTTTAGGTACAACGAAGATAAGACCGCCTTCATCACGACAGGGTGAGCTACTTCTATAGGGTTACACCCTTTTGGTTTGAAAAATGCATGAGCCACCTATCAGATGATGATGAATAAAGTCTTTGAAGACCAAGTAGGGAAGATGCTAGAGGTCTATATTGATAACATGATAGTAAAAATCTCACAAGGTGGATCACACATAGAGAAACTTGAAGAAGTGTTTGCACAAGTCCAAAAGTACAATATGAGGCTTAACCCAGAAAAGTGCACTTTTGGAGTTCAGGCTGGCAAGTTCTTGGGTTTCACGCTGACCTACCACGGAATCGAGGCTAATCCTGATAAATGTTAAGCAGTGCTCAATATGCGAAGCCCTCAAAATGTGAAAGAGGTGCAACAGCTTTCCGACCGGATTGTAGCCCTAACAAGATTCCTAGCCAAAGTTGCTTATAAATCCCTCCCTTTATTCAAGCTACTCAAGAAAAGGAAGAATTTTGAGTGGACTCAGGAGTGCGAGGATGATTTTTCGTCCTTGGAGAACTTTTTATCTTCTCCCCCTATCTTGACGAGACTAGAACCTGGTGAGACATTGTACTTATACCTTTCAGTTCACGAATAGGCTATAAGCTTAGTGCTAATCTGGGAGATAGATGAAGGACATAAGCTAATCTATTTCGTGAGTAAAGTTCTGCAAGGCCCAGAGCTTAGGTATTAGAAAATTGAAAAATTTATATTCACACTAATCACTATGGCTAGAAGACTTAGGTAGTATTTTTAGTGCCACCTGGTGGCAGTAAGAACGGACCAGCCCATCCACTAGGTGTTGCACAAGCTGAATTTGGGAGGAAGAATGATTGCTAGGTCAATTGAACTTTCTGAGTTTGGAATTACATATGAGCCTCGACTTTCAACAAAAGCTCAAGTGCTCTCCAACTTCTTAGCATAATTTACATCGGACCCTGGCAACCCAAAAGGTATTTGTTGGACCATATTTGTTGATGGTTCTTTGAATCCTAAGCGAAGTGGCATCGGGATAATTTTGGAAAACTCTGAAGGACTGACACTAGAACACTCCTTGAAATTCGAGTTCCTGTGAACACCTAATTTTGTCAGGGGCATTTTGAAAATAAAGAAAAAAAAATTAAAAGAAAAAAAAGAAAAGACTCATCTTTGGCTCATTTTCCTACCCATTGAACCATAACCCATTATCCTACCCCATTTCCCATGATTGTCCATTTCGAATACAGATCTTTTCCAGAGGTTGTTTGATACTTACCTTATTTCGAGAAATCCTGTACGTCCCTTAGAACCACCATTCCCATTGGGGTATAATCCGAGTTTAACTTGCAAATACCACATGGATGTCGCAGGGCACTCAATTAAAGATTGTCAATCCTTCAAGATTGCAGTAAGGAAGCTAATTGCTTATGGGAATCTTGACATTGAAGAAATAGTTGGACCTAGTATTGTTAACAACTCTTGAGGTGATAATTAGTGATGTTGGACTCATGTTAACTTTCTTGAAACATTAATGTAATGAATTTGCGTGGATACCTTGTTTCCTTTCATCACTTTGTCTTTCTTGATAATTATTTTCTTTCATTTCTTTAAAGTGTCTTCCTTGGTGATTCTCAGTTGGGTCCGCGTGTGTAAGTGCCTTTGCAAAAGAAAAAGAAAAAAAAAAGAAAAAAGAAAAAAAATAAAAAAATGGGCTTATAAGTAATCACTTGGTGTGCATTATCTTTTTGTCTCAAAATTAACGTTTTGAAAATAAAGAATCGTGATTTGAAAATGAAGATTGGCTGTTTTTCTCTTCTTTTATAAAATTTCATCATTTTTATCCCTTGCTACCACTTTTGAGCTTGAAATTTTTTTTCAATAAACCCTGGATAAGGATCACTCATATACTAAAGGATAACATGAAAGAAAAGTTGATTGCAATGATGAATGTTCTAAAGCATAATGAAAAAAGAAGAAAAGATGAAAAGGACAAGAAGTAAAAATAAAAAAAATGATAAAAAAAAAGGAGAAGGGAAAGGATGATGAAAGAAAATGAAATGAAATGGGAAAGAAAAGGAGAATAATAAGAGAAAAGTGTTTAAAAGTAGAAAAGCAGTTGATGAAGTTTAATTCTGAACAATGATCCTTAGTCTTATTCCACCCTTAAACACTTGTTTGAACCTTATATCTTTCCTTTCATAACCCCTAGCCTTGGCCACGTTACAAGCCTCAAAAATTTTATTCTGATCAATTAAGGGTTATTGTCATTTTCATTAACTTTAATTTTGAGACAAAGGTTACACTCATCCAAGTATTTAGCTCATTGCTCCTAAAAAAATGAAAATGAAAAGAAAAAAAAAGACTTATACTAGGGCAAGTTTCTAACCTGTTCGAGTTGGTCCTACACTGAGGCATTCTTTCCCCTAGTTCAATTTAACCCACACTGGGGCAAATCTTTTGATCATTAGGACGAGTTCCTATCTTATTCAATTATGTCCTTAACTGAGGCACCTCAGTTTCAACACAAATAATACTCAAACCATATTTTACTTCATCACGTAGCCCTTCCTTTTCAGCCTAAACATATTTTATGCCACTTCTCATAACCACATGTGCCACACAAACTCCACCATCTTCGTCAACCTCTGCCACACAAACTTCACCAAGCAGCCACCACTAAATCCCAAGACAGTCATAATAAAACCTCAAAAATAGCCCCTGATGTTCACGAATCTTCACCACCTCTGTCATCATTCCATCTTCACCAAAACTTCTTCTGCCAAGCTTCCATCTTCTCAACCAAACATCTTCAACCATAACTCCAATAGCATACCTCTGCTAACAACATCATCTTCAACCTCCTATCATTCCAAACAACCCAAAACCTCTATAACAGACCACCATCACCACCATAAACCAAAACCCATCAACACTTCTCCAAGCCGTCACCACAGCCGCCGCCCACTGTTTCTGCCACCAAGCTTGACGCTGTCAAACAAGCCGCCACTAGCCCATACCGAATCAGCACCGTCCTGCCCCACGCCAGATTTGAAGATTGGCATTTCGCCATAGCCGCACACTGTCCCCGCCATCTGCGAGTCGTCTGTTCTGTCCCAGTCACACCGTCGGCCAAGCACCTCGCTCCATAGCCGTGATAGCCGCCCAACCGCATCACATAGATCAGCAAGACCCGGCGAACCCAGCTGCCATAGCTGTCGAGCTGAAACCTGCTGTCCCCCACGTCTCTGTCGCGTGAACCGTCGCGGCTCGAAAACTCGGAACTACCCCGCTGAAGCCACACCCCGAATACGAGATCGGTAACCAGATGAACCAGAGTCACGCAACCCATCAGCCATCGACCTGTGACTCGAGCACCGTGCCTCGCTGTCACCCGCACGCGCACACCACTTGAAGCCATTGCCACCGTCGAGCCTTCCTTGCTCCCCCGTTCCCCTCTGCAAATACCTAAACAAAAGTCTCCTTTTTTGTTCTTTTCCGTAAGCTCTTGGTTTCTGTATTTTTTTTTAATTTTTTGATTAGTTTTAGTTTAGTTTTAGTTTTAGTGTTTTTTTTGTTTTGTTTGGGAAGAAGTGAGCTTAAATAATTTGGGCTAAACCAAAAAAGGATAAAAAAGGGAAAACCAAAACAAGGATTAAAAAATGATGATAAAATTAAAAAAAGTAATAATTAAAAATAATAATTAAACATTTTTATTTTAAAAAAAGGATTAATCGAGTTGTGACAGCTTGTTAATCTTGTAATTATTTTGGATCATCTGAGTTGTGACAACCTAATGATTCGAATTATTTTTTAAAAATAAATTACTATTTAATTGAGATTCAAAATTCATTTATTATTATTATTATTTTTTATTTTTTCCTAGGTAATTTAAAAAAAATCTCATTTAATAGTAATCAGTGGGTGACGTCTCTAGCGTGACGCGAGTTTCACTTATTCAAACCTTAATTTGATTAACAGAGTCACGACGGCCTGTTAATTCAAATTTAAAAAAAATAAAAAATTTAAATCTTTTTTTAAAAATAAAATCAACTAACTCATACTTATTTTTTAAATAACTACGTAACTTTGAGTTCCTCATTGCATCAGAGGATACGTAGGAGCAGAAATTTTATTCTGTCAAGTCAAATTTTAAATTTTCACAAATTATTTGTTTTTTTTAGTTTTTATAAAAGAGGTAAGACAAATATATTATGAGATTAATAAGTTTTGCATAATTAATTTAGGGTAACCGTTTTAGGACAGATGTATTAGGGGTGCTGTGGGGTTAAGTCTCCACCCTTCCCTATGCATAACCGACTCCCGAATCCAATCTGGTTCCAAAGACCATTTTCTGAAAAGAGTTTTTCAATTTTTTCTAATTTAAATAAAATTGGTGGCGACTCCTAACTTAATTTATTTTGTTTCGTCGCTCCCGCCGCGATTACGATCGTGACAGTTCCTAACCTCAAACAATCAGGCAAAGTATGAGGCATGTATTGCTGGACTGGGAATAACTAAGGATATGGGGGTAACCAGAATCGTGCTTTGTAGTGATTCCTAACTTGCAACTACCCAAATTTGAGACGAATATCAAGCTAGGGAGCCCATCCTGTAGAAATACTTGACTAAAGCTCAAGAACTCCTCAAAAGCTTTCAAAAGGCCAAGTTTGAGCACATACCGAGAGAGCAGAACTCTAGGGCAGACCTCTTATCTAAATTGGCCAACACCAAAAGCCTAGGTAACAACCAGTCAATGATCTAGGAGACCCTCTCACAGCCCTCCATCATGGACCACTTTGCGTTCTAAGTGGAAGGGGAAGGACATTCTTGGATCACCCCTATTATGGAGTACCTACAGTCTGGAACCATACTTTTCGATCCGAAAGAAGCCTCTAAACTGGTTAAGACAATAATCAAGCACACCATCTATAACATATGGTTATACTGGCGTGGGTTTTCATCACCCCTCGTCAAATGCCTCACACAAAAGGAAGTAGAATATGTTTTGGTTGAGGTTCACGAGGGAAGCTACGAATACCACTTAGGAGGTAAAGCCTTAGCCCTAAAGGTATTAAGGGCAAGATATTACTGGCCAACAATGGAGGCTGACTCCCATGCGCATGTCCGGGTCTGTGATAAATGCCAACGTCACTCGGATCATTATCAGGCTCCCTCAGAGGAACTATCCATGATGTCAGTGCTCTGACCGTTCTACAGATGAGGTATTGACTTCCTGGGCCCGTTCCCCCAAGCCCGGGGTCAATTGAAATATTTGGTGGTAGCAATTGACTATTTTACAAAATGGATCGAGGCAGAACCTTTGGTCACGATTACTTCAGCATAAGTTCAGAAGTTCACTTGGTGCCACATTATCACCAGATTTGGCGTTCCAGAGTCTATCGTGACAAACAACGGAACCCAATTTAAGGATAAGGGTTTTGAGGAATTGCTTATTGAATTAAAAATCAAACACCACTGCAGTTCTGTCGATAATCCTAGAACAAATGGGCAAGTCGAAGCTGTCAATAGAATTATCATCCGGGGAACCAAAAGAAGGCTAGACAAAGCCATGGGAAACTGGGTTGAACAACTTGATCATGTTCTCTGGGCCTATCGGACTACACCTCATTCCACCACAAGTGAAACTCCCTTCAAACTCACCTATGGTTGTGAAGCTATGATCCCGGTGGAGGTAGGAGAACTGAGCTTGCGTCACCAGCAGTTTTCACTTGACAACAACCAAGACTAATAAGGGAAAACTTGGATTTGCTCGAGAAAAGAAGACACGTCGCCCATATACATGATGTTGCCTTTAAACAAAAGACGGTGGCCAAATATAATTTGAAGGTAGTTCCAACCAGGAGATCTGGTGCTTAGAAGAGCAGACATCAAATAGAAAAATGTCTCCCAAGGGAAATTAGCCCCTAATTGGGAAGACCCCTACCGTATCATCGTCAGCACTAGCAAATGAGCTTACACATTAGAAATGTTAATAGGCAAGCCGATTAAGAATTATTGGAATGCGAATAAACTTTGAAAATACTATAGCTAGATACCCATAAAGGCCTAGTCTTTTAGTAAACTATGTTTGATCTATCCCAATTTTGATGATTATATACTCTCTATGGACTTTCATCCTTAAGTATATCAATAAAACAAAGTTATTCAGATATCACTTTCTCTACATTACTTAAAGTCCCAAAGAATTCTCAAGACGAACACCACCTCAAGACATTCATTTTGGATCATGAGGCATATTAAGAAGCCCAAGTTAAGAGGCATAACACACTAAGCGCTCGAAGGTGCTTTGGTAGTAAGTTGTAAGGTTAACACTCATCTTCAATACTTGACATCGACCATTTTAAGGTAAAAAAAATTAAGTGGCAGTGTGGATCCCAACATTGGTGGCCCTCCTTTATACCTAAGCCAAGTAGGTGTCAAGCGCCAAAGTACTTTGGATAACAAACCTCAGGCCAAGGTTTTAAATTATACCTAAGCCAGGTGGGATCCCAAATACCAATATAGTTAGTGAAGGACCCCGGGCAAGGTTTAATTATAAATTATACCTAAGGCAAGCGGGATCCTAAGTGCCAAGTCATCTTGGATATTAAATCCCAAGCTAAGGTGTTGTTTTTGCCTAAGTTTAGAATTTTGAATGCTCGATATTATAGGCATTGGACCCCGTACTAGGGTATTATTTTTCCCTAAGTCATGTGGAATGTTATGCACTCGATATTATGAGCGTAGGACCCCTGGACCATGGTTTCTCAACTACCGAAAACATTCCTAAGCCCACGAAATGGTTGCAAAAAACATCATAATGGGTGTTGGGCCCAAAATAGACCATGGAAAACAAGCAGGCAAGCAACACAAAGTAAATAGAAAAAGAAAATAAATTAAACACCCTGGCTATCGGGGTAATTGTCTTTACAAAAATTTAAATACCCCATGTAGGGGGCAAAAAGAAAGAAAAAGGAAAGGATCAACCCTCAACTTCATCTTCTTCTAGGATCTGAGCGGCAACCAGAGTAGCACTAGAATTAGCCCGAGCAAGTTCCTCCGCTATAACAAGGTGCCTATCATAGAAAACCATTTCAGAGTTAAGGTTTTCTAAGACCAAAGTAATGTCGAGTTTGAAATGTTGAATTTGAGCCACAGGGTTTTGGAACTGCTTTCCCCTAATATTTGTGAAAATTGTGTCTAACTCCTCAACATCTTTCTCCAGTTGTGCTATGTGAGCCTCGAGGGTGGTGATGGTTTTGTTGGCTTTGGACTTTTCTCTCTTCCTGACAGATTTGGAGTCGGCCAATTCCTTATCTAGCTCTTGACTCCTCGTTTGAGCGTCCTCATTCAGCTTAAGGGCTGTAGCAAGCTTCCGGGAAGCTTCCTCTTCTGCCACCTTAAATTGATCCGCCATGCTCCTATCGGCCGCCATGATAGTCCTCTCTAGACAACAGGCTTTAGCAGCAGCCCGAATTACAAAAGTCTAAGGCTTAGCCAGAGTTTGGGTTGTACTCCACTCGATGATGTGCTTCACTACTTCGTTGCTCAAAAGCTGCTCTTCGATAAACGGCCCAGCATCTGAATGCCTTGTAATCATGGGCATGAG
The DNA here is from genome assembly GCA_029884605.1 of Ormosia emarginata. Classification (NCBI taxonomy): domain Eukaryota; kingdom Viridiplantae; phylum Streptophyta; class Magnoliopsida; order Fabales; family Fabaceae; genus Ormosia; species Ormosia emarginata. The sequence goes on along the minus strand of JAQQTP010000073.1, from coordinate 925,760 downwards.
GTCCTCTTTTTACTCATATCCATCCTCTAAAGTTACTCTTTTGCCCTGATCCGCAGAGCTCTCGACTTTTCTCTTCCTCGCCTGAAGAGGCTGGGTAGGAGAATCTGGCTGATCGAGAGTTTCTTCAATAACAAGATCCCAATCAGTGGACCCCAGAACAATAGGCACAGGGACATTGGAAGGCCATGCTCCTCCTCTTCTAGACCTCAAAGCCTTTAAGGCGACAATTGAATGTCCAGACGCCATGCTTGTTGAAATAAAACAAGATAAGAAAAAAAGTCAAAAAAATTAAATTGCAAGTATGAGAAAGGTAAAGCGCAAAAACCTAAGGCATACTCTGGATGTCAATATCCTAGCTCCTACCTAGCAAAGCAAAAAGATAATCATCACCAAAAGTGTGGAGGACTTCTCTGACTTTGATAAGCCCATAATCATTGGCATATCGAGTTATAAACGTAACACACTCAAGGTCCACCTGACTGAGATGCTCCTCGTATTTTTCAAGTAACTCGATAAGAATGCTCCAGGCCTCGTGCGTCTAGTACAATAGGAACATGAGCTCCCCATCAACTTTCAAGAAAAAGGGATGGGTTCTCGCCGCCCCAATGAGCTTGAAGAACCTTCCTTTGAACTCCTTAAAGTTTTCCTGAAACACAGTGAAGGCTTTGTGACCAAGTCTCAATCGAATGGTCAGTCAATTCTTCTTATACGCCGCACCTTGAGGACTTACTCGAGTGTAAAAGTAGAAAAAAAGTATTCTCTAAATGCAACAACCTTATTATTTGGCAAAACCTCTCAAAAGCAAGTATGTAGCCCCAACCGTTATGATGGATCTGAGTCTGAACTACACGTAAGGTCTGAAGAATTGCAACCTGGAAGTCGGTGAAAGGAAGCCAGAGCCCCAATTTCACAAAGAAGGGCTCGTATAGAAACATGAAGTGCGGGTCCGCTTCTCTACTCAAACATACCCTCTCGTTCCATTCCGGAGACAGAACTTGGTACTCTCGATCTCGAGCCTTCTTTTCTGTCAATTCTAAGTACTAAAGTGATTGCCTAAGAACATCCTCGGAAGACAACATGGACAAATGATCCCAGACGTCATCCCCAACCCACAGGTATATTAATCCCGAACCGCGCCGTATTCAGATGGCATCTTCTTTAGGTGGAGCTCGGACTTCGAAAACTAGTGCCTGGGGTCTTGCTCTTCTTCTTCCTCTGGCCATAAAGATCTTAGGAACACCCATAGAGGCCAGTAAGCAACTGTCAGAATCAATTAACATAAAGATTCAAACACGGAAGGGGGCAAACAAAAAAAAATAGTTCACACCCACATACCAGCCTCCACGCTTTCCAATGTCTAAGTTTCAGAAGGATACCTCCGTTGTGCCTGGCACGACAGAGGAGGTGCTCCGAAGGGGTAACACCATTGAAGAGGCTTAAAAATCCTAACTCTACTTTGTTGAAAATGAAGAAAAGAAATGCATTCCAATAAGGAGCGCACAACTACTCTATTACTAAAAAATGACAGAAGCAAATGAAAGAAAGACAATAATGGGGTCAAAAGAGGACATACCTTGTGTAAGGTGTAGGATTGGATGAAGAAGGAAGTAAAAATGGTTGAAAAATGCTTCACAACCACGCCTCTCTGCAGCATGAAATCTCCAGGAAATATTTAAACCACCAGGAAAACTTTCAGAAATAGTAAAGTAAGGGCGATGCACCCCCAACCCCTATTTATGTAGACTAAACGGTTTGGGGGCATTCTCGTCTTCATAGTCTAATTTTCAAAAGACATTCATCATGACGCGCGAAGTGCTATACACGTCTATCCGGTTAAAACGTGCCATATGGCCCTCACGACTGCCGAAGTAGTTAAAAGGACAGTTGCGCAACAACTCAAGCATTAAGCAACCTCTGAAGGATGAGTCAGAATTCTTTCCATAGACCCCGATTGTGCCCGATGTAGCCACCTGAAATACGGCGTGCGAAGATCAGCTCAAACCATAGATATCATAGAAAAATCAAGAATGATCAACGATCAAGTCAAAATTCTTAGCCCCACCTAGTATACGAACCTTAGAAGCAAGAATTTAAGCTTGTCACTTCGTTGTACCAACCAAATACCAAGTTGGGAGCAACTACTTAGCATTACTATAGGGTGAGCGTTGGACTCACCCCGGTAAAAGATAAACAACGCGAATAGAAGAAAAAGGAAAAAGAAAAAAGAAGATACAAAACAAAATTCAAAAGAAAAGAATTTTTATTGATTATTCTCATTTCATACATCGTCATACATCAAAAGGGAAGGAAAATATTGAAATCAAAAGTATTCAGGAAAAAGTAACCATTGGAGAACTCAGGTAGGGGAACCAACATCACCATCACGGCGTCCTGGATCATCGCCATCTCCACAGTTCCTTCGAAACCAGCATCGATCTCTTCCTTGTTGAACAAGCTTTGAAGAACTTTGGCAAATTGGAATGGAACACTGCTGCCATGATCTGGAGTCATTACATTCCCAATTCTTCTTCCCTGCCTCCTTCACAATGATAATAAAAGTCAGCATAACCCTAAGTTCCTTCAAAGCATGGAGGGCTGCTCTAATAGGCCCTCCTACTTATCTGACTGCACGTAGAGAACTGGCTTAATGTCTTCAAATCGTTCAGGAAGGAGGAGGGGCAAGGACTCTGTTTCCCCGAGTGTCTCCGACCAACACGACAGAAATCATAGATCTTCCTGGAAATAATAGGTGGATCAAACACACCCACATATGTCAAAAAAGAAAGGCTTCTGTCGTCCATTACGTCAAGAAAGAAAGGCCTCAGTTAGAGGGATTGTTTGCAAAAATGGTCTTCGCAGAGGGCAAAACCCTCCTTATATGAACAGAAAATGAAAAGAAAATCATTATCTAGAAAATGATCATTCTCAATCTCGAAGCAAGAAGTATGCAACAAAGGGAATGTCAACTTCAATGCAAACATTCGCTATTTATAGAGAGAATGGAACATTTTCATTGGTCCCAAGAAAGGTGAATTGATCACATGATGGGAGCTACGTTTTAATGCTCCTCACTTTTGATTGGTCACAAGAATAGCGGGCAGTTGGGAAACAGTACAAAATTGATATATTCTTAAAGGATCTTTAATTCTCAATAAAGTCAAAATAACAATTTCCAAAGACATCTCAAATTGTTACAATTGTAAAAAAAGACAAAAACCCTATGAAATCATGCACGGGGGCAACAAAGGACACATCTTGGATGACAGGATGACAAATAAAGCAATAATCCATCACAGATTCCAATCTCACATGCCAACCCCAGAAGTATTCCATAATAATGGACCTCGGCCCTTTTGGATTTTTATATTTACTGTGCACTGAGTGTTCTCTCCAAAATTGGTATCTTGATACTTAATTGTTCCACTTAAGCGCCAAGCTGGGGCAACTATTCTGGACCGTAATCCGAGTTCATAACCCATAGACCAACCTAGTACGTATGCCCGCTGGAATCTGACATCAACGCTCTCGGCATGAATATGCTTACCATGGACCCCCAGGAATATATGTCGGACCTCGGTACTGGATAGTAACAACTTTACTGTGAGATCTATGCAATAGATAAATCTTCATGATATCAGTCATTGTTAATCATGATCTTACGGAATAATAACATCATAACTACCATACTGGTATTCTAATAATATAGGAATCCTCTATAACTAAATAAGGAATATATCTCATCCTGCTATTATAACGGAAACATATCTGTCCATTATGAGGATGTATCTATCTAACCTCTGTAAATACTAGGCTAAGTCACTCTAATATGATATCTTGCATCTCACTACATAAACCCTACTTGTGCACTTCCTGACTTGAGCGTTGGAGTCTCTTTACAGGTACCCACCTCCTGGTTCAACACGCTTTGCTGCAATCGCGCAAGGAAGAAACTACCATAACGTACATATCTCAAATACATCTCTGAATCTACTTCAGAATAGAAAATATTTCTCATATATTACTTTATAATTTATATCATTCATATTTATTTAAATGATAGAATTAAAGTGTAAATATACATTAAATAGAGTGAAATTAATTATAATCAAATAATAAAAATTTACAAATATGAGATGATGTACATATATTTAAGTATATGTAAGCATTACTCTTTCACGTCGCAGTCTATCGTTGATTTAATCATTGTTGTAGAATCTTGGTAAATATACGGTGAAACCACGTGACAAATACATTTGACTTATTCTTTTATTTCATGTACCCTTTATATAGATTCGGATTTTACAAGTTTGTTTAAGAATTGACCATAAACCAACCACACCTAATAAATAAATAATAATACTGGTGGAGAATCGCAACCACGCAAGATACATTCTTCTTTTGTTTGGTCACAATATAAGCCTTAGGTGTCCCCGTTCCCTCTAAAACAATTTGACCAAGAGAGGAAAAAAAACCTCGAAAATAACCTGAATTTTTTTCTTTTTTATAAGAGATAAAATATATTATATCACATTTTTTTCATTTTTTTTTTACCTTACCAAATTTTTCCACACTCTTAAAACGTGAGACTAAATTCACACTCGGATACTTAGATCACTCCCACCACATATATTTAAATATATTATGACAATGGAGCAGTCATTAATTCATAAATTAAGAGATAAACCTCAACTAGTTAAATGTGTTGAACTCGGCTAGTCCTCAAAGAATTTGAAAATCTTATATATGTACGTACCCAACTTGTTGAGCTTTTTTTTTTGGGGGATTTTATATATAGACATACGTACAGCACTTTTGGAATTATTTCATATAAATTCTTTGTCAATTATAGAAAAAATTATTAATCTTGAATTTAATATTTACTTTTAACATAATTGCATTGGATAGAAGTTAGGAATTATTATGATATCCTTATGAGTTCGACATCTAAAGAGACTTGTCAAGCATTTATTGATTGATGATTTTATAATAATTTAAGTCTATTAAATATAATTAACTATAAAAAATTCAATGGACAAATTTGAATAAACTCATTGCCTTCCATATGAAAAGCAAAAGGGATAGTTAAATTTGTTAAGGTAATTTTTGGATGTTGTGCTATTATTTTTGGATTAGTTTGTATTTATCAAATTCAAGCCTAATGTTAAAAAAAAAGGGAAGAAAGAAAAAATTAAATTAATTTGCACCGTTTAAAAAGTAAAAAAATAAATGAAATATTTGAACATGAATTTTTTTATATATAGGTTATTGATCTCAATATAAATAAAAAGAATTAGTTTGAGATTTTTTAGGACAAATTAATGTGGGATTTTAAAGGTAATGAACTAATTAATAATGAGAATAAAATATTTGATAATTAACCCTATATATCAAAATGGAGGGAGGGAAAGATGGGTACAGACTAATCCCAGGAGAAGTTACTATAGATAGTTGAGTAAGTCATACCTGTAACAACGTCCAATTCAAGGACATTGGAGATCTGAGGTCCGAATCGGAAGGATCCGCCATTAATGCCAGCATTAGAAAGCGTGCCTCCAACTGACAAATACAAATAGTTAGTCCAAGAGAGGGGTGTGAGTCCACATGCAAGAGTTGCACGCAACACATCATTCCAAATCTGTTCACCACCCACATCAGCATAATAACCCAAGGGACTCTTCCCATCAGATACTATAATCCTAGAACCATTTCTGAAACCGTTCAGCTGAGTCATATTCACCACGACCCCATCGTGTGTCATGGCTTGTCCATTAGCCGAGTGGGCTTGCCCTCTTGGTGCTATGGTGAAAGGGATGGGAAGAGAGTTTGAGTACTTTATCAAGTCCGAGATATCATGTACACTCGATGGCTCAAGAACTGCCAATGGTTTTTCATGAACTATGTGGCCAAAATCAGTTGAGGCTAGTGAAAGTGTTTGAGGGTTACGAGTAAGCTTTAGGGCTAGCTCTTTGGGTGCTTGGAAGGGTGACCATGGGTGTGGTTTTCCCTCTGTGAGCACTATGCCGGTTAGCCATAGCAGAGCCAATGCTTTTGAAAGCAAAAAAATATTCCTTGCCATTTTTGGGAGAGAAGCTGAATTAAGTTGGTAATGCCCTTTTGCTTTGAATTGGTGATTATATATAGAGTAAGGTATGGAGAGACTTGTAAGGAGAGAATGAAGGTACATTGTGATAAGCTGATACTGTTTATTACTTGATGTAATTGATACAATTAGTATTGTTACAATAAATATACATTAAAATCATGTATCTATTAATGGACAAATTATATTCGTATGGTTAATTGATCACGAGTTAAAGAAGTTGCCTCCAAATGACTATTTGGAAGGTCCTCATCAAAGATACGTGCGGAGTTAAGAATTAAGTCTACTATTTTTATATTAAAATCATATTTATGGTTCATTGTTTTATTAATTTTTAATTTTTATTTAAATTTAATGTTAAATTTATGCTACCCTGCTTATCACAAATTGACATACGACTATCAATTCAAATCTAGAAAACTCAACGCAAAATGACCATTCAAATTCAAGGCAGCATATGTGTTGAAATATGGGTTTGTATTGATTGAGTTGAAAATATACAACACACCTTTGCTACATTTATAGCAGTTTATATCCACAAAAAAAATTAACAAACTACGATTCTTATCCTATTAATATGAGATTTTATCTATACAATTCTGTTATGCATTTTGTTATCATACATTATCACTATCATTCTGTTACATTCATTCTTATCCTCTAATACTCTCCATCAAGTTGGAGGGTGAGAATTATGAACACCCAATTTAACTGTTAATTCTTGAAATGTCTTGACAAAATATTAATTGACTGGTTTAACTAGTGGGTTATCGATCAAATTATTTAAAATAAAAAACATATTTTTATGAAAAAATTATATTCATAATTATAAACTATTATTTATTATCAGAATCTAATTAATTTTTATATTATAATTCTCAATTTTTGTAATAATAATTATATTTCATAGACTTTAACTATTCAATTCTACGCTGCATTCATTATCTTATCTTAAATTATTTTATACCAATGGTACCCCATACTGACGAGTGACATTACCAGCATTTTTTACTAATTTCGTTTCCCAACCCGTGCAAGTTTGAAGTGAAGTATTTAAAAATAAAATAAAAAACAAAGAAGAGTGTGTACAAAAAAAAAAAGTAGAGTGGGTGACTGGGCGACAAAATCCAAGTGTCTAGGAATAAATTATCAAGGTAGTTATCGCTGGTTAGGTGTTGAATAAAAGGAAAGATTCAGTTTGTAAAGTAGATGGAGCCACTTCACATGCAAGCAATTTAACAAAGCTTCGTTATGATTAATTAAGGAATTGAAAATTAATTAATTATCTCTTGTAAAAAGAATAAAAGTTCTAACTTTGATGTCAGTTAGGTACAACTTTGAAAAAAGTAATGAAAAATGCATGGATATAGTACACCTTTACAAAATAGTAATAGTCGGATTATATAATATTTAAAGGTTATGGAGATAAATTATCTTATATTTAAGTTCAATTAAATGAGACTTTTAGCTAAATATTAGTCATTAATTATTAGGGGCACAACGCCCTCACAAAAGCAAGAGGTACAAAAGAATTTCTAAAAATTTGCATGAAAACTTATCCTTAGGTTTTTCATTTATCGAACTAACAGAAAGTTATAGGATTTTCTTACAAGTTGTGGTGGGGGATCATACATTAATTGTTACTTGCAAGCAACTAATTGCTTCAATAAAATTCACTGCTAATGTGTTTTCTTTTAAGGGATTTTCTATAGAATAATCAAAGATTAATAATCTTAGATGACTTTGCAATGGGATTTTTTTTAGAAAAATAAGAAAATATAGTTAGATATCATAGCAAGAAAGACATGAAGTCGTGCTAACTATGTAATTATTTGTTGGTCAAGTTATTGTGAAGATATTGGTTGACAAAAATAATATTGGGTATACAATCCAAGCCAGTTGCATTCTATTTCATTTCTATCCTTGATTTAATCACTGTTGTAGAATCGTCCTAAATATAGTGTCAAATCACGTGACAATTACATTTAACGTATTCTTTTATTGTTTTTTGACTTTATATAAGAATTGACCATTAACCAAGTACCACATCTAACAATAAATAAATAATAATACTAATGGAGAATAACAACCCAAGCCTTTGGTGTCACTGTTGTAAAATCGTAGTAAATATAGTATCAAATCACGTGACAATTATATTTAACTTATTCTTTTATATTTTTTAGTCTTTATATGAGAATTTATAAAATACGTACACATCATTTTTAAAGATATATTTACGTGTAAGATATATATTCATATTAGATACATAAAAATAAATATATATAGTATATATATTTCATATATTTTAATATATATAATTAAAAAATTATTTTTTAATTTAGACATATCTTAAACACCATTCAACGCACTTAAACATGTCAAAGACATGGTTTGGACACGCTTGCATGCGTCTAGAATACGACTCATTAATATTTTTTAAATTAGTTTCTATAACTAATGTCTAATTAGTAAGCTCGTAACTCACATAAGTTTAATCACATAACTGACATTTTAAATCACTATTTTCATATACTATTATTTTAAATTTTATTTTTTCACAAATCACTATTAAGCTTTTAAATTTTATCTTTTCACACATCATTATTTTCATATATTTCTTTTACTTGTACTCGTATCAAACCGTCTACTTCATCATCACCGAAACTTATCTCATACTACTATTTTTTCTAATTAATTTTTTAGATATACATATATTTGTACATGATTAATTCTATTAAGAGAAGTTGATTTTAAAAAAAATTAAAAAATATCAATAGAAATTATATTGCATATTTTTTAAGAAAAATTTATTATATAATAAATATTGATACATATAATATATATTAAAATATTATAATTTTTAAATTTATAAAAATGATATTAATAAATTATAATTTTTTTAAAATTTTTATATATAAATCAAATTTTTAATATATATATATATATATATATATATATATATATATATATATATATATATATATATTGTTATCTATATTCTTATCATATCTCTTACCCGTATTGTTATCTGTACTTCATAAATAAGAATTGACCATAAACCAAGTACCACACCTAATAATAAATAAATAACAATACTAGTGGAGAATCACAACCGAAGCCTTAGGTGTCCCCGTCTCCTCTTAAGCAATTTAAACGACAGAGGATAAAAAAAAAAAAAAACCTAGACAATAACCTGGATTTTTTTTCCATTTTCTTTTAAGAAACAAAATATATTTTATCACATATTTTTTAATTTTTTGTTCCTTACAAAATTTTTCCACACTTTTAAAACATGAGATTAATACTCGCTCAGATACTTAAATCACTCCAATCACATATATTTAAATACACTATGACAATAAAAGCAATGATTAATTCGTAAATTAAGTGATAAACCTCAACTAGTTAAATTTATTAAACTCAGCTAATCCTCAAACAACTTTCAAATCTTATAAGCTGCTACCTAACTTGTTGAGTTTTTATTTTTGTTTTTTTTGGATTATATATTATATATATAGACACACACACCACTTTCGGAAGTATTGCATATAAATTCTTTGTCAATTATAGAAAAGTCATTAATCTTGAATTTAAAAAATAATTAATTCATTTCCTATTATTGACCTGATCGAGATATTGAGTTAATAGATTATTGGTTCAACTAGTGAATCATTGGTCAAGTCACTTAAAATAAAAAATACTTTTATAAATAAATAATTATCAACTATTATTAATTTATTATTAGAATCAAATTAATTTTTATAGTATAATTCTCAATTATTCTTTTACCTTTAATGTTTTATAATAATTTTATTTCATAGAATTTGACTATTCAATTCTACAATTTTTATATCTCAAAAATGTTTTTGTACACCCACTTTTGACATTTATAGGATGTAATGAATGTCTCTAAGATAAATAGTTATTCTTATGTTGGATATGGTCAACTCTAATTAGGTTAAGTTAGAGAGAGTAGAATAAAGTTACCATATAAGTAATAAGGATCAACACGTATTACTTCATTGATCACTACATCCTTGATTTGTGTTGAAAAATGTATCTTAGTAAGTGGTGAACACTTCTAAGATAAATGTTGATCTGTGTGTAAGATCTGATAATTCTAATTTTAACTCACTATGTGTAATAGAAGAATATCACCACATAAGTAATTTAAATCATCACTTATTACCTCATTGATCACCACATCCTATGGGTGTACAAGTCATAAGCCTAGCTTCCATGATGGGGAGGATATCTCCATTCCTTTCACTCACATGCACGAAGTTCATCATGATGACACGTCCGAGGAGTTATGCATTTATGGAGAAGAGCAAGTAACTGTCGAGCAAGTTATGTTTATCTTCTTCTTCTTCTTCTTCTTCTTCTTCTTCTTCTTCTTCTTCTTCTTCTTCTTCTTCTTCTTCTTCTTTTCTTTTTTCTTGTTCATGAGTAATTAATTCTCATTTTACTTGAGCAAAAGGGTGGAGTTTTTGGTAATGAAATAAGGTTAGACTAATCTCTTCCTTGTGCTTAAATAATATATTATCAAGTGATCATTATATATGTTGTATTTTGTTTCCAATCAATTTAGAAACCCTCCTTGTAAAGTGGAAATCTTAATTCATTGTTGAAAAAAGATTGACACAATGAATGCTTGAGTCCATTTACAAGTGTTGGTGTATCACCTTCCTTGTAAAGTGGAGATTTTGATTTGTTGTAGACAAGAGATTGACACAATGAATGTTTTGGCTCATTTACAAGTGTTGGCGTTTATGAATAATTAAAGGAACCACAATACAACTACATATATAATCTTAAATAAACTTTAAATGTTATATTTTTCGATTAGAACCTCCGATATACGTAGATTCCAATTGAGTTATAAAAAGAGATAATTTTATCCTTAATTTATATACCAAGAGTAGATCTCTTACCTAAGCAAATCCTTTTTAATTGTGAGTAAGTTTTATCACATTTATTGTTGTGACAAATCCTTTCCTTACCTCAAAGAATTTTTCTTCATCAATTCCCTATGGATCGACTTCGGGCTCTCGAGAATTTATTACTTGAGACAACTTGCACTTGAGTTTGCAACTTATAATTCACATCAAGTTTTTGGAGCCATTGCCAGGGACTTGATTTGAAGAACAAATTTGTTGCGGTTTTCTTTCTTTAAATAAACTTCATCATCTGGTATATTCTTTCCATACTCTTTTAATTTTCTAGTTGTATTATATTTAATGGCAGGTTTCAACTGCCTACTTGTTAATATTTAATGGCAGGTCTCAACCGCCTACTTATACATTTTCTTTTCTATTTTAAGTCACTTATTTATGCTTAATTGGTATCATGATTTAAATTCTGGTCGTTTGGTTAAAACTAATCCTGATACTTTATATATCGATTTGTTTGAATTACAATCATACATAATTGACATAATGATTGAAAATGAAAGTATACACGATGAACATGAAAATCAACTGTTGCGAACTATGCGTGAATATTTGCAACCACCTCGATGTCGCGACCGATGATCGCGGCGGGAGCGGTAAAACAAAATAAATAGTTAGGAGTCGCTACCAATTTTATTTAAATTAGGAAAAATTGGAAAATTCTTTTAGAAAATAGTCTTTGAAACCAAAATCGATTCGAGAGTCGGTTATGCATAGGGAAGGGTGGAGACTTAACCCCACAGCACCCCTAATACATCCGTTTTAAAACAGTTACCCTAAATTAGTTATGCAAAACTTAATAATTTTAAAATATATTTGTTTTACCCTTTTTATATAAAAAAACTAAAAATAAATAATTTGTGAAAATTTAAAATTTGGCTTGACGAAATAAAAATTCCGCTCCTACGTATCCTTAGGTGCAATGAGGAACTCAAAGTCACGTAGTTTTATAGAAAATAAGTATGAGTTAGTTGATTTTATTTAAAGAAAAGATTTAATTTTTTTATTTTTATAAAAATTTGAATTAACAGGTCGTTGCGACTCTGTTAATCAAATTAAGGTTTGAATAGGTGAAGCTCGCGTCACGCTAGAGACGTCACCCACTGATTATTGAATTTATTACAATTTTTTAAATAATTTGAATCATTAGGTTGTCACAACTCAAATGATCCAAAATAGTTACAAAATTAACAAGTTGTCACAACTTAGATGATTACAAAAATTATAGGGTCAACAAGCTGTCATAACTCAGTTAACCATATTTTATTCTTTAAAAAAACTAATTATTTTTAACCCCTTTTTTTAATTTTACCATTATTTTTAGTCCTTATTTTCATTTTTTTTTCCTATTTTTAGTTGGCCCATTAAGTTATAAACCCATTTCTCCCAAAAACAAAAAAATATTGTTAATAATAAAACTAAAACTATTCAGAACCTAAAGAAATAAAAAAAGGAAGAAATAAAAAACTTATACAGGAAAACAAACAAACAAAGAGGTGGGGGATATTTTAGATTATATACAGAGGCAAGAGGAAAAAAGATGAAGGCTAGCGGTGGGCTGGTCCAAGGAGCGGTGAGGTGGGAGACGACTGCGACGCGAGCTAGCAGCGCGATGGTGGCTGGTTCGGCATCAGGTTTACCGGCAACAGATCTGAGCGGCACGATGGTTCAAACTGGTTCACAGGGAGACGACTCTGTCGGTAGTGCTCAGAGCTTGACTAAACGGCTGGGTTGCATATTGGCAACGAGGGCGGCTGATGCAGGTCGCGATTCAGCGACGAGCAGGTCGCGCGGCTGGTTCTGAATCTGGGCACGTCGTGTAACATCCCGAGAAACATGTTAGGCTTGTAAATGGTCACAGAAGTGGCCTAGTACTTACTTAACATGTCAGTTCAGTTTTGTGATAAACTGAATCAGTTTAGGCACTTTGCTATAACACAAAAGTTAAAAAGTAGCTTAAAATGACTCAAATAGTAGCATAAATTGCTAAGTTGAGGGAAACAAGTATGGATAACTTGTTTCTAGGTCACAAATGAGTTAAATAAGGAACAGTTAAAATTTGAGAATAATCGGAGTTAGTTTGGTATTTTTAAGCATACTGGTTGTGCTTTTAATGCTAGATTGACTCCCAGTAGATATGAAAAAATAGAATAAAGGTGAAACAACAATTTAGATGAATCATAGTATTTATTCTAAAGTTGTAGGAAGCTGGAAAACTTGAATTAGCACAATTCAAGTGTCCTTAGCAAATATAAGTTTCAACATAGAAACTTAAGTTAGACTTTTCTCTAAATTTCGTCTATGTCCCTATCTCATTTTCTCTCTTATCCCCTATGAGCCTTAACAGAAAAATAGAAAAGAAATAAAGGAAAGAGAGAAAGGAGAGAAGAGAGGAAGGGGAAGAAAGAAGAGGAAGAAAATCCAAGGAGCAAAGCTCAAGAATCAAGGCCAAAGCTTCAAGATCAAGAATCTTCAAGAGGTAGGAGTTATTCTTTCTCAACTCTCATCTCTTCTCTTTTTACCTCATGCTTGCTTGAGCATGATTAGGTAAGATTAGGTTGATGGAGTAAATATGGTTTCAAAAGCCAAAGTATGGGTAGAGTTTAAGAATTAAGTTAGAAAACCATGCAAGTTTGGTTTTAGGGGTGTGAGGTTGGTTGGAAAACTAACATCACAACACCCCAAGCTGCTGCAGTTACTATTCTGGATCAAACCAAAAGTTGTAATCAGTTATGGATTCTCCATAACCTATTATTACACAAGGCAGAAGATGTGTGAGCATGGAATAATCGGTTATGGCTTGGCCATAACAGATTATTCCTTCTGGACAACATTTTACATGGAAAGATAACCAATTAGACAAAATGTCTAACCGGTTATCCATGCTATTGTGTAGCCTCTGACTTATATAATAATCGGTTATGGAGTGAGCCTAACCGATTATATTGTGTTTACTACGCAACAATGAAGATGTATTTTGAAGATAACAAACATGAGGATGATGAGAAGACTAAGTCGAAGTGTTTCAAGATTAGTCTTAAGACTTAGGATCTATCATGTATGGAGCTGTCAATTAGATATCTCAATGGTTAATTTTAAAAGATCTAAAATAATCTGTTTCTTAAATTAAACTGAAGTTTTAAAATCACTTTTGAAAGATCAAAGCTTTTAGAAATTAAAAATAAACATTTCGAAGCAATTTAGAAAGGTTTTTTAACTGTTTTTAACAGAGGTATTCGAATACCTCAATATGGTATTCGAATAACATGATTCGTTAACTTATACTTTGATCTTGTAGAATACCTCATATGGTATTCGAATACCCTAGTTTCAGAATGAACCTTTTTAAATGAGGCATTTCTAGATACCCCATATTGATTCTTTATACCCCGATTTCGAAACATGCCTTTTTTAATGAGGTATTCGAATACCCTTGATGATTCAAATAACCCCAACTTAATCAGAACAAAGCTTTTGAATGAGAGGTATTCGAATACCTCCTGCAGGGTATTCGAATAACCCACGGAATCGAGAACTGGTTTTTGAATTCATACGAGAATTAAAACCAATTAATGTCAAATTAATGCTCCCAACGGCCATTTTCTTCTACGAGCTCTATAAATAGAGGCCTTCTCGATGAACCCCTGGACATTCTCATTATTTCTTGCTTTGTTAAAAATGAGTTTACATTATTTTCTCTCTTTCTCTCAGCTTTAACATTGAATCTTTGAGATATCTGTGAGAGATGAAATTTCTTTAGTGCTTCAATTTGTAATTATTTACTCGAGTGAGAGTTTCTCTTCTTCATCTATTTCTCTAATATATTGTATTGAGGGTGAGGTATCCTCGGATTGTATAAAAGGTGAGGTATCCCCGATTGATTGAGGCTTGAGCACAAGGGTAGAGTTTCCATGTGTGAAAAGTGCTCTATTGTGTAAAGGTTACAAGCACTGTTTTAAGCTTGTCTTGAATAGTGAAAAATCTCGAACCGTGTTTCGGGACTGGACGTAGGCCACAAGTGGTTGGTGGTCGAACCAGGGATAAATCTGCTCTTTTTTCTTCCCTTATTCTCTTTATTTTATGCACTTTATTTATTGATTCCTGCAATTTAATTATTAATTGTTCTTCCTTTTCTCATCTCTTCCACGTCCTTTAATATTTAAATTCAGCAAAGTTTATTTGTTTAAGGCTTTTGCAAAAGTTTTTGTTACTCAATTCACCCCCCTCTTGAGTACTGGAAGCCACTTGGTAACATATATAGCATTTCACAACAGTTTTTAAATGAGCTCTAACTGATTATATTGAGATAATAACCAGTTATAAGCTTTTGGAAACTAGATTTTCACACTTCCAAGAGTAAGAGCAGCCTTAGTTAGTTAATAGTTTGATTGATTAAAGATCAATCAATATAGTTAAAGGAAGTTTGAAGCTCTAGGAGCTTTGGATAAAGCTGAATGCATGGTTATTAGTTTTGATCTTGTAGAATCCATTGGTTTCACTTGAGTGGTGAGTTTGAGAATGGATTTCTAGATGTGGGATTGATTCTTTAAATCCATGTTTGAGAGAGCTAAGAGGTTGTATATGAGTTACAACATGAAGAGGTGCCTTGAATGATGATAGAAATCATCTAAGAATTGACCTTGGGTGAGAACTTGGTTGATTATGGCATAATAAGGTGAAAATGGTGTTTTTCTGTAGAAAACCACCATATAATCGATTACCATGAGTTAATAATCGGTTGTGGAGCTTGTTCAACTAGTATTTTCATTTCTGAGTTGATGAATAACCGATTATGAAGAACTCATAATCGGTTATGTTGTTTTAAAGAATCAGAAATAGAACATGGCATCTTGACAGCTTGTGATATTTGTTGCATAACTCGAGTTGTAGACATCAGAATTAGTTGATTCCAGTGCCATTGGAAAGCTAAGACATAAGGCTTCATGTGGTAAAAATTTTAGAATTTTTGAGCAAGCCAATAAGTACCAGTTTCTGTTTGAATCCAAGGAAGATTCTGCAGAAAAAGGCATTCTGGCAGTCAGTAAACCAGATTGCATAATTTCTTGCTCCGATGTCGTATGAATATGAAACTAGTTCCATTTTAAAGCTAACATGTAAGGCTTCTTGTCTGTAAAATTTCAGAATTTTCCCACATGTAATTTATTCCCAGCTTCAATTTAAAGTCAGGTCAGAAACGGGTAAATCAGAGAATGTCCTGTTTTGACCTCTGCACAATGTCGCATAACTTTGGTTACACTTAGCCAAATGAAGCAAGGTTTATGGCATTGGAAATGTATGAGAAAGAGCTATATGCTCATAAAATTTCAAAATTTTTGAAGTTATGATGCCTAATTGGTGCAATCTTGAAAATCAACCTTTTTAGGCAAGATTTGAGGTATTTTAGGTATGGTTTAAACCCTATGAACACTAGTAACTCTTTTAAGAGTTAGAGTTGAGTGTCATATGACTTAATTGGCAGTATTTGAGTACCATAGGACCTAGTTTGCATGAGATGATTCCCTTATGGGTTGAACCTAGCAATTGGCTCCCATATGGGTTGAACCCTAGCAAGAATTGGATCCCTTATGCAATAAGGTTGAATCCTAGTAAATTGGATCCCTTATGCAATAAGGTTGAATCCTAACAAGAATTGGATCCTTTATGCAATAAGGTTGAACCCTAGTAAGAATTGGATCCCTTAAGCAATAAGGTTGAACCCTAGCAAGAATTGGATCCCTTATGCAATAAGGTTGAACCTTAGCAAATTGGATCCCTTATGCAATAAGGTTGAACCCTAGCAAGAATTGGATCCCTTATGCAATAAGGTTGAACTCTAGTAAATAGGATCCATTATGCAATAAGGTTGAACCCTAGAAAGAATTGGCTTTCTTATGGACATTGCCGGGAAAGCCTAGTAAAATGGTGACACCGGAGTATTTCATAAAAGGAATAATTATCTAAGTAGTGAACATTGCCGGGTAAGCCTAGTAAAGTGGTGACACCGGAGTGTTTCATGAAAGAACTAGTTTTCCAAGGCTAGGCCAAGGATGTTAAATCTGATGCCAGGCTTTGGATTAGTATATCCTACGCTAGGCTGTGGATAAGAAATCCTATGCCAGGCTATGAGGATTAGTATATCCTATGCTAGACTAAGGATGAACATATCCTAGGTCAAGCTATAGATAAGTAGGCTTAATGCCAAATGAAGGAATACAATTCGTAAGTATAAATAAGTTACATATATGAGTTTTAATTTAGAAATATATCTTTGTATATATTTAGTTTTAATACCATGAGATATAAGTTTTTACTGAGAATTTTATATTCTCGCCCCGTTATGTTTCATGGTTAGCAGGTCAAGACCCTACAAAAGGGTAAGAAGATAGAGAAAGATGAAGAATTAGAAGAGTTTAGTTGTATGTTTTTAATTCAAAGCTTATGTATTATTTTATAATTGCTTTGAAAATGTAAAAAGTTGTATATTTGTATATGACTTGTAGATATGACTCTCCATAATGATTTGTTTAAATGTTATGGATTAGTTGATGATTAGGTTAGAAGTAGCATATCTAATACTATTTATCCAGGTATATGTCAGATGTACTAGGGTACAGATATTAGGATGTTACATTATGGTATCAGAGCAGTTCATCCTGTGAGCTGGGGTATAGACTGACTAGGCTTATGCCAGTTTAGAGTTTTTCGCTAAGTGTTATGCATTGCTTGTCACATATGTAAGATGTGTTGATAGGATTGCATGACAAGCTTTAAGTTAGAATGTTAATGATTACTGTCACACGTAGTGTGTATAGGGAACCATTACTTCACCAAGGTGAGTTAGGAGTAATGGGAACTTTTCTAGTGAAGGATCAACTGTTATAGTTGAAGTGTTCTGTGAGATAGCAACTGCTAGGAGAAAGCAAATTGTTATCATAAGCAAAATTTTGGAAGAGATGGAAGTAATTTCATCTCAGCAGCTAATATCACTAATACAGTCAGTGTATGCAGTAGTGGTAGCAAGAGACTGAAACTCCCAAAATCTCTCAAAGTTTAGAAAGGCCAATCCTACATCCTGTAAGGGAAAGTAAGACCCGTTTGGAGTAGATGAAGTAGCCTATGAAAATGGAGGAAATCTCTATAGTTGAGGTTTGTTTAGATGATCTGCGAGGTTTGGTTATCTCCTATATGTTAGAAAGGAGATAGAGTTCTCAAGACCTGAATAAGGCGGCGTGTTAATGCGCCAGTAAATGGTTAAGTTCAATGAAGTAAGAGATAAGTACAGAGCAAGTTACAGAATCGAACATCAATCCATAGAACTCTGAGTTAAGGGGTTGTAGCGGTCGTTTTTCTATATTCACCATTCTTTATTTGTGAAGGCTAACGAAGGATGGATAGTATTGAGTTCTTCATGTTACTCGAAGTAAAATCATGAGTAAGTAAAGTTGAGTTTCCAATATTTTTCTACGTGAGTTATAGTATCATTAGATACTTATAGAATAAAGAGAATAGTGTTGTTAGTGCTATTCAAGAGAACAGTTGAGGGTCCCTATAACTAGCCTATAGTGGAGCAATAGTTGTAAGGTTTCCACAAAAGGAAGAGAGAAGATAAAAGGTATAAGAAGTATGCTTTTAGACCTAGTTATCTTCAAGATAAAAACTAGTTTAGCTGCAGCTCAACTGGTGAAAGGCGTTTCCTTTAAGGAAAACAAAAGGCTTGGTCACGGATTTGAATCCTAGGAAGGGTTACAGACCAAAGGTGGGAAATTGAATTTTCGTACCAATGCCAGACAGACAATATTTTAGTAGATATGACGGCACCCTAGAAGTAGTGGATGGCCGTTACATTGTAAAGTGAATAGACCAAAGTGTGATAGATGAGAGAGTTCATATGAGGGCAGACCTAGTTGAGTTAGCCAAATAGTATGTTATACATATGGTTAACCAAAGCATTTTGAAATAAGTGTATGCAGAGACAGGGAGCAGTGCCTAACCTCAAAGTTCAAGCTAAAGTAAGAGTTTATACTCTGAGTAGTAAAAAGGCGACTCAGACTCCAGATCTTATACAAGATAAGGACATAGTTAAAGATGATCTCTAAGTTTAGTATATGATTCAAGAGTACCACACTCTTTGATTTCATATAAGTATGTAAAGAGATCATATTTACCTATGTTGAGTTTGCCTATGTTTTATCCTTGTCTACACCAACAGGAAAGCTAATCACAACTTCCTTAGCAAGTTTGGATTATTGTGTAAAGATAGAAGGTAAGATTTCTTTTGTGAATCTTATTAGTTTAAATCTTCTTAATGTAGACATTAGATTAGACATGGTTTTGAATTTATCAGATAAAATATTGAGGTTTATATCTGATGATTCTTCTGTGTCTATTTCTTTAGAGTCTATGTTTTAAGAGCTAAACAAGTGAACAACTTCTAAATAGAGGAGATTTAAGGATATGTTTTTCTTTTCTCCTAGTATGTGGAAGTTGAGCAAGTTTTAGGGAATATATCTATAATAAGAAGACATCCAGAATAAATTCCTAGAAAGATCAATGAGTACCACCTAAAAGAGAGGCAGAACTCTTTATAGGTATGGTAAGAGTTAAGCTAGTAAATGGTTTAAGATGTTCGGTGATCTTATGAGTTGGCAACATTTTGTTTGGTCAGAAAGAGCTGAACAAGAGACAAAGATGATGGATGGAATGCTAAGCAGAAATTAGTTATGGTGAAAGGATCATAACTTTGAGTTATAGTATCATACAGATAAGGCCAATATAGTGGTCGATGCACTAAGCAGGAAATTCCTACAGGTGTCATGTATGATAGTCAAAGAGAGTGAATTTCTTAAGAGATTTGAGAATTTGAGTCTTGCGATGATTATTATGCCACGTAGTCTCGCAGTGAGCAAGGTGGACATAGTAAAGGGGCTTAAGGACTCATATTTTAGAAGCTCGAAAAGAGAATGAAACTCTAAAGGACAATAATGAGCAGATCTTCTTAGAAACCCAATAAGGATTTGTTATGACAATAGATGGAATAACGAAGTTTAGAGACAGACTTTGTGTTCTAAGAAAGTCAATAAATCGGAAGGGATTCTAGAGAAAACTCACAAGAGAAAGTATACCATCCATCTAGAGGCTACTAAGATGTACTGAGATCTTCGGATAATGTTTGGTAGCCTAAAAGGAAAAATAACATAGCAGAATAGGTGTCCAGGTACCTTTTTCCAGAGGATAGTAAAGGGTAAAGTAAGATTGCCTAAAGTTGTCGCATGAGAAAATCAATTTTGAGGACAAAATTTTAAAAGGAGAGAAGAAATGTAACATCCTGAGAAACATATTAGGCTTGTAAATGGTCACAGACGTAGCCTAGTACTTGCTTAACATGTCAGTTCAGTTTTGTGACAAACTGAGTCACTTTAGGCACTTTGCTGCAACACAAAAGTTGAAAAGTAGCTTAGAATGACTCAAATAGTAGCATAAATTGCTAAGCTGAGGGAAACAAGTATGGATAACTTGTTTCTAGGTCACAAATGAGTTAAATAAGGTACACTTAAAATTTAAGAATAACGGAGTTAGTTTGGTATTTTTAAGCATACTGGTTATACTTTTAATGTCAGATTGACTCCCAGCAAATATGAAAAAATACAATAAAGGTGAAACAACAATTTAGATGAATCCTAGTATTTATTCTAAAGTTGTTGGAAACTGAAAAACTGGAATTAGTATAATTCAAGTGTCCTTAGCACATATAAGTTTCAACATAGAAACTTAAGTTAGACTTTTCTTTAAATTCCCTCTATGTCCATATCTCATTTTCTCTCTTATCCCCTACGAGCCTTAGCAGAAAAATAGAAAAGAAATAAAGGAAAGAGAGAAAGAAGAGAAGAGAGGAAGGGGAAGAAAGAAGAGGAAGAAAATCCAAGGAGCAAAGCTCAAGGATCAAGGCCAAAGCTTCAAGATCAAGAGTCTTCAAGAGGTAGGGGTTATTCTTTCTCAACTCTCATCTCTTCTCTTTTCACCTCATGCTAGCTTGAGCATGATTAGGTAAGATTGGGTTGATGGAGTAAATATGGTTTCAAAAGCCAAAGTATGAGTACAGTTCAAGAATTAAGTTAGAAAACCATGCAAGTTTGGTTTTAGGGGTGTGAGGTTGGTTGGAAAACCAACATCACAACACCCCAAGCTGCTACACGTTACTATTCTGGATCAAACCAGAAGTTGTAATCGGTTATGGATTCTCCATAACCTATTATTACACAAGGCAGAAGGTGTGTGAGCATGGAATAATCGGTTATGGCTTGGCCATAACAGATTATTCCTTGTGGACAACATTTTACGTGGAAAGATAACCAATTAAACAAAATGTCTAACTGGTTATCCAAGCTATTGTGTAGCCTCTGATTTATATAATAATCGGTTATGGAGTGAGCCTAACGGATTATATAGCATTTCACAATAGCTTTTAAATGAGCTCTAACTGATTATGTTGAGACAATAACCAGTTATAAGCTTTTGGAAACTGGATTTTCACACTTCCAAGAGTAAGAGCAGCCTTAGTTAGTTAATGGTCTAATTGATTAAAGATCAATCAACATAGTTAAAGGAAGTTTGAAGCTCTAGGAGCTTTGGATAAAGCTGAATGCATGGTTATTAGTTTTGATCAATTAGAATCCATTGGTTTCACTTGAGTGGTGAGTTTGAGAATGAATTTCTAGATGTGGGATTGATTCTTTAAATCCATGTTTGAGAGAGATAAGAGGTTTTATATGAGTTACAACATGAAGAGGTGCCTTGAATGATGATAGAAATCATCTAGGAATTGACCTTGGGTGAGAACTTGGTTAATTGTGGCATAATAAGGTGAAAAATGGTGTTTTCTGTAGAAAACCACCATATAACCGATTACCATAGGTAATAATTGGTTATGGAGCTTCTTCAACTAGTATTTTCATTTCTGAGTTGATGAATAACCAATTATGAAGAACTCATAATCGGTTATGTTGTTTTAAAGAATCAGAAACAGAACATGGCATCCTGATAGCTTGTGATTTTTGTTGTATAACTCGAGCTATAGACATCGAAATTAGTTGATTCCAATTGGAAAGCTAAGACATAAGGCTTCATGTGGTAAAAATTTTAGAATTTTTGAGCAAGCCAATAAGTACCAGTTTCTGTTTGAATCCAAGGAAGATTCTGTAGAAAAAGGCATTCTGGCAACTAGTAAACCAGATTGCATAATTTCTTACTCCGATGTCGTATGAACATGAAACTAGTGCCATTTTAAAGCTAACATGTAAGGCTTCTTGTTTGTAAAATTTCAAAATTTTCCCACATCTAGTTTATTCCCAGCTTCAATTTAAAGTCAGGTCAGAAACGGGTAAATCAGAGAATGTCTTGTTTTGACCTCTGTACAATGTCGCATAACTTTGGCTACACTTAGCCAAATGAAGCAAAGTTTATGGCATTGGAAAGATATGAGAAAGAGCTATATGCTCATAAAATTTTAGAATTTTTGAAGTTATAATGCATAATTGGTGCAATCTTGAAAATCAACCTTTTTAGGTAAGATTTGAGGTATTTTGGATATGGTTTGAACCCTATGAACACTAGTAACTCTTTTAAGAGTTACAGTTGAGTGTCATATGACTTAATTGGTAGTATTTGAGTGTCATAGGACCTAGTTTGCACGAGATGGTTCCCTTATGGGTTGAACCTAGCAATTGGCTTCCCTATAGGTTAAACCTAGCAATTGGCTCCCCTATGAGTTGAACCTTGCAATTGGCTCCCCTATGGGTTGAACCCTAGCAAGAATTGGATCCCTTATGCAATAAGGTTGAACCCTAGTAAATTGGATCCATTATGCAATAAGGTTGAACCCTAGAAAGAATTAACTTTCTTATGGACATTGTCAGGCAAGCTTAGTAAAGTGGTGACACCGGAGTGTTTCATAAAAAGAATAATTATCTAAGTAGTGAACATTGCTGAGCAAGCCTAGTAAAGTGGTGACACCAGAGTGTTTCATGAAAGAACAAGTTTTCCAAGGCTATGCCAAGGATGTTAAATCCTATGCCAGGCTATGGATCAGTATATCCCACGCTAGGTTGTGGATGAGAAATCCTATGCCAGGCTATGGATTAGTATATCCTACGCTAGGCTGTGGATGAGAAATCCTATGTTAGGCTATGAGGATTGTTATATCCTATGCTAGACTAAGGATGAACATATCTTAGGTCAAGCTACAAATAAGTAGGCTTAATACCAAATAAAGGAACATAATTCCTAAGTATAATTAAGTTACATATACAAGTTTTAATTTAGAAATATATCTTTGTATATATTTAGTTTTAATGCCATGAGGTATAAGTTTTTACTAAGAATTTTATATTCTCACCCCGTTATGTTTCATGGTTAGCAGGTCAAAACCCTACAAGAAGGTAAGAAGATGGAGAAATATGAAGAATTAGAAGAGTTTAGTTTTATATTTTTAATTCAAAGCTTATGTATTATTTTATAATTGCTTTGAAAATGTAAAAAGTTGTATATTTGTATATGACTTTTAGATATGACTCTTCATAATGATTTGTGTAAATGTTATGGATTAGTTGATGATTAGGTTAGAAGTAGCATATCTAATACTGTTTATCCAAGTATATGTCAGATGACGTTTTGATTTAAATGTTGAAGGTGGTGAGAGGTTTGGTAATGGTGATTTTGATGTGGCGAGAGTATAGAAAGTTGAGGTGGTGGTTGTTTGGTTAAGGAAGAGGTTGAAGGTGATGGCTTTAGGGATTTTGTGGTGGGTGTTTTGTGAGGTGAAATAGTTGAGGAAGATGATGTTGGAGGGTTAAGGAAGATGGAAGTGGTGGAGGTGGTATTGTGTTGGATTATTTATGATGGTGGAGAAGGAAAGTGACGGGGGTGAAGGTTTTTGAAGAAGATGATGAGGGTGGGTGTAGTGGCGAGTTAACTCACTTATAGTGATGAGAATGAAGGACTATGATGGAGATGGTGGCTTGGTTTAATGGTTATGGTAGATGATGTTGGTTGAAGATGGTAATGGAGGGTGAAGGTTGTTGTCAGGAGGCCACGTGAGTGCAAAAGTTTTAAGTTGAAAGTGAAAGTGTGCTTAAGCTGAAAAATCCGTCTGTTTAAAGTGAAAGGTTATGGATTTTATAGAAGGAGATTAGGTTAAAGTGTTTAAGTTAGAGTATGATTAGGATTGATTTAGGATGATAAGTTGTAATCTGTTTAGTATGAGTGTTTAGGATAACTGATGGGGTTTATTTAGGATGGGTTTGTTTAGGATTGCTGATGGGGTTTGTTTAAGATGAGTGTTTGAGTTGGTTTAGGATATGGGTTGGATCATGGATTATGGGTCAATGGGTAGGATCATGGATTATGGGTTAGATACTGGGTCAATAGGTTGGATAATGGGCAAATGGGTGAAAATTGGGTCCCTTTTCTTTTCTTTTTTTTCTTTTTTTTAAACAAAAAGCCATGGACAAAATTGGGTGTTCACACTCGAAATTCTAGTCCATCATGTTTTGTCTTTCTACTCAATGCTAACAATTTTAGATTTAAGTCAGGTATGATTTCTTTACTTCTAAATTTCTATGGTTTAGAATCTAAAAGCTCATATTTACATCTAAAAGAATTTGAGGAAGTATGTATCATTTTTAATGACTAAACTTACACTGAAGAGATTGTTAAGCTTAAATTGTTTCCTTTTTCTTTGAAAGATAAAGCAAAAACTTGGCTTAATGCTTTGAAACAAAGATCAATTGGCACATGGCAAGAAATGCAAGGTGAGTTTTTAAAGAAATTTTTTCCAACACATAAAACCAATGCTTTGAAAAGACAAATCCAAAATTTTTCCCAAAATTCATATAAAGCATATTTTCAATGTTGGTAATGTTTTAAAGATTTGTTAAATTCTTGCCCCCATCATAGTTTTGAAAAATGGCGCACTATAAGCTTCTTTTATGAAGGGTTAACACATGAAACTAAACAATTTATGGAAACAATATGCAATGACAAGTTTCTTGATAAAGAACCTGAAGAAACTTTAGATTATTTAAACCATTTGGCTGAAGATTCTCAATCTTGGCATGGTACTAATCCTTCTGAAAATTCAATTAGGTCAAACCTTGCAAGTGCTAGTAAAGTAAAATATCACCTTAGTCAAGAAGAAGATCTAAATGCTAGGTTCGCCAGTTTGGTTAGAAAGATTGAAGCCATGGAATCAGGGAAAGTGAAAGAATTTAAATCTGTGCAAAATGAAGAAATTTGTGATGATTTAGGACACTCAACAAATAAATGTCCAAAGATACCTATTTTTAAAGAAGTTGTGCATGAGCAAGTAAATGCAATGAATAATTTTAAAAAGTCATTCACCTCTTCTTTTTTACTTTCATACAATCCAGGGTGGAGAAATCACCCAAACTTCAACTGGAGGAATAATAATCTTGCACAATTTATGCAACCACCACCTCCCCAAGAACAGTATGACTCTCAAAATTCTCAAAGATATGCACCTTATGTCCCACCATATAGGAAAAACCTTGACAGAACATTGCATGCATTCATGAAAAAGAAAGAGGTCATTAATAAACAAAACACTCTTGCCATGATTGACATAAAAGACACTCTTGCCAAATTTGCGTCTGCACTCACCATTCATGAGAAAGAAAAATTTCCTTCTCAACCTCAACCGAATCTTAATATTCAGTACAGTCTAAATGAGAGTAGTTCAGAAAACTAACAAATAGATTAAGTCAAGTTAGTGATAACTCTTAGGAGTGAAAAAATTGTTGGAAAACAAATTCCTGAACCTTGTGAGAGAGATGATGAATCAATCCCCTAAGATAAGGAAGAGGTTGATAAGCCATCTGGCCAGAATGAAACCAAACTCTCGCTTCCACCCCCATTTCCTCAAGCATTAAGCAATTCAAGGAAATTAAACCACCACACTGAAATTTTTAAAATTTTTAAACAAGTGAAGGTCAATATTCCGTTGTTAGATGTTATCAAACAGGTTCCTTCTTATGCCAATTTTTTGAATGACTTTTGCACTGTTAAAAGGAAATTAAATGTTAAAAAAGGTCCTTTTGACTGAATAGGTAAGCTCCATTATTCAGAGCAATAATGTTTTGAAACATAAAGACCTTGTTTGTCCAATGGTTTCATGCATTATTGAAGAACATAAAATTGAACAAGCTTTACTTGATCTTGATGCTAGTGTTAATTTGCTTCCATATTTAGTTTATCAGCAACTCAAGTTGGGTGAGTTAAAACTAACTTCTGTAACTCTTCTACTTGTCGATAGATCAATTAAAATTCTAAAAGAAATAGTAGAAGATGTGTTAGTATAAGTTAATAAATTCATACATCCTGTGGAATTTATTATCTTAGAAACTAAACATATGGTTAATAGTTGTAAGTCAATTCTTATTATTTTAGGTCGTCCATTTTTAGCAACATCTAATGCTTTGATAAATTATAGAAATGGAGTGATGAAGCTAACATTTGGAAATATGACACTGGAGCTTAATGTTTTTAACATGTGCAAGCAACCACAGGAAGTTCATGATGAAAAGGAGGAACCTGATGGGATTGAGGCCATTGTAGATAATCATCTTCAAAAAAAGAGTTCTTTTGACCTATTAAAATTTTTTTTAATTAATTCATTTGATTCAGGCATGCAATTAGAAGAAATATTTCTGAAATATGCTCTTTGCTTGATTGTACATAGGTAATGGAATACAAAAGATGGAAGCCGATATTCGAAGAGATAAAACCCATGAATGATAATACCCATGAAGAAGTACCCACATTGGAACTAAAGCAATTACCTGCTGGGTTGAAGTACACATTTTTTAGAGAAGAACAAAGCCTTCCAATGATAATTTCCTCGACCCTTACTGGAGAACAGGAAGGTATGTTAATAAAAATACTTAAAAGGCATAAAAGTGCAATTGGATGGACATTAAAAGACATAAAAAATATTAATCCATTAATTTGTACACATAGAATACATTTAGAGGATAATGCTAAAACATCTCAATAACCTCAAAGAAGATTAAATCCATACGTGAAAGAGGTAGTTAGAGCTAAAGTTCTTAAATTATTTGATGTTGGAATTATCTATCATATCTCTAATAGCCAGTGGGTAAGCCCTACACAAGTTGTGTCTAAGAAATCTGGAATAATAGTGGTTGAAAATGAAAAAAAAAGTGAATTAATACCTACGTGAATCTCATTCAGTTGACATATGTGTATTGATTTTAGAAAATTAAATGCAGTCACTAAGAAAGATCATTTCACCTTGCCATTTCTTGATCAAATTCTAGAAAGAGTACCAGGACATCCCTACTACTATTTTCTTGATGGTTATTCAGGGTATAATTAAATACTAATTACATTAGAGGATCAAGAAAAGACCACTTTTACGTGCCCCTTTGGCACTTTTGCATATAGAAGAATGCCTTTTGGCCTTTGTAATACTTTGGCAACTTTCCAAAGATGCATGTTAAGTATTTTTAGGGACGTGATTAAGGATTATTTAGAGATTTTCTTGTATGATCTGACAGTTTTTGGAAATTCTTTTGAAAATTGTCTTCACAATTTGAATAAAGTTCTTAAAAGATGCGAAGAAAAATGATTTGTGTTAAATTGAGAAAAATGTCATTACATAGTTACCTTGGGAATCGTGTTAGGTCATGTGATATCTTCTAAAAGAATTGAAGTTGATAAAGCTAAAGTTGAATTAATTGCTCATTTGTCTTCCCCAAAAACAGTTAGAGAAGTTCGTTCCTTTTTAGGACATGCAGGATTCTATATAAGATTCGTTAAGGACTTTAGTGTCATATCTAGACCATTATGTAATCTTTTGATGAAAGATGCACCATTTGATTCGACTCAAGAATGTCAAAAATCTTTTGAAAAATTAATTAGTCTTCTAACATCTGCTCTTATCATGCAATCCCTTGACTGGTCTTTGCCTTTTGAGTTGATGTGTAATGCTAGTGATTTTGCTATTAGTGCTGTTTTAGGCCAAAGAAAGAGATGTAAGCCTCATGTGATTTGTTACAGAAGTAAAACTTTAAATAATACACAAATGAATTACACCACTACTAAAAAAGAACTACTTGCTGTAATTTTTGCATTGGACAAATTTCGAGCTTATTTAATTGATTCTTCTTTTGTTGTTTTCATCGATCATGTTGTTGTTAGATATTTAATGTCTAAGCAGGATGTCAAACCTAGGTTGATACGATGGATCTTATTGCTTCAAGAATTCAACATCACAATAAAATATAAGAAATAAGATGAAAATGTTGCTGCAAATTATTTGTCCAGACTTATAACAGGCTCACATTTTGATAACCCACATATTAATGATTCTTTTCCTGATGAATTTTTATTTTCTATCAATTTCATGCCTTGGTTTGCTAACATAGTCAATTTTCTTGTAACATGAAAGATGTTGCCTCAGTGGACATACTAAGACAAAAAGAAGTTTTTGATTGAGGTGAAAATTTTTTATTGGGATGACCCATATTTATTCAAATATTGTCCTGATCAAATCTTTTGGAGATGAGTACCTGACGAGCGCCGAACTCAGTCAAAATTATAACTGAAGTTATTACCTAAACTTGTAGTATAGTGAACAACACCGGATCGTCTCCTCAAGGATCGTACATGCAATTTGATCAAATCAAGTGAAAGTTAGAAAAAGGGGGGTTTTGATGGTTCAAGGAT
The DNA here is from genome assembly GCA_029884605.1 of Ormosia emarginata. NCBI lineage: Eukaryota > Viridiplantae > Streptophyta > Magnoliopsida > Fabales > Fabaceae > Ormosia > Ormosia emarginata. The sequence goes on along the minus strand of JAQQTP010000073.1, from coordinate 896,948 downwards.
CGCAGTGACAAGATTTAAAGAGAAATAACAATTAGAAGAACAGTCAATTCAGAAATCTATCCGAGATTAGGTGGATTCAATCATAAACCTTTCAACAAACATTTGAAGCACATTTGAATGGTTAACTTGGATATAACCGAAATCTCAGCATTAGGTCCAGAATTCACACTAGACAATCGTCCAGAATTCAATTGATAAGTGATAAACACAAATCTGCAATCGCACCATTCATGTAGATATATGTCAATTTAAGCACCGAATTCAATTAACCTAGGCACCAATCAGTAACCTAACCTCTTCAATTATGTGATTAGTTTAGATCAATCAGTTCTAAGTTTCATCATAAATTTAAATCTTCAGTTATGTGATTAATTCAGATCAATCAGTTCTAAGTTTCATCACAATACTTAATCTTAAACCAAGATCAAATTAGATCAAACATAAACAGAATCACCATTCATGTATTCAAGATCAAGAACACAGAAGAAGAAGAAGAAGAAGAAGAAGAGAGGAATTCAAATATAAATCAAATACATTACATAACCAAGGTCTCAAGAATCCAAACCACAATCTCTTTCAAGAGTCCCGAATTGATGAAAGTAACTTAGCTCTCCATTACAATGAAGGAAATCATCAAAATATACAAGAGCTATGAGAAACTATGAAGAAACAAGAAGAAACTATAAGAGAATTGAAGGAGAATACAACTTGTTGTTAATGATAACCAATGGTGCCCTTTTATAGAAGTCTAGGGTAACAAAATGACAAAGGGAGTAGGTGGCTGAGTTGGGTGGTTGAGTGGGTTGGTGAATGGGTTGGTGAGTGGAGTGGTTGAATGGAGAGGTTGAATGGGTTGGTGAGAGGAGTGGTTGAGTGGGTTGGTGAGAGGAGTGGTTGAGTGGGTTGGTGAGAGGAGTGGTTGAGGATGAAAATTTTGATGTCAGACTTGGAAGCCAAAAACGACCAACTAAACTTCAGATCCACGAAAAGTACTCTTCATGAAAGTTGTAGATCTTTGTCTTGGCTATAACATGCATATCTGGATCGTCCAATTTGGCTTCTTACATCCCAATATATGGCTCAAATACTGTAGGTCACTCAAACCCAACTTCAGCACCTCTGTTTCGACTTGCAGGCTCAAACTGACCCATTAGACTTCATTTTTTCAAAATGTGTTTTTCATGAAAGTTGTTTATTTGGGTCTTAACTATCAACTGTCCAAATTTCAGCCCATCTCCATTATTACAGCTTGGGATATGATTTTATGAGTGCACACCGTTCGGATTCTAGTGACAAAACCCGTATTCTGACTTCCATGTAAACTTAGGTCCCTTAGACATCTGAATTGGACTTCGAGCTCTTCATCAAAGTTGTAGAGCTTCCTCCTAGATTTCCTACAAGGTAAAATTCATGATTATCAGATATCAGGAACTCAAGTTATGGCCAAAATACAGAAACAGTGTCAAATCTCAATAATGTTGAAAATATTCAATTAGGACCAATTTGAGCTTAAACTCACAAAATCATACCAAACTCAATCAATTAAGAATATGGAGAGTGTAAATGACTAAACATAAGGGTTTCTTAATGAATAAAATATGTGATTATCAAATTCTCCCACACTTAGCTTTTTGCACTCTGGGCAAAACTCAAGACCAAAATTTTACAATCAAAAAAAAACCAAAGGTTCAGGATCAAAACATTCATGAGTTAACAATTCTCCACATCTCAAACCAACAAGCAAGGTATCTTCAACATGAATCGAGAATGATAGATCTTCACAAGATTCCCTCTCAATCTCTCAAGTGTTTAAAGGGTAGGTATTTCACACTCAATTCAACCCATGAAAATTTACATTCTAATTCTAACCCATGAAAAAATTGCACTACATAAGCTTGCTTATCTTCTACTTCTCCACTACTCAAAACATATGCACACACAAATCATGAGGACTTTATTCAAGGTTGTAGTGAGGTCAAGGTAACAGAAGAGGATAAAATGGATATGAGAAGATAAATACCAAAGAGAATAAAAGCAAATGAGAGCTGAGTTCAAATAACAAGTATAAAAGTTCATCCTAACTCTAATGTATATCCCTTTACATATTCATTTCCCAATCCTTTTCTTTTTTTTTTTTTTTTATATATATATATATGAACATAACTATATACATACATTTTTTTGTGTTTTTTTGTGTTTTTTTTAGGCACTCTTTCCTTTTTCAACAACCATTTTGTACACACACCCCCACACTTGTTCAAAAACTCATCCATTAACCAAGCTAATGTTCTTTTATTCCCTAAGGTAAGGTAAAAACACGATTTTTCATTCAAGGCACATAATGAGCTAGAAACAAGGAATGGTCAAATAAGCTCAAAGGGGTTAAGAAAAGGAAAATATACAAAGTTGGCAGGAATCAGAGAATTTTCAAGAAATCAAAAGAGTGTTTGATATCATATTGGAAACAAGGTTGGCTATTTGGTTAAACTAGCTAATTAAGAAAGAGGGCATCAATCATGTTCATGCATGCAAGTGAAATGTAGCCTAAAAAAGAATCAAAGCAAGTTCTAGAGTGGTCATTAACATGAGTGAAAATCACACAAGAAAGAAGAGAATGACATAAATGTTGAATCCATCCATTAGGCTCAAAATCTCACAAGGTATGCATCCATCAAACTCAATTCATCAATTCAATCATCCATCACCAAGCGTATCAGTTCAAGAAGGGAGAAAAGTTATTCAATCATGCAATGAACCATTTTTTTAACAAAACAAAAAAAAAATAAAAAAAATATGCTAAAATCTCTCCCCCACACTTAATATAGACATTGTCCTCAATGTGAAAGTGATAAATAAAACAGAAAGAAAAGAGCAACACAACCTGATGAGGGGCGAGATAATGGCAAGCAGAAAAGATGCGTAAGAATCAAAGCTGCAACAGAACTCTGCCATTGGTAATGAAGTATATGTGCATCTTCTCGGTTTGCGGAAACCATTCCCAAAGATCTTGAAAACAAATCTAGTTGGGTTGCCTCCCAATAAGCGCTTGTTTAACGTCGTTAGCTCGACGTTGGGACACTTCTTAGTGATCTTTATAATGTGGATGGTAAAAGCCCATCACTTTCACTTCCATATTTTTCGGCTTAAGATGGTGTCCATTGGTCTTATTAAGTGAGGTTGGTGAAAAGACTCCACCAGGATCCCATTGGTTGAAACGTGATGACCAAGTTATGGTTGGCACAACATGATAGCTTTCACTAGGGTCCCATTGGTTGAAGTGTAATGACCAAGTTAAGCTTGAAGCATGAGGGCTCCCATTGGGGTCCTATTGGTCTTTCTTAATTTCCTTGACTTCACCAATGGCATGCAACACGTGTAATTTTGCAATCCTGCTTTCATTGATAATGCTGGACCATGGCCTAAAAACAAAATCCACTTCAGTAGTTACTAGCATCTGCTGACTTTCCTCTTTCTTTGAAAATTCCTCAATGGCCTTCAACTCCACCTCCCTATATGTTTCAGATTCTGCAACTACATTGTTGATAGATCCTTCTATATCATTAGATCCTGCGTAAACAGAATCATTAGTTTTCAAATATGCAGAAATTTTAGCACACACAACACATTTTATATCACCATCATGATCAGCACATGAGTTGTAATTGATAGAATCATTAAAACCAATTAAATCAGGAAATTCAGCACACAACTCATCATGAGTTTCCTCAACTAAGTCTACATGTAAATCAATATGACAATTAGAATGCAGGGAGTTGGGAATTGTTTAGGGAAAGAGTTGGCCTGACTCTTAACATCTCAGTTCATTAACAGTGGTTGTCAACTGGTCAATTTGGGTTGTTAAATCTGAATAGTGGCAGTGAAATTAACTAATGGAACTCAATTTGAGTTTTCATCAAGTCCTCCCATGAAGGCTCAAGTTTTGTGGTTGATGGACTTGTTATCTGCTGGAATGGCTGCTCATATTGAAATGATTGCTGCTGTTGTGATGCCAGTTTGCTATATCCCAGATTCAGATAGTCTCTCCAGCCAGGGTTGTATGTGTTGAAGAAAGGATCATAACTTTGTTGCTGCTGCTGGAACTGTGGTTCATTAAGAAAATAACCAGCTACTACAACAAATTGATCTAGAAAAACAGAACTACCATACTGAAGTGTAGGGCATGCATATGTGGGGTGAGATGAACAAAAACAAATGTTACACACAAGTGTAGCTTCCTGCATAGGTGATTGTTATCTCACTACTATATGTCTTACCAAAGAAGTCAACTCCTCAAGTTTTGACTCCATTATGCATGGTCCATTGTATCCTTAAAATACAACAGAATGCAACAAAAAGACAATGAAAGAAAAAGAAAAAGAAAGAGTTAGTATGATAATTTAAAAAGATTATATCACACTTACGATTCTCCTAATCAACGGCCTTGAGAATTTTGACGACGCTTGAACTCGATCAAAATTATAACCGAAGTTATTACCTAAACTTGTAGTATAGTGAACAATACCGGATCGTCTCCTCGAGGATCGTAGATGCAATTTGATCAAATCAAGTGAAAGGTAGAAAAAGGGGGTTTTGATGGTTCAAGGATCGCACGATGACAAGATTTAAAGAGAAATAACAATTAGAAGAACAGTCAATTCAAAATCTATTCGAGATTGGGTGGATTCAATCATAAACCTTTCAACAAACATTTGAAGCACATTTGAATGGTTAACTTGGATATAACCGAAATCTCGGATTAGGTCCAAAATTCACACTAGACAGTCGTCCAGAATTCAATTGACAAGTGATAAACACAAATCTGCAATCGCACCATTCATGTAGATATATGTCAATTTAAGCACCGAATTCAATTAACCTAGGCACCAATCAGTAACCTAACCTTTTCAATTATGTGATTAGTTTAGATCAATCAGTTCTAAGTTTCATCATAAATTTAAATCTTCAGTTATATGATTAATTCAGATCAATCAGTTCTAAGTTTCATCACAATACTTAATCTTAAACCAAGATCAAATTAGATCAAACATAAACAGAATCACCATTCATGTATTCAAGATCAAGAAAACAGAAGAAGAAGAAGAAGAAGAAGAGAGGAATTCAAATATAAATCAAATACATTACATAACCAAGGTCTCAAGAATCCAAACCACAATCTCTTCAAGAGTCCCGAATTGACTGAAAGTAACTTAGCTCTCCATTACAATGAAGGAAATCATCAAAATATACAAGAGCTATGAGAAACTATGAAGAAACAAGAAGAAACTATAAGAGAATTGAAGGAGAATACAACTTGTTGTTAATGATAACCAATGGTGCCCTTTTATAGAAGTCTAGGGTAACAAAATGACAAAGGGGAGTAGGTGGCTGAGTTGGGTGGTTGAGTGGGTTGGTGAATGGGTTGGTGAGTGGGTTGGTGAGTGGAGTGGTTGAATGGAGTGGTTGAGTGGGTTGGTGAGAGGAGTGGTTGAGTGGGTTGGTGAGAGGAGTGGTTGAGGACGAAAATTTTGACGTTAGACTTGGAAGCCAAAAACGACCAACTAGACTTCAGATCCATGAAAAGTACTCTTCATGAAAGTTGTAGATCTTTGTCTTGGCTATAACATGCATATCTGGATCGTCCAATTTGGCTTCCTACAGCACAATATATGGCTCAAATACCATAGGTCACTCAAACCCAACTTCAGCACCTCTGTTTCGACTTGCAGGCTCAAACTGACCCATTAGACTTCATTTTTTCAAAATGTGTTTTTCATGAAAGTTGTTTATTTGGGTCTTAACTATCAACTGTCCAAATTTCAGCCCATCTCCATTATTACAGCTTGGGATATGATTTTATGAGTGCACACCATTCGGATTCTAGTGACAGAACCCGTATTCTGACTTCCATGTAAACTTAGGTCCCTTAGACATCTGAATTGGACTTCGAGCTCTTCATCAAAGTTGTAGAGCTTCCTCCTAGATTTCCTACAAGGTAAAATTCATGATTATCAGATATCAGGAACTCAAGTTATGGCCAAAATACAGAAACAGTGTCAAATCTCAATAATGATGAAAATATTCAATTAGGACCAATTTGAGCTTAAACTCACAAAATCATACCAAACTCAATCAATTAAGAATATGGAGAGTGTAAATGACTAAACATAAGGGTTTCTTAATGAATAAAATATGTGATTATCAGTACCCGATGATGCAGATTAAAGGTTGCAAACCTAAGTGCAGGTTGTCTCAAGTAATAAATTTCTCGGGAGTCCGAGATCGATCCACAGGGAATTGATGAAGAAAAAATTCTTTGAGGTATGAAAAGACTGTCACAACAATAAAGATAATAAAACTTATTCACAATTAAATTAAAGAACTTGTTTGGGTTAGGAGATCCACTTTTGGTAATAAATTAAGGACAAGATTAATTCTTTTTTTATAACTTAATTGAAATCCACACACAACGGAGGTTCCAATTGGAAAATCAAACATTCAAAGTCCATTTAGAATTATATACATAGTTATATTATGGTTCCTTTAATTATTTACCTACACCAACACTTGTAAATGAGTTCAAGCATTCATTGTGCCAAATTACTTGTCTACAATGAATCAATAACTCCACTTTATAAGGAGGAATTATTTACTAACACCAACATTTATAAATGGATTCAAGCATTCATTGTGCCAAATCACTTGTTTACGATGAATCAAGAACTCCACTTTACAAGGAGGGTTTCTAAATTAATTGGAAATAAAATACAACACATATAATGACCACTTGATAATATATCATTTAAGCATAAGAAAGAAATTAATCTAACCTTATTTTATTATCAAATGCTTCACCCCCTTCACCTAAGCAAGATGAACATTAGTAACCCATGAGCAAGAAGAAAGAAAGAGAGACAAAGAAGAAGATGATCATAACTTCTATTTACAACAAAAGAAAATTATAACAAGTAAATAACATAATAACATGATCTTGATCTAAAACCAAGATTACTCTAAGAGGCAGCCAAGGCTACCTTTTATAGAGCATCACAAGCAAAAGATGATAATGAGTGGGACACTGAGTGGGTGGATAATTAAGGAGTGGATGGATGATTAAGTGGATGATTGAGGAATAAGTTGATGATTGCAAAAATGCTTGTCTTCACTTGCATAAAATAATTTAGTGCCAAACTCATGCTTGCCGACAGATTCTCAGAAAGTGACCTTCATGAAAGTTGTAGGTCTTGTCTTGGCTATCAAATTCCCACTTGAACTATCCAATTTGGCCTCCTACAACCCAAGATATGACCCAATCATTGCAACTACTTAGGCCTAATTTCAACTCCTTTATTATGACTTGCAAGCCCAATATGACCTCCAAGACATCCGAACTGGCTCTTGTGTTCTACATGAAAGTTATAGATTTGGGTCTTAACTTTCAAATGGCACTAGTTTTAGCTCAATGCAATTCATACAACCCAAGTTATGCCCTGATTGGTGCACATTGCTCGGGTTCTAGTGACAGAACATGTTTTCTAACTTCCATGCCCAATTAGCTCCACTAGATGTTTGATTGAGACTTTGATCTCTTCATTTTGTAGAGCTTTCTCTCAGCTTTCCTATAAGTTAAAATTCATAATTTCTAGACATCTAGAACTCAAGATATGACCGAAATATAGAAACAGTGTAAAATATCAACAATACTGAAAAATATCAATTAAGCCTAATTTGAACTCAAACTTACAAATTGTGACTAAGCTCAATCAATTAAATACATGGAGAGTGTAAATGATTAAAAATGAGGGTTTATTAATGTATAAAATATGTGATTATCACCCAATAGTGAGGTAGGTAATGTCATTAAATTTTGTCACTTATAAGCATGTGGAAGTCATTTTTCTTTAAAGAAAATAGTTGCAAAAATCTTACAGTGTAAATTTTATTGGCTCACTTTATTTAAGGACAACTATACCTTTTACAAAAGTTGTGAAAATTATTAGAAATTGGGATCCATTTCTAAAAGAAATATGATGCCTCTGAACCCTATCATTGTCATTGAAATTTTTTATTGTTGGGGAATTGATTTCACGGGTCCATTTCCATCCTCATTTGGATTTGTGTATATTTTGGTTGTAGTTAATTATGTCTCAAAATGGATTGAGGTGATTATATGTCGACACAATGATCATAAAACTATTCTCAAATTTTAAAGAAAATGTCTTGAGTCGATTTGGAATCCCTCGAGCAATCATCAATGATGGGGGAACACATTTTTGCAATAAATCATTTGAATCCTTAATGAAGAAATATGACATTACCCACAAAATTGCCACCCCTTATTACCCTCAGACAAATGGACAAATAGAATTAACAAATAGGGAGAATAAACAAATTTTGGAAAAAACAGTTAACCCAAATCGTAAAGATTGGTCTTTAAGACTAAACGATGCATTTTGGGCTTACCGCACTGCTTTCAAAACATCTTTAGGCATGTCACTCTATTGGTTAGTCTATGAAAAACCTTATCACTTGCTTGTAGAACTTGAGCATAAAGTATTTTGGGCCATTAAAGCTTTCAACTTAAATCTTGATGATGCTTGCAAGTTACGTAAATTGCAACTAAATGAACTTGAGGAATTGAGAAATGATGCATATGAAAATGCAAAAATTTATAAAGCTAGAACAAAAGCTTTTCATCACAAATCAATTTTGAGAAAATCTTTTGAAATTGGTCAAAAAGTTATGCTTTATAATTCTCGTCTTCACCTATTCCCTGGAAAATTGAGATCTAAGTGGAGTGGTCCTTTTGTTGTTAAACATGTGTATCCTCGTAGGGCCATAGACATTGAGAACCCTAGGAATTGTAATTTGTTTAAGGTCAATGAACAAATACTCAAACTATTTCTGAAAAAACAAGTTGTTGAGGTAGAATCTATTTCCCTTTCTAATCCTTGTTATGAGAAGAATTTACTCTAATTTTGTGGCTTTCTTTTTGCAGTTCTTTGTGACACCGCTTAAGTAGTGGATAATGGTACTTTGTGGCTCTCAAGTAGGTTTGTTTTCAATTTCCCATAATAATTGATTCCTTCTCCTTTAAAATGGATGTCATTCTCTCAAATTTAAGAAAATATTTTCCTTCTTTTTCTCAAAATGCTCTAACAAAAATCTATAGAGCTATGTGTGAAAGTTTGAGACTGTTAATGCACAAGGGTATCCCGGAAGATATACATTGGATAATCAAAGCAAAGGTTCATTTAACAGATGAATTTTCAATTTCATTTGACTCATATATGTCTGGTCTTGGTAAAAGTTCGTATTCTAAAAAGATAAGAGTAAAAAGATTACACATTTGTCACAAATATGCACAATGAAATTGTAACAAGCGATATCATTCTTTGGGGATGGTCTTCGTAAATCGAGAAAATAAAATATACTTTATTAAGAACAGACTGAGTAAGGAGCCATTAGATGATATTTTATTGACTCTTGAGACACATTCTTGTAGAGTTGTGCATCGTGAACTAAAAAATTTGTGGAATCTCTTCGGGGACGAACATAAGCGTTACAGTCTTTGGAATCTGACTCAAAAAGGCCTTGTTTACTAATTTATAAGAAAGTTGGATGCGAAGCTTATCCTCGACTCATAGAAGGCGTTTAAGTCGTTACTAAATGTAAAACCGGAGCAAGATGTGAGCCACAATTACAATAACATGCATGTATTATCTTGTTCTTCAAAAAAAAGGGGCAAACTTTTGTGTGCTCTGTCCTTCACTGGATTGGGAGCCTCTAACCTTAGGGTTAGACCCGTAACCTTAGGGCAAACTTTCATATGAATCATTTTTCAATTCCTCAAGTTCATTTATTTACAATTTGCGTAACCTGTAAACATCATCAAGATTTAAATTGAAAGCATTAATGACCCAAAATGCTTTATGCTCTAATTCTATAGGCAAGTGACAAGGTTTTCCATAGACAAACCGATAGGGTGACATGCCTAAAGATGTTTTAATAGCAGTACGGTATGTCCAAAGTGCATCGTTTAGTCTTAAAGACCAATCTTTACGATTTGGGTTAACCGTGTTTTCCAAAATTTGTTTAATTTTCCTATTTGCTAATTCTACTTGTCCACTTGTCTGAGGGTGATAAGGGGTGGCAACTTTATGGGTAATACAATATTTCTTCATTAAAGATTCAAATAGTTTATTGCAAAAATGTGTTTCCCCATCACTGATGATAACTCAAGGGATTCCAAATCGACTTAAGACATTTTCTTTTAAAAATTCGAGAATAGTTTTATGATCATTTTATCAACATGGAATCGACTCAATCCATTTTGAGACATAATCAACTGCAATCAAAATATACACAAATCCAAATAAGGATGAAAATGGACCCATGAAATCAATTCCCAACAATCAAAAATTTCAATGACAAGGATAGGGTTCAGAGGCATCATATTTCTTTTAGAAATGGAACCTAATTTCTGACAATTTTCGTAACTTTTACAAAAGGTATAGCTGTCCTTAAATAACGTGGGCTAATAAAATTCACACTGCAAGATTTTCACAACTGTTTTCTTTGAAGAAAAATGACCTCCACATGCTTCTGAGTGACTAAATTTAATGATACTACCTACCTCATTGTCTGGTACACATCTCCGAAAGATTTGATCAGGGCAATATTTGAACAAATATGGGTTATCCCAATAAAAAGTTTTCACCTCAGTCAAAAACTTTTTTCTGCCTTGATGTGACCATTGAGGCAGCATCTTTTTTGTCACAAGAAAATTGACTATATTAGCAAACCAAGGCATGAAATTGATAGAAAATAAAAATTCATCAGGAAAAGAATCATTGATAGGTGTGCTATCAAAAGGTGAGCCTGTTGTAAGTCTGGACAAATGATTTGCGACAACATTTTTGGTTCCTTTCTTAACTTTTATTATGATGTTGAATTCTTAAAGCAACAAGATCCACCGTATCAACCTAGGTTTTGTATCCTGCTTAGACATTAAATATCTAACAACAACATGATCAGTAAAAACAATAGTAGAAGAAAGAATTAAATGAGCTCGAAATTTGTCCAATGCAAAAGTTATAACAAGTAGTTCTTTTTTAGTAGTGGTATAATTCATTTGTGCACTATTTAAACTTCTACTTGCGTAGCAAATCACATGAGGCTTATCTTCTTTTCTTTGGCCTAAAATAGCGCCAACAGCAAAATCACTTGCATCACATATTAATTCAAAAGGTAAAGACCAGTCAGGGGATTGCATGATAGAAGCCGATGTCAGAAGACCAATTAATTTTTCAAAAGATTTTTGGCATTCTTGAGTATAATCAAATGGTGCATCTTTTATCAAAAGATTGCATAATGGTCTAGATATGACATTAAAGTCCTTAATGAATCTTTGATAAAATCCTGCATGTTCTAAAAAAGAAAGAACTTCTCTGACTGTTTTTGGGGAAGGCAAATGAGCAATTAATTCAACTTTGGCCTTATTAACTTCAGTTCCTTCAGAAGATATCACATGACCTAACACGATTCCTGAGGTAACCACGTAATGACATTTTTCCCAATTTAAAACAAATCTTTTTTCTTCGCATCTTTGAAGAACTTTATCTAAATTATCAAGGTAATTTTCAAAAGTATTTCTAAAAACTGTCAGATCATCCATGAAAATCTCTAAATAATGCTCAATCATGTCACTAAAAATACTTAGCATGCATCTTTGAAAAGTTGTCGGAGCATTACAAAGACCAAAAGGCATTCTTCTATATGCAAAAGTGTCAAAAGGACACGTAAAAGTAGTCTTTTCTTGATCCTCTAATGCAATTGAAATTTGATTATACCTAAAATAACCATCAAGAAAATAATAGTACGGATGTCCTACTACTCTTTCTAGAATTTGATCAAGAAATGGTAAGGGGAAATGATCTTTCCTAGTGGTTGCATTCAATTTTCTAAAATCAATACACATACACCAACTAGATGAAACTCGTGTAGGTATTAACTCGCCTTTTTTATTTTCAACCACTGTTATTCCAGATTTCTTAGGCACAACTTGTGTAGGGCTTACCCAAGGGCTATCGAAAATAGGGTAAATAATTCCAACATCAAGTAATTTAAGAATTTCAGCCCTAACTACCTCTTTCATGTGTGGATTTAATCTTCTTTAAGATTGTTGTGATGTTTTAGCATTATCCTCTAAATGTATTCTATGTGTACAAATTAATGGATTAATGCTTTTTATATCTGTTAATGTCAATCCTATTGCACTTTTATGCCTTTTAAGTACTTCTATCAACATACTTTCTTGTTCTTTAGTAAAGATTGATGAAATTACTACTGGAAAGCTTTAGTCTTCTCCCAAAAATGTGTACTTCAGCCTAGCAGGTAATGGCTTTAGTTCCAGTATGGGTACTTCTTCATGAATATTATCATTCATGGGTTGTAGCTCTTCGAATCTCGGCTTCCATCCTTTGTATTCCATTACTTGTGTACAATCAAGTAAAGAACATATTTCAGAAATATCATCATCTACTTGCGTAGATGAATCAAATGAATTAATTAAACATACTTCTAATGGATCAGAAGAACTTCTTTTTAGAAAATGATCATCTACAATGGCCTCAATCCCGTCAGCTTCCTCATTTTCATCATTGACTTCATGTGGTTGCTTACATATATTGAAAACATTAAGCTCAAGTGTCATGTTTCCAAATGTTAGCTTCATCAATCCATTTTTGCAACTTACCAAAGCATTAGATATTGCTAAAAATGGATGACCTAAAATAATTGGAATTGATTTGGAACTATTAACCATAGGTTTAGCTTCCAAGATAATAAAATTCACAGGATAAATGAATTTATCAACTTGTAATAACACATCTTCCACTATTCCTTTTGAAATTTTAATTGATCTATCAGCAAGTAGAAAAGTTACATAAGTTAGTTTTAACTTACCCTGATTGAGTTGTTGATAAACTGAATATAAAAGCAAATTAATACTAGCACCAAGATCAAGTAAAGCTTGATCAATTTTATGTTCTCCAATAATGCATGAAACCGTAGGACAACCAGGGTTTTTATGTTTCAAAACTTTATTGCTTTGAATAATGGAGCTTATCTGTTCGATCAAAAAGGCATTCTTTTTCACATTTAATTTCCTTTTAACAGTGCATAAGTCCTTCAAAAATTTGGCATAAGAAGGAAACTGTTTGATAGCATCTAACAACGGAATATTGATCTTCACTTATTTAAAAATTTCAAAAATTTCAATTTGGTGGTCCAATTTCCTTGGTTTGCTTAATGCTTGAGGAAATGGGGGTGGAAGAGACGAGGGTTTGGTCTCATTTTGGTTAGATGGTTTATCAATCTCTTCCTTATCTTAGGGAATTGATTCACCGTCTTTCTCACAAGGTTCAGAAATTTCTTTTTCAACAACTTTTCCACTCCTAAGAGTTATCACATAATTGACTTGCTTTATTTGTTAGCTTTCTGAACTACCCTCATTTAGACTATATTGACCTTTGGGATTCGGTTGAGGTTAAGAAGGAAATTTTCCTTTCTCGTGAATGGTGAGTGCAGAAGTAAGTTTGGAAAGAGTGTCTTTTATGTCAATCATGGTTTGAGTGTTTTGTTTATTGATGGCCTCTTGCTTTTCTATGAATGCATTCAATGTTCCTTCAAGTTTTTTCCTATATGGTGGGACATAAGGTGCATATCCTTGAGAATTTTGAGAATCCTGTTGTTCCTAAGGAAGCGGTGGTTGCATAAATTGTGCTTGATTATTATTCCTCCAATTGAAGTTCGGGTGATTTCTCCATCCTAGATTGTAAGAATTTGAAAAAAAAAGAGGTGAATGACTTTTTAAAATTGTTCATTGCATTTACTTGCTTATGCACAACTTCTTTAAAAATAGGAATATTAGGAAATTCATTTGTCGAGTGTCCTAATTCATCACAAATGCCACAAATTTCTTCATTTTTCACAGATTTAACTTCTTTTACTTTCCCTAATTCCATGGATTCAACCTTCCTAGCCAAACTAGCATACCTTGCATTTAGATCTTCTTCTTGACTAAGATGATATTTTCCTTTACTAGCATTTGCAAGGTTATATCTAATTGAATTTTCAGAAGGATTAGTACCATGCCAAGATTGAGAATTTTCAGCCAAATGGTTTAAATAATCTAAAGCTTCTTCTGGTTCTTTATCAAGAAACTCGCCATTAAACATCGTTTCCACAAATTGTTTGGTTTCAAGAGTTAAACCTTCATAAAAGAAGCTTATAGTCCACCATTTTTCAAAACCATGATGTGGGTAAGAATTTAACAAATCTTTAAAACGTTCCCAACTTTGAAAATACGCTTCATTTGAATTTTGGAAAAAAATTTAGATTTGTCTTTTCAAAGCATTGGTTTTATGTGTTGGAAAAAATTTCTTTAAAAACTCACTTTGCATTTCTTGTAATGTGCCAATTGATCTAGGTTTCAAAGCGTTAACCCAAGTTTTTGCTTTATCTTTCAAAGAAAAAAGAAACAATTTAAGCTTAACAATCTCTTCAGTGCAATTTTGATCATTGAAAGCAATACAGACTTCCTCAAATTCTTTTAGATGTAAATATGGACTTTCAGATTCTAAACCATGGAAATTAGGAAGTAAAAAAATCATACCCGACTTAAATCTAAAATTATTGGTAGTGAGTGGAAAGATAAAACATGATGGACTAGAATTTTGAGGTGGTTACAAATATGCATGCATAGTTCGCAAAGGTTGATTTTCCTGTTCATCATGTATACTTTCATTTTTAACTCGTTGTGTACGATTTTCATGTTCAACATGTACACCTTCAATTTCAGTCATTGTGTCAATTGTGTGTGATTGTGATTCAAACAAATCCATATATGAAGTACCAGGATTAATTTGAACCAAACGACTAGAATTTGAATCACGATACCAGTTAAGCATAAATAAGTGACGTAAAATAAAAATAATGTACAAGTAAGTGATATAAACCGACCATTAAATATTAATAATGAAGTGTATAAACCAGCCACCAAATAAAAATTAACAAGTAAAAAGTTAGATAACTGATAAATCAAAATGTTAAATAGTTAGAGAGTTAATAATATACAAAAAAATAAAATACAAAAAATAAAGTAAAAAAATAAAATACAAAAAATAAAGTGAGAAAAGTAAATTTAAAATATGAAAACCGGAAAGAGCGAGCCCCACCAAGCTAGCGAAAGAGAAGAGAAGAAGAAAAAGATTATTTCATTACGTTAGAAAGTAATAATAAATGATAGAAGAGAAAAAAATTAGAGAGCAAAAAAATAAATGACATAAATATAAAGTTAAGAAGTTAGTAAGCATAAAGCATAAATAAAAAAACATAAAAGCAGAAAGCGTAAATAAAAAAATTTTAAAAAAAAAAAATAAATTAAAAAATAAAAAAGTAAATATATGACAAAATAAATAAATAAATAAATAAATAAATAAATAAAAAAAATAAATGACACAAATATAAAAGTTAGAAAGTTAAAAAGTAAAAATAAATTACATAAATATAAAAGTTAGTTAATAAGTTAGTAAGTTAATTAGTAAGTTAGTAAATTAAAAAGTGAAAAGAGTAGAGAAGAATATACCTGTTAGTAAAGTTTACTTACGAAAAGAGAACCTTAATGAATTAGGACTTCAAATCAAGTCCCCAGCAACAAAGCTAAAAAACTTAATGGGATAATTAAAAATTTCAAACCCAAGTGCAGGTTGTTTCAAGTAGTAAATTCTCGGGAGTCCGAGGTCGATCGGCAGGGAATTGATGAAGAGAAATTATTTAAGGTAAGGAGAAGATTTGTCACGATACTAAAGATGATATAAGTTGTTCACAAATGAAAAGGATTTACTTGGGTTAGGAAATCCACTCTTGGTAATAAATTAAAGATAAGATTATTTCTTTTTATAACTCAATTGAAATCATACATAACGAAGGTTCCAATCGAAAGATTTAACATTCAAAGTTCAATTAAGATTATACATGTAATCATATTATGGTTCCAATAATTATCTACTAATACTTGTAAATGGTCTCAAGCATCCACTGTGTCAATGTCTTGTCTACAATGAATCAAGATATTCATTATATAAGAAGAGTTTTTAAATTAATCAGAAACAATATACAATACATATAAAGATCACATAAAAATATATCATTCAAGTACAAGAAAGAAATTAATCTAACCTCAACTTATTACCAAGAGCTTCACCTTTTCACCTAAGCAAAATAAAGATTAGTTGCTCATGAATAAAGAAGAAAGAAAAAAAGAAAAGATAAACTCTATAGAAGAAAGAAGAGAATTGCAAATTATGGAACTTTGATATTATAAGCTTCACGTCTGGTGTATTAAACTAAAAACCTCCATAGAAAATCTTCCTAACACCCTATTTATAGACTTTGAATATGCGTCCAGCGCTCAAGCACTGGGTTATGGGCGCTCAAGCGCTGGGTTACAGGTGCTTAAGCGCTAGGTGGGCGCCTAGAAAATTTCAAGGTTTCCTTCCTTCTTCATGTGTCCAGTCTTCTTCCATGTATATTTACAAGCATAAAAGTTCGTAATCTGATCAAGTGATCTTCATAAGAGTTGTAGATATAGATCTTACTTTCAAATGGCATCGGTTTCAGCTCCAAAGCTCACCTACATCTCAAGATATGGTCTGATGAGTACCGATAGGTCAAGCACTCAAGTTCAAAATTCTTGATTTTGCTTCAACTCCAAGCTGTCAAATTGTAGCCAGTTTACTTAAGAATACAATCACCCAAATTAATGACATTTCAAGCAATAATTTTTTCAATGATCCAATTAAGTTTAATTTCATAAAATGTGACAAAATCAATTTAATTAAGCCAAATTGAACCTTAAGAAGCCTAGTAAGAGGATTATAAAATGAATAAAATACATTGTTATCAGCCAACCTTGTATATTTTTTTTACTTAACCCTTTTGAACTTATTTGACAATTTCTTATTTCTAGTTGATTACGTGCCTTAAATGAAAAACCATGTTCTTACCCAACCTTAGGGAATAAGAAAACATTAGCTTTGTCATTAGATGAGTTCTTGAATAAGTGTGGGGGGTGTGTGTGCAAAATAGTTGGTGAAAAAAGAAAAGTGGTTAATTGAAAAAAATGTGTATATTAATATTTAAAAAAAAATAAAAAGGGACCAACAAGGCAAAAAGTGAAGGGAAAAGAATATGTAAAGGGAATTTGTATTAGGTAGAGTTAGGATGAACTTTCATGCTTGTTAATTGAACTCAGCTCTTATACTCTTTTATTCTCTTTAGTATTTAACTTGTCATATCCATATTACCCCCCTCTTTTACCTTGACCCCCATTACAACCTTGAATAAAGTCCTCTTGATTTGTGTGTGCATGTGTTCTGAGTAGTGGAGAAGTAGAAGATAAGCAAGTTTATGGATTTGTGTGTGCATGTGTTCTGAGTAGTGGAGAAGTAGAAGATAAGAAAGCTTATGTTAGTGCAATTTTTCATTGGTTGAATTGAGTGAAATACCTACCTTTTAACGCTTGAGGGATTGAGAGTGAATCCTGTGAGGATCTATCATTCTTGATTCATTCTTTTCAACTGAAATTTCCTTACTTATCGGTTTGAGATGCGAAGAAATGTTACCTCATTAATGTTTTGATCCCTTGAGTATTTGGTTACTCTTCATGAATATCATTGGAAACTGAGTCTGCGGTGTTTATCTTTGTTCCCTAGTTTTGGTCCGATGTGTTTTACCTAGGAGTGCAAAAGCTAAGTGTGGGAGAATTTGATAGTAATATATTTTATTCATTTGATAATCCTCTCACTGAGCTTCTTAAGGTTCAATTGGGCTTAATTAAGTTAGTTTTGCCACATGTTATGATATTGAGCTTAATTGGATCATTGAAGGAATTATTGCTTGAATTGGCCTTAATTTGTCTATTTGGGAGCATTCAGTAAACTGACTATAATTTGAGTTGCAAATAGCTACTTGATGTGATTCTGGTCTTGTAGGAAAGCTAAGACAATTCTCTACAACTGTCATGAGACCTCAAGAACTAGATCACACGTTTGGATAATTTAAATTGAACTGGAAGCAAGTGCCAGAATGTTAATCTTAACAGCTTGACCTCTGCGCACTCATCAGCCCATATCTTGAGTTATATGAGGGCAATTGATACCAAACTAACCCCAAATAAAAGTTAAGACCTAAATATACAACATCGATGAGAACTCAAGAATCAATTCGGTCGTCTAGTTGGTCATATTGAGCCTGGAAGTCAGAATAGAGGTGTTGCAGCTGGAACCTGAATATTGTGCAAAGATTAGACCATAAGTTGGGATGTAGGTGTCATTTTGAGCTGAAACTGGTGCCATTGGAAAGCTAAGATAAAATGCTTCAACTATCATGAGACTGCTTATGCAAACAATGGCATTTTGACAGAGTTATAGTTATAGGAAGATGGCTGTGAGTTAGGCACTGAATTGATTGGTGAGCATGACACACATTTTTCATGCATTCACACTCACCAACTAATTCCATTGACATTTTGTACCCTTCATGCTCTATAAAAGGTAGCATTGGCTACTCATTAATGGAATCTTGGTTGAGGCTTAAGATCAAATTCTTGTATCATTTGTTTCTCTTGTTGTAGTTTTCTCTTGTTCTAAATAGAAGTTATGTTTATCTTCTTCTTTTCTATTTCTTTATTCTTATTTATGAGCAACTAATTCTCATTTTGCTTAGGCGAAAAGGTGAAGTTTTTAGTAATGAAATAATGTTAGATTAATCTCTTCTTTGTTCTTGAATGATATATTATTAAGTGATCATTATACGTGTTATATTTTGTTTCCAATCAATTTAGAAACCCTCCTTGTAAAGTGGAGATCTTGATTCATTGTAGACAAAAGATTGGCACAATGAATACTTGAACCCATTTACAAGTGTTGGCGTATCACCCTCCTTATAAAGTGGAGATCTTGATTTGTTGTAAACAAGAGATTGACACAATGAATGCTTGAGTCCATTTACAAGTATTGGCATTAGTGGATAATTAAAGGAACAATAATACAACTACATATATAATCTTAAATGAACTTTGAATATTATATTTTTTGATTGGAACCTTCGTTATGCATGGATTCCAATTGAGTTATAAAAAGAGATAATTTTATCCTTAATTTATATGCCAAGAGTCGATCTCCTAACCCAAGCAAATACTTTTTAATTATGAACAAGTTTTATCACATTTATTGTTGTGACAAATTATTTCCATACCTCAAAAAAATTTTCTCCATCAATTCCCTATGGATCGACCTCGGACTCCTGAGAATTTATTATTTGAGACAACCTACACTTGGATTTACAACTTATAACCCTTTTCATTCTCATTTCTAGATTGAGCTACTTTTCCTAAATTTTAA
Source organism: Ormosia emarginata (assembly GCA_029884605.1). NCBI lineage: Eukaryota > Viridiplantae > Streptophyta > Magnoliopsida > Fabales > Fabaceae > Ormosia > Ormosia emarginata. Next base: position 877,485 of record JAQQTP010000073.1, on the reverse strand, counting down.
ATTCAATCCCAAGAGTAGATCTCGGGTCATACCTTATCAATCATCTTGTACTTGGAATGGCACTATAAAAGTGCAAGTTCAATTCTATCTTTCAATTCAATGCTTGTTAATGAATGGCATGCTAGTTTTCTTTTATTGATAATCAATATATGCTCCACATGGTCACACACATTTTATTTATTAGATATCATTATAATGAACATTAGACATAAGGTTGTAACCAAACCTGTGAAAGCAATTAAAGTTGTTTATGAGAGTTTACTCCTTCTCTCTTGTCAAATGTGAAAGGGTCGACATTCTAAGTTCAGACCATGATTTGATTATGTAGGCTATGTTAGACTTAAGATATTTTCTCCCTAAGAACACTTCTTATCTCTAAATTTGGTTTAAAAGAATGCAAAATAATTAGCTTTTTTTGTTGTAGGTACTATTGTATCTTGCACGTAAACATATAATTTGAAGAACATGATTTACAAGGTGTTTATAGTAAACTTTTGTGGAAGGACAAATTTCATTATGTATCTCAATTCGGGGAAGGGAATCACTTTCTCTTGGGATTCTCTAGTTCTTAGATTATTCTTTAAGAAAGAATGTTAATTTCAAATGAAATACAAAATTGTGTAAATCAAAATCAAAATATTTATGTGTAAGAAGTAACTTAGTAAAAATAAGTAAAAATGAAAGAGACTTCGCTTTGAAAGGTAAGAAAATTAGTAAAATAAAGCAAGTTAAATGACATGAAGTGTAAATAACAGAAGTAAAGTGCAATTAAGTAAACTTGACAAGTAATGTAAAGTGTTGGAATTAAAAAGCATGAAATGAAATAGTGCAAAGTAAAAAGACAGTGAAAAATAAACTTGTAAGCATGTAAAGTGCAAGAAAATAAATTTACAATAAAGTAAAGAAAGTAATTAAACAAAACTCAAATGATCTTTGGAAAAATCACTTGATTAGAAGTATGATGCGGATTAAAGGATGCAAACTCAAGGGCAGGTTGTCTCAAGTAAAAAATTTCTCGGGATTCTAAAGTCGATCCACAAGGAATTGATGGAGAAAAATTCTTTGAAGTAAGGAAATGATTTGTCACAACAATAAAGATAATAAAACTTATTCACAATTAAACAAAAGAACTTGCTTGGGCTAGGAGATTCACTTTTGGTAATAAATTAAGGACAAAATTAATTCTTTTTTATAACTCAATTGAAATCCACACACAACGGAGGTTCTAATCGAAAAATAAAACATTCAAAATCTATTTAGAATTATATACGTAGTTATATTATGGTTCCTTTAATTATTTACTAACATCAATACTTGTAAATGTGTTCAAGCATTCATTGTGCCAACCACTTGTACCTTGTTTACAATGAATCAAGAACTCCATTTTACAAGGAGGGTTTCTAAATTGATTGGAAACAAAATACAACACATATAGTGACCACTTGATATTATATCATTTAAGTACAAGAAAGAAATTAATTTAACTTTATTTTATTACCAAAAGCTTCACCACTTCACCCAAGCAAGATGAAAATTAGTTATTCATGAGTAAGAAGAAAGAAAGAAAGAAGAAGAAAAAGATGAACATAACTTCAATTTAGAACAAAAGAAAATTACAACAAGAGAAACAAATAACACAATAACATGATCTTGATCTCTAAGCCAAGATTACCCTAATAGGCAGCAAGGTTACCTTTTATAGAGCATCACAAGAAAAAGATGACAATGAGTGGGTGGATAATTAAGGAGTGGGTGGATAATTAAGGAGTAGGTGAATGATTGCAAAAAAATGCTTGTCTTCACTTGCACAAAATAATTTGGTGCCAAACTCGTACTTGTCGACAGAATCTCAAAAAGTGGCCTCCATGAAAGTTGTAGGCCTTTTGCCTTGGCTATCAAATGCCTGCTTGAATCATTCAATTTGGCCTCTTACAGTCCAAGATATGACCCAATCATTCCAACTACTCAGGCCCAATTTCAGCTCCTCTGTTCTGACTTGCAAGCCCAATATGACCCACTAGACCTCAGAATATCGAAAAGTGTTCTTCATGAAAGTTGTAGATTGGGTCTTAACTATCAACTATCAAAATTTCAGCCCATCATCATTCCTACAGCCCAAGATATGGCCTGATGAGTACATAGAGGTCAAGCTGTCAGGATCAGCACTTTAGTTCTTACTTCAACTCCAATTTGAGTTATCTAAGCTTGTGATATGGCTCTTAAGGTCTTCATGAAAGTTGTAGGGAATTGTCTTAGCTTTCCTACAAGACTAAAATCACATCAATTAGACATATGTAACTCAAATTATAGCCAATTTACTGAACATTGTCGAAGAGATAAATTAAGGCTAATTCATGCAATAATTCTTTCAATGATCCAATTAAGTCCAATATCATATAATGTGACAAAACTAACTTAATTAAACCTAATTGAACCTTAAGAAGTTGCTGGAGGCATTACCAAACCTTGAATTGGTGGGCAACATATCTTTTGCTAACCGCAAGTGCATGGGTCGCACAACTAATAAAAATGATGAGTAAGTTCGTCTCCATAGGGACTATGGTAATTTCTAAAGCTAAAATATTAATATATGGCCTAATTAAATCTATTCAAGCAAATGTAAATTGGACAAATGGTTTGATAAATAAATTACATATCATAAAGAGAAGCAAAGATAAAATTGTGAACCTAGAGAATCCTTTTTCACCCCCATATTTCAACTGATAACAAGCAATCATTTTAAGCATATAAATGATTAGATTAGGTTAGCCTAAGAAACTAGGCTAGTTAAAAGCCTATGTCTAGGATGATTAACTCTATGCTATTTACCTAGTTCACTATGTGTCCATGAGAACCAGAGCAAACAACAAGCATTAAGATCGATTCTCAACTAAGACTATGCATAGCCAATAGGTATATGTTTATCCTATTAACGAATTAACCCACTCCACAAAGAAAATGAAATCGAACATGCATCTATCATACAAATGATCTAAAACCCAAAGTCCTATGTCTAGGCTCAATGGATTTCATCAAATCAATCACAAGTTGATCAAACAAATAAGAGCATTAAGCACAATATAATAGAACAAAATCCAAATCTTTCATATAAACTAAAAAGGATGCAAATCATTCAAAATTAAAGAGAGATTCAAAGAATAATCTAAACACAGCTAGTTATACAATGAATATGAGAATGTCATACAAAAATCTATATTCAAGATAAATGAGAGAGAGAGAAAAGAAGAAACAAAAGAAGAAGCCCCAATGGCTTGAGCCTTGAAGCTTGAATCTTGAATCTTGATTCCTTCAACTCTCTTTCAACCCCGTAACGCCCCCTAACTGCTAGATTCTCCAATGGGCAAAAGCCCTAAAATGTACAAAGAGAAGCAGAAAAGAGAAAAAAATGCAAAAACTTAACAAACAAAAAAGAACATTCGAGAGCTTTTTCTGAAGTCTGAGCTTTGGTATTTAAAAACAAACAACTCATGCTGTGGCGTTAAACAATATGCGCTGCGGCGTGGAAAACATAGGGCACCAACGCTGCGGCATGGGCTTCCTTGCGTCGCGGCGCTTAAGCCTCGGGTTCATTAGGGTGCAGAGACAGAGAGTAAAACGCTGGTTCATCAGGGTGCAGAGACAGAGAGTAAAACACCGCGGCGTGCAGTTTCTTGCGCCATGGCATGATGTCCTGGAGCTTGTCTTATGATTTCTTTTCCAATGCAGGGCCTAGACTTGCATTAAGTTGGTTCTTTTGGGCTCATCCTACAATTGAGAAATCAACCAGTTAAATACAAATGTAATCAAACTCAATCCAATTAAAGATTAGAAAGGATTAAAGCAAGATTAGAGATGAAGACTTCAACATGAAATTTACATAAAAATAGGGCAAAAGTCTACCAACAATGCATCACATCAAGGACAAAGCCATCAATAATGCATAGAGATAGGGCACAAATAACTATATTTTATGGAGTTGTCAGAAGCCCATTGAGAGGGTTATAAAATATATTATTATCAAATTGCTCCACACTTAGCTTTTGCACTCCTAGGCAAAACACATAAGACTAAAGCTAGGGAACAAAGAAAAACAACACAGACTCAAAAATTAAAAATTATAAAAGACTCAATTTCTAATGATATTCAAGAATGCAAAAGTTTATAAACAAGAAGAGTAACCAAAGATTCAAGGGATCAAAATATTCATGAGGTGACATTTTTTTTTGTTTTGTATCTCAAATCAACAAACAAAGAAACTTCAGTTGAAAAGCATGAATCAAGAATGATAGATCCTCACAGAATTCACTCTCAATCCCTCAAGTGTTTAAAATGTAAGTATTTCACTCTATTCAACCTATGAACAATTGCACTACCATAAGCTTGCTTATCTTCTACTTCTCCGCCACTCAAAACATATGTACACAAAAATCAAGAGGACTTTATTCAAGGTTATAATGGGGCTATGGTAAAGGAGAGGGGATAATATGAATATGACAAGATTAATACCAAAGAGAATAGAAGAGCATTATGGTACAGTTAGAGTGGAGAAGATGTTTGAGAACATTCATCATAAAAGACAATGACCAATATTTGACTAATGTTTTGTTGAAGATAAATGCCAAATTGGTAGGTTGAATTCATTATTAGGCCTAAACTTTCTCCTTCTCTTCCTGTTATTTCCAAGCATCCACCTTCATTCTAGGTATGGATACGTCACTTAGTGTATCATAAGATTCTGATAATCCTTTGATTGCAGTAGTGGTTAGCTTTTTTTTTCAACATTTTGCACACACACTCCTATACTTGTTCAAGAACAAGGTCAATGCTCTCTTATTCCCTAAGGTTGGGTAAAAACATGTTTTTTTTTAAGACACGTAATGAGCTAAAAATAAGGAATGGTCAAATAAGCTCAAAGGGGTTACACAAAGGAAAATATGCAAGGATGGCTATTTAGTCAAAGTAGCTATTTCAAAATGCCTCAATCTTGTTTATGTATGCATGTGGAAATGTAGCCTAAAAAAAGAATCAAAGCAAGTTCTAGAGTAACAATTCCATGAGTGAAAAAAATCACATAAGAAAGAAGAGAATGGTACAGATATTCAATACATTCATCAATAGGCTCAAAATCTCACAAGGCATATATCTATCATTCTCAATCTATCAATTCAACATTCATAACTAAGCATGTGAAATTTAAGACAAAAGACAATTTATTCAACCATGCTATAATCCCTGAATTTCAATTGCTTTATAAGATGTGAGAATTCATTCACTTGAATCATTCAAAGAAAATTAAATAATAAAACTTTGTTACTTCCATAAATCATCAAAGAATAGTTACTTCCCCAATCTAGATGCGTCTCAGGAGTAATTTACTTCAAAAGTAAAATTACTCATTACTCTGCCATCTCTAATTAGTTTTGCTGTAGGTTTCTGACAGTCATATCACTAAACATACTTCCCAATTTAGATGCGTCTCAAGAGTAAAATTACTCATTACTCTACCATCATTCATTAGTTTAGTAAGTTCATGACAATCATATCATACTTCCTAAAAAAAAATTCTTTTTTTTTGGGTCAACTATCCTTCCCCCCAACCAGATCACAACATTGTCCTCAATGTTAAAATATAGATGAGTAAAGGATAAAAGATATTACCTATTGCGACAATTACTAAAAAGAGAAATCTGACACAAATTTAAACAGAAACAAAGTACGATAAATAAAATCAAAAGTAAAGAAAAGTTATAGATGAAGTGTCAGATCTGGCTTGCGTTTCATGTAGCTTCCCTCACTGCTTCCTTCTGACCAATCTATCTGAGTTATTCCTGGATCAGGTTTATAAACAAAAGCTTCTATTTTATCAATCAACTCATCAACAGTGGAAGCAGAAATAAGAAGTAGTTTTGTCGTAGGTGTGAAAAATTTTTGTTCCACAGCTTTTTCAAAAAAAATAACAAAAGATCAAAGAAATTATTAACATTCAACAAACCTATGGGTTTATGGTGGATGTTCAGTTAGACCCAAGAGACAATTTTAAAAACTTCTTCCAAAGTACCAAAACCACCTGGTAAGGCAATAAATGTATCAGAGTTGTCAAGCATTGTCTTCATTCGTTCATGCATAGATGATACCTTAAGTTTCTCCCTAATTGTCTTTCTAGTGATGTTCTGTCGATTTAAAGGTCTAAGAATGATACCTAAAACATGACTATCTCCTATATAAGCACAAGTGATACAACCCCCATTAACCCACAATAACCTCCCCCATATACAATATGAATATTCCTCGCAGCAAGTGTTCGACTAAGAGTGTTTGTTGTATTTACAAACTCTAAACCCTTCTCATACTCAGACCCACAAAATATACAGATATTTTTAAGTCGATGAATAGAAACTCCTTCCATTTTTATACTCGCATTCCCTTTGAATGATTATGAGTTAGAGGAAAGTAGAGAAAATGAAGTGTTTAAATAGGAAAAAGAATGGAAAAGATAATAATAGCACCTATAAGGGTAGGTTGACTGTTGTCAGAAAAGTTTGAAATTAAGAAGAAAAAAAATTCTTTTTTTTCTCTTTTTTTTTGTTTTTTTGTTTTTTGTTTTGTTGAACTTCAAGAAAACCATCAGGGTAAAGAAGTCTAAAAACCCCTGAAGGACCCTGCTCAAAAGATCTTCTGTCCAAAATCAAAATACAGCAAAATATTACAAAGATAAAAGAAATATAATAGCAAATGATGACATATATTTATGTACAATTTTTATAGTGTATATTTATACTGTGCATCATGAGTGCAGTTGTGACATATCTTTATTTTGCGTGTCACCAGTGCAGTAGACACTTACGTCTATTTATTCGAAGAAACAAAAAAGAAAAAAAAAAAAAAAGAAAGAAAGAAACCATCGTGGGTTTCCATCCTGGATCTGGAACCTGAAGAGCTCACACTTGGGTTCGTAACATCAACAAAGATGCTAAAATCTAAAACTCGTAATGTCCAAGATCCAGAACATTCCATCCTAGGACGCTGAGAACCCCTTCCAATAAAAGAGATGATCAAACTCAGGTGCCTCATACGCTTTGGCAGCCAAGAGTTACTTCTCACTAATAACCAGAGTGGGATGCTTCTGCCTGTCCATCAACTCCACAGTGCTTAGATGGTGAACATTGGGTTATGGAGTGCAGCTCTCTACAAAGCATGGTACACGAACCTTATTTAAGGACTGGCATGCAAAGGTCCACCTGAGTCAATGACGGGTCAGCCAAAGGCTGGGGCTCCACAACTAATTAAAGTCATGGTACTCCTTCTGGATCGCCTTTATTTAATTTTTTTAAAAAAAAAATAAAAAGAATAAGATAAAGATAATATATACATGTTGTTGTGATTGTGGCTCACATCTTCCTCTAGTTTTATGTCCAGTAATGGCTTAAACACCTTCTATGAGTCGAGGATAAGCTTCTCATCCAATTTTCTTACAAATTAGCAAACAGGGTCTTTTAGAGTCAGATTCCCAAAACGGTAACGTTTTTATTCGTCTTTGAATAGTTCCACAAATTTAGAAGTTCACGATGCACAAATCCACAAGAATGAGTCTCAAGAGTTAATAAGATATCATCTAATGACTCCTTACTCAATCCATTCTTAATGAAAAATATTTTATCTTTTCGGTTTATGAAAATCATTCCCAAAGAATGACATCGCTTGTTACAATTCCATCATGCACATTTGTGACAGACTTGTAACCTTTTTGCTTTTCTCCTTTTAGAATATGAACTTCTACTAAGACCTAGCATGTATGAGTCAAATGAAATTGAAGACTCACCTGCTAGATGGACCTTTACTTCAATTATCCAGCGTATATCTTCTGGCATACCTTTGTGCATTAACAGTCTTAATCTTTCACATCTAGCTTTGTAGATTTTTGTTAGCATTTTGAGGGAGGGAAGGAAAATATTTTCTTAAATTTGAGAGAATGACATCTATTTTAAAGGAGAATGATTTAGTTATTATGGAAAACTAAAAACAAACTGACTCGAGAGTCATGGAGTACCGTTATCTGCCACTTAACCGAGAACACAAAGAACAGCAAAAAGAAGGCAGCAAAATTAGAATAAATTATATTCATAACAAGGATTAGAAAGAGAGATGAAGTCTACCTCATCAACTTGGTTTTCCAGAAATGGTTTGAGTCTTTGTCCATTGACTTTAAATACATTACCATTCTTAGGATTCTCAATGTCTATGGCCCCATGAGGATACACATGTTTGACAACAAAAGGACCACTCCACCTAGATCTCAATTTGCCAGGGAATAGGTGCAGATGAGAATTATAAAGCAGAACTTTTTGACCAATTTCAAAAGATTTTCTCAAAACATGAAAAGCTTTTGTTCTAGCTTTATAAATCTTTGAGTTTTCATATGCATTATTTCTCAATTTCTCAAGTTCATTTAATTGTAATTTGTGTATCTTGCAAGCATCATCAAGGTTTAGGTTGAAAGCTTTAATGACCCAAAATGCTTTATGTTCAAATTCTACAGGTAAGTGACAAGGTTTTTCATAGACTAACCGATAGGGTGACATGCCCAAAGATGTTTTGAAAGCAGTACGGTAAGCCCAAAGTGTATCGTTTAATCTTAAAGACCAATCTTTACGATTTGGGTTAACCGTTTTTTTCAAAATTTGTTTAATCCCCCTATTTACCAATTCAACTTGTCCATTTGTATGAGGGTAATAATGGGTGGCAATTTTGTGTGTAATACCATATTTCTTCATTAAAGACTCAAATGATTTATTGCAAAAATGTGTTATTCCATCACTAATGATAGCTCGAGAGATTCCAAATCGACACAAGATATTTTCTTTTAAAAATTTAAGAACAGTTTTATGATCATTGTGTCGGCATGGAATCACCTCAATCCATTTTGAGACATAATCAACTGCAACCAAAATATACACAAATCCAAATGAAGATAGAAATGGACCTAAGAAATCAATTCCCCAACAATCAAAAATTTTAATGACAAGGATAGGGTTTAGAGACATCATGTTTCTTTAGAAATAAAGCCTATTTTTTTTGACAATTTTCACAACTTTTTGAAAAAGGTATAGTAGCCCTTAAATAGAGTGGGCCAATAAAATCCACACTACAAGATTTTCACAACTGTTTTCTTTGAAGAAAAATGACCTCCACATGCTTCTGAGTGACAAAATTTAATGACACTATCTACCTCATTGTCGGGCACACATCTCCGAAAGATTTAGTCAGGACAATATTTGAACAAGTATGAGTCATTCCAATAAAAAAATTTCACCTCTGTCAAAAATTTCATTCTATCTTGGTGCGTCCATTGAGGCAGCATCTTTCCTGTTACAAGAAAATTGACTATGTTAGCAAACCAAGGCATGAAATTCACAGAAAATAAAAATTTATCAGGAAAAGAATCATTGATGAGTGTGTTATCAAAAGGTGAGCCTGTTGTAAGACTTGACAAATGATTTGTGACATTTTTGGCTCCATTCTTATCTTTTTGTTGTGATGTTGAATTCTTGAAGCAACAAGATTCACCATATCAATCTTGGTTGCATCCACTAGAAAGCTTTGCTATTCTCCCAAAAATGTATACTTCAACCCAGTAAGTAATGACTTTAGTTTTAGTATAGGTACTTCTTCATGGGTATTATCATTCATCGGTTTTAGCTCTTCAAATCTTGGCTTCCATCCCTTGTACTTCATTCCCTATGTACAATCAAGCAAAGAGCATATTTCAGAAATATCATCATCTAATTGCATGTCTGAATCAAATGAATTGACTAAACAAATTTCTAATGGGTCAAAAGAACTCTTTGTTTGAAGATGATCATCTACGATGGCTTCAATTCCTTTAACTTCCTCCTTTTTCATCAAGGACTTCCTGTGGTTGCTTGCACATGTTAAAAACATTGAGCTCTATTGTCATATTTCTAAGTGTTAGCTTCACTACTCCATTTCTGCAATTTATCAAAGCATTAAATGTTGCTAAAAATAGACGGCTTAAAATAACAGGAATTGACTTGTAACTATCAACCATAGGTTCAGTATCCAAGACAATAAAATCCACAAAATATATGAATTTATTAACTTATATTAACACATCTTTCATTATTCCTCTTGAAATTTTAATTAATCTATCGGCAACTAGAAGAGTTACAGAAGTTAGTTTTAACTCACCTAAGTTGAGTTGCTGATAAACTAAATATGGAAGCAAATTGACACTAGCACCAAGATCAAGTAAAACTTTTTCAACTTTATGTTCTCCAATAATGCATGAAACTGTAAGACAACAAGGGTCTTTATATTTCAATGCATTATTGTTCTGAATAATGGGGCTTACCTATTCAACCAAAAAGACTTTCTTTTTCACATTCAGTTTCCTTTTAACAATGCACAAGTCCTTTAAATATTTGACATAAGAAAAAATTTGTTTGCTAGAATCTAACAGAGGAATATTGACCTTCACTTGTTTTAAAATTTTAAAAATTTCAGTGTTATGGTTCAATTTCCTTGAATTGTTTAATGCTTGAGGAAATAGGGGTGGAGGCAAGAGTTTGGTCTCTTCTTGGCCAACTTCTTCATTTTCTTGGGGAATTGGTTCATCATCTCTCTCACAAGGTTTGGAAATTTATTTTTCAAGAACTTTTCCACTCCTAAGGGTTATCACTAACTTGACTTAATCTATTTGTTAGCTTTCTGAACAACCCTCATTTAGACTGTACTAACCATTAGGATTCGGTTGAGGTTGAGAAGGAAATTTTCCTTTCTCGTGGATGGCAATAAAGTTTAGCAAGAGTGTCTTTTATGTCAATCGTGGCTTGAGTGTTTTGGTTGTTAATGGCCTCTTGCTTTTCCATGAATGCCGGCAATGTTTCTTCAAGGTTTTTCCTATATGGTGGGACATAAGGTGCATATCATTGAGAATTTTGAGAGCCCTGTTGTGCCTAAGTAGGTGGTGGTTGCACCAATTGTGACTTATTATTATTCCTCCAGCTGAAGTTCGGGTGATTTCTCCATCTCGGGTTGTATGTATCTGAAAAAGAAGAAGTAAATGACTTTTTAAAATTATTCATTGCATTTACTTGCTCGTGTACAACTTCTTTAAAAATAGAAATTTTTGGACATTCATTTGTTGAGTGTCCTAACTCTTCATAAATGCCACAAATTTCTTCATTTTGTACATAATTGACTTCTTTCACTTTCCCTAATTCCATTGCTTCAATTTTTCTAGCCAAACTGGCAAACCTAGCATTTAGATCTTCCTCTTGACTAAGGTGATATTTTTCTTTATTAGCACTTATAAGGTTAGATCTAATTGAATTTTCAGAAATATTAGTATTATACCAAGATTGAGAATTTTCAGCTAACTGGTTTAAATAGTCTAAACCTTCATCAAGTTCTTTATTAAGAAACTCACCATTGCACATTGTTTCCATAAATTGTTTGGTTTCAGGTGTTAAATCTTCATAAAATAAGCTTATAGTGCACCATTTTTCAAAACCTTGATGTGAGCAAGAATTTAACAAATCTTTAAACTGTTCCCAACATTGAAAATATGCTTCATTTGAATTTTGAGAAAAATTTTGGATTTGTCTTTTTATATCATTGGTTTTATGTGTTGGAAAAAAATTTCTTTAAGAACTCACCTTGCATTTCTTGACATTTGTCAATTGATCTTGGTTTCAAAGTGTTAAGCCAAATTTTTGCTTTATCTTTTAAAGAAAAAGGAAACAATTTAAGTTTAACAATCTCTTCAGTGCAATTTGGTCATTGAAAGCAATACAAACTTCCTCAAATTATTTTAGATGTAAATATGGGCTTTCAAATTCTAAACCATGAAAATTAGGAAGTAAAGAAATCATATCTGACTTAAATCTAAAATTATTGGCATTAAAAGCATGATGGACTAGAATTTCGAGGTAGTTACAAATATTTACGTATGGTTCGCAACAGTTGATTTTCATGTTCATCATGTACACTTTCATTTTCAGTCATTGTGTCAATTGTGTGTAATTGTGATTCAAACAAATCAATATATAAAGTACCAGGATTAATTTTAAATAAATGACCAGAATTTAAATCACGATACCAATTAAGCATAAATAAATGACTTAAAATAAAAAAAATAATGTACAAGTCGGCGATATAAACCAATCATTAAATATCATAGTTAGTAAATTAGTAAGTTAATAAGTTAGAAAGTTAATAAGTTAGTACGTTAGAAAGCATAAATAAATGACATAAATAAATAAATTAGTAAGTAAGTTCGAAAGCATAAATAAATTATATAAATAAAATAAATGACAAAAATAAATAAGTTAGTAAGTCAGTAAATTAGAAAGTTAGAGAGTTAATAAAGAAATCGAAAGACCAGCAAGTCGATCTTTTACTCCAGTGAGGGAGAAGAGAGAAAAGATTTTATTAAAGAAAGAGAACCTCAATAAATTAAAACTTCAAATCAAGTCCCCGACAATGACGCTAAAAACTTAATGCTGATTAAAGGATGCAAGCCCAAGTGCAGGTTGTCTCAAGCAATAAATTTATCAAGAGTCTGAGGTCGATCCACAGGGAATTGATGAAGAAAAATTCTTTGAGGTAAGGAAAGGATTTCTCACAATAATAAAAATAATAAAACTTGTTCACAATTAAAAAAAAGAACTTGCTTGGGTAAGGAGATCCACTTTTGGTAATAAGTTGAGGACAAGATTAATTCTTTTTTATAACTCAATTGAAATCCACGCACAACGGAGGTTCCATTCGAAAATTAAAATATTCAAAGTCCATTTAGAATTATATATGCAGTTATATTATGGTTCCTTTAATTATTTACCAATACCAACACTTGTAAATGTGTTCAAGCATTTATTGTGCCAACCACTTGTATCTTGTCTACAATGAATCAAGAACTCCATTTTACAAAGAGGGTTTCTAAATTGATTGGAAACAAAATATAACACATATAATGATTACTTGATATTATATCATTTAAGCATAAGAAAGAAATTAATTTAACCTTATTTTATTACCAAAAGCTTCACCCCTTCACCCAAGCAAGATGAAAATTAGTTATTTATGAGCAAGAATAAAGAAAGAGAGAAGAAAAAAAAGATGAACACAACTTTAATTTAGAACAAAAGAAAATTACAACAAGAGAAACAAATAACACAATAGCATGATCTTGATCTCTAAGCCAAGATTACCCTAATAGGCAGCCAAGGCTACCTTTTATAGAGAATCACAAGAAAAAGATGACAATGAATGGGACAATGAGTGGGTGGATAATCAAGGAGTGGGTAGATGATTAAGTGAATGATTAAGGAGTAAGTGGATGGTATCAAAAAATGCTTGTCTTCACTTGCACAAAATAATTTAGTGCCAAACTCATCTTTGCCGATAGTATCTCGGAAAGTGGCTTTCATGAAAGTTGTAGGATTTTGTCTTAGCTATCAAATGCCCACTTGAATCATCCAATTTGGCCTCCTACAGCACAAGATATGACTTAATCATTCCAACTACTCAGGCCTAATTTCAGCTCCTCTATTCTGACTTGCAAGCCCAATATGACCCACTAGACCTCCGAATCTCGAAAAGTGTTCTTCATGAAAGTTGTATATTTGGGTCTTAATTATCAACTGTCAAAATTCCAGCCTATCATCATTCCTACAGCCCGAGATATGGCCTAATGAGTACACAGAGGTCAAGCTATTAGGATCAGCATTCTAGTTCTTGCTTCAACTCCAATTTGAGTTATCGAAGCTTGTGATATGACTCTTAAGGTCTCATGAAAGTTATAGGGAATTGTCTTGGCTTTCCTACAAGACCAAAATCACATCAATTAGGCATATGTAACTTAAATTATAGTCATTTTACTGAACTCTATCGAAGAGATAAATTAAGGCTAATTCATGCAATAATTCTTTCAATAATCCAATTAGGTGCAATATCATAGAATGTGACAAAACTAACTTAATTAAACCTAATTGAACCTTAAGAAGCCTAGTGAGAGGGTTATAAGATGTATAAAATATATTGTTATCAGAGTAGAAGAGAATTTATAAAGAAAATAAAGGCTGAATGTAAATGAACTGAGTTTAAAGTTGCATGGAATTTGTAAAGGGTACAAGAATAAAAGTGGATGGAAACATACTGGACTAGACTTATGCTATTTGCTTAAAATGTCAAGGATGTGAGGACGTGAGTTACAAGTGTTTGTGAGTATAGAATTTCCAACTCCTACGTGTTTCCATCCTCTTGGTATTTATAAACTTCTTAAGTAACTATCATTTTTATAGGATCTTGACATGTGTCTAAAAACAAAGATAAATGCTTAATTATTGGTAATCTTTGCCAAGTAACCACCAAATCTTTGTCAGTAATCCTCGTGCTACAAGTAACTGCTCAATCTTTGTTAGTAATCCTTGTGTTGTCTTGATCTTATATCTTCAACTGTTGTTAACTTCTACTTCAAATTCAAATCCTTTCTTTTGAATTCAAATTTGAACCTTTGAATATTTGTTGGCTTCTAGTCGAGATCCATTACTTCTATTTCTAGAAATTTTGCTAAGTGTAGTGATGAAATAGTAACAACTCATGTTTTTTCATTTCAAAATCTTAGTTTTCACCCTTTTCCAAATTGATTGTACTTTGTTCTCCATTTTTATCATATTTTTACTATTTTTAAACTTTGTTCTTATTACGTGTTTTATTTGTTTTTATTAGTTGATTACACATGGAAGAAGATTGGATGCTTGAAGAAGGAAGAAAAAGCTAGCACCCAACTTCCTAGTAATTAAGCACCCAAGCACAGAGAAGGAAGTGTTGCGCGCTTAAGTGCCCAAATTCTAACTGATTAATCAATCAAGCATAAAGAGGCATACATTGCGCGCCTAAGGGCCCAAAAATTGAGCACTTAAGTGCTCAATATGTTTAATGATGAGTTTCCCTATCTATACATAGACACTGTGATGTTTTTGGATAATCATTCAGAGAGATAAGCAAAGACAAAAATCCTAATTTGAAATAGGCGCATTCAGGCTTGAAGATTAGGAATTTCCTTCATCATTTCCACTTATCTTCCATGGAGTTTGTTGGGTCTTCTTCTTTATTCTCTTCTTTCTCTATGTGTAACTAAACTTCTCTAGTTAGAGTTATGATAAATCTTGTTCTTGGATGATGTAAACTTAATTTTGTGTTTAATCTATGTTTCTATTTCATGATTTATGTGTTTATCTTTTCTTTTAATACTTTCCTTGATTTGGCCAATTTAGGAATGATTTTAGGATTTATGTATGATTTGAAAAAAATTGTTTATGAACCTTGAACTTGTAATAAACACATCAATCTCTACAATAGCTAGGAATAAATGTTGTAGGTTGTGTGATCTTGTTTTTTTATTCTCTCATTTTTTTATAAACCCTTCTCTATTTGGGGTTATACTAAGGGATTTGTTAACTCAAAGTAGTGTGAAGAAGATTAATATACTAATGGGATTGGGTATTAATTAATTTTGGGAATTTGATCATGAATCATGGAATAGAACTTAGTTAAACCAATCTTTGAATTTGCATCAAATGAGTTCAAGTGGAATTTGAACCCTAACACTTAGATATCATTGTTTTTCACCCTTTTGCTTAATTAATTTGTTTTTACTCTTATTAATTTTGAATATTTTCTTGTTAGTTTTTCTTTATTTACATTTCTTATCAACTCTCGTTTTTCGATAGCTTAAATAGTATTGATTTAATGAATTTAGTAATTGACAACGTAATCCTCATGGGAACAATACTTTTCTCATCACTTTATTACTTTTGTAATTTGGTACATTTGCCAATTTCACAACATGTAGCTACCCTTCGATTACAGTAATGAAAATTTGAAAGTTCAAATAGGACAACTAGCAAATATAGTGACTAACAGATTTCAGGGTGCATTGCCTAGCAACACAGAGACAAACACCATAGAGTACATGTCACGACCTTGATCGCAGCGGGATGGCAACTCAAAGAACTTTTAAAACCAAAATAAATTCAAAGGGAGTCGCCACCAACTTTATTAGTTAAGGAAAAATTACCCTTTAAAAATTTTAGAAAACCAATCTGCAAAAACAAAGTTAGGTCCGATAGTCAATTATGCATAGGGAAGAGTGGAGATTAAACCTCACAACACCCTTGCCACATATGTCCTAAGACGGTTACTCTAAAGTTAATTGTGCAAATTATAATAACTTAAACATATTAATTTTACCCTATAAAATAAATAAAGGAAAATGTCAATAATCACAAAACTTACAATATTCAGATTAAAGGGTTGACCCTTGGTGCAAAGTTCTCTGGAATCAATTCATTCCCCCCTCTAAATCTCTTTTACTCTAGAGGTTGCTTCAAAATAAAATGCCAACTGATGATAATTTATGGTCTGGAGGTTGTGTTACGGTTTCCATGTGCAGTTTCTGTAGAATGGACTATGAATCCTCTAATCATCTTTTCCTACAATGCAAATTTGCTAAGGACATATGGAGTTGGCTTAGTAGCATCATACATTGTTCTATTGATCTTGCCTCATTCGAGTCCATTTTATCAGTGTGTAATAGAAGCTGGAGCTCTCAATTACATGACATCATTCTAGCAGGTGTTATCAATGTAATTTGGGTCATTTGGTATTGTAGGAATAAGCTTCGATTTGATAATAAGACTGTTTCCTGCTCTCAGGCTATCAATCTGGTCATAGCAGCTACCTCCTTAACAGGAAATCTTACAGTGGGGTCCATGCATTCTTCTATCTCTGAGTTCACCATTCTGAAGGCTTTTTTCTATCGTTGGTCATCCTTGCATTGCCCCGAGCATTGAGCAAGTGAATTGGTTTCCTCCTCTTTGTCAGTGGACTAAATGCAATATGGATGGGGCAACTAGAGGGGCCTTAGGTTGGTCGGCCTGTGGGGGTCTCTTTAGAGATTATAAAGCTACTATACTCAACTATTTTGTAGCTAATCTTGGTATTTCTTACTCTCTACATGCAGAGCTGATTGGTGCAATGATGGCTATTGAATTGGCCTTTAAAAAAGGATGACACAACCTGTGGTTAGAATGTGACTCTCAATTAGTAGTTGATGCATTCAAAAATGCAAACGGAGTTCCTTGGAAGCTTAGAAACCGATGGAACAATTGCTTAATTTTAACTAGGCAAATGAATTTTTTAGTTTCTCACATTTTTAGAGAAGGCAATACTTGTGCAGAAAAATTAGCCTCTCATGGCCTTACCATCCAGGATTTCTTTTGGTGGGATTCAATCCCTGTTTTTATTAGTGAGGACTTTAATCGTAATAGGTTTGGTCTCCATCACTATAGGTTTAAATAATTGCTCTCTTTCGCATGGGTTTGGTTTATGCCCCCCTCATGTTTTTTGTGTTCTTGTTTCTTTTTTTAATATAATTTTAGGTATGCTGCAGATGATTGGTTGGGTCTGGGGTGTCAGCATAGCTAGGATGCCTTTCCCTACAGTGATGCCTTTGTATACCTGCATACCTTCTTTTGATTAAAAAAAATATAAATAACAATATTTACAAGCAAAATGAAATAAAACATGTATCAAAATATTTTCAGGCCAAGGAAACATAAAAAAAATAAAAAACTAAATTATAAAAATTTAATTTTGACTTGTGCATAAAAGAATCTACACTCCTACGTATTTTTTGATACAATGAGAAACTCAAAGCAATGTCGTTTTTATAAAATAAGTGAGTTAGTCAATTTTAATTAATTAAAAGAAACTTAAATTGTTTAAGACAAATTGTTAACAATGAATTGATTAAAACAACAACATTTCAACATATAAATGAAGGGAATAAACCAGAAATAAACAAAGTGACCTACAAAGAAAGCAGACTATCGACACCAACCCCTTATTTTTAATTATTTTTTAACATTTTCTGTATTTTTCAATTTTTTGATACTTTTTATTTTCTCAATTTTTGTAAATATTTTCTCATTTCCGTTTTTTTTTATATTTTTGAGTTTTTTCATTTTTTTATATTTTTATTTTCTTACCTAACTTTATTCGCTCAGCTATTTTTCTATTCTAAACATTCTCATTTTGATTTCATTTCATCTTTTATTTTTTTTTTTATACTAATTCTTATAATCTAGCCTGACATGAAATCACCCATTAACTAAAAAACCCTTAGTCCATTAAATGGTAGAAATTTATAAATTTATCCTAAGCTGAAACCTTCTGCTGTCCCAACAAAAGCAGAGCTTAGCTCAATATGCTAAAAAAAACCAATCAGCTAAATAAAATAAACCACGTAAAAGAACCCAGAATAGCCTAAGTAAAATGCAGAAAAGAAACAAATAATAAAGGGTAGAAAGGGTCAGCAAAACAAACAGGGGACTGAGTTCGATGGCGCATGACTGGAGCAGCGGTTTACGGTGGTAGACGGCGGTGATTCGCGTGTTGACGGCGGGTTGAGGTTGTGTGCTTAGGCAGCTAGATTTGCAATGAGAAAGGGGTTGTGTTTATGGAGTTTGATGGGTCTGAAAATTTTGGTGTTTTTAAGGTTTCTGTTTGGATGTGTGGGACTTGGTTTTAATGTGCATTGGCTATGGTGGAAATTGTAGTCTATGGTGGGTTGAGGAGGATGAAGATTGCTGAGTCTGTCTCCGTTTCTCCAATTTAATTTTTCTTCTGCTCCTTTCTCAAATGAGTTCCGTGGCTATTATTGTAGTGAAAACGTGAACTTGGAGCCCAAGTATGGTGCCCAAGTGTGGTACTGTCTATTGTGGTGAAGTAGTGAATGTGGATGTGATTTGATGAGGCAATGGTGTGTGATGTGAAGCATTGTGTGCTGTCAAGTGGAGAGAATGTGAAAGTGCCGCGTAAAAGTGGCTACGTGCAGGTGAGGTAAAAAAGTGAAAAGGGTATGAGATGGAGGAAAAAGATAAAATTAAAACGTGATAATTTTTTTTATAATTCTGATTTTCTTATCATAAATAGTATTTTTTTTTTTTACACTCTTTCTAATATCATTTATTATACTTATTTTTTTCTATCACTTTCTCTCGCTTAATCATATCTATCTAAGATGGATATGAAAATAGATGTGAGATAGAAAATGATGTAAAAACATCATTTTCCTTTTTTTATAGAGATAATAAGATAATATTAAAAAATTTAAGAATTCAAATAATAAAAGAAACTTAGGCTGAAAGGTTTATGGGTAATTTGAATTGGGCAACAAAATTGTTTGAGTTTCACAAATAAGATAAAAAGATTTCTATTATTTTTTATTTGTTATTATTTAAACCTTTAAAAGACTTAATTAAATATTTATTTCTTATGACCCGATTATAATTGAGTGTTAACCGTACATTAAAGCAATTTACTTAAGGAGTAGGAAATAATTAGAAAAGTTACACAAAAAGGAAAAGAGAACATGGAAAGAATGTCAACTCAACGAATGCCCAATTCAACTTCTAATTCCTCAATATTGCTAGATTTAGATGATGAAAACACGTAAGGGAACAGAAAGCAAGTGTCACTTAAATCTTAGGGCTCGTTTGGTGGTGAGGATAGGATAAGAACAGATAGGATAAGAGAACAGGATAGGAGTATGATAGAATATTAGCAGGATAAACTGTTATTCTGTCCGACGTTTGGTATCCACCAGATAACCAACTGGATAGTATTATTATTTTAGTATGATTTTAAAATTTTTCTTTTTTATTCAGAATGTTTTCATATTTTATTTGATTTTATTTTTTTATAATTTTCAATTTTTTTAAATTATATAAAAAGACCAATTTATCTTATGATAAAATTACATATAATTTTTAAAATTTTGAAAATATTGTTTAACTTAAATTAATTTTTTATAATTTTAAATATTCATTTTTGGTTTTTACTTTACATATAATTAAATTATTAGAATAATTTTATATTTTTCAGTTTTTAAAATAATATAAATAACAAAATTAGCCTTGAGACAAAATAAAAATAATTTTTAAAATTAATTATTAGTATTTTATTATTTTAAATATTTATATTTATTAAATAATTTTTTTGGTAACCATGTTATATTTTATTATACTTTAATTATTTTATATTTAAAATATTTTTTTATATTATACTTTAAATCACCTTAAGATATCCTCATTTGAGTTCTAACCCAAATTCTCCCTCGGGATAGAATTTGAATTAAATAGACAGGATAAGATAAGTGACAGGATTGATTTATCCTATCCTGCTGGTTCACCAAACAACAGTTTCAGACAGGATATGATAGTTTATCCTATCTTGTTTCTCTTATCCTAACCACCAAACGAGCCCTATATGCCTCTAACGCCTTTTTCACAGTGTATGTGGCAAAATAAATATGATAAGAATTTATTTAAATTTTTTATGTATTTAAAAAACTTTACATTAACATTACTTTTGTGAAAACTTCAGCACATATGCTAAATTATGCCAAATTCTTGAAGGAAATTTTGCATAAGAAAAAGAAATTGGAAAATCATGAGACAGTGATGTTAATTGAGAAGTGCAGTGTCATCATTAAAAACAAAATTGCCTCCAAAGTTAAAGGGTCCAAAGAGTTTTGTTATTCCTTACTCTATTGATAATTCATATTTTAAAAATGTTTTATGTGATCTAAGAGTTAGCATAAATTTAATTTCATTTTTTATTTTTAAAAAACTTAGTCTTGGTGAAGGAAAAGCTACCACAGTATCATTTCAACTAGCAAACCGCTCTATTAAGTGACTAAGAGGAGTTATTGAAGATGTGGTGGTCAAAGTTGATACAATTAATTTTCCTATTGATTTTATTGTTTTGGATATGGATGAATATTATACAATTCCTTAATTTTAGGAAGAACTTTGATTGATGTGGAGTAAGGGAAATTAATTTTGAGTTGGCAATGAATAAGTTACTTTTGATATGTATAAATATGCGAAACATTCATCTAACACAACTTTTTGTTCTTGGTTTGATATCATTAATGATTGTCATAATTTTCAGGTGACTCACAATAAAAAACAACTAAGGATGAGAAATTAATTGCAAGAAAATCGCGTATTATCGGTAGATATGGCCGCTAGTAATAAATCAAAATCCACCAAAACTTTTTCCAACAAAAAATAATCTGGGGGTATATCCACCGGCAAATTTCTGGCCGATATACTGTCCAAAAATAAGCCTTAGTTTTTAAAATTTTTGCGGCAGATAAATTTGCTGGAAACTAAAATAATATTTTTTTTAAAGCATAGAGATGTAGTTGAAGTTAAAGGAAGGATGCTCACAACATCTATATCTTTACAATGATCAGAACTGTTATCATCTGTAACAGATATGTCTCATATAAGTAAGCTTGTTAACATCAAAATAGGAAAGACCTGCCATTGTATTATAAGAACACATACATGCATGACAACATATATATCCCATATAAGTAAGCTTGTTAATATCAAAATAGGAAAGACCTGCCATTGTATTATAAGAACACATACTTGCATGGCATTTACAATATAGGAGTATAAACTAATGAAATTGCATCCGAATTTGAAGCAAAAAATGTCTTCAAAACGAAAGAAAGACAGACTCCGGGGTCAACCAGTAGTTTACCATATCTTAGTGAAATGCCAAATACATTATATAGCAAAGAAGGTTTTGTTTCCTTTTCTTCATTTTTCTTCACCACTTTTATGTCAAGAGTACTGAAATTAATGCATCATAAGAGATGATACAACAATAGTGAAGGATAAATCACCACACTCAGTCAAGTCATACACTTGACAAATGCAACACCTTTCATATTTTTACTATTTTAGAATTCGTGGGCAGCGTTGTTTTTCCACAACAAAACCAGAACAGTCACGAGACAAAGCAAACCTGATTCATCCGTTTCAGAATTTTGAGATCGCATTGTGAAAGTAGAATCAAGGTCCTCCCCTTGTTTCCTCTTCC
This sequence comes from Ormosia emarginata, assembly GCA_029884605.1. Taxonomy (NCBI): domain Eukaryota; kingdom Viridiplantae; phylum Streptophyta; class Magnoliopsida; order Fabales; family Fabaceae; genus Ormosia; species Ormosia emarginata. The sequence continues at coordinate 855,501 of JAQQTP010000073.1, read as the reverse complement.
ATTTCCAGCAGCATATTCCTCAATTGCCCAGGTGACAATCCCCCATCACCATTTAAAACCCAAGTTCCCATAAAACCAACTTTTGCATCAAAAAGGAAAATCCAAGGAACCAAATTAACATATCAAAAGAAGACTAAAACAAACAAATTTAACAATGACACTTGGACTCATAATATATAAAAAACTGGGAAGAGTGAAAGCTAAAAATGAATAAATGAAGAAAAAACAGAAAATGGGTGGGAAACCAAATGCAAGAGATAGTAGTACCTGAGGTGTTTTAATCCTTTCGTAATTGATAAATGGGATTCAGAGTGAACGAGGGGACTAAAAGTGAATGAGGGAAGGGAAGGGGGGACTGAGATAGTAGGACGTGAGGCATTTTAATCTTCTCACTGATATTTTTTCAGTGGATTTTTTAAACTTTTCGATGGAGTTTCCACCGGAAAAAAAACTTGCTTTGGGCAATTAAAATTTTTTTGACAAATAATATGTTGGAAATTAAAATAATATTTTTTATAAAAAAATTACTTTAATTTTTTTAAAAAAAATTCCGGCCGATAATTCCACCAAAAATTTTGGACAACTAAAACATTTTCAACAAATACTCCACCAAAATTATTAAAAATATTTTTTAAAAAATTTAAAAAAATCATAAAATTTTTAACGGATAATCCACCAAAAATTATTTAAATTATGAACTTTTTTTATGGATTAAATCGCAGGAAAATATTTCTGGCGGATTTGGTTGCCGAAAATGCAATAATTTATGGAAAACACAAATCCACCAAAAATATCAACTGATAATATGCAAATTTCTTGTAGTGATTGTGCATTGGAGAAAAGGTAATATCAACTAATGTAACACCCTCCTCAGAAAATTACATTTCAAGCCTAAACATTATAAAACTAAAACCAAGTCATAACAGATTTAATATTGTAATATACGGATTTTAAAATTTCTTTTCGCTGATCACATGAACTTAACAAAAATATAAATAACACAAAATATAGTAAACTGAATAATACACCTTTCACATATACATAACATGATTTACTAACAATACAAATACATAAGACTTACGTACTCAAAACAATATGTACAACTACCATATTGAAACTAAACCTGGCTCAAGTCCAAACACCTGAAGAGAAGGGTCGTACACCAGATCCTCCTCCGAATCCTCTTCGAGATCTCTAACAGACAAATTCCTCAGTCAGGGCATGTCTCTACGGACGGGAGTCAGAGCAGTCAACACCTCAGAATCCTCCCTAAGAGTGTAATGGAGATCACCACATAACTCCCTAACAAGCATATAAAACTCCAAGTAAATAGCAGCTTCAATAGAAAAACTAGCAACTCTATGGCGAGTTCTACTCCAAAACAAGGTAACATCTCCAACATACTGAATGCGCCCCGTGTCCAAATGGACGTGTCATGCGTTGGTGCCTCCATGAAACTGCATCCTAACGAAACCCGGAAGATTCTGCCTCGCCACCATCACAGTCTTCATAAAACATAAATATAAAACAGAATAAACAGAACAATACAATAAAGATATGAGATCTCATACATCACATACTAATATGGCAGTAAAGAAACGATAATAACAACTATGCCATTCAATACAAAAATAACACAGAAACAACATGTATAATCATGATATCAATTAATAGATAATTCAACAAACATATATCACAATAACATGAATACTGACTATACCACAACAATATGTATACTGACTATACCACAACAATATGTATACTGATTATGCCACAACAATATGTATACTAATTATGTCAATGCACAATGGACCGACCCTTACTCCATGAAGCTAAAACCAACATTGGAGAGAATGATCGGAAGACATGTCTGTATATCATCAGCCTCAAATCAAGTGCTATAATATTTTAAACGTGCACATCGTGGCTTATACAAGACATTCTACACCAGATCGTGAATAGGAATAGTATTCTCATCGAGATCGTTGGTGTGTTTGCATCAGTTGCCACGACATAGTAGCACTATTCAACTGGCCACTTGTGGAATTCTGTGCCCTGACGTCCCCAAGATCAGTTATTGACCATCACTATGCAAATCGCACCCACACTAAGGTGTAAAATCATCTCCCATGCATATTGCCTTAACAAACACAGTCCCCATGACTTTCACAATGCATGATTAAATGACTCAAAGAATCAATAATTAATAATAACATACTTCCACAGAAACACACCACCACTGGGCTAAATCATTCATTGACTTCTCTGGGTCCAGTACGTCGGTCCAACAACAATCTGTTATTTTTCTCAATCGCGTAATACTTTTATCACGTTTTCACAATTACGTAACACTTTTGTTACGTTTTCAAATTGCGTAACATTTTTACATTGTTTTTCAATCGCATAGGGATTTTCAAATGTTTTCTTAACTGCGTAACTCAAAAATCCACATTTTTAAATCTCGTAAGGTTTTACCAATACTTTTTAATCACGTAAAATGCTTCTTGACATTCTAAGCTTAATTTTGAAACTTTCCATGTTTAATATAAAATTTGAACTTTATTTCCAACGTTTCATTACCAAATCTCCTCTAAGTGATATTTTCTAATGTTTTTCACAAAATCTACATTATTCTTGATTTAATTAAATATTTCAAAAATCCTTTTCCATTACCTTTACTAAAAACTTTCTTAAATAAAATACTTTAAATTTCAAACCTTCTTTCAAACTTATTTCCATTCTTATAACCGAAAATCAATTCTTTTCAAATGATAAAATTTTGTTCATCTCCTTTTTCATCTTGTAAATTCTTAACTCATATTCTTATCACCTAATCATCTGAGTTCACAATTTATAAAATATTTTTGCCTTGGATACCCTATTTTGGGCTAAATGGCTGTGAGCCATATATGGTCTTTGGAACCAAAATGTTGTCATTCTCACATGATATCAAAGCATGTAAAACATTTCAATCATCAATTCCTACCATAGCAATTTCATGCATACTATCAAGATCATATCATCACATATAGCCAATAAGCAACCATAGCAATTTCATGCATACTATCAAAGCCATATAATCACACATAACCAAACAAGCATAACCATAATCACACATAACCAAACAAGTATAACCATAATCACACATAACCTAACAAGCATAAACCATTAAATTCACACAATCAAGTGAATAAATCGTCACATGAATTTTTCACCCACAAACACAAATTTCATTTCTCACCACCAAGTTGGTCAATGAGATTAATCTCCCTCTTACCTTAGATGTTGATCAAAAAGCCTTTTTTGTTGCCTCCTTGTAGTAAATGTCCACTACTAAAACAAACCCTTAAAACAAACAAACATACACATATTACTAACTAAGGTTTGAAACATGATGACCATGGATCAAGATTATGGTCTAGAACTTTGAAAATAAGATTAGAAGTGAAGATCAATAACTTCACTTAGAAACCCTCAAACTTAAGCTTGAAGAAAAAGGTTGAAGATGGATGAATTTGGAGAAGATCACAACATGAAAGTGTCTTGAAATGGTGTTTAGGTTCAAGATCTAGGGTTGTTTTGAATTAAATAAGATTGGAGAGTGTTTTGGGTGGGTTGGCTGAAACATTCAAAGAAGAGAAAAGAGAGAGTTTTGTGTTTTACTTCATGAAAGAAAGATAAGATGAACTAAGAGAAAAACTTGTCCTCCAAGCTTAGCCTTAGCCGAAAATGCTAAGGAGAGAAAAATGAGAGAATTTTGGTACTTTGCTTCTTGAAAAAGATGATAGGATGAACTTAAGAGACTAAGTAACTAATTTGTCTTTGTCTTCTAACCTTGAGTAACCATTTTGAACTTCTCCTTCCACAAGCTTGTCCTAGAAGCTTTCTTCCCATTGGTTCATCACTTTGAGTCATAGCCACTAAGTTGGACTTCCATCAAACTTAGCTTGTAAGCTTTTTTTCCATTGGTGCAAAACAAGGTGAGTCATAAAGAGAAGCATCTAGAGGAGATGACTAGGCTTGTGTCTAGAATCATCCATCTAGATCTTTATCGGAAGTTATTATTCAATGGACAAAGGTTACTGCTAGCAAAATCAGAAGTTATTGTCCAACGGATAATAAAACGTACCTAGATTTTATTTATCAGATAAAATTTCAGAAAAAAAAAATTTCAAAATCTATTTCCAGTTTTGGGTTTGATAAGCTCCCCTGGCCCTGTGTTAACAGTCAAAATTTTTTCGACCCCGAAAATTTTTTATTTTTCTGGCATCGCCTCAAGCACACATATAGTCTAAAAATAATATTAAAATAATCAAAATAAATTAAATAATTCACAAAATCATAAAAATCAAGCAAAAGAAATTTTAGGGTGTTACAATTATAGGTCACTTCATTCCTTTAGATAAAAAAGGACAAAAATTTGAAGTTTTAGCACTACAAGAATCTTGGCTTTTAGTGATAGGTTTTCCAGCCATTCCTACCACCATGACGTCCTCCTCCTTACCACTGCAACGTAGCAACGTGATCCTCCTATACTAGCCACTCATCCCAAACCATGACTGTCACTCCTACTACCTCGCATCGCCATGTTCATTGTTAGTTCCCACTGTGGTGGTGCATAGGAAGCCTACATGAGCCCACCCCAAGCTGTCACATCTCTAAACATGGGCGTGGACATGGTGCATGGAAGTCATGGACGTGGTGCACAAAAGACATAGACATGGTGTATAGGAAATGTGGGTGTATTGTGTAGAACTAGTATGTTATTTTTTGTTTATTTTTTTATTTGAACGTTATATTTGTTTATAATTAATATGTATATGTATGCACGCATGTAGATGGTGTTTATATTTTGAATATGTGTTTATGTTTATATTTAAATGTATATTTATATATATGGTATATTGTTATTTGTTAGTGTTTGAGCATGTGCTAATATGATAGATGATAGATATTATGATATTATAGAATTTGAATGATAATATTACATTGTATAAGACTAATACTACTTTATAATAATAATAATAATAATAATAATAATAATAATAATAATAATAATAATAATATAGTATTATGTGCTAATTTTAAAAAATATTAAGTGAAGAGGTTGATAAATTATTTAATTTTAATTTAATAATTTACATATTAAATTAAAATATGTATTAATTAATATTAATAAAATTAATAAAATATAATATGAATTAAAAGAGAGTAAAAATGTAAACTATATATATAATTATATAAATAAATAACTAACTAATTACATGAGAATGATAAATTACAAAAATATGCACCCAACTGTCAAAAGTATGATGTATACATATAGGTTGGAGACATGAGGCAATGTGTCAAATCTTGTAACCTAATGATGACTTCAAACTAAGAGGAATGATAAATATATAAGAGACATCAGTTATAGAGCTTCAAATTATGTAAAATGAAGATTTAAATTTAATCAAATATAAAAAACTATAATTATAATAAAAATTATAATATAATATGAAATTATAGAAAGTGAAAAAAATTTGACCTATATCAATAATTAAATAAATAATTAATTGAATAAGAGGTAGTGTGGTAGATCTTGCAGACGAATGATAGCTTCAAACTACAAAGAGGAATAATGAATATATAAGAGGCCTTGATTATAGAGATACAAATTGCATAAGATAGTAATATATTAGTGTTATTAACGCTTATTTGCATACATGTTGCATTTGAATTGTTGAAATTATTAATGCTCTAATGAATTAGGAAGCTCTAAACCCTAAGTTAGATTATATTAGTTTTGAATTGATAGGTTAAGTGGCTTTAAACAGTCTGAGATTTGACTACTAAAGTAACTTATCTTTTGTCATCCACTAATAGTGATGATAATGACTCTAATAATAAGATTATCATGTAGTAAATGTGACAGAAAGTTTAAGTGGTGACATGAGTCCACCTCTTATGACAATGAGCAAAAGAATAGGTAGGAAAATGTAAGAAAAGAAAGAAAAAGAATTACTAATTTAAAAAAAAATATTTGGATGTTTTTGTGAAGTAGATTTTCTGACGGACATAAGTAGCATGGTGGAGTAGTTAGGGAACAAGACAAAAATTGAAAGTTGATGAAATTTATATAAAGAGTAATTTCAACAACGAAAACGACGTTATACAAGAGTCTCATGAAGAGGAAATACTCGATAAAAAATCGAGAGCTCGACATCATTAGGATTTGGAAAGTTGAATGGGTAGTGCCTAGATTATTGCCCTTACTGGTGATACTGGAAGCATATGTCTCCTTGCACTCATCTATCGAGTTTTGGGGAGTAGTTGAAAGAAAAATAATTTCAAGGGTATTTGGCTGAAGTTAGGATTAGGATTTTGATAGTGATTGTGATGACAAGTCGAGTAAATATATTTTTCTTATTACATGTAATACAATTGAAACTCAAGAGAAGACTATCTATGTTTAATAAATGAGTTTCAGAACTAAGAGCGTCAGTATCAGGAAAAGTAAAATTTCTTTTGATGTTTAATAAATTGCTTTTGCTCGTGTTAAAAGATTTTCTGGATCTCTCCTAGGGATTTTGGATAGAAATGCTGGCAACTATTCAAAAGGTAATTTCTTTTTTTTTTAAAAGTAATGTTCCTTACAAAATACATCAAAAATCATCTTTGCCTTTAACAGTTAAATACTTTAATTTTCTTAATATTCTCACACCCTTTCTTACGCATGATGATAGTCACATCGTACAGTTCAACATATATGTCTTCTCTAATGCATAGATCTCTTTGGATTAGAGAAGTTGTATAGTTCATATCTATGGATTAAAGAATGTATATGAGTTGACTTCTGTAAGATTAGATATCATCGACTGTTTGGAAGAGTATATGAGAATATTAATAAAATTTATATATTTAACAATTGACGATAATGATGATGATTGATATATTTACAATGAATATTGTTTTTGGAAAAATTGTACTTCTCAAATTGTAGCAAAATTGGTATCTCAACTAATCAAGAAAAAAACCAACACACAATTTTTTTAAAACATGTACGAGCACAATCAATTCAAGAGCTAAAAAAATGGTTTTTTTCTTTTTTTTACTGATACTCCTAGTTTCTAGACTGATTCGTTAAATTTGGACAATCTTTCCTTCAGTTCATATTGTATTACATGTAATAAGAGAAATATATATGCTTTTACTTATCATTATCACCACTATCAAAATTCTAATTTCACTCTCGTCTAAATTCTCTTATGATTAATTTTTTTCTTATACTCTTTAAAAATCATTACATGAATGGAAGGAGATATATACTTTTTGTGCCACTTGCAAGGGTAATGATCATGAAGTTGCCTTCTCAACTATCCTAGTTCTAATAATGTTGAGCATACAATATTATCCGGATATTCATCTCTATGATACTTTGGTACAAAGTTATTTTCATTGGTATCATCATTCTTGACTAAAAATTTCATTTGTTTTTTGTTTCTTTCTTATTCTCCAGCCTTTCCACCGGGGGGCTTCTATTCACCAAAAAAATCACATCATAAAATTATATAAATTCATTATTATAATCCGTAATGATTTTTCCTTCTTTTTTAATATCTCATTATCTAGTCTTTTTCTCATCATCATAAGAAGTGAAATTGTTTCCATTTCGCAAACTTTTGATTATATCAACCATCTAAAAATGTTATTATTAGAGTTATCATTCTCACTATCAGTGAAAGACGAAAGATGAGTAGAGCGGTCAAATCTCAAAATGCTTAGAGTCACTTATAAAGTGATTTTGGCGGATTTCAATGGATTTTTCGCTAGAAAAAAATTATAGAAACATGTTCTTTCTGATAGAATTTTCATAAAAAAATCTTGACCTCTGATAAGTCGTCTTTTTTTTTTCTAGCTGCCAAATCTACAGTTATTTTCATTAGATTCCGGTGGATTTTTGTCTTCGACAAGCGTTTTTTCAGGGAATCATAATCCGTTGGAAAAGATGCCAAAAATCCAAATTTCTATGAGATATGACCGATGATAATCTGTGAATTTCTTGCATGGTAGGACCAAGCATTACTCAACTAAAACCTTCTATTGAAGAACCCCTTAAATTTGAGCATAATCTTTTGTCATCATATTTAAAATATGCGCATTTGAATGGAGAGTCTTCTTTGACAGGTGCAATAAAGCGAAAATCGTTTGAGGTTTTGGGAGCAAAAAAGAAAATATTAGGGTGGACTATGGAGGGCATTGAGGCGAAAAATCCACCAAAAGATGACAAAATGTCACCTTTACAATTCAAAATCATTATAAAGTCTAACTATAGACTATTAATAAAGCGCTTGTTGGGAGGTAAACCAAATTATTTTCATTCTTTCTTTAATCTTCCATCAGTTTCTTTGTTTCTTTTAAGATTTAGTTTGGTTTATTTCTTTTATGTGGCTTCTTCTAAGCTTGATTTTGACATTTGGAGTAATGGAGCAATTCAAGTAAATGTGCTTCAAAAGGAAGTATCCCTAACGTTTTTTAATTTTTCTTACAAATTCCTATGAGTTGAATTATTGCATTGTTTGTTGACATTGAGGACAATGTTAATTTTAAGTTTGGGGGTGTAACATTTTCATTCTTTCATTTAAGTTTTATTTTTTTGTCAATTTTATTTGCTTTTTTTTTCATTTATAATTAGTGTTTATTGAGTTAGCTTAAGTGCCTAGATGAGTTCAGAGCCTTTGTAGGAGATGTAAATAATGTCGGCCAACAAAAAAATGAAAATTTTAAATTTTAAAAATAAGAAAAAAAGTTAGTTTGTTTCTTTTTCAAAAGTCAAGCACCTTTGAGAAAAAATTGCGTTGATAAACGATTGAAAAGTTCTAATAGAGGTGTGATGAGTCAATATCTTTGAAATGTGTGAGCGGATAAAAATTCAAGATTGTTATTTATGTTCACTTAATGCATGTTATCAACTTTAGCTTGTGATTATAAAATTTGTTTAATTGGATATATAAGTTTTTGAGTTCGCATATATATATGACGTGATTTCTTATTTGTCTCCCTAGTCTTTAGATAACTATTCTACTCTTTTCAAAATGAAGTTATAGGAAGCACTAAGCTAAGAAAATTTAGGTAACCAAAGAAAAGTGAAAGAAAAATGAAATTATATGACCCACCCAAGTGCATAAAAGAAAATAAGTTTGAGAGTAATAAAAATTAAAATGTGTATCGAATGAAAAGCAAGGAGTTTGGGTTGGGCGAGGAATAGAGTATATATATTGATGTGGGAATTTTAGGTGCACTGTCAAAAATTCAAATTCTTAACAAGAGTTCTTAATGTGTGGAAGAGGCACACAGTTATGTGTTTGAGCATTGCTAAGTCCTTGTCTCTATTGCAGAAAAAAAAATGAATGAGGAGAAAATCTCAAATTGAAATCCTAATGATCTTTAGCATGATGTGGACTTAAATTAGTAGAATATTGAGTAACAGTTTTAACTATTTGACTTGGGGGAAGTGTTTATGAGTTGCTAAGTATGAATGTGTTCTTTAAGAGAGTGAGTAAGTACATAGGATTTGTTTTTAAAAGCAAGCTTGATTTGATGATTTGTAATTGAGTTAGATATGAATGCATGATTAAATGATTAACCTCTTTTAGCTTTAATGGGGTATTGGCATGTCAAGTTTCTTAAAAGTTTCTTTGAAAATTTAATTTGCACTTGCTATCATCTTAAGGGTGTCTTTTCATGTTTGTGTTTAGATTTTTCTTACTTGAGGGTAAGCAAATGTTTAAATTCGGGGGTATTTGATGTGTTTAATTTATATATATTTTTATACTTTTGAACTTAATAATTTTGTAATGTTGTGCTTATTTTTATTAATTTAGTCTTATTATTGATAATTTTATTTGCTAGATTATGGCTTCTTGTCGTTGGTAGGAAACGATTGCCACAAAATGGCCATGTTTATACGTCCAACGAAAATACTCTCGGCCCACCTTCGTATTTTGTTGAACCTCGAGAGAATTTGAAATTTGAAATTGGAACAAACCTGCTCATGCAAGTATAAAATCTTGTGAATGTCGACAAGATTTTAAGCTGAGTTCCATAACCTGAATCCAAGACCGCATAAGTTTCTGGTTCACTGCTCAATAAAATCTCGTTAGCTAATCACGTGCAGAGTGAGTAGCTGAAACAATTAAAAGGAAATTCATGAGCATGGCTTGTACGATTGCTCACAAAATTGGCTCCTTAAGAGTACAGGTTTGATGCCAACCGGGTGGTATCGAAGTGGGGCCCCAATATAAGTAGAAGACAAAACATGTGAAGCAATGGTGAAGGGCTCACGGTTAAACATTGATGACATGGATTCAATAAATTAGAGAATCTAAATAGACATAGTCGAGGCACTATTTGGGCCATTGGTGATCCAATGAAGTAAAAAGGCCAGGAAGGAAATTAAAAGCCCATGGTTGCATGAGTGGAGTGCAAGTCGCCAACTTAGAATAAATGGAGGGCAGAAACACGGAATAGAGAGAGGATGCAGCTGACGCATAAGAGCGAGAACAGAGGCAGCATTGTGTGAAGAAGACACCTAGTGAGTGAAGGAGAAAAACGCATACCACTGGTTTTTATTATATTTTCTTCTCTTATTGTTTATGATGAGCATGATTAAATTCTTTATGATAATAGTTAATTTTATCATTAACTAAATTTTTTTAAGAAAGTTGAATTAGTTTTTTTATATATATACAAAAGTTTTTTGTTTTCAATTTCTTTTGATATGTATTTTGGAATCACTCCGAAGAAAAATTTCTTGATTTAACATAAGTAATAAATTTCATAAGAATATATTTTAAACAAAATTAAAGATTTGTCTTGTGGAGATTGAGTTAGTTAATCATAGATCTTAATGAGTTGATTAATGCTTATTATTACTATTGAAAAATAAGTAGTAGGTGTTTCTTCAATATTTTTGATATGACTCGGAAGAAAATATTAAATAATTTAATATTACCACCCCTAACATGAGATTATTAAAATTAGATTATCAATCAATTAAATTAAATAAGATTGATTCAAGTGAAATTAAAATACCTTAATTTTAATTTATATTTCTTTTGTCTCTTACTAGTTCTCACCTCGATGGAATTTAATTCATTAGTTTTAATTATCTTTAGTTTTAATTTAATTAAAAAATTTTTTGACAATTTAAATAATAGTAGAGTTATTATATTTTTTGTAATTAGTAAACACTTTTTGAGAGAACGATATATGATTTACTACTTTATTAGTTGATTGATTTTGTACGCGTGCAAATTTCCCTATGAGGCAATCCCTGATCATGCATTCTCACGGAAGGGAGGCTCAAAACGAGAGAATATTGATTTTCTAATTTCTTACCTAGCTATTTAATCATGAAATATGATAAAAAAAAAAAAAGTAAGTAAATGATAATCATTTACCAAGCAAGAATAGTTTTCTTTTCGATTTTTGAATTAATTAAAGATGGGTCTTGGATTAGATAGAAAATGAACTACAAATAAAGTGTCAAGCTTGATAATAACTAGATTTCAATTATCAGTTTTAATGACTAGATTCTCTGACATATATTGGCTATGAGAATATGAAGTTAGTGGTTGAGTATATGCACATTTTGTGTGTGAAAAGACATTGCTTAAACCACAAAATTGACCAGTTCAGTACTGGTCAAAAATTAATAAAATCAATAGTAAATCGGTTTATAACTTATTTAAAATATTTTTTGAGACAAATATAGATTCAATGCTACGTCACAAAAGTTTATATATAAAGTCTAAAAAAGATATAAGAAGGCTTGTCTTTCTCTTAATTTTTATATAAGTTGTATATTTGAATGTTCTACTCATTATTTTATGTGAGATTTATAAATATGACTTTATTTTAATTTTTATATATGTTGTATGCTTGAATACTTCACATATTATATAATGAGACTCTAAAATACTAAATAACATAATATAAAATATTAATATGTTAATTTATTACTTAATATATATTATATAAGATTAAAAAATATTTAATTATCACTGGTTTAATTATGGTTTGACTAACTAATAAACCGTGAATTAATATCTTCATCGATTTAATGACTGGTCTAATTTTAAAAACATTAATCTCTATTGCAATGCAAGGGACTGCAGAATGAATGACAAAGAAAGGAAATAAACATAAATTGAGAGAAAGAAGGCTTGGTTCTCACTTAAAAGTAGAAAAAAGGGAACAAGACTCAAACGTTTCTTTCCTTTTCTTTTTTTTTGCAATTCTATTATTTATTTATTTTTACTTTTTTACTTGTTCCTTTTTTTTAAAATCAGATTTGAATGAGTTATAAGTTTGGCCTAAAGAAGTAATAAAAGTTAGGCCAAAGTTGGTAGACTTTTATTAATATAAGATTTTTTGTTTTTTTCATCTTTTCTCTTTCATTTTTTTAATAATAATAAAAAAATCGAATAAAATTAGGTGTTCAAGTAAAATTTGGGTGGAATTTAAATATGAGAAACTGCTTGTATTTTACTATTGTTGTGGACTCATTGGCCATGAAGGTAGGAATTGCTCTACCATGATTCAAGATGAACTGAATGGAAAAGCCACGATTAAAAAGTATGGCCCCGACTGGGATGAAGGCAGGAAGTACAGGCGAAAAAAACGAAGGTGGCCACCCAACTGAGCGAGAATATGCCTTCCTCCTACCCCAAAACCAAAACCAAAGGAGATGGTGCAAGGACTGGTCGAGCAATTAGTATTCTCCCACTTGTCATCCCGCTCTATGGCAGTGACAATATCAGTGAAAGATCCGAATTACCCAATCAAATCCACTCCAACCAATGAGGAGGCTATAACCCTGCCAGGGCTTCCTCGATCTCATCAGAGTATATAGGAAAGCAACACCACCCTAGAGTCCCAACAGTTAACAGACACAAACGTTATTACCTTTATAAAAAAACAATGGCAAACAAGAACAGAGCCTGAAAATTGGCAGGAATGACACTATGCAAGAAGGGATGGTCGTTGGGGATCAGAGCATACCATTGGTAACTCCATCAAGCTCTGAGCTCCTTATCTTCTCTGTGGCCAACTCTTTCCAAGCGTCAATGGGTTTTCCAAGCTCAAAGAAGAGATCCCTCCACAATAACATGGAAGTGGATGGGAAACGTACTTTTGATATGAGCATGGTTTTAAATAGTGGTTGCGGTTATGGTCGTTGTGATTGCGGGTATTGCTGCTGCTGCGATGCGAATTACAGTCATTGCGGCGTGATTATTTTTTTTAAGTTTGTACAAAATGTAAAAAAAATTCTATAATTATTATAACTCTTCATGTATCCTTATTTATAATGTTTTATAGGCTTTTACTCATTTGATAATTTTTTACCATCTTGAAGAATAATTAAAATTGAATTCATAATCAAAATAACATAATTATTGTTATAATAATTATTAATAGGTCTTTTAAAGTTTTATTTGAGCATATATAAGTATAAGAAAGTAAGAAACTAAATAATATATAAACTTAAATAAGTTTCGAATAAATTTTACGAAAATATATCATATTTTTAATACTCCATCAATAATTAACTTTAATTTTAAACCCTTAATATATGCTACTAATTAATTATAATTATTCTTAACTCAATTTTTACACACTATTCTCAAAATTTTTAATTTTCTTACAATTTTTTTTAATTTCCCTCATCCCCAATTATTCCCACACTTTTCCTCAATTTTTTTTCCAATTTTTCCCAATTTCCCCCTATGGTCTCATCTGCCCCAAATCCCTCTCAAACCCAAGCCCAATTTTCCCTCTTGTATACCCAGCGTCCCAGTCCCCAACTTTTTCCCCCTTTCCCCAAATCCCCCTTCCTTTTCCCAAATCATCTTTCATTTCTCTCTCGAACACGCTCTCTATCGCCACTCTCCATCTCTTCGTTTCTCACTTTCTTCATCACCATCTCACATCTCACAATGGCCGCAACCCACTATTGCATGTGCATGCCCCTCCACCCACGGCCGCAACCCACTCTTCTGCACACGTCCCCCACCTATGACTGCAATTCATCTCTTCCGGGTGCGCCTCCCCACGCCTCTTCCTCTTTGCTTCCCGACCCCTTCCTCTTCTTCTTTTTTTTCTTTTAAGTCATTCTAACATCTTTGTTTTGAATGAAAAAACAAAACGGAGAGCTATTGAGGCCTGTTGCAGCCGCAACACCATTACGTTGTGGCTGCAACATCATTATATTGCGGCCGATTCACGTGATTTTGGATCACACCGCAATGACAATATTGTGACTGCATCAGGTGATGCAGACCACAATTTAGAACCTTGGTTACGAGGTTCCATAGTTGGCAATTGATATATGTCTTTGTGTTAGTTTTTTTTTAGTTATCCTTCCAGACTTATTGGAAGTGCTTTTGGAAAGCCACTCGTTTTGTGTTTTTCCTTTGGAACTATGTTTTCCCTTTCATTTAGTTATCCTTCCAGGCTTGTGTTTTTGTGTTTTAAAAGTCAAATTGATCAGTGAATCTGTTAATGGTATGTATATCTGGCTTTTTCAAAACACTTCAATGCTTATTTTGTTATTTTTCATTCTAATTTTCAAGTTTGCACCAAAATAAGTTTTGAGCCAGAGGAATACAACGATTAATTGATTTTTCAATTTTTATTAACATGAAAGAAAATTTATTATGAATTATTTATTTATAAATTAAAAAAAAATACATTAAATCTAAAAGAAAAAGAAATAAATACATTCTATGCTCTAAACTAACTAACAATTTATATATCTGTTCTTTATCCAAAAATTATTGATGTCTAAGCATCTTTTATATAGGAAACTAACACAAAAAGTGTTGCAGCTTAATAGTGTATTATGTCTCCTTCCAAAACAGATATGAAACTCTTTCTTACATGCAAGATCATCAATATATGATTAACCACAAAGAGACTAATAGAAGATACCTTAAAAATTGAAAATCAAAACACTTATAAAAAAGTGCAACAAAGTTAGAAGATCATTGAGAAAAAGCATATTTCAACAACCAAGCTCAAGGTTTGAAGATCAAATTATTGAAAAATATACAAAAAAATAAAAGAAAATGAGGTGGTGAACCTATCACTAAAGGAGGACGGCAGTCCTCTGATCCTGCATTCTCACAAAAGTGAGGTTCAAAACGAGAGAGAATATTGATTTTCTAATTTCTGTTGGCAATCAATTTGGCTGCATTAAGCAGCATTGTAGCAAGCTGAACTGCTAATGACACAACAGCATTTCATTCAGAGCCGTGATACGTACTCAGACAAAAAAATTCACGGCACCTTCTGATACGCTTACGTGGAAAAGCATAGGCCACTTATTTCATCAACCAACTTTTTCCTTGTCTGTTCGATTATTATGTGAACTTTCTGTAAGAACTTTGTCTGTGTAGAAACATAAGTATTTGCCAGCAAATATATCTGCCTCTAGAGACAAACATAAGCTCAATGCAGATAAGAGTTAGCTAAGAAAGAAAGAGTTTAAAGACACAGCTTTACAAGAGATTTTTGCATTATTTGAGTATTGTTATACATTACTGTTGGGAAATGCCAGCATAATTTCCCTCCTCTGTGAACTCAAAAATAGGCACTATGCGGAAGCGTAAAATAAGAGTAATAACACCAGAAAATTTTTAGCGTGGAAAACCTTCTCAATGTGAGCAAGGAAAAACCACGGGACCTGTAGGCCACTTAAATCTCCACTATAACAATAATGGGAATACAAACTTCACCTTTAGGTGGATATCAAAAAACTCTTTCTATTTTTCTCTCTTTCTATTTTCTCTCACTATTTCTTGTGAGGCTCTCTATTGAAGAGGATTTTCACTCTTCTCTTACAATTGCTCTTATGAGACTTGGTACATCTTCCTTCATCAAATGCTCCTATTTATAGGAAAGGAGGATGGCATTCAAATGCTTAAATGAGTTGGAAAGCATAGCATTTATGCTTTATGGGTTGTCATCCAATTATTCAATGGGTTGTCATCTTATCACCCACCACCGAAAATGGGTTTCCTTGGCTGGATTCCAACAATTCTCCCCCTCCATTCAAAGGGAAAATATCCTTGGATTAGTTCGGGGTTGATGCTAAGCCTGCAACTTCTTTACAGACTTCTAACTTCTCTTTAGGTAGAGTTTTGTCATCATATCCGCCCGTTGTCTTTTGTATGTATTTTCTCAATCTGCAACAGTTTATTTTCCAACACATCACGAATCCAATGATACCTTACATCGATGTGTTTCGACCTTGAATGAAATGTCGAGTTCTTGCTGAGATATATTGCGCTTTGACTATTGCAATAGAGAACATAGCTTTCTTGATCCTGACCTAACTCTTGTAGAAACTTCTTCATCCACAAGATCTCCTTGCAACCTTCGGTGATTGCGATGAATTCACTTCGTGGTGCTTAAAGCAATGCACTTTTGTAGTCGTGATTGCCATGAGACAGCTCCCCCTACAAAAGTAATCAGATATCCTGATGTAGACTTTCTTGAATCCACCTCTCCTGCCATATCTGCATCTGAATACCCAGTGAGCATTAGATTTCCATTGCCAAAACACAAGCACCTTTTGGCAGTTCTTCTTAGATACCTTAGTATCCATTTCACAGCATTCCAATGCTCCTTTCCTGGATTTGATAGGAATCTGCTCACAACTCTTACAGCATAAGCAATGTCTGGTCTTGTACAAACCATTGCATACATAAGACTACCAACAGCAGAAGAATAAGGCGTCTTGCTCATTTCTTCTTTTTCTTCTTCATTCGCTGGACATTGAGCCTTACTCAGTTTGAGATGACCAGGTAATGGAACGTGCACAGTTTGGCATTATGCATGTTGAACCTTTCAAGAACTTTCTTGATATAGTCTTCTTGTGACATCCACAGCATTCTTCTAGAACGATCTCTGATGATCTTCATTCCAAGAATCTTCTTTACTGCACCCAAATCTTTCATGGCAAAAGATTTGCTCAATGCCTTCTTGAGAGCAGCTATCTTTGTCTTATCTTTCCCAACAATTAGCATATCATCAACATACAACAGAAGTATGATGGATTCACCATTCTCATAGTTCTTCACAAACACACAATGGTCTGCGGAGGTCTTTTTGAAATTGTGTTGGGTCATGAAGAGATCAAACTTCTTGTACTATTGTCTTGGAGCTTGCTTCAGACCGTAGAGACTTTTCTTCAGACGACACACTAGGTGTTCCTTGCTTGGTTCTGCAAAACCTTCTGGTTGCTCCATATAAATTTCTTCCTCTAAGTCTCCATGTAAGAATGTTGTTTTAACATCAAGTTGTTCTATTTCCAAGTCTAGTTTTGCAGCTAGACCAAGAATTGCTCTAATGGACGTCATCTTCACCACTGGTGAGAAGATTTCATCAAAATCTATGCCTTTCTTCTGGTTGCACCCCTTCACAACAATTCTTGCTTTGTATCTGGGGTTTTGGTTGTTCTCTTCAGTCTTGAGTTTGAACACCCACTTATTTTTCAATGCCCTTCTTCCTTCTGGTAGTTTCACCAGGTCATACATTTGATTCTCTTTTAGGGACTGTATTTCTTCTTGCATGGCTTGCATCCATTTATCTTTATCATTCGTCTCAATGGCTTCTATGAAACTTTGAGGTTCCCCTTCATCAGTGAGAGTGACATAATCATCTGAGAAATACCTTCTTGATGGTTGTCTGACTCTCGTTGATCTTCTCACTTGAGGTTCTTGTTCTACCTGATCATTTTCAATCTGTTCTTCTTGTATTGCCTGACTTTGTTCTGTCTGGTCAGGTTGTTCAGCCTGATCAGGTTGCTCCATCTGATGAGGTTGTATTGTCTGATCAAGTTGCTTATTCCTTTGAGGAATCTCTCCCCCTGAATTGCGTACCACAATGGTCTTTGGCTTCTTAGATTGCTGAATATCATGGATTGTCTGATCTTCATAGAATACCACGTCTCTGCTTCTAACAATCTTCTTGTTTACAGGATCCCACAATCTGAAGCCAAGTTCATCTCTTGGTGAACCAAGGTATATGCACTCCTTCGTCTTTGCATCAAGCTTTGCTCTTTCATCTTTAGGAATATGAACAAATGCCCTGCACCGAAAGACTCTCAAATGACCATAAGAAGCTTTCTTTACAGACCATACTTTTTCTGGAATCTCTCCATTTAAAGGTCTTGAAGGAGACAAATTAATCAGATCAACTGCAGTTTTTACTGCTTCACCCCAGAATGCTTTGGGGAGTTTTGCATGAGAAAGCATGCTCCTGACTTTCTCTGTAATCGTTCTGTTCATTCTCTCAGCTAGTCCATTCATCTGAGGTGTCTTGGGTGGTACTTTCTCATGTCTTATCCCATGAGTCTTGCAATAATCCTCAAACGGACCTCTATACTCTCCGCCATTGTCAGTTCTTAAGCATTTCAGCTTTCTTCCAGATGCTCGTTCTACGGAAACATGAAACTCCTTGAAAGCTTGAAGAACTTGATCTTTCGTCTTCAATGGATACACCCACACTTTCCTGGAGTGATCATCAATGAAAGTAACAAAGTATTGAGCACCGCCAAGGGACTTTTCAGATGTTGAGCAAACATCTGAGTGAACAAGATCCAGAATCTGCTTTCTTCTTCTTGCATCATCTTATCTTTTGAAAGATACTCTGTGTTGTTTGCCTGCTAGGCAGTCTTCACAGGATTCAAGTGGCTGCCCCTTTATGTTTGGAAGATAGTGTTTTGATAAGATTTCTAAACCTTTCTCGCTCATGTGGCCTAATCGTTTGTGCCACAATTCCTTGCTTATGTCTTGAACAACATTCATCTCCCCCTTGCATATCTTTCCCTGCATAATGTACAGAGAGCCTTCCTTTCTACCGCGAGCAATAATCATGCTTCCTTGGCTGAGTTTCCATCTGCCTAGCACCAAACTGGTTTATCATTCCGGCTTCATCTAACTTTCCTGCTGAGATAAGGTTCGACGCATCTCCGGAACATGTCTTACCTCCTTCAAAGACAAGCTTGGTTCCATTCTCACTTATCAAAGTTACTTCACCAATGCCAACGATTTTACTTGTGACATGGTTGCCCATCTTCACCGTACCAAAATCTCCTTTTTGGTATGATGAGAAAAATTCTTCATGAGGTGTGACGTGGAAGGATGCTCCGGAATCAATTATCCATATGCAATCATCGGATGCAATGTTTAGATAATTTTCTTCTCCGACAAGAAATATATTCTCATCATTCGAGGCCACCGCAGTAGTTGTTCCTTCTTCCTTCTTCTTCTTTGGGTCTATCTGGTCAGGATGGACTGTTCCAGCCTGTTGATCTCTCTTTAAGAATCTGCACTCAGACTTTCTATGGCCCGGTTTGCCACAGTAATAACAACTTAGTCTAGTGCGAGATTTGGATCTACCTTGTGATTTTCCACGACCTCCTTTTTCACGATTCTTACTCCTTCCTCTGTTGTCAACAACGTTGGCTTCAAACTGGTTGTTCAAGCCTCTTTCCTCCGTCTTGACTCTTCATTCAAAAACTATGTAATGTAATCCATGCTAAGCTTTCCGTCTGGAGCAGAATTGCTGAGAGTGACAACTAGAGTGTCCCAACTCTCAGGTAGAGAATCGAGGAGTAGAAGAGTTTGCAACTCATCATCTATCTTCATTTCTGTCTTCGTCAGTTGATTCACAATACCTTTGAAGGTATTCAAATGTTCGATCATATTATGACCGTCCGAATACTCCAACTTGACCAATCGTCTGACAAGGTGGGCTTTATTTCTGGGCGTCTTCTTTTGAATCAATGATTCAAGTTTGGTCCACAAATCATACGCATTTGTATAAGTTGATACATGCTCGAACAAACTTCGATCAATGTATTTTCGGATCAAAACTACTGCTTTTCCGATTTAGGAGCTCCCAATCTTTGTCGTTCTTCCCTTCCGGTTTATCCTTCTGGGTAATTGGCTCATACAAATCTTTGCAGTATAAGTGGTCTTCCATCATCGGCTTCCAATAGGAGTAATTTTCAGCAGTTAACTTGAACATATCTCCATCATGAGTAACAGCTCCCTCCATCTTGAATTACACAATCTAATACATATATAATAATATATAGTAGTATTGTATCTTGAAATAATAATCGTAGTATGCAAATAGTGCACCGGTAAGTTCCCGAGAAGAGAGGTGGTTCACTAATGGATACACTTAAATACCAAGTCTTTCTTAGCCGAACTTTCCTAGATAACACTTTTGCACCGCTACACGTTATTTCCAAAGAATGAGAATAATTCTTTTCGATGTGGAAGATCGTACAATCTTTGACCGCAACCACAGAGCATACTAAGAATTTTTCTTATATATCCTTCAGCACCTAGTATCCCAGAGCTCGAAATCTCTCGATACCACTTTGTTGGGAAATGCGAATAATAATTTCCTCCTCTGTGAACTCAAAAATAGGCACTATGCGGAAGCGTAAAATAAGAGTAATAACACCAGAAAATTTTTAGCGTGGAAAACCTTCCCAATGTGAGCAAGGAAAAACCACGGGACCCGTAGGCCACTTAAATCTCCACTATAACAATAATGGGAATACAAACTTCACCTTAGGTGGATATCAAAAAACTCTTTCTATTTTTCTCTCTCTCTTTTTTTCTCACTATTTCTTGTGAGGCTCTCTATTGAAGAGGATTTTCACTCTTCTCTTACAATTGCTCTTATGAGACTTGGTACATCTTCCTTCATCAAATGCTCCTATTTATAGGAAAGGAGGATGGCATTCAAATGCTTAAATGAGTTGGAAAGCATAGCATTTATGCTTTATGGGTTGTCATCCAATTATTCAATGGGTTGTCATCTTATCACCCACCACCGAAAATGGGTTTCCTTGGCTGGATTCCAACAATTCTCCCCCTCCATTCAAAGGGAAAATATCCTTGGATTAATTCGGGGTTGATGCTAAGCCTGCAACTTCTTTACAGACTTCTAACTTCTCTTTAGGTAGAGTTTTTGTCATCATATCCGCCCCGTTGTCTTTGGTATGTATTTTCTCAATCTGCAATGCTTTATTTTCCAACACATCACGAATCCAATGATACCTTACATCGATGTGTTTCGACCTTGAATGAAATGTCGAGTTCTTGCTGAGATATATTGCGCTTTGACTATTGCAATAGAGAACATAGCTTTCTTGATCCTGACCTAACTCTTGTAGAAACTTCTTCATCCACAAGATCTCCTTTGCAACCTTCGGTGATTGCGATGAATTCACTTACGTGGTGCTTAAAGCAATGCACTTTTGTAGTCGTGATTGCCATGAGATAGCTCCCCCCCAAAAGTAATCAGATATCCCGATGTAGACTTTCTTGAATCCACCTCTCCCGCCATATCTGCATCTGAATACCCAGTGAGCATTAGATTTCCATTGCCAAAACACAAGCACCTTTTGGCAGTTCTTCTTAGATACCTTAGTATCCATTTCACAGCATTCCAATGCTCCTTTCCTGGATTTGATAGGAATCTGCTCACAACTCCTACAGCATAAGCAATGTCTGGTCTTGTACAAACCATTGCATACATAAGACTACCAACAGCAGAAGAATAAGGCGTCTTGCTCATTTCTTCTTTTTCTTCTTCATTCGCTGGACATTGAGCCTTACTCAGTTTGAGATGACCAGGTAATGGAACGTGCACAGGTTTGGCATTGTGCATGTTGAACCTTTCAAGAACTTTCTTGATATAGTCTTCTTGTGACATCCACAGCATTCTTCTAGAACGATCTCTGATGATCTTCATTCCAAGAATCTTCTTTACTGCACCCAAATCTTTCATGGCAAAAGATTTGCTCAATGCCTTCTTGAGAGCAGCTATCTTTGTCTTATCTTTCCCAACAATTAGCATATCATCAACATACAACAGAAGTATGATGGATTCACCATTCTCATAGTTCTTCACAAACACACAATGGTCTGCGGAGGTCTTTTTGAAATTGTGTTGGGTCATGAAGAGATCAAACTTCTTGTACCATTGTCTTGGAGCTTGCTTCAGACCGTAGAGACTTTTCTTCAGACGACACACTAGGTGTTCCTTGCTTGGTTCTGCAAAACCTTCTAGTTGCTCCATATAAATTTCTTCCTCTAAGTCTCCATGTAAGAATGTTGTTTTAACATCAAGTTGTTCTATTTCCAAGTCTAGTTTTGCAGCTAGACCAAGAATTGCTCTAATGGACGTCATCTTCACCACTGGTGAGAAGATTTCTTCAAAATCTATGCCTTTCTTCTGGTTGCACCCCTTCACAACAATTCTTGCTTTGTATCTGGGGTTTTGGTTGTTCTCTTCAGTCTTGAGTTTGAACACCCACTTATTTTTCAATGCCCTTCTTCCTTCGGTAGTTTCACCAGGTCATACATTTGATTCTCTTTTAGGATCGTATTTCTTCTTGCATGGCTTGCATCCATTTATCTTTATCATTCGTCTCAATGGCTTCTATGAAACTTTGAGGTTCCCCTTCATCAATGAGAGTGACATAATCATCTGAGAAATACCTTCTTGATGGTTGTCTGACTCTCGTTGATCTTCTCACTGAGGTTCTTGTTCTACCTGATCATTTTCAATCTGTTCTTCTTGTATTGCTTGACTTTGTTCTCGTCTGGTCGTTGTTCACCGATCGTGGTTGCTCCATCTGATGAGGTTGTATTGTCTGATCAAGTTGCTTATTCCTTTGAGGAATCTCTCCCCCTGAATTGCGTACCACAATGGTCTTTGGCTTCTTAGATTGCTGAATATCATGGATTGTCTGATCTTCATAGAATACCACGTCTCTGCTTCTAACAATCTTCTTGTTTACAGGATCCCACAATCTGAAGCCAAGTTCATCTCTTGGTGAACCAAGGTATATGCACTCCTTCGTCTTTGCATCAAGCTTTGCTCTTTCATCTTTAGGAATATGAACAAATGCCCTGCACCGAAAGACTCTCAAATGACCATAAGAAGCTTTCTTTCCAGACCATACTTTTTCCGGAATCTCTCCATTTAAAGGTCTTGAAGGAGACAAATTAATCGATCAACTGCAGTTTTTACTGCTTCACCCCAGAATGCTTGGGGAGTTTTGCATGAGAAAGCATGCTCCTGACTTTCTCTGTAATCGTTCTGTTCATTCTCTCAGCTAGTCCATTCATCTGAGGTGTCTTGGGTGGTACTTTCTCATGTCTTATCCCATGAGTCTTGCAATAATCCTCAAACGGACCTCTATACTCTCCGCCATTGTCAGTTCTTAAGCATTTCAGCTTTTTCCGGATGCTCGTTCTACGGAAACATGAAACTCCTTGAAAGCTTGAAGAACTTGATCTTTCGTCTTCAATGGATACACCCACACTTTCCTGGAGTGATCATCAATGAAGGTAACAAAGTATTGAGCACCGCCAAGGGACTTTTCAGATGTTGAGCAAACATCTGAGTGAACAAGATCCAGAATCTGCTTTCTTCTTCTTGCATCATCTGATCTTTTGAAAGATACTCTGTGTTGTTTGCCTGCTAGGCAGTCTTCACAGGATTCAAGTGGCTGCCCCTTTATGTTTGGAAGATAGTGTTTTGATAAGATTTCTAAACCTTTCTCGCTCATGTGGCCTAATCGTTTGTGCCACAATTCCTTGCTTATGTCTTGAACAACATTCATCTCCCCCTTGCATATCTTTCCCTGCATAATGTACAGAGAGCCTTCCTTTCTACCGCGAGCAATAATCATGCTTCCTTGGCTGAGTTTCCATCTGCCGGCACCAAACTGGTTTATCATTCCGGCTTCATCTAACTTTCCTGCTGAGATAAGGTTCAGACGCATCTCTGGAACATGTCTTACCTCCTTCAGCACAAGCTTGGTTCCATTCTCACTTATCAAAGTTACTTCACCAATGCCAACGATTTTACTTGTGACATGGTTGCCCATCTTCACCGTACCAAAATCTCCTTTTTGGTATGATGAGAAAAATTCTTCATGAGGTGTGACGTGGAAGGATGCTCCGGAATCAATTATCCATATGCAATCATCAGATGCAATGTTTAGATAATTTTCTTCTCCGACAAGAAATATATTCTCATCATTCGAGGCCACCGCAGTAGTTGTTCCTTCTTCCTTCTTCTTCTTTGGGTCTATCTGGTCAGGATGGACTGTTCCAGTTTGTTGATCTCTCTTTAAGAATCGCACTCAGACTTTCTATGGCCCGGTTTGCCACAAGAAATAACAACTTAGTCTAGTGCGAGATTTGGATCTACCTTGTGATTTTCCACGACCTCCTTTTTCACGATTCTTACTCCTTCCTCTCGTTGTCAACAACGTTGGCTTCAAACCGGTTGTTCAAGCCTCTTTCCTCCGTCTTGACTCTTCATTCAAAAACTATACGTAATGTAGAATCCATGCTAAGCTTTCCATCCGGAGCGGAATTGCCGAGAGTGACAACTAGAGTGTCCCAACTCTCGGGTAGAGAATCGAGGAGTAGAAGAGTTTGCAACTCATCATCTATCTTCATTTCTCGTCTTCGTCGGTTGATTCACAATACCTTTGAAGGTATTCAAATGTTCGATCATATTATGACCGTCCGTCCGAATACTCCAACTTGACCAATCGTCGACAAGGTGGGCTTTATTTACGGGCGTCTTCTTTTGAATCAATGATTCAAGTTTGGTCCACAAATCATACGCATTTGTATAAGTTGATACATGCTCGAACAAACTTGTCAATGTATTTTCGGATCATAGCTACGCCTTCCGATTCAGGAGCTCCCAATCTTTGTCGTTCTTCCCTTCCGGTTTATCCTTCTGGGTAATTGGCTCATACAAATCTTTGCAGTATAAGTGGTCTTCCATCATCGGCTTCCAATAGGAGTAATTTTCAGCAGTCAGCTTGAACATATCTCCATCATGAGTAACAGCTCCCTCCATCTTGAATTACACAGGCTAATACTATATAGTACCGTATACTGAAATAATAACTGTAGTATGCAAATAGTGCACCGGGTAAGTTCCCAGGAAAGAGAGGTGGTTCACTAATGGATACACTTAAATACCAAGTCTTTCCTAGCCAGAACTTTCCTAGACAACACTTTTGCACCGCTACACGTTATTTCCAGCAATGAGAATAATTCTTTTCTGATGTGGAAGATCAGACAATGCTGCAACCACAGAGCATACTAAGAATTTTTCTTATATATCCGGCACCTAGTATCCCAGAGCTCTGAAATCTCTGATACCACTGTTGGGAAATGCCAGCATAATTTCCCTCCTCTGTGAACTCAAAAATAGGCACTATGCGGAAGCGTAAAATAAGAGTAATAACACCAGAAAATTTTTAGCGTGGAAAACCTTCTCAATGTGAGCAAGGAAAAACCACGGGACCTGTAGGCCACTTAAATCTCCACTATAACAATAATGGGAATACAAACTTCACCTTTAGGTGGATATCAAAAAACTCTTTCTATTTTTCTCTCTCTCTATTTTCTCTCACTATTTCTTGTGAGGCTCTCTATTGAAGAGGATTTTCACTCTTCTCTTACAATTGCTCTTATGAGACTTGGTACATCTTCCTTCATCAAATGCTCCTATTTATAGGAAAGGAGGATGGCATTCAAATGCTTAAATGAGTTGGAAAGCATAGCATTTATGCTTTATGGGTTGTCATCCAATTATTCAATGGGTTGTCATCTTATCACCCACCACCGAAAATGGGTTTCCTTGGCTGGATTCCAACAATTCTCCCCCTCCATTCAAAGGGAAAATATCCTTGGATTAATTCGGGGTTGATGCTAAGCCTGCAACTTCTTTACAGACTTCTAACTTCTCTTTAGGTAGAGTTTTTGTCATCATATCCGCCCCGTTGTCTTTGGTATGTATTTTCTCAATCTGCAACAGTTTATTTTCCAACACATCACGAATCCAATGATACCTTACATCGATGTGTTTCGACCTTGAATGAAATGTCGAGTTCTTGCTGAGATATATTGCGCTTTGACTATTGCAATAGAGAACATAGCTTTCTTGATCCTGACCTAACTCTTGTAGAAACTTCTTCATCCACAAGATCTCCTTGCAACCTTCGGTGATTGCGATGAATTCTGCTTCTGTGGTGCTTAAAGCAATGCACTTTTGTAGTCGTGATTGCCATGAGACAGCTCCCCCTACAAAAGTAATCAGATATCCTGATGTAGACTTTCTTGAATCCACCTCTCCTGCCATATCTGCATCTGAATACCCAGTGAGCATTAGATTTCCATTGCCAAAACACAAGCACCTTTTGGCAGTTCTTCTTAGATACCTTAGTATCCATTTCACAGCATTCCAATGCTCCTTTCCTGGATTTGATAGGAATCTGCTCACAACTCCTACAGCATAAGCAATGTCTGGTCTTGTACAAACCATTGCATACATAAGACTACCAACAGCAGAAGAATAAGGCGTCTTGCTCATTTCTTCTTTTTCTTCTTCATTCGCTGGACATTGAGCCTTACTCAGTTTGAGATGACCAGGTAATGGAACGTGCACAGGTTTGGCATTGTGCATGTTGAACCTTTCAAGAACTTTCTTGATATAGTCTTCTTGTGACATCCACAGCATTCTTCTAGAACGATCTCTGATGATCTTCATTCCAAGAATCTTCTTTACTGCACCCAAATCTTTCATGGCAAAAGATTTGCTCAATGCCTTCTTGAGAGCAGCTATCTTTGTCTTATCTTTCCCAACAATTAGCATATCATCAACATACAACAGAAGTATGATGGATTCACCATTCTCATAGTTCTTCACAAACACACAATGGTCTCACGGAGGTCTTTTTGAAATTGTGTTGGTCATGAAGAGATCAAACTTCTTGTACCATTGTCTTGAGCTTGCTTCAACCATAGAGACTTTTCTTCAGACGACACACTAGGTGTTCCTTGCTTGGTTCTGCAAAACCTTCTAGTTGCTCCATATAAATTTCTTCCTCTAAGTCTCCATGTAAGAATGTTGTTTTAACATCAAGTTGTTCTATTTCCAAGTCTAGTTTTGCAGCTAGACCAAGAATTGCTCTAATGGACGTCATCTTCACCACTGGTGAGAAGATTTCTTCAAAATCTATGCCTTTCTTCTGGTTGCACCCCTTCACAACAATTCTTGCTTTGTATCTGGGGTTTTGGTTGTTCTCTTCAGTCTTGAGTTTGAACACCCACTTATTTTTCAATGCCCTTCTTCCTTCTGGTAGTTTCACCAGGTCATACATTTGATTCTCTTTTAGGGACTGTATTTCTTCTTGCATGGCTTGCATCCATTTATCTTTATCATTCGTCTCAATGGCTTCTATGAAACTTTGAGGTTCCCTTCATCGCGAGAGTGACATAATCATCTGAGAAATACCTTCTTGATGGTTGTCTGACTCTCGTTGATCTTCTCACTTGAGGTTCTTGTTCTACCTGATCATTTTCAATCTGTTCTTCTTGTATTGCCTGACTTTGTTCTCGTCTCGGGTTGTTGTTCCGACGATCGTTGCTCCATCCGATGAGGTTGTATTGTCCGATCAAGTTGCTTATTCCTTTGAGGAATCTCTCCCCCAAATTGCGTACCACAATGGTCTTTGGCTTCTTAGATTGCTGAATATCATGGATTGTCTGATCTTCATAGAATACCACGTCTCTGCTTCTAACAATCTTCTTGTTTACAGGATCCCACAATCTGAAGCCAAGTTCATCTCTTGGTGAACCAAGGTATATGCACTCCTTCGTCTTTGCATCAAGCTTTGCTCTTTCATCTTTAGGAATATGAACAAATGCCCTGCACCGAAAGACTCTCAAATGACCATAAGAAGCTTTCTTTACAGACCATACTTTTTCTGGAATCTCTCCATTTAAAGGTCTTGAAGGAGACAAATTAATCAGATCAACTGCAGTTTTTACTGCTTCACCCCAAATGCTTTGGGAGTTTTGCATGAGAAAGCATGCTCCTGACTTTCTCTGTAATCGTTCTGTTCATTCTCTCAGCTAGTCCATTCATCTGAGGTGTCTTGGGTGGTACTTTCTCATGTCTTATCCCATGAGTCTTGCAATAATCCTCAAACGGACCTCTATACTCTCCGCCATTGTCAGTTCTTAAGCATTTCAGCTTTCTTCCAGATGCTCGTTCTACGGAAACATGAAACTCCTTGAAAGCTTGAAGAACTTGATCTTTCGTCTTCAATGGATACACCCACACTTTCCTGGAGTGATCATCAATGAAAGTAACAAAGTATTGAGCACCGCCAAGGGACTTTTCAGATGTTGAGCAAACATCTGAGTGAACAAGATCCAGACTGCTTTCTTCTTCTTGCATCATCTTATCTTTTGAAAGATACTCTGTGTTGTTTGCCTCCTAGGCAGTCTTCACAGGATTCAAGTGGCTGCCCCTTTATGTTTGGAAGATAGTGTTTTGATAAGATTTCTAAACCTTTCTCGCTCATGTGGCCTAATCGTTTGTGCCACAATTCCTTGCTTATGTCTTGAACAACATTCATCTCCCCCTTGCATATCTTTCCCTGCATAATGTACAGAGAGCCTTCCTTTCTGCCGCGAGCAATAATCATGCTTCCTTGGCTGAGTTTCCATCTGCCGGCACCAAACTGGTTTATCATTCCGGCTTCATCTAACTTTCCTGCTGAGATAAGGTTCAGACGCATCTCTGGAACATGTCTTACCTCCTTCAGCACAAGCTTGGTTCCATTCTCACTTATCAAAGTTACTTCACCAATGCCAACGATTTTACTTGTGACATGGTTGCCCATCTTCACCGTACCAAAATCTCCTTTTTGGTATGATGAGAAAAATTCTTCATGAGGTGTGACGTGGAAGGATGCTCCGGAATCAATTATCCATATGCAATCATCAGATGCAATGTTTAGATAATTTTCTTCTCCGACAAGAAATATATTCTCATCATTCGAGGCCACCGCAGTAGTTGTTCCTTCTTCCTTCTTCTTCTTTGGGTCTATCTGGTCAGGATGGACTGTTCCAGCCTGTTGATCTCTCTTTAAGAATCTGCACTCAGACTTTCTATGGCCCGGTTTGCCACAATAATAACAATTTAGTCTAGTGCGAGATTTGGATCTACCTTGTGATTTTCCACGACCTCCTTTTTCACGATTCTTACTCCTTCCTCTGTTGTCAACAACGTTGGCTTCAAACCCGGTTGTTCAAGCCTCTTTCCCTCCGTCTTGACTCTTCATTCAAAGAAACTATCATGTGAATGAATCCATGCTAAGCTTTCCGTCCGGAGCGACTGCCGAGAGTGACAACTAGAGTGTCCCAACTCTCGGGTAGAGAATCGAGGAGTAGAAGAGTTTGCAACTCATCATCTATCTTCATTTCGTCTTCGTCGGTTGATTCACAATACCTTTGAAGGTATTCAAATGTTCGATCATATTATGACCGTCCGAATACTCCAACTTGACCAATCGTCGACAAGGTGGGCTTTATTTCTGGCGTCTTCTTTTGAATCAATGATTCAAGTTTGGTCCACAAATCATACGCATTTGTATAAGTTGATACATGCTCGAACAAACTGCGATCAATGTATGTTCATGGATCATAGCTACGCTTTTCCGATTTAGGAGCTCCCAATCTTTGTCGTTCTTCCCTTCCTCAGGTTATCCTTCGGGTAATTGGCTCATACAAATCTTTGCGGTATAAGTGGTCTTCCATCATCGGCTTCCAATAGGAGTAATTTTCAGCAGTAACTTGAACATATCTCCATCATGAGTAATGACTCCCTCCATCTTGAATTACACAGCTAATACTATATATACCGTATAAATATATTGTAAAATAATAATCGTAGTATGCAAATACAATGCACCGGTAAGTTCCCGGGAAAGAGAGGTGGTTCACTAATGGATACACTTAAATACCAAGTCTTTCTTAGCCGAACTTTCCTAGACAACACTTTTGCACCGCTACACGTTATTTCCAAAGAATGAGAATAATTCTTTTCGATGTGGAAGATCGAATCAAATGCCGCAACCACAGAGCATACTAAGAATTTTTCTTATATATCCGCACCTAGTATCCCGTAGGCGATCGAGCTCGAAATCTCTCGATACCACTTGTTGGGAAATGCCAGCATAATTTCCCTCCTCTGTGAACTCAAAAATAGGCACTATGCGGAAGCGTAAAATAAGAGTAATAACACCAGAAAATTTTTAGCGTGGAAAACCTTCCCAATGTGAGCAAGGAAAAACCACGGGACCCGTAGGCCACTTAAATCTCCACTATAACAATAATGGGAATACAAACTTCACCCTTAGGTGGATCTCAAAAAACTCTTTCTATTTTTCTCTCTCTCTATTTTCTCTCACTATTTCTTGTGAGGCTCTCTATTGAAGAGGATTTTCACTCTTCTCTTACAATTGCTCTTATGAGACTTGGTACATCTTCCTTCATCAAATGCTCCTATTTATAGGAAAGGAGGATGGCATTCAAATGCTTAAATGAGTTGCAAAGCATAGCATTTATGCTTTATGGGTTGTCATCCAATTATTCAATGGGTTGTCATCTTATCACCCACCACCGAAAATGGGTTTCCTTGGCTGGATTCCAACAATTACAGACACTCCTTATTACACGAGTTTTTTTTTACCTAGTTGAAATCTAAGCTAGCATATTGCTTAGTTAAAAATCCCTTGTCCAGGTGACAATATTCTTTTGGGATCAAATTCAGCTTTCCTATCTTAAAAAAGTTGCCATTTGGAGCCAAAGTGTTCCACCCATTCTTGATGTGTTTTGTTTGTGGGAAGATATTCCTTGATCATAATACCAGCATCCTTACAGAACTGTAATATCTGTTGGTTTTGAGCCAGAAATGCCTCCACCTGATCAAACCCACTTGCATGTAGAAGACTCACAACGTAGAAAACATCTTCGTCTGGTGTAACTACTGGCATCCTATCATTCCACCTGTTAATTATTAATACATATTGATTTTTTTAACCCTCACATATGTACCAAAACCAAATATAATTGCTGTTATAGTTCTAATTAATTGATATTTAATTTTTAAGTTTAAAACTAATCACATAAACTTACGCGTTTCGGTTCATGGGGTACACTAGAACAATTCTGGCAGTTATATTTTGCTTAAGAATAATGCCCTTGAACACACCTTCATTAAAATCCCAGATTCGAGATCTTGGAACCAAGATGTCCAACCAAGGATGAGTGACATCCCAAAGTCCTTTAACCCTTTGACCAAAGCAACTTCCTGTTCAAGAAACAAGAAGATAATTAATTAAGATAAATCTAGATTCATAGCTAAATTAATCATTGAATCCTAACAAATTTTTTGACTGAAGATTCCTGACAAATTCAAGTAAAGAGAACAAAAAAAAAAAAACTAAATAGCCATAATATGAGCTGGCATTGTTCTTGACTCTTGAATAAATAGGTGGTTCCCATAGCTTTGCCTTATCTAACAACCACCATTGAGCTTGGTAAATTTTGGCTGAGCTTTTTCAATATTTTTTTTTACTATGTAACATTACTCAAATAAAATATGTTTGGATCGAGTTACCTCCTTGACGTGTGCTTGATAATTATTGTTGTAGTATTTGACTAGCTCCAGGATGTAGATAATGCCGTATTGTGTTACCAAGGAACTTATCCTTGGGTGATCAGGTGTTGGATAAAAGGAAAGATCTAGTGGCAGCTGATTCAGTAGAAGAAACCTTCTGCATAATCTGCTGCATTAGTCTCATTCCTTTCATTGAATGAGATTAAATGTTCTTGGTCTCTAGAAAATACTGAGAAGTCATTGTAAAACAATCGGAGCCACTTCACCTGCAAGCAATGAAACAAATTAAAGCTTCATTATGATTAATTAAGGAATTGAAAATTAATTAACTATCTCTTGTAAAAAAAAAAAAAAAAAAGTTCTAAGTTTGAAGTCAGTTTGTACAACTTTGAAAAATGTAATGACAAATTCATGGATATAGTACACCTTTACAAAATGGTAATAGTAGAATCTTATAATATTTAAAGGTTATGGAAATAAATAATCTTATATTTAATTTCAATTAAATCAGACTTATAGCTAAATATTAGTTATTAATTATTAGGGGCACAACGCCCTCACAAAAGCAAGAGGTACAAAAGAATTTATAAAAGTTTGCAAGAAAACTTACCCTTAGGTTCTTCATTTATCAAACTCATTGAATGTTATAGGATTTTCTTACAAGTTGGGGTGGGGGATCGTACATTAATTGTTACTAGCAAGCAACTAGTTGCTTTAATAAAATTCACTGATTCATTTGTAGAAACAAGAAGAAATAAAGCGTTTTAATATACATGTGATTGTGAATTGCGAACAAGAATGGTATGTGCAAGGAATTTTTTATTTCTTAATTGATTATTGTTAGTTTTTAGCATAAAAGAATATATGTACCCAAAAAGAAAAAAAAGTAAGAAAATGATACTTGCCCTTGTTGGTGCAAGTCCTAAAGCTATTCTTGCTCTTGTTATAACCCCAAATTGGCCTAATCCTCCAAGAACGGCGTGAAATGCCTCTGAGTTGTTCTCCGCAGAACAAGTTACTAGGTCTCCTTTTCCTGTAAAAACCACATATAAACATGTCTATAGAGTTTTTAGATGATAAATTGATTTTTTCAACCATTATTATCTCCCTATATCATACTTTCGCCACATTTGTCACTTTTTATTTTGGAAAAAGATTTTTCGTGAGTTGTTTCTTACATTATCTTTCTTATTCCTACAATAATTTGATATTATATGGATTTATTAAAAAATAATTGTATCTTAAAATCTTTACATCATATATAATAATTGAAAATTATACACAACATTAATGTATAAATATAAAAAATCCTTTCTATTTTTTTTAAAAAAAGCATGTAAATGCATTAGAACTATAGCATGGAATGTTTGAGTTCACATCTTAATATGCCCACTATTATACTAGCTTGTATGCATGCAACATCTTCTTTAGTCTTGCTAGTCCTATATAATTTGCGAGTCTATCAAAAGGCAGTTGTATCATGCATGTGGAGTGTATCTTTGTTTTACTCTGCTAATGTGTTTTCTTTCACGGGATTTTCTATAGATAATAGATTAATCAAGGAATAATAATCTTAAATTGCTGACTTTGGAAAGGGATTTTTTTTTTAGAAAAATAAGAAAATATAGTCAGATACCATAGCAAAAAAGGCATGAAACCGTGCTAATTAATTACTTGTTGACCAACTTATTGTGAAGATATTGATCGACAAAAATAACAGGGTATACAATCCAAGCCAATTGCATTGTATTTCATGTCTAACTTTGATTTGATCATTGTTGTAAAATCCTGGTAACTATATAGTGAAATCTCGTGACAATTACATTTAACTTATTCTTTTATTTTTTTAAGTCTTTTATATAGATTCGGATTTTATAAGCTTGTTCAAGGATTGACCATAAACCAAGTACCACAACTAATAAGTAAATAAATAAATAATAATACTAGTGGAGAATCACAACCAAAATACATTCTTCTTTTGTTTGGTCACAATAAACCTTACACTATGTTTGGATGATAGGTAATAAGGAAAAAAGAAATAACTTCTTTTATTTGGGAGTTTTAAAATACATGAGAATGGAACAAAATACATGGGGAATCATTTCTCTTATATTCCCCTCAAATACCTAACTTTTGTTCCCCCAAAAATTGAGGTGGAATGAGGAGAAAACATGGGTAATGAAGTTCCGTTTCAATTCGTTAATGAAACTTTTAAATAAAGAGAATGGTAACTATGTTTCATTCCTTCCATTTCCTTTCTAATCCATCTCCACATATTTTCTTTTATTCCATTAATGCAAAAACATCCAAACAAAGGGCTAGATGTCCTCGTCCCCTTTAAAACAATTTAATCAACAGAAAAAAAAAACCTAGAAAAAAATCTGGATTTTTTTTTCTTTGCTATAAGAGATAAAATATATTAGGTCTCATTTTTTAAATTCTTGTTCCTTACAAAAATTTTCTACACTATGAAAACAAGAGACTAATCCTCACTTGGATACTTAGATCACTCCAAATCACATATATTTTAAATACACTATGACAATAGAGCAGTCATTAATTCATAAATTAAGAGATAAAACCCCACTAATAAGATGTGTTGAACTCAGGTAATCCCCAAAGAACTTTCAAATCTAATATGCAGGTAGCTAACTTGTTGACCTTTTTTTTTTTTGTGATTATATATATAGACACACACACCACTTTCGGAACTATTTCATCTAAATTCTTTGCCAATTATAGAAAAATAATTATCAGATAAAAAAATGGTTAATCTTGAATTTAATATTTACTTTTAAGATAATTGCATTGGGTAGAATATGAGAATTACTATGATATTACCAAATTGCTTTTGATGACAAAACTATTTACTAAAATGTTATTTTTTACACTATTTACTAAAATGCCACTTTTTGTCACCCTTTTATCCGGCATGACATTTTTTATTATTTTCTGTTCAACATGAAAAACGCCAAAGAAGATAGCGCATCCACGTGGAAACGTCATCCTAATGACGTTTTTACAAAAAAAACGCCAACACGCATGACGTATTGAGGGCAAAAGCACCATTTCGCTTGGCGTTTTCAGGGCATATATAGCTCCATCCAAGTTCCAACCGAGCCATCCTCTTCATTTTCTCAATTTTCACTATTGATTATTTTTCGTTGTGATTTTGGTACCCTTGTTGGATTAAACACGTTTGCGACTTTTCTATTGATGATCTTGGTACTATGGTTGAATTAAACAAGTTTATGTACTTTTGGGGAGGTCTAATATTTAGGAAAAATTTTGTCATAATTTTCATAGAATCTTTATGATTGAATTTTAGTTGAACTATGTCAAACAGGTTTACGAAAATATGAAATCTGGAATGCCCCTCTACGTTAACAAAAAATATAAAAGAAATGTTAGTGAATTCTTAATTGAAAATATTGTCATAAGAATGATTATATTAAAAAAGATGAGATCTCAGATGGAGCAAAATATAAGAGTCTACTCATAATTTTATCTTTAAATAATATTAATGAAGGACATGGACCTACCTTTTACGATCTAGGCCAATTTCCAAGGCAACACTAGCAACATGGACCTATCTCCTACGATCATAGGTCAATTTCCCTCCTACGATCACATGCCAATTTCTAAGGCAAGACTAGTAACATGGAACTACCGCTTAAGATCATAGGCCAATTTCCAAGCCAACATTAGCAATTGTCACTCCTCAGCTCTCCCATCTATATAATACCGAGTGAGCTTGTATAGTGGTGAGTTTTTTGGCTAGTGCGCGTTCGGTGAGGCAAAGAAGATAGTAAAGAAGGGGCGGAGGCAGATGAGAAGATTCGTGGGAGGGTACTGCCCTCAAAAGAAGGACGCATTCACGTGGAACAAAAAATAATAAAAAATGTCACGTTAGACAAAAGTGTGATTGTTTGGTATATAATACCAAAAGAGTGACATTTTGATAAATAATTTTAAAAAAGTAATATTTTAATAAATAATTTTGCCATTAAGAACAATTTGGTAAATAAGTCTTCGATATCTAGTAAAACATGTCAAGCATTTGATGATTTTATAGTAAATACTTAAGTCTATTAAATATAATTAACTACCAAATATCTCATGGACAAATTTGAATCTTTGTTTAGATGATTTTTAGATTTTGTGTAATTATTTTTGGATTAGTTTGTAGTTAACAAATCCAAGCTCAATGTTGAAAAAGGAAAGATATAAAAAATTAAATTTTGTGCTATTATTTTTCGATTAGTTTGTATTTAAACTATCCAAGCTCAATATTGATAAAGGAAAGATTTAAAAAATAAATTAATTTGCACCTTCGAAAAAAAAATAATAAATAAAATATTTGAACATGATTTTTCATGAAGATATTGAAGGAAGTTTAAAAAGTAAAATCTCAAAATAAATAAAAAGAATTAATTTGAGATTTCTTTTTAGGAGAAATCAATTTAGAATTTTAACAATAATGAAATAATTAATAACAAGAATAATGAGAACAAAATATTTGATAACTAAACCTAAATATCAAAATCGAGGGAGAGAAAGATGGGTATATACCAGACTAATGGCAGTAGAAGTTATTATAGGAAATTGTGTAAGTCATACCGGTAATAACATCCAATTCAAGGACATTTAAGGTTTGAGGTCCGAATCGGAAGGATTGGCCACTGATCCCAGCATTAGAGAGTGTGCCACCAACCGACAAATACAAGTAGTCAGTCCAAGAGAGGGGTGTAAGTCCACATTCAAGGGTTGCATGTAACACATCAATCCAATTCTGTTCACCACCCACATCAGCATAATAACCAAAAAGACTCTTCCTATCAGACACTATAATTCCAGACCCATTTCTAAAACTGTTCAGCTGAGTCATATTCACCACGACTCCATCGTGTGTCATGGCATGGCTTGTCCACCATTTTTGGGAGAGAAGCTGAGTTAAGCTGATAATGCCCTATTGCTTTGAATCGGTGAGTATACATAGAGAGAGTAAGGTATGGAGCGGAGCGATTTGTAAGGAGAGAATGAAGTATATGGTAAATGGTATATTGTGATAAGACGCTAGCGTGTATTACTTAAAGTCATTGATACAATCAGTATCGTTACAATATAAATATACGTTAAAATCATGTATCTATTAATGGAAGAATAATTATATTCCTTTGGTTCTTTGGTTAATTGATCACGAGTTAAGAAGTTGCCTTCAAATGACTATTTAGATTTTGGAAGGTCCTCATCGCAGATACGTGCGGAGTCAAGAATTACTTTTACTATTTTTGTTGGGGCAAACATAATAATACATGAAAATTTTATAAATCAATAAATCATCAATAAATTAACATAATATAATATAATATCTAATACAAAATACATATATATAAAGAGAATTATGGTTTGTCAAATTCTGTCAAGTGACAGAATTATTTTATGATATCTGTGTCTCAATAAAATTATAACAAATAATATATTAATTTGGTGACATGTGCATTGATTTATTATTTAAAAAATAATTTAAATTTTTAAATTTATATCAAATTCTTATTTATGGTTCATTCATTTATTATTGTTAAAAAAATTAATTTAATGTTAAATTTATCTTACACTGATTTTCATTGGCATACAATTTTCAATTCAAATCTAGCGAAGAGATATTATTGCATGTATACAGACTTATCACGTCAGATTTACACATAAGAGATAAAAAGTTAGAGAGAAAAAAAATGCGTCCCACTAAACTCACTCAGCACAAAAAATTATTCTCTCTATCTAATTTTTTATTTCTTGTGTATAAATCTGACGTAGTAGATCTGTATGCATACAAGAATATCTCATCTAGCAAAATCAACGCAATATGACAATTCAAATTCAAGGCATTATATGAAAATTGTAATTAGTAATAATAAATGTTTAATCAATCTATGTGAAATCATAGAATAAGACATAGGAAAAACAAAATTATCCGTACTTGTAAGGATCCACAAAGATTACCCACGATAGGCCCGTCTCATGTACCATATGCAAAACCAGTTAAGATACTTTTTCATTTAATATATATCATATATTATGATTTTTTTTCTTTTTTACTTTGAGATAAGATGAAAATATATATATTTTTATTATTTTAAAATAAATTTTTTATTGAATGAACCATAATGATAAAACTTGTTAAAATATATATATTATTTATATAATAATTATTTATGTAAACTGATTATTACAATATAATTTAATTTAGTTTGTTATTTATAATATTCTTTTAATTTTGTAAAAATCTTATATTGTTGAATAAAATTGTAGTATGTGAAGTTAAAATTTATTTTATTTATATTTTTTTGTATTTTTTAAGATTTTATTTTAAATTATTAACTACCAACGAATATCCGTAAATACCTTTGCCTATTCGTGGAGATAACAATGGGTACCTGGGGCTGGGGCGAGAGGGGGATGGAGGAAACACTTCTTTAATTTATTGTAGTAATTATATTATATATTATTATATTTCAACAACTAATTTAATTATACTCAGAAACTAATAATATTAATATTTGTATAACTGGTTTAATCATATTAGATACACTTTAAACAAATGTCATCTATATGTTGTGCCATTAATATCTCATGTAATGAGAAATTATTTTATGTTCTTATAATATAATAAATGCACGTTTCAAGATGATTTTCACTATTAACTTTAAGTGCATTCACATAAATTTTAAATAAAATAATTTAAATTAATGATAAAAAATATTTTGAAATATGCATTTATTACTATTCCAAGAACATGTAATAATTTATTCTCATTACAAATTTAAAATTCATTATTATGTTATTAGAGGAAAATTCAAATTGATACGATTTTGACTTGTTTCGATTTTTTCTTATGTTATGTGCATGTACAATAAATTATTCATGAAAACTTAAAAGTTAAATCTTCATTAATATAATTAATTTGCATCTGTTATTTTATTTTTATTTTTTTGCGTATGGATATCTGTAACTTCTGTTTTTCAATTGCGCACGCTTTGGGCAAAAACTTGGATTTTCCTTTAACAATGCCGATCATACCAATAAGTTTCCCTTCACTTTAATAATATATAGTCAAATGTTGAAGATTTCGTATCTATTTTTTTCCTTTTTGTGGTTAGAAGACTTCATATTAGATAATTGGACAGAGATACGTGTGACAAATTGTCAAAATCAACATATCATTTTAAAGCAGTTGACATACTATGAGAAAACACTTATAGAACATGTTCAGTATCTCGAACGAGGATAAGTTTCATATTCAAAGGGTGTGGGGATACATCGTCACACAAAAAAAATTATATTAATTTTAGTTAGAGATTAATTAAATTAATTTGTTGAGTCATAGTTAGTTACTAGTTAATTACTTTCTCTAGTCTATACAAATCATATATTAACTTTGTATCACACACCTTTTACCATTTATTGAATTTCAATTTCTTCTTTCATCCATATCTCAATTTTTCCAAGCTCTTGCTATGTTTTTTTAACACTCTCATCTGACATTTTGTGTTAAGTATTTGAAATTATAAAATTTGAGAAGTGCTTTCATTTATAAATAAAATTTGTTGTTTAGAAAGTTAACAAATAAGAATTGATTTGATTTTGAAATATTTTTATTTAGAAAGTGTAAAATAAGTTAATTTTGAAATCATTCTTATATTAATTATATAAAAAAATTTACTTAAATTTTAAGAGATATTTTTAATTGATATATTTATTTTTCCGTAGAATTAATTGATTTCTTTTATGATTTCGAAAGATAGTGATATAATATTTTGGTTCCCAATTAAGTCCTTTATTCACTTCGAATTGAAGTTGAAGAAGTCGTCCTTTCTTTTTTCTTTGGTTGCAACATGACGTGAACCAGATTTTAGGATCACTTTTATTACTTTTATACAACCTTAGTCCAGTCTAAGACCTAACATATACTGTTCAATCTTAATTAGAAATGATTCGTGTATTTTGACAAATCTAAATCCTTCTTATCTGACCATTTTTATTCAGCATTATGATTGGGAAAGTGATTTGAGGGGATATTTAAAAAAAATTAATTTATATTTTAATGATTTTATAAGAGGGTGTTACTATTTGCACTCTCAATTATCTTTCTACATTCCTCATTAGCCACTCATGATTTTTTAAAAAGAAAAATTAAAATTTTGATTGATTAGTAGGAAGTGTAAATAAGCATTTTGGAGTGTCAATAGCCTCACTCTTCAAAAGAAAGTGATAATATTTTGCTTATTTCCAACTAAGTCCATGATTTACTTTGAAGTTGAAGAGCTCTCCCTTTGTTTTTCTTGTTTTTGGCCTGAAACATGACGTGAAGCAGATTTTAGGAAGATTTTATTACTTTTATACATAATAGATATGAATATATAGATTCAATGTATAATATGACATGTGTTTACTCTGATTTTTGTAAAAGACAAATTTGATTCTCGTTATTAATTAATTTGGAAAGGGAATCTCTTCTTCAAAAGAGACTCTCAAGTTCTTGCTTTTAATCAAAATGTCATAATGAATTTCGATTTAAACACAAAAAATGCGAATATTGAATGAGAACTTAACAAATTTATAACAGTAAAATATGTGAACTATAATAAAAAATAAAGAAAACATATAAATGCAATCAAATTAAATCACATGAAAAGTAAAATATAGGAAAATAAAGTAAGATAATGTAAGCTTAACAAAAAATAAATTGCAAAATGATAAATGAAAGCAAGTAAAGAAAGTAAGTAAAAGAAACCAAATGATCTCAAAAAGATCACTTGATCGGGAGTAGAAAAGAATTTGTAGAAACATAAAGGACTTAAGAAACAAATGAACTTGAATCAAACTTGCATTGAAATTATAAAGTTTATATAAAGAAAGTAGAATAAAAACATACTTGGCTAATCTCAAGTTGCTCATGCGTTAGAGTGACTTTGAGTGTGTTTAAAGATATGTACAAAAGTGAATGATTTCTAACTCCTAAATGTTTTCATCCTCCTTCTTTAAAGATATGTACTAAGAGGATGAAAACATTTAGGGGTTGGAAATCATTTACTTGTACACATCTCTAAATGCGCTCAAAGTCACTTTGATGCACAAGAGCAACTTGAGATTAGCCAAGTATGTTTATATCTTGTTTTCTTTATGTAAACTTTACAATTTCAATACAAGTTTGATTCAAGTTCATTTATTTCTTAAGTCCTTTACGTGTTTGCAAATTCTCTTCTACTCCCAATCGAATAAGTTTTTTAAGATCATTTGGTTTCTTTTACTTACTTTCATTTATCATTCTGTAATTTATTTTTCTGTTAAGTTTACATTAATATACTTTATTTTCCTATATTTTACTTTTCATGCGATATAATTTGATTGCATTTATATGCTTTCTTTACTTTTGATTACAGTTTTTACATATTTTACTATTACAAATTTGTTAAGTTCTCATTCGATATTCATATTTCTTATGTTTAAATCAAAATTCATTCTAACATTCTAATTAAAAACAAACCACTAAGAACTTGAGAGTTCTTTTTGAAAAAAATATTTCCTTTCCATATTGATAACTGAAATCGAATTTGTCTTTGACAAAAATCAGACTAAACAACATGAAATGTAAAGGTTGTATAAAAATTATAATCTATGGCATGGCTTCAGGTCAGATGGTCAATTTTGATAAATCTTCAATTCTGTTTACTCGCAATATCATTCCTTGGGATTCGAAGCAACAAATTACTCAGGCGTGTAATATCCTATATTATGTCATGCTTTTAAATACCCAATTCTTTATGTGAAGAACTGGGGAGAATGTTGTGCAAATTCTATTGGTGGTTTTCTAGATGCAAATCTGGGTGCAAATCTATCCTTCAATGGAGTAGTATCTTAGAAGGAAGGAAGATGTTGGGATATGGAGTTGATTCCGAGGGTGGGTGATGGAGTTTCGATTAAGATACCGGTGTTTTGAAAAATTGGGTGAGGTTATTGGCACTCATTTTTTATATACTAATCAAAATTTTAGTTACTCTTTTTAAATAACTGAGTGGCTAATGAGAAATATGAATAGACATTTAAAAATGTCAATAATAATATCCTAAAAAACA
Organism: Ormosia emarginata; assembly: GCA_029884605.1. Taxonomy (NCBI): domain Eukaryota; kingdom Viridiplantae; phylum Streptophyta; class Magnoliopsida; order Fabales; family Fabaceae; genus Ormosia; species Ormosia emarginata. Next base: position 813,778 of record JAQQTP010000073.1, on the reverse strand, counting down.
AAGCTCATATATTTATCAGTGTGTCTTGATTCGAGTGAAAAATAATCGAGTTCCTTAAATATATAATTTTGAGTTCGATTTTAAAATTTATATATATGAAAAAAAATATTATTAAAAAAATATCTATTTAGACGTCTAACTATACTCTAAAATATTAATATTTCACTTATTAGATTGAGATACTCAAAAAAAAAAAAAACCTCACATATTTAAGGCAAATACAGCCTAACATAGTACAACCTGTTTCTATCCCTATATTAAATGCACTTGCAGCAAATGGGATATAATTTGTGAAGAAGTTAATACTTATTCTACTGCGTAACTAAATTTTTGATGAAGTGAGAAGAAAATGTTGAATAACAAAACTTTCACACATTATTGAAATAGAAAAAAAAAAAATCACACATTTATACGTATGTAATAACGTGTACGGAAGATTAAAGCTTCAAGAGTGAGCACGTGTAATTATAAATCTCTCATTATGTGTAAATATATCCAATACAAATCATTACTTTACTCCCACGATCCTCCGTTTTCATAAGACATTTTTTTTTAAAAAAACTACCCTTCTTTTAAAAAATAATAAAAAAGCTGGCTTCTATTCCGAAAAAAAAAAAAAGCCATGAATCTTCATTTTCGAAACATTGAATACATATATACATATAGTGAAAAGCATTTTTATTGTACCGTTCCAACCCCAAGAATGGACCACAAACAGAAGAACGATGTAAAAACCTGTTGAATTGTGGGCTGAAGTCTCGAACCGAAGTTGGGAGCAAGTGAGTAGTACTTGCAAATACACTCTGAAGTTTAAATTAGTTTTTTAAAGTGTAATGTGTCATGTGTCAAGAAAAAGAACAGAGAATACATAACCTTATATATCAATTTCTCCACTGTTGCATGTACAGTTGCATAACGTGTTTACTCATAGGTTATGAGTTGTCGATGACGCTGTTCCAAGTTAATGCTTAGTCAGGGGCAGAGCTAGAGAACTTTTCATGAGGAGGTCAAAGAGAACGACACTTTGTTTGGGTACAAGCTTAACTATTTATATATTTTTTAAAAAATAAACTATATGTAAAATTGTTTTAGAAAAATTTTGGGTAGGCCATAGCCTCCATAATGTACAACTATGCTTAGTGGCATATGTCAAGGAGAAATTATTGCATGGTCTAAGAGTATTAAATAAGATTGTGCTTATCACTTTATTTATATTTTGATATTTCAGTCTTAAATAGTGGTAAGATTCATCACCCACTTTAATTCTTGAATTTTTTTTTTCTTTGATCAAGACATCCATACATGCACTATGAAACTAAGCTTCAGGCTGATTTTAGTAGTTAGGTAAAACTCTTTTTAAAATAACGACTCTAAAATTCGAATAATTGACATTGTAGATAAAATTCGTCTGAAGTCACATTCTTATTATATTGCAACCAACCACTTTTGAGTTAATTCTTGAGTTTATTAACAATAAATTGAAATTAAAAATAATCACAAATTTAAAAATTAAAATGAGTGGTAGACCTAGCACTATATAAAGCTGAAAGGTTAAAATATAATAAATAGAGTGAGCATAATTCTACATGGTGCTTCTAGTGCATGCAATAATTTCTCTATCCCAAGTGATTTGATGGCCTTAAAAGTATCATTAAGATCATACTTGTATAGACTGACTTGACCAATCCGACTGAAAAATCCACGACTTAAGCTCTAAGCTGGTCTAATCCTTGATTACATGTTTTCTAAGTGACCCGATCAAATTTAAGTGACCCGCACAATACCTAAAAGACCCTTATAATGAAATGCATTTTGTCATCAGATCACATGCTTTTGTTGAATAATGTTTTCAATTTTTTAATTTATATTATTATTTAACAAATTTGATTTTAGAAAAATAAAGTTGGATAATTATCATTATTAATTTAGTTACATCATTAATACTTTTTTCATATGGAATATTTTTGTCATATAATATTTTTTATATATAAAGTACTTATTCATATAGTGTTTTTATAGAAAAAAAAAACTATTGTTTGTTTGAATTTTCCAATTCAACTGCTTAACTCGCAATCGAATCACTGACCTGTTGACCCTACCTTCTAACCGGGTCAACCTTTGATACGAGTTATACAACTATAATTAAGATCGGTTGATCCTTAGTTAGCTTGTTGAGTTTCGTTAGAGTTCTTAGTTATTCCATTTTTTATGACATTTCCTGGGCCATTTTCAATTATATTGGCAGCTTTACACTTTTATGGGAATCAGCATTATTGGGCTTTTTTCTCCCCTGTTACAGCACATCAATATAATATAGAAAAAAAAAATACATAGCCTAAAAATCTATCATGTGTCTTTTTAGTCATCAACCTAATACTTTAATTTCTTGACATATGACTTCCATGGTAGTTATTTTTATGTCACGTCATCTAATTTAGCAAATTTTTTCATGTGATATGATGTGTCAACTGTCACATGTATAATAAAACAAATAATAAAATAAAATTTTAAAAAATATATCAATCATCAGATAAAAAAAAAAACGAGAATGAAAAAAAAATACTCAAACACTAAAATAAGTTTTAAAAAATAAATCAAAATGATTTTAATCAATAAAAAATCCATTCCATTCATGTCTTTATGGGTCTCCGATAATCTGCTCTTCTTTGTTTTTAGTTGAAATTTCATATGCTCATCACATTTCAAAAATTCTCTCTGATATGAATTCACATTCTACAACCCATGGAAACACTCATTTAGCAACCTAACTTGGAGGAGACTTCATTGGGTTGATGGATGCCATAACAGCCATTTCTGGGCCCCTAATGATCTACTTTTCTTTGTTTTTGGTTGAAATTCCATATACTCCTCACATTTCAGAAATTCTCTCAAATCTTAATGCCCATTCCTCAACCCATGGAAACACCCATTCTCTCTCATTTGAACATCTATTCCGTAACTCATAGAGACACCCATTTAGCAACCAAACTTGGAGGAGACCTTATTGGATTGTTGGACGGCATAGCAGCCATCCAAGACAAGGTGTTTGTGGTGTGGGTCATGACTGGGGAGCCCTCGCTGATTGGTCCCTTTGCCTCTGTCGCTCAGAACCAGTGAAGGCTCAAATTAGGGGGTTTTTGTTAAGAGGGTTTTCAGCAGCACAACCTGGAGTCTTCGATCTCAAGTTGCAAAGTCGTGACTCCAACGAGGAAAAGGGCAGCAAAGCCTCCTTCTAGAATGATAGCTTGCTCCATCAAATGCAATTTTTTGCTACAATGTGTTTTATATTCATTCTTTAGTTATATGGTCAAGTCTTCATGAACACTTTCTCTTTTTTTGGAATTGCATTGCTAGTGATTTATGCTACTTGAATCATAAATTTTTAAGATTGAAAGAACCAAGAGGGAGGTGAATTGGTTCTATTGGGTTCAATAACAGAAAATTTAAATATTTAAAAACAATTACAATATAAACACAAGTAAAAAAATGAAAGTTAAGAGGAAAGAGATGAGACAAATGCACAAATAATTTTTATACTGGTTTGGCTACAACCCGCGACCTACATCCAGTCCTCAAGTAAAAGTTAGAGATTTTCTTCACTTGTCAAATTTTCTCTTACAAGGATTCTAACGACTCTTCCTCTATCATAACCTTAAAGCAAAGTTACAATGGTTTCTTTCACTAAGAATACCACCAAACCTCCCTCTACTTCTACCCGAAGAAGAGTAACCTTACAATGGTTTCTTTCACCTTTATGCTCTTACAAGATGAGCTACAATGGATTCCAAAAACAAACTCTATAGATTGGATGCACAAGTTTAGAACTAATTAAGAGGAAGAAAACAAAGATAACAAACTTTAAGCAATTCCTCACTTTTGATTTGAGCAAATGGTTGTGTCTTCATCTTCTCCAAGGCTTCCTATTTATAATAGAAAGTTTCCTCATGTTTTTCTAGTTGTTGGAAATGGAGAGAATTAGGGAAAAGCAGCCTCAAATTCGTAGGAATTAATTCCATGTAAAAAATGCGTAGTTTCTCCTTCTGTTCTGATAGTTGTTCCTTTGCCCAGTGGTCGCTCTAATAATCTCTCTAATAGTCGCTCCTTTCTTCTAGTTTGTGTATAGCAACATATTATTCAAATTTTTGACCGTTGGAGCATTCATTTGCACTTAAGAGCTTGATCCAATCATAAAGTGGTATAAATGACATGTCTCTAACAATAATGGAAATCAAATAATGAGCAAGAAAATATTTTATAGAAAAAATCAAATTTGAAAACTTTCCTTCTATACTCAAATCAATCAACCCAACAAATTTCTTAAGAAATATCTTTCATCATCAAAACTCGAAACTAACATTCGGCCCCTTTTTTATGATGGCTCAATTTAACAAAATCAAACAATGCATACTTTATCAGAATTTGCAGCAAGCAATATTGAAATTAAATCATTTGAAAAATTAAAAAATAAGAGTTAGAAAAGCTCCCCCTTAATCCAGGAAGAGTTGCTAGCTTGCTGCTCTTAAGCTTATGCCTTAGTCCATGAAAATTTGCTCCCCCTAAGCTTATGCCTTGCTTTGACAAAACTTTGCAAACAACACTCTCTTTCTCCCCCTTCAGCATCAAAAAGGTAAAGTGCAGTGCAAAAAAAATCCAACATGTATAATACAAGCACAATAGAAATATATAAAGAAAGACATATTACTAAATTTTTGACAAGTCACAAAAGTATAGTAACATTCACAAAAAGACAGAGTGCTATGATCAGGATAACTAGCCACAAAGTAACTAAAACCATATCCATTTTCAGTTTATCAAAAAGAGAGCCAAAAAGAACAGAAAATCAAGAAAGCTTTTGGAGAATAGAATTTAAAAGACCCTGGGTATGTTCTTGATTAGCCATCATTTTTTACTGATTCTCCAGGAGGCTTGCAATGTCCATTTGAGCTAGGTAGAGTTGCTTCTCCACTTCTTCAAGCTTCTTTTTATTTGAATTTAAGTAAGCCTTGAGCTCAACAAATTCAGAAGCATTATCAGCCACTTTAGAGGACTCACCAAAATGTTTAGAATTTTGCATGGGGGTTGAAACTAGTTCAGGATTACAAGTGACATTCTCTTGGTCTAGAGCAGCAGTGGTATCATTCAGGAAGCTAGTCTCAATGTCATCAACAAGAGCAAGTAGATTTGAATTGATTAGTGGTTCATCAGAATCAGAGTGATCAGGGGATGGTAGATTTAGTTGTCTCTTTTCTTCCTCAGAGCCCGATTGAACCCATTGTCCATTTGGTAGCTTTTTGAACATCATGTACGACATCCATTGGGCATCAGAATTGCTTCTAGGAGTAGAGAATTTTGTGGGTTCATCTTCCGATATTTGAACATCAAAAGCATGAAGAATCCTAGTGATCACCATTCCATAAGGCAAATGACTTGAGGGACGCTCGAGGACTTTCATCATGACATTGAAGATGATGAAACCCAAGTTGATCTTTGTTGCTTTTATCACACACCACAACAAGAATAAGTGAAAATAATGTGATAGCATTCTGTGTTCCATACTTGGGCAGCACTACATTTGTGAAATAATGATAAAGCAATCTATACTCAACAGTTATGAAGTCTCTTGCATCAAGAAACAGAGTAGGATGCTGTTCAGTGGTAAGACCAAGTGCATCATTGAAGGAGAAATTACCATACTCGAAAGAATTATTAGAGAAGAAAACCTTTTTTGAGTCAGATGCATTATATCCTAAGATGTCATTAATGCATTGATCAGTAAGAGAAATTTCAGTTCCAAGTAAGTAAGATTTCAATTCAGTTCCTTGTGCATTCATATAGATAAATTAGCATAGAATAACCGCACAAGTCTAGGGAATACCTCCTCATTTAATCGTAAGAAGGATGTCCATCCCAGGTGCTCAAGTTTTCCGAAAGCATCAATTCCTTCACGGCTGAAAAAATCCAGATTCACTGTCCTTCTCATGATCAATTTTTTCTTTTCAAAACACTTTTTGTATTTTAGCTTGGCTTCGTTGTCTCGGAACAACAGAGCATCAGCAGCGGATAGAACCTTACCTGTAGACTTAGAAGCATTGGTCTGCTTAGCAACTTTCTTCCTGGGTTGCAATTTCTTGTTTGACACTTTTTTAGAAAATTTTCCATGCCGTTTTGAAGCCAAATCAAATATCAATTACGTGTGGCACCACAATAGCACAGAACCTTACACCGCAGAGATACGACCAAGGTGAACCACGAACCAGCAGCAGTGGGGCTTCGCGAAAGGCTGGGGACTGACGGCGCGTCATGGACAAGCAGACGGCGCGGCGCGGTGCGTCGTGAACAAGCAGAATTAGAGCTTGAGCGCGACAGCCGTGTCACCGGAAATAATGGAGGAACGGCGGCGGTGTGGACGTGGAGGAGCAGATCTTGAACATAGCTTCAAGCCATAGACACCAGCAAGCACAAGATTTGTGTGCGTATGAGTGATGTGAGAAAAAGAAAACCAAACAGAGGAGGAGATATAATGGGTTTGAAATAAAAAGAGAGGTTTTGGTTTTGGAAAAAAAGAAAAAATAAAATAAAAAAACTTTAGTACAAAAACCAAACAGGAAGGCTTGGCATACAAAAGACAGAGAAAAGGAGCAATTATAACCAGTATAACTACATGATAGTTGCTCTTTCTCTCAGTAGTTGCTCATTTTGACTTTAAAATTAAAACTTGAAAATTTTGAACAAAAAACTTAAATAAGATTTGGATATGGTTCCAATCATGTACTAAAGGCATAATTATCATATAATATCATCATCTCATGCACTCTAACACAAAATCATAATATTCATAAAATTTCCAAAAAAACCTATACATAAAAATTATATAAAACATTTAAAACATATGCTATGCCAATATTTTGAGTCACATGATTCACTTAGATTTTCCATTTTAAATCTGAGTGATAACATTACAACCATAACTTAACTCAAAACCTATAAAAGAAATCATTCAAGACTAGTTAAACCAATTTCATTCCTTATAAAGCAGCTTACTCATATAATGTTTCAAATATATATTTAATTGAGTAAAGGTAACAAAGAAACATGAGTTGATACTAGTTTTACTAATTTTAATGCTTATCCTTTTATAGATTTAGAGACGGAATAAATTTCATCTTTAAATGTGTAAATGCCATCTCTAAATATTTAGAGACGAAAATTGTTCCATCTCTAATTAAGAGATAGAAAACGTTCGTCTCTAAATAAAAAAATTTCATCTCTAAATTAGAGAAGTATATTGTAAAATTTTTTTAAATATAATAATGATTAAATTAGAGATGACACTGTTTCGTCTCTAATTCCATCTCTAAAATTAGAAACAGATTTTTCTGTCTCTAAATCCATCTCATATATCTTAAAAAAATATTTAAAAAAATAGGCATCTAGTTGGGATTTGTCTCAACTAGATGCCCTCATTTTATAAAAAAAAAAATTCTATTTTCTTATGCATATAATTATCCAAAATCAAAATTTACCAAAAATCACAATAAATCATCAATCATTATAATTATCCAAGTAACTATAAAATATATCAAAATAGTTGAAAGTATATGAAATAATTACAATATCTTATGCATACCATTAATTGCTATTACTTTTTGCAAATAGACTTTTCTCTAACTTATACAATTATAAGTAATGCAACTCAAATTAACATTCAAATACTAGAATTTGTCGCACATAGCTATTAAAAAGAAGATTGCCAAACTCTTGGGCATTATAATTGTAACTGGAGCTATATAAGGCAGACAGGAGGTAGTTGCTGATGTAGTCATTGCTTCCACTTACCACAACTGCTATAGACTTGGCTAAGTATCGACTCAATGTAGTTGCATTCATCATTCTCCTATACTGATTCAACGTGCTCTCAAAGTTCAGGACTTGCTGGCTCAGGCTATACCGATCACCCTGCATCACAGTGCTGCAGCTTTTAGATACTATATATAAATTAAAGATTGCAAAAGTAACTACACTTCAATCAGTATAATAATGCACTCTTAATTCTAGTAAATAAAAAAAAAAATGGATTTCTGAGTACAGCTTTTGCTAAATTTCCAGTCACAAAACAGTTGCGAATTTCCTCATTATCTTTCTCATCCCATCTCTGATCCACAAAATGTGCACACTTAGAACAATCCTCAGTGTTGACCATTCCATCATTCAATCCATCTCTCATGTTTTGCTATAGATTTTAAAAGACAAGCAAATACACACAGTTTCTTAGTTTATGAGCAAATAAGCAGATATTCTAAAGGCCAACAAATTTAAAGAGACATCTTTAGAATTTGCCAACATGTACATTTTAGAAATTGCTTTTCTAATTGTCCTTGACAGGGGAAAGAAAACATTGCAAAGCAATAATTACTAATTCATTCCAAATATCAATTTCATATAGTCAAAAAATTGCAACAAATAGGCTTGCAATCTCTAATATATTAAAGAACACTTTTTACTCTGAAAGCAATGAACAATTCAGTACAAGTAGTGCAAGGCAGTAATGGACCAACCTTTTCAACTTCTTCTATAGGCTTAAAAAAGTCATCTTCATTTTCATCATCCTCACTATTATCATTCTCTTTGTTTATAGAGGTTGAATTAACAGTAGATTCCCCATACACAAGTTGCATCAAACTAGGAGTTTTCTGTGAGAGAGTTCTTTCTGCCAAAGATTCTTTCCATGTCATCTTCTAAGAGCAAAATTAAGAAAGAAAAGTCAAAAACAATGTAAAGCCTCAAGTAACAAGTCACTAGTTTATAGCAATTAACATAGGAGAAACAAGTCAGAAAACATGTCATGTAAGATCTTATTATTATTCATCTTGGCTGAATAAGATAGTTACATGTTGGAACTCTTGGAGACACTTGCTTAGAGTGAAATCTCCTGCTAGAACAACTATTTGATTGAATTACAGCTTCATGTGGAGGTTGACTGTCGTATATAGTGAACTTGGTACCCAAAAAATTAGACCTGCCAAAAGTTTTACATCAATTAACAAAGATGCACCTCATGTAGACAAAGCTCTAAAATATCATCAATTAAAATATTGGGTTATATTCTTAATAATTCATGAATAATATCAACAAGGTTTACGCTCATGTATGCAACAAATAGAACCAATCCAAACAGAATTAAAATACTTATCAAAATGTGAGCTCTTCCAGTTTTGTGATACTAACAAGAACACACAGGCCAAAGCTGATAAAGCAGTGACTCCTATCTACAAACTCAAAGATAGAGTGAGGCAAAGAAGTGATAAAAATAATAATAACTCAGAATCATAATTTCGAGGCCTAAGATTGCTGCAACCTCATCAACAAGCTCTTGACCACATAATATTATGGCTTGGGGTTGGGGTGTCATAAATGGATTTGTTATTCTTGTCCAACTAGAAGCAACAACCATATAATTTGAACTGCAGGTCTCAATATAAAAACATTAAACTAAGACAAAAACACCCTCCTCGTAATTTTCTATGAGAAACTAATTAATAATTAATTGGACTTTTCCTGAACAGTTACCAATAAGTTTCCAGCTGGACTTTGGAGTGACTGTACAGGCACATGATAGAAAGAATTCAAGGCTTCATGTACTGGTACGGTAGGGGAATCATCTTCCTTTCTTGGTAACCTGCAAAAGTGGCGGATTATTAGTTATTAGTGGCAGGAACCTTTGTTCATTTAACAACGTGAGTCAGGAAAATTTGAAGCACATTTAGCTTCAGATATATAAACCACAAGGCTTAGGCAGAGGATCATAGGCTCTCCTTGATGCCCTATCCGAAGGCACTTCATCCATAAGATTCTTGATATCTTCTCTATCTTATGTCAGGTAGTGAACCTCTCTTGGAAGGGGGTTTTGTTAGTTAACATTTTTATGATGATGATAATAATTCTGAAAGCTAAGTTTGTTCATCCTACCTCCAAAGCCCATGAGCTCAAGCTTACGCCACTCTTAGACCATTGCACAACAGCAACATATTAGATGCGTTAAAAAATCATCACATAGACCTCCCTACAAAATAAAATGGGTTAAAAATAAGACATAGCTTTGTATCCTCAGTTCTCAGTTCTTGATAATTACAAAGGGGGTGGAAGGGAAATCAACGTCAATGTTAAATTGACTACGCAATTTCCTTCTTATGCAAGAAGAATAGTAGCAACAACCACAAAAGATGGAGTATAACATTAGATCAGTTGTTGCTCGCTCTCAAGCTGCAACAATTTCAAGTGGCATGAATAAGTAATGACAAAATGGCACTTCATCAATCTTGAGATTTTTGACAAAGATATTGATTTGAATTTTTTTAAACCATTTACATTTTTTTTTCAAAACTTCATCATGTCTTGTTTACTGTTTAGGTAAAGAATAAAGTAATATATCTACTAAAATAACATACAATAAGCTTACTGTTGGAAAACATGGTCGAGAGAGGAGAGAAATAAGAGACTTGAGAGATAATGAGAAATCTGAATTTTATTGAATGTGCAGAAGTCTATACAACAAGCTAATAGTATGGCTTAGATAGACCATGAGAGAGTAACTAACACTTTAACAAACTAATCTAACTAACAATAACTACACTCTAACCATATTCTAACCACACTAATACTTATATGTTTCTCCTCTGGTAACCACATAAGCTATCCAAGAAAATGTTCCACAAGGGTAAAAGCAGGTCTTCAAGCCTGCAATGAAACAAGATTACTTAGTTTACCCCTTTTAAAAAAATGTAACTAGGATCTATAGAAGACACAGTTCGGGTACTTACATAAGCAAGGCTCACTACAGCAACCAAAGTGATCAGTCGTCCATTCAGATTGACTCTGATCTCCAGACTGCAACTCAAGGTCCTTAGAGGCTTTCACATTGTTAGTTATATCACTTATGTGCCTATACACCAAGATATATATAAGTAATTACTAATGAGCTGCTTACCCACTAAAAATCATCGAATTTTATTGAAAAATTACCCTGAAATCAAATAAGTTGGTTCATTGACAAGAAGTTTCATAACCTTCTCGTTAGGTAGCACGTTGACAACATTTTTTGTGACTTCAATAAGATGTTAAATTACCCTGCATTTGTTCTAGGTCATTATTGGTTATTGATCTCTGAAGTTCAACGTGTAGTTTTTTACCTGTCGGCGAACAAGTCTCCGGGTATTAACCTTTACTTTTTCAAATGAAAATTCAAGAGTTTATTAATTCATTATTTACCATCTACCACTAACATCACACGCCTCAATGCCTCATCCCAACCTAGACCTTATACCAGATCCCAAGTTAACACAAAAACACACCATATACAAAGAATTTTCAATTGGATCAATACAAGGCAAAGAATTGTCAAAACTGGCACACTTGATAGACTTTATAAAATTGGATCAGAATGGTTAGAAATTAGATACAATGAGTCTCTTGCATCTATTCTGTTTGTTGAGAAGTGTTGTTGGTGAGCTTGCTAATATCAGAATCAATAGAATTTCTGAAATTCCTTCGCCACAATAAATCAGAAGCTCTTGATATAAAATCCCCATTTAATTCTCTCTCCTTAAAAAATATTTGCAAGACTTCCTCATCAGCATCACTCACTATAAATTAAGAGTTTCAAACAATTAGCTTTCGACAGAAACAAATACTAGGAGTGACAAGAAAAAGAGGATACAATAGCAAGTATTAAATAGTACTTATTTTGGGGCTAAAAGGATAGAAACCATGGTGGCAGAACATGTACTTCAATAAATGTAGAAGCTCAAAGGGTAAGTATTATCCACCAAAAGAAGGCCCAAGAATAATAAAATCATGATAAGGATGTCAAACCTCACCAGGTTTTAATCAAGAAGGGCTGGGGTGAAAAATTGAAAATCTATTAAATCTAGATCTACAATATAACAAAACATATTTTATTGGAATCATAGTTGACATAACAAAGAAAAGAGAACTAAAATGAATAACAATAAGAAACAAAAGCATGGAGGTCATTAAATTCTCTGACAAATAACAGAAAACTGTTTTTGATAACAGTTGTTTTGATGTGTTCAAAAGATCATAATTTTAGTGAGACTAGCAATTTTCAGTAGTTTTGGTTGCACTGGGAGGTATGACTACTGTATTAAGGGAAGAGTACAAAGCACATACAAAGAGAACCTTCATACTAAATATATATCAACAAACTATTCATCCAAGGAAATCAACACTCTAAATTTCTTGGTTTTAGTCAATCTTACACATAGTTATCATGTTGATATCTTGCTTGGGTTTTTTTGTTTTTATAATCCTACCACCATATTATTGTATCAAAGTTTTTCCAGATAAAAAACATTTGTTTGAAACAATAATGTGGTGCTAGCCTGCTAGGATTAGAAAAACAAAAAATCAAACAAAATTTTCAAATTGTAAAATCTTACGATGTCTTCCATTAATTTTTCCACAAAGAAAGTATAATGCAGGAAAATCTAAGTTAACAAACTTTAATATTGTGTTTCTCCACCAAAGGAAACCATCCTCCAGAGTTAAGACAAATAATGTGTATATATAAGCAATTAAAACCATTTGAATTATTTCGGTGCATAATTCCATTATGGACTTCACACAACATCTTCAATTGTCGATTACCCATTTCCCCAAACCCCTTCCCCTCTCGAAAAAAACTAACTTTCTCTGTAAAGGGGATCTGAAAACTGATGAACTACTCTTATTGCAACTAAATACTAGAAAATGAAGAGAAGTGCTAAACTGAAGGAGGACCAGCACTCAGTACTGAAACCAGTGAGGTAGTTGTGGAAAAAGCACTTAGGAAACGAGATAATGCTGAAATTTTTGGGAAGTGAACACTGTAACAAGTGGGGAAGAATCTAAACCTTGAAAGGGTATCCATCACATGGATAGGGAGGAACAACTCAGTCATACTGTAAAAAAGGCCAGACCTGAGCTTAGTGGTTTTGGGCTTGTGCTTGTTGAGAAGCGGCTTCTTCACATCATTAGCATGATAGAACTTGGGGGGCTTCTCGACCGGAGTTTGGGGCTTAGGTTTGGCATCGTGGCGAGGGAAAGCGCCACCGTTCTTAGCCTTGATGGCCCACAGACCCTTCTTGTGCTACATCTTCGACCTTGAGTATTTTCTGATTCCCCTGATCAATTCACTGTTTCTGCTAACCCTAGGGACTCTCTGCTTCGGTGCCATTGCACGTTGTTGCTGTTGAGAGATGGAGATGGAGGGGTCTGTGGACTGAGAGATGGAGCTGAGATATGGATATGAGAGATCGAGGGTTAGCTGAGAGATGAGAGATCTGAGTTGTAATTAGGGATTTAGGCAGAAATATTAGAGATGGAAACATTACTTCGTCTCTATTTTTTTAAATTATTAATATATAATTTAGAGATAGAATTAAATATATTTTGTAGTAGAAATATATTTTGATTTTTTAAAACACTTATTTGATTAAATAGAGATGAATTAGAGATGAAAAATTTAGAGATGAATAAATTCTGTCTCTAAATTTTGTCTCTACACATATTTGACTTTTTAAAATATCACATTAACCGAAGAGAGTCGGAATTAGAGACGAAAAAATTTGAGACGGATAAATTTTGTCTCTAAACTCCGACTCTAAGTATATTTAACTTAAAATTGGCCAAATAGAGACGGAATTAAAGACAAAAAATTTTGAGATTGATCATTTCTGTCTTTAAATTTTAAATTTTATTTTTCCTCTCTAATTCATCAATTCTGTCTCTAATAGAGACAAAAAAAAATTATCTCTAAATTTCGTCTCTAAATCAGAAATTTCTAATAGTGTCTTGAGCATCCAATATCAAGGAATCATTGTTCCTAGATACTTGTCTTCAAGTACACCTACAAGATAAATTCACCTTAGGTACCTAAATTCTCTTGGGTTCTTGGGGGTTAGAGCTTGAAGAATCAACCTTAGTGACTTTAGGAACCCACATCATCATAGAAACATTTTTCTTCATAGCACATGTATATGAGATGTGCCTTTTTTGTCCACAACAGTTACATGTCACATATAGAGTTGTAAAAACACTTGCTTTCACAAAAAAATTCTTGTAATACTTTTCACTTTTATAATCATTAAATCCAATTCTAACTTTATCGAAAGAACATTTTTGTTTTCCTAAGATAATATCCAAATTTTCTTTTCCTTTTACAAATTTTACAAGATTTTCAGTAAGTTCATCAACCTTTTTTATTCAATAAAATATTTTCAATAATCAATTGTTCATTTTCATTTGAAATATTTTTTTAACTTGAAAAGTTCATCAACCTTTTCATTTAATAAAACATTTTCAGCAATCAATTTTTGTTCATTTTCATTTGAAACATTTTCTAACTTCAAAAGCTTAACTTTTTCTTAACTTCTCAAGTTCAACAAGAGCATCATCATACTTAGATTTTAAAGCAAAATATGATTTAGATAGCATAATAGAATCCTTTAACAATTGTTCAAACTCATCATTTAATTTTTCATAAGAAGTAGGATGGTCAAAGTCATTTACCTCATTATATTCATCATCTTATTCACTTCTTGCCATGAAACACATATGAGCCACCTCATCTTTATCTTCTTGTTCACTTTCCGATGAAAAGTCATCGCAATCACTCTAAGTGGAGCTTGCTACCATTGCTTTCTGCTTCTTTTGAAATTTCACCTTAGTGAAAGGACAATCGGATTGGTAATGACTAACCTTTCCACATCCATAGCACACAATTTGATCTTCTTTTGAATCATTCCTTTTGAATTGATGTCTCTTCCTTGAACCAAACTTTTGCTTGTTAAGTTTATAAAGTCTCTTGGTTAGGAGTGCTATCTCTTCATCATTTGAGTTCCTTCATTGTCTTTCTCTTAGTATGAGGTTGATGTGGCTTTGAGAGCAACTCTTTTCCTTGTTGTGTTCTCTTCCTGCAATCTATTAAGAAAAGTTGATTCATAGGTTATGAGATTACCTCTTAATTCATCATAGAAAATGGTGTTGAGGTCTTGTCCTTCTTGAATTGCAGCCACCTTTGATTGTCATTCTTTGGTGAGGCTTCTTAGTATCTTCCTTACTAATTCTCTATCTGTGTAAACCTTTCCAAGAGCATCAAGAATGTTGACTATGTTAGAGAACCTCTAAAACATCTCATCAATCTTTTCTTCCTCTTTCATGTTAAACAACTCGTACTCATGAACAAACATGTCAATATTTGCTTCTTTTACTTGGCTTGTTCCTTTGTGTGTCACTTCTAACTTATCCCACATTTGCTTGGCTATTTGGCACCTTGAGATTTTTCTAAAATCGTCTGGATTTACAGCACAATAGAAGATATTTTTGGCTTTCGCATTTTGTTCCATCTTTCTCATATCTTCATTATTGAATTCATCTTCAGTCTTCTCCACCTCTTTGCCATCTACCATTTTCTTTGCAATGGATGGTCCGTTTTTTATCACGAGCCAAAGTTTGTAGTCAACAGACTGAATGAATATTCTCATGCGCTCCTTCCAATAGGTGTAGTTTGACCCATCAAAGTATAGTGGCCTTGAGATGGATTATCCTTCAATGATGTTTGAGTTCATCAAGTTTCCTGCCATTGAACCTACAAGGATCGACTTCTCAAGCGGTTACGCCTTCTACAGAATTAAGCTCTTGATACCAATTGACAAAACTAAGAGGGGGTGAATTGGTTCTATAGGGTTTAATAACAGAAAATTTAAATATTCAAAAACAATTGCAATATAAAAACAAGTAAAAAAATGAAAGTAAAGAGGAAAGGGAAGAGAGAAATGCACAAACAATTTTTATACTGGTTCGACCATAACTTGCGACCTACATCAGGTCCCTAAGCAAAAGCTCAAGATTTTCTTCACTTGTCGAAATTTCTCTTACAAGGACTCTGACGAACCTTCCTCTACCTTAACCTTAAAGCAGAGTTACAATGATTTCTTTTATCAAGGATACCATCAAACCTCCCTCAACTTCTACCCGAAGAAGAGTAACAATGGTTTCTTTCACCAATGATACCATCAAACCTCCCTCTACTTCTACCCGAAGAAGAGTAACCTTACAATGGTTTCTTTCACCTTTATGCTCTTATAAGACGAGCTACAATGGATTTCAAAAACAAACTCTCTCTATAGAGTGGATGCACAAGTTTATAACTAACTAGGAGGAGGAAAACAAAGCTAACAAACTTTAAGCAATTCCTCACTTTTGATTTGAGCAAATGGTTATTTCTTCATCTTCTCTAAGGCTTCCTATTTATAATAGAAAGTTTCCTCATGTTTTTCTAGCTGTTGGAGATGGAGAGAATTAGGGAAAAGTAGCATCAAATTCGTAGGAATTAATTCCATATGGAGATGGAGAGAATTAGGGAAAAGTAGCATCAAATTCGTAGGAATTAATTCCATATAAAAAACGCGTAGCTGCTCCTCCTATTCTGATAGTTGCTCCTTTGCCCACTAGTTGCTCTAATAGTCGCTTCTTTCCTCTAGTTTGTGAATAGAAACATATTATTCAAATTTCTGACCGTTGGAGCATTCATTTGCACTTAAAAGAGCTTGATCCAATCATAAAGTGGTATAAATAACTTGTCTCTAACAATAATGGAAATCAAATAATGAGTAAGGAACTGTTTTATAGAAAAAATCAAATTTAAAAACTTTCTTTCTATACTCAAATCAATCAACCCAAACAAATTTCCTAAGAAATATCTTTCATCATCAAAACTTGAAACTAACAAAGATGTTTAGTCACATAAAAAAACAATGATGTTTATCTCTTTTTGGGTCCATTAGAGGCTTGACTGACTACTTTCTTCACTTAAAAACTTTACCATAGATTCCCTGTACTAAAATTCACTAATAGAGCTTTTTTTTTTTAAAGTAAGACATGAATAATTGGTAATTATTACCACAGGGCTAATTCCTATGGCCTCACTTCAAGATAGACACAACTGTAATGCTGACCGAGATTTTCCTTTTGGCCAAAAACTTAAGATGGTAATTCTTTCCAATACATAAAGTTACTATGTGATAGATATCAACCAAAAGAAAAGGTAGAAAAGAAAAAGAATAGGGATATGTTGTGTTTGTTTTAGAAATCATACAAAATTTCTATTTGATTTCATATTAAGAGGAGACCTCAACTAGCCTGAAGATTATATTAAATTTGGTGAACATGGTCTTTTTCTCTATCAAGTTTCTTACAAGGTTATTTTCCTCTTTGATTATAAATCCTAAATCTGCCATGAAATAGAAAGCTAAAACACAAAGGTTTGGGAAAGAGATAGAAAGAATTAAATAATGAAAGATTCTGCCTATAACATTAAAGTGGAAGCTACACTAAGATGAAGATATTAGGGTATTAATAACTTCATTTTGCAGGTTTATTTAAAGAAAAGTTGGAAAAAAACGTCTTCCATGACCTTTAGGAAATTTCTTTCATTTTAAATGATAATTGAAAATTTTGTTCAATGGAGTGGAGAGTTTGAATTTTGATTGTCAAATTATCTTCACGACTCTTCATTCTTGAAGGAAAAAATCTTAACTGTTTACTTATACGTTTGTTCTTTAATTATGCAGGAATCAAGACAATGACAGATTTACCTAAAGCTATAATGTCATAGGTTGTAATGCTTTTGGTTATTGTGATTAACTTTGTTATGTACTTTTGTACTTGGTCTTATTGATGGATTATGAAGTTTGTTAAGTTAAGTTGTGTTTTACTAATTTTGTACTACTTTTGTACTGATTTTATTAGGTTAATGCTTTTGAGTTTTTATTTAGAAATGGAAAAGGTTGAGTTGTTTCTTCTCACAGTTTGATATTATATGTACTATCTTTGGGGTGACTTTTTAACTTACAATTTGTATAGATCTTAGTTATTATAGATTTGGTCTTCCAAAAGCACAATAAATAACAAAATGCAGATGAATATTGTGTGGAGTTACAACAAGGAAAACTCGTACTACTAGTTTGTTCTTTAGTCCATCTAACTAGAAAAAATTATTCATTCAACTATAATATTACAAGGCCTATTACAAGGTAGTTTTTAGATGGATTCCTCATCGTTATATGGGAACCCTTAAATATTACAGGGACTTTTGGGATGAGTACTTTACATGGAATGAATATTTAACCCAGTTAGAAGTTGCCTTTCTCTATGACTTAGTATTAAATTTCCAATAGTGAAGTTGGTGATACATTTTGGATCATATTATGTTTAAATTGGGAAGTTTCATATTTTTTTCCTTATCAGTTTGTTTTAAGATTATTTAAGATATTGAATTTGTAAATCATATTTAATCTTAAAAAATTATTCTATATTTAACTTAAAAAAGTTAATATTGTACTACAAATTCAATGAAAGGATAAAATATAAGTTAAATTTTGATACATTGTTAATATAAAATTTTTTATATCATTAATCAATCATATATTATTATATAAGTGATTTTTGAAATAATTATTATGAGAGTCACATATTTTTAATGATATGATAGTATATTATGAATAATAATGTAAAAAATTTTATACTAATAATGTATCAAAATTAAACTCATAAAATATTTTCAAATAATAAAGAGAATAACTCGGTTATATGTACCTTATATACGTATTGCTTAGATTTTTGAATATTAATAAGTTCCAAGAATACCAAGCTTGTTTGAGTTATATACTTTTTTTTTATGTTAAGGTTATCTTAATATCAAATGTGATATTATATTATTTTATATGAAGAATTTTGATATTTTATTTAAACTGTAGAATAATATAATTAATCAAATATATTTTTTCTAACTTTAATAATCGTTAATATTTTTATTGTTATCCTGTGCATTACACGAGTTCATACACTAGTTAATAACAAAGGAGAATTACAATTTTAGACCAAATATAAAAACTGAGAGAATCACAATTTATCATCCCGATTAAGATAGTTGGATCTCTTATTCATTTACAAATTTAAACCAATGTTCCAAACACTGATTGAGTTGAAGAACAGAAAATGAGAGTGATTCATATTTCAATGATTCAACCATTTTATTCGGCGGTTGAACCAAATATATATATATATATATATATATATATATATATATATATTAATTAATTAATGCAATAAAACAAATATATATTTTGTTAATATAAATTGAACAAAGTAATTACTTATTATTATAACTATCAAGTATTTTTTTTATTTTTGCATTGAGGTACTTATCTAGTTTAGATTTAGATTAATTGCTTTTCTTTAATTCTAGTTGACTTATCTTATCCACTTTGAACCAATACACAAATGGTCTAACAAGTTTTTGGCGCCAAGTTATCACGGGACAATGGTGTATTTCCAAAGTCAAAATACTACAGACAACCAATGAGCTACAATGACAATCACTTTTGTGCACAAACCGGCCATGATCGAAAGAGTTTGAGTTTGCCTTGCGATAAAATCTTTTATAGACCCTTCTATGAAGGGTGCATGATACACCTTACAATAACAGTCTTTGATTTATGATTATAATATTTGAAATGTTAGATTTATTACTTACAACTTGAACAAGTTACATTAAAAATGTCCCTTGAAATATTAGGAATTAGGATGAAGTTTTTCAGGTACTTGCCTTGGGATTGGTTCTATGAAACACGTCCAAGACGTGGAGGGAGGCCACCACCATCACCACCCGATCACCCCACTTCTACCACCCCCACCACCTACCACCCTTTTGTTAATATAATTATTTTTATTATTCAGCTCTTTAAATTTTAATCTATTTTTAGGCTCAAGAACAAAGGATGAAACCAATGACCATGTAATCGTGTCGTTTCAATGATCGGGAAGGTGGCTCGCGGTGGTGCATTGCTCCTGACAAGTGGGGTAACACGTCTGAGTCCAATGGCTTATGGTGGCATGAGTTGATGCGGCGGAGGAGGATTAAGAGGCACAGGCTCACGGTTGGCGAATTAACAGAGGTTGAGGCTGGGAAGTAATGATGATGTTGCAGGGAGTTACGATGGTGGGAGACAACAACAGAGGTGCGAAGCCGACAATGCATGACTGAGCAGTTTGCAATGCCTTGGGCGATGCGTGTGGCCTGGCAAGTTGAGGACCTACAATGGATTTAGCGCAGAGACAAGGGAAAATTGGTCGCATAAAAGGAAAACTGACTACTTGTCAGCGTTGGGGATGACGGTGGCACGCAATGGTGTCTTGGCAGTGAGGCGATGGCATTGCAGAAGAGGTTGTACCCTTGCGATGACATTTGAGCCACGAGTTGAACGAAGGACCCATACAGAGACAGCGGACCAAACTAGATCAGGGGTAGCTGGTGGCGGTTGCGGAATGGAAGTGGTTCAAAGGATGGCCGGAAGAACAATGTCTTGCCGGTGACTGGAAAAAAATAAACAAAGACTACAAAGATGACTCTGTTAAAAAAAATGAATTTTTCTAGAGACTACAATGCTAATAGTTTTATTTAAAGAATTGCTATTAAAATGAGGATAAAACTAGTTATTGCAGATCAAAAACAAAAGTGTATCATACATCCAAAGATTGGAAGATGCAGGATAACATTCGCTTATTACCTAGGCCCAATAGTCATGATTAATTTTTTTTTAAAAAAAAACAAAGACTACAAAGATGACTCTATTAAAATAAAAATAAAAATTCTAGAGACTACAATGCTAATAGTTTTATTTAAAGAATTGCTATTAAAATGAGTATAAAATTGGTTATTACAGGCCTAGAACAAAGGTGTATCATACACCCAAGATGAGAAGGTGCATGATAGCATCCACCTGCTACCTGGGTCCAATAGTCATGATTAATTTGAAAAAATAATCGAAGAACGAAAATGCTCAAGCTTCTCATTTGTTTTTCAATTTCAATAGCAAACGTCATCTTCTTCCTTCTATTCCTTCATTTGGCTATTTGCTTTTAACATGTCTCCCTGAGCAGTGACTGCAGTGCTACTTGTAAGGAGTAATGACAGAAATAAGGAAGATGGCACATATTGCTCAGTCACGATACATATCTACACAGACTAAATGATCGATTCAGAAGCGCTTAAACTGGTGAAGACACGAAGCGAAAGAGAAGGGAAGAAGGGTTGTGCCGAGATGGAAGACGAAGGATCGGGAAGTTTTTTAAAATTGGGCAGTTTGCTGGTTTTATCCGATTTTTATCGATGTAGTGTCTAGTCGACGGTGACTGGGCTGATTTAAAATTTTAAACCCATAAGAGGAGATATGTACATTGTCATGCAAGGTCGTTTCTAGTCAAAAGGTGCACCAGTGCTCTGTTTTTGCAACCGTAGATGATGATGGAAAATTTGAGGTTAAATTAAGTGTTTGGTCCAATAATTTATACTATTTTTAATTTGGTTTTATATTTTTTTCTTTTTAAATGAATTCTTATTATTGTAAATGTTTTCAAATGGGTTCCTTTTCATTACTTGCCATTATAACACCATTAACATATACTGAATTGATAAAGCTCTAAATGACGTGGTATGTTTTTACTCCATGTAAGATATCAAATGGTCTTCTATGAGATATACTAATCTATATATTACCTTTATCTCCTAAATCTACCTATAAAAAACTTAAGGTTGCGTTTGGATAGAAGATTTTAAAATTCTCGGTTGTGTTTGAATATGATATTTTGAAATTTTAAGATATTTGAAATTCAAAGAATTTTAATTGCATTAATTCAATTCTCTTCATTTGCAAAATATTTTGTTTGGATAATTGACTGTTGAAATAAGGATTTCAATACAGTTAAATATAATAAACAAAAATAAAATGAAACTAAAAAATGAAATAAAGCAAACATAAACCCTTCACTACATTTAGCAACAAAATAGAAATCATTTTCGTTTTAGATTTTGGATTTATTTTAGCACCTCATTTTTTGATAAAATTTCATATCGAGATCGTAAATCTCCAAGCCTTGAATATGTTTTTACGACATGTTTCTATGAATAGAAGTTTCAGATCTTGTAGAACCACCAAAAACCACATGGTTTGGCCTTACCTCTTGCCGTTGTATCTACCAAAAAACCCGGTCATCTTCATTGCTTGCCAACATTTAGAACCTCACCACCGCAAGCGACGAACCGGAATCCTCCTAACTAGGTGAGATCCAGGTCCAAGGGTCACCAAATCGAGCTAGAGAAGTTTGACACCTAACTCGCCCCGATTAGCACTAATTCATGTCGTTGTTCTTAATTGCTATGCTCCATGACGTTGGTGATCTTGTCGATTCCGGCATAGTCGTCGTCGAGGAAAATTCTAATCGACATGGTGAAGGAACACAAGGTCAATCTTATCGAGATTGAAGAGACACAATGAGGAAGAGGGAGGAATCTAAAAATCCCACCTACTGAGCTAGAGTTTTAAATTCCAAATTTTGGGAGATGAAACTCGAGAATTCTTAAAATGATTCTCTTAAACATCCAAACATCACAAAAAGTGTTATAACTTAATAGTGTATTAAGCCTCCTTCCAAAATAGAAATGAAACTCTTCCCTACCTGTAAGACCATATAGATATATATAACTAACCACAAAGAGTCTGATAGAAGACACCTTAAAAATTGAAAATCAAAACACCTATAAAAAGTGCAACAAAGTTAGAAGATCAGTCATTGAGAAAAAAACATATTTCAACAACCAAGCTCAAGGTTTGAAGATTAAATTAGTGAAAAACACACACACAAAAAAATAAAAGAAAAGGAGATAATCTACCACCAAAGAAGGAGGACGACAATCTCCTGCTCCTACATTTTCATGGAAGAGAGACGCAAAACGAGAGAGAATATTGATTTTCTAATTTCTTATCTAACTATTTAGTCATGAAATATGATAAAAAAAGAATAAGTAAATTATAGTCATTTACTAAGCAAGAAGACTTTTCTTTTTTGTTTTTGGATTAATTAAAGATGAGACTTAGATTAGATAGAAAGTGAACTACAAATAAATGTTGAAGCCTGATGATAAGGAGATTTCAATTATCATTTTAACGATCGAATTCTCTTACATATATTGACTACGAGAATATTAAGTTACAAGTTGAGTATATGCACATTTTGTGTGTGAAAAGACATTATGACTGGGGATGCCTAATGGCATGGCAAGCAACTGTTAGAATGTTTTTTTTAATGTGTGAATTAGCATAGTCACTATTTTTTCAAAAGTCAAACGAATTGAATGTCAAATGTTGTGAAGCATCTATTGGTTTAGCCCATTTGTGATCAATTTTGTTATTGGGCTCTTATAAGTACTACAACACATGTAGATAATGTTTTGGGTTTGTGAGCCTTGTGTATGAGTTTTCTATGATGATCATGTTAACCCATATTGTAAACACAATGAGAGACTCATATTCTCATACTATATGTATTGTGGTTGCCCCATTAAGTCGACAAATGTTTTTGCGCATATAGGGAATGAGAGTAGTTTCTCTCCTTTATGACGACAAGAATTATTGACTATCTTTCTCTCATGGTGTCTCTTCAAAAATGTGATTTCTTTTTTATATAATTAAGGTAATTCTATATCCTAAATCTCTAATCTATTATATTTTGTATGTCATAATTTGAGGTTAAATGGATATAAGAAATTTTGATATGTTTTTATCTAATTATTTTGAATTAAATTTTTTTATCATTTAGTATCATAGACAATTTAATCCTAACTATGGCTGTAAATTACATATTCTTTAGATTGGAAATTTTGATTAAATGAGGATGGTGTATAGTTAATTTTTTAACTTCAATAACATAAACTTTAGAATAATAGACCAAGATGTATAAACCCCAATTTGTTTCTCTCAATTTCGAATCCCACCTTCAAATGGGCCGCATGATTTGTGATCTCAAAATACGGGTTGGAACCTTTTTTTTTTTTTTGGTTTGTTATAATTCGAGGTATTGAATTCCAATCTTAATAATATTTCTTTTAGTTTCTATATGTAATTGTTAGCTCCGTTCCATATGCAATAATAACACCAATAATTATCAAGAACACCAATTTATGCCATTTGGTTATTAAATGGAGTTTGATGAATTTTAATTCATCCACACGTATAATGGAAGGGGATTGGCATATTCTGATTAAAGGTTTTGAGGTCTTTTAAATTTTATCGTGATATTTCTTTTAGTGAATGATATCTCACATTCTCACTTGTGCTTTTGTTTGGAAGTAAAATCAAGTTTATGTAATTTTGTGAAAATTACAAAGTTGTCATAAACTAATTTGGTCATAACAGAGAGTATTGTGCATTATAAACTCTTAATGCTATTGCTGTTTGACGGCCAAATAATATTTTAATTGGTTTTATCAATTATTAATTTAATCATTTTGATTCATTATTGTGGGTTCTTGCAGTATGGACTAACCGCCAAATAAATACATTTGGTAAGTTTTAATTAATTTTTTTAAGGTCTAAAGTTATTTATTTAATTTTTTTCAGATTTAAAAATATTGAAAATTATGGTATACTCTCTTAATTTTGATATAAAAATTTTGGAACATAATTGAAATATTATTATGCTTATAATATGTTGTATACTTCGTATATGACCCAGTTTAGATATCTGAATAATTTTGGAATTGCTTTATGCATATAATATTGTATAATATGTACAAATTATTGCGCTTTTGTGAAATATTGTGCAATTTGATCCAGAAAGTTATTTTGGAATACTCAAAATTGTTTTGAACAATTTTGTTCACATTTTTTATTTGGATAAGTTTTGTGTGACAAAGATGTTGTTTTGATGCTAAGAGATTTGTGTTGATTGTGTCCTTCATTGTTGTTGAGAATTTTTTTTATATGGAAGACTTATTTAAATAACCTTGGACATATTAAAATTTATTTATTTATACATATTTTGTTGAGTTAAAATTCATTGTTGTTGAGAATTCTTTTTATATGGAAGGCTTATTTAAATAACCTTGGACATATTAAAATTTATTTATTTGTACAAATTTGGTCCTCTTTAATTGTTGAAATCAATTTTATTAGTTGAGTTTGTTGAACTCCGTAAATTATGCAATATGATTTCGAGAGTTGTTCTTAAAATAATTTGTCATTATAAAAGCATGTATCATGTGTTGCATATAATTGTTTTGGCATTGGACGTTTGTGTATTTACAATATTAAAGTTTTTTTATATATTATCAAGAATTAAAGTATAGTTGTATGTGATTAATTTTATTGTATATTGTGTCATTGAAAATTTATATAAATTTCTTTCAATGTGACCATTATGATAAGTATTTAAAATAATTTTGATTATTGAGAAACATTTAAGGCAATGACAACTTTATATTAAGTCATTATTGTGATTAAGTTTTATATATCTCATAAAATTGAGAAGTATAACTTATTTCAATAAGATTTTGTTGTTGCCCTCTAATGTTTATTCTGTGAGCCATTTGTGAGAGTTGTATAAAGTTCTAGTGATTTGAATCCCACTAAGTTAGTATCCACTTTTGTTGGCTCTACACACAAGGATGGGCAACACAGTATTTGAAGTTAGTTATAAAACTTTTACGGTTATTGGCATATTGTATAATTACATAAGTGGAGAAATTTGTTCTTAATATTTTCTTTTCCCTCTTTATGCCTATTTTAGAATATGTAATTATAGATGAGAGTGTGAAAATTATTTGATTGACGTGGTATGAAAATTTTGGAACTCTATAAGTAATTTTGTCATTGATTATTATTATTATTATTTGTGGTTACATGCTCACTTATTGTAACACCAGTATTATGTTTTGTAAATCTTGTGAGATTTGATCTTTAAGAGTTCCATCAAGAATATTTATAATTGTTTTGTGCATTTTGTATAGTTGTGAGCTCGCCTTCGCAGAATTAATTATATATGACAAAGTGTTGTATTGTTAATAATGTTGTTGTGTTTTCATTGGAAATTTGTTAATAATACACTTACCCTATTAGTTTGTCTTTGTTAATATGATTTTTAATATTTTGTTGAATGCATTAAATGATTGTACCCTTAGAGTTTTCAGTATCCTCTAGATAGTAGCTTTAGAAACATGATATTTAATGTTTTGTGAGAGTTCACTTATTCATTATAATCTAGGACCCTTAGGTGAATCTTGACCATTGGATCTTCTTCTTCTTCTTCTTCTTCTTCTTCTTCTTCTTCTTCTTCTTCTTCTTCTTCTTCTTCTTCTTCTTCTTCTTCTTCTTCTTCTTTGCACTGGGTGTTGATTAGCAGAAACCATGGCTTCTTTAGAAAGACTCTATGAGATTAGAAAACTTTTATTTCATTTCATTTATTATTTATTTTTGGGCTGAGTTGAGATTAGAAAACATTAAAGAAATAGGGGATAGGTTAATTGATCAGTAGCAAGAAATAAGCTAGTTGTAATTGGTTTTTAGTGTACGGAAATCGTAGTTCAAACTTTTATGTATGTGAGAAATAATACCAATGGTAGTGTATAGTGAATGTGAATGTCAACTTTCCTCATTATAAATGTTTCAATATATGGTGAGCATTTGCATGACCATGATTTTTAATGGAATGTGATCATCACATATTTTATACATTAATAAACTCTCATTTTTAGTCATTTACACTCTCCATATACTTAATTGATTAAGCTTGGTTATATTTTGTATGTTTGGACTCAAATTAGACTTAATTAATTTTTTCAGCATTATTTTTGTCTTACACTGTTTCTGTATTTCAGTCATATCTTGAGTTCTAGATGTCTTATAATTATGTATCTTACCTTGTAGGAAAGATAAGAGAGAGCTCTACAACTTTCATGAGAGTTCTAGGGAAAAATCAGACATCTAGTAGAGCTAATTGGGCTTGAAAATCAAAACACAAGTTTTGTGACTGGAACCTGAATAATGTGCAGTAATCATTGCATAATTTGAGTTGAAGGAACTGAAATAGGCTGAAAATTTGGCATCTGAAATTTAAGACTCATATCTACAACTTTCATGAAGAACATAAGAGCTTATTCAGATAGCTTAGAGGTCATATTGAGTCTAGAATTCAAAACAGAGGTGTTGAAACTGGGCCTAAGCAGTCTGCAGTAATTGGGTTGTATCTTGGGCTATATGACGAATTTTTGGATGATTTTGGTGGAATTGGAAAGTTGAGACAATTTCCTAGAACTTTCATGAAAGACTACTTTGCTTCATTCTGACGCTATCCATGAGTTCATCACTGAATGATTTCGGAGACAAGAAATTTCAATAATTTTCCACTCACAAAAGTTCTTTGGCATTTTCCACTCATCCACCCACTCTTCCACTCACTCATTAATTAATTCCCTTGTCATGTTGTATCCCTAATCCTCTATAAAAAGGACCATAGGTAGATCATTTGAAAAATCTTAGCTTAGAGCTTAGATTATGCTTTTGTGTTATTTGCCTCTCTTGTTGTAGTTTTCTTTGTTCTAAATTGAAGTTATGTTCATCTTTTTCTTCTTCTCTCTTTCTTTCTTCTTGCTCATGGGTAACTAATCTTAATCTTGATAAGGGTGAAGGGGCGAAGCTTTTGGTAATAAAAATAAGGTTAGATTAATTTCTTTCTAGTGCTTAAATGATATATTATCAAGTAATCATTATATATGTTGTATTTTGTTTCCAATCAATTTAGAAACCCTCCTTGTAAAGTGGAGTTCTTGATTCATTGTGGACAAGTGGTTTGGCACAATGAATGCTTGAACCCATTTACAAATGTTGGTAAATAATTAAAGGAACCATAATATAACTACGTATATAATTCCAAATGAACTTTGAATGTTTTATTCTCCGATTGGAACCTCTGTTGTGCATGGATTTCAATTGAGTTATAAACAGAATTAATCTTGTCCTTAATTTATTACTAAAAGTGGATCTCCTAGCCCAAGCAAGTTCTTTAATTTAATTGTGAACAAATTTTATTATTTTTATTGTTGTGACAAAGCCTTTCCTTACCTCAAAGAATTTTTTCTTCATCAACTTCCTGTGGATCGACCTCGGACTCCTGAGAAATTTATTACTTGAGACAACCTGCACTTGGGTTTGTATCCTTTAATCCGCATTAAGTTTTTGGCGCCGTTGCCGGGGACTTGATTTGAAGTTTTAATTTATTAAGGTTCTTTTTCTTTAATAAAATCTATTTTCTATTCTCCTTCACCAGAGTAAAAGATCGGTTTGCCGGTCCTTCAGTTTCTTTACTAACTCTCTAACTTTCTAATTCTCTAACTTTCTAACTTACTAACTTACTAACCTACCAACTTTCTAACTTATTAACTAACTTTTTTATTTATGTAATTTATTTATGCTTTCTGACTTACTAACTTATTATTTTATTTATTTATGCTTTTTGTCTTATTTATTTAAGCTTTCGACTTACTAACTTTCTAACTTTTATATTTGTCATTTATTTATGCTTTCTAATGTGATGAAATGATCTTTCTTCTTCTCTTCTCTTTCACCGAGCAAAAAAATTAGTTTGTCGATTCTCTAGTTTTCATATTTTAAATTTACTTTCTGTACTTTATTTTTTGTATTTTATTTTTTATTTTTTTTGTATTTTATTTTTTGTATTTTATTTTCTATATTTGATTGCTAACTTTTATTTTTATGTCAATCTAACTTATAACTTGTATATTATTTTTTTTATTTATGTCATTTATTTATTGTTAATATTTAATGGCTCGTGTAAAAATCTACCGACTTGTACATTTTTTTTCTATTTTAAGTCATTTATTTATGTTTAATTGGTATCATGATTTAAATTTTGATCGTTTAGTTAAAATTAATCCTAGTACTTTATATATTGATTTGTTTGAATCACAATCACACACAATTGACATAATGATTGAAAATGAAAGTGTACATGATGAACATGAAAATCAACCATTGCAAACCAAGCATGAATATTTGCAACCACCTCGAAATTCTAGTGCATCATGTTTTATCTTTTCACTTAATGCCAATAATTTTAGATTCAAGTCAGGTATGATTTCTTTACTTTCTAATTTTCATGGTTTAGAATCTAAAAGCTCATATTTACATCTAAAAGAATTTGAGGAAGTATGTATTGCTTTCAATGATCAAAATTGCACTGAAGAGATTGTTAAGCTTAAATTGTTTCCTTTTTCTTTAAAAGATAAAGCAAAAACTTGGCTTAACACTTTGAAACCAAGATCAATTGGCACATGACAAGAAATGCAATGTGAGTTCTTAAAGAAATTTTTTTCAACACATAAAACCAATGCTATGAAAAGACAAATCCAAAATTTTTCCCAAAATTCAAATGAAGCATATTTTCAATGTTGAGAACGATTTAAAGATTTGTTAAATTTTTGCCCACATCATGGTTTTGAAAAATAGCGCACTATAAGCTTCTTTTATGAAGGTTTAACACCTGAAACTAAACAATTTGTGGAAACAATGTACGATGGTGAGTTTCTTGATAAAGAACCTGATGAAGCTTTAGACTATTTAAACCAGTTGGCTAAAAATTCTCAATCTTGGCATGATACTAATATTTCTAAAAATTCAATTAGATCTAACCTTGCAAGTGCTACTAAAGGAAAATATGACCTTAGTCAAGAGGAAGATCTAAATGCTAGGTTTGCCAGTTTGGATAGAAAGGTTGAAGTAATGGAATTAGGAAAAGCAAAAAAAATCAAATCTGTGCAAAATGAAGAAATTTGTGGCATTTGTGATGACTTAGGACACTCAACACATGAATGTCCTAAGATTCCTGTTTTTAAAGAAGTTGTACATGAGCAAGTAAATGCAATGAATAATTTTAAAAAGCCATTTACTTCTTCTTTTTCAGATACATACAATTCGGGATGGAGAAATCACCCGAATTTCAGCTGGAAGAATAATAATCAGTCACAATTTGTGCAACTACAACCTCTTCAGGCACAACAAGACTCTCAAAATTCTCAAGGATATGCACCTTATGTCCCACCATATAGGAAAAACCTTGAAGAAACATTGCATGCATTCATAGAAAAGCAAGAGGTCATTAATAAACAAAACAATCAAACTATGACTGGCATAAAAGAAACTCTTGCTAAACTTTCTTCCGCACTCACCATTCACGAGAAAGGAAAATTTCTTTCTCAACCTCAACCAAATCCCAAGGGTCAATACAGTCTAAATGAGGAGAGTTCAAAAAACTAACAAATAGATCAAGTCAAGTCAGTGATAACTTTTAGAAGTGGAAAGGTTGTTGAAAAATAAATTCTCAAACCTTGTGAGAAAGATGATGAACTGATTCTCCAAGAAAATGAAGAAGTTGAACAAAAGGAGACCAAACTCTTGCTTGCACCCCTATTTCCTCAAGCATTAAACAATTCAAGGAAATTGAACCATAACAATGAAATTTTTGAAATTTTGAAACAAGTGAAGGTCAATATTCCTCCGTTAGATGTCATCAAACAAATTCCTTCTTATGCCAAATACTTGAAGGACTTGTGTATTGTTAAAAGGAAACTAAATGTGAAAAAGAAAACATTTGTGGTTGAACACGTAAGCTCAATTCTTCAGAATAATAATGTGTTAAAATATAAAGACCCTGGTTGTCCTACAGTTTCATGCATTATTGGAGAACATAAAATTAAAAAAGCTTTACTTGATCTTGGTGCTAGTGTCAATTTGCTTCCATATTCAGTTTATCAGCAACTCAACTTGGGTGAGTTAAAACTAACTTCTATAACTCTTCTACTTGTTGATAGATCAATTAAAATTCTAAGAGGAATAATGGAAGATGTGTTGGTACAAGTTGATAAATTCATATATCTTGTGGAATTTATTGTCTTGGATACTGAGCCTATGGTTGAGAGTTGCAAGTCAATTCATATTATTTTAGGCTGTCCATTTTTAGAAACATCTAATGCTTTGATAAATTGTAGAAATAGAGTGGTGAAATTAACATTTAGAAATATGACACTGAAGCTCAATGTTTTTAACATGTGCAAGCAACCACAAGAAGTCCTTGATGAAAAGGAGTAAGTTGAAGGAATTAAAGTCATTGTAGATGATCATCTTTAAACAAGGAATTCTTCTGACCCATTAGAAATTTGTTTAGTCAATTCATTTAATTCAGGCATGCAATTAAATGATGATATCTCTAAAATATGCTATTTGCTTGATTGTACACAGGTAATGAAGTACAAGGGATGGAAGCCAAGATTTGAAGAGCTAAAACCCATGAATGATAATGTCCATGAAGAAGTACCCACACCGGAACTAAAGCCATTACCTATGGGTTGAAGTTCACATTTTTGGGAAAAGAGCAAAGCTTTCTGATGAACCTGCAAAACTTATAATTTTTACGGTTCAGTATGTGTGTTTTTCATTCTTTTTAATCTTTTTAATTGGGTTTATTTTTTAGTTTTGTTATATTTTTAATATTTTAAAATTGTATTGTAATTATGTATTTTTATGTATTTTTGTTAGGTATATGTAAAGAATAGAAGAATGGAGATGATTGCATAGAAGATTTTCTAAAAAAAAAAAGTAGCACATCACTGTAGCAAAACATTGTAGCAGCAAGTACTGTAGCAATCACTGTAGCATGATCTCAGCAATTACTGTAGCATGACATTATGCTGATGTCATCAAGTTACTGTGCAATACTTAATCATTAAGTTTCACTATGCAGGTTACTGTGCATATGCACAGTAACCTCCAAATTTTCTATAAATTGGAGCGTTCTGCAGAAGGAAGGGAGGCCGGTTCTAGGAGAGAAATTCTCTCTCTCTCTCTCCTTTGTTTTTCTTTTCCTTTTTTTTATTTTCTTCTTTCTCATGTGTAATTAATTTTCATCTAGCTTGGGTGAAAGAGTAAAGTTTTTAGTAATAAATTGATGTTAGTTTTATTTCTTTCTTGTGTTTTAAATGATATATTTTTATATGACTTTTATATGTATTGTATGTTGTTTCCAATTAATTTAGAAACTCTTCTTGTATAATGAATATCTTGATCCATTGTAGACAATAGGATTGGCACAGTGGATGCTTTTGACGATTTACAAGTATTAGTAGAAAATTATTGGAACTATAATATAATTACATGATTGAACTTTGAATGTTAAATCTTCCGATTGGAATCTTCATTATGCATGATTTCAATTGAGTTATAAAACGAAATAATCTTATTTTTAATTTATTACCAAGAGTGGATCTCCTAACCCAAGCAAATTCTTTTCATTTGTGAACAACTTATATCATCTTTAATTTTGTGACAAATCTGCTCCTTACCTCAATTAATTAGTTTTCCTTCATCAATTTCCTGTGGATCGACCTCGGACTCCCGAGAATTTATTACTTGAGACAACCTACACTTAGATTGAAACTTTTAAATATAATTAAATCCCATCACTTTCCAGTGGTAATTTCCTCATCTCTTACTGAGGTAGGTAGTTTCATTAAATTTTTTCACTCAGAAGCATGTGGAGGTCACTTTTCTTCGAAGAAAATAGCTGCGAAAATCATGCAGTGCAGATTTTATTGGCCCACTTTATTTAAGGACTGCTATACTTTTTGTAAAAGTTGTGAAAACTATCAGAAATTGGGCTCCATTTCAAAAAGAAATATGATGCCTCTGAACCTTATCCTTGCCATTGAAATTTTTGATTGTTGGGGAATTAATTTCATGTGCCCATTTCCATCCTCATTTGGATTTGTATATATTTTGGTTGCAATTGATTATGTCTCAAAATAGATTGAGGCGATTTCATGCTAACACAATGATCATAAAGTTGTTTTCAAATTTGATAATCACATATTTTATACATTAATAAACTCTTATTTTTAGTCATTTACACTCTCCATGTATTTAATTGATTAAGCTTGGTTATGTTTTATAGTTTGGACTCAAATTGGACTTAATTAATTTTTTTAGCATTATTTTGGTCTTACACTGTTTCTGTATTTCAGTCATATCTTGAGTTCTAGATGTCTTATAATTATGTATCTTACCTTATAGGAAAGATAAGAGAGAGTTCTACAACTTTCATGAGAGCTCCAGGGAAAAATCGGATGAAAATTTGGCATCTGAAAGTTAAGATCCATATCTACAACTTTCTGAAGAACACAAGAGCTCGTTCGAACAACTTGGAGGTCATATTGGGTCTGGAAGTCAAAACAGAGGTACTGAAACTAGGCCTGAGCAGTCTATAGTAATTGGGTCATATCTTGGGCCATAGGACGAATTTTTGGATGATTTTGGTGGCATTGGAAAGCTGAGACAATTTCCTAGAACTTTCATGAAGATCACTTTGCTTCATTCTAACGTTATTCACGAGTTCATCACTGAATGATTTCAGAGACAAGAAATTTCAATAATTTTCCACTCACAAAAGTTCTTTGACATTTTTCACTCATGCACCCACTCTTCCACTCACTCATTAATCAATTCCCTTGTCATTTTGTATCCCTAATCCTCTATAAAATGGACCATAAGTAGATCATTTGAAAAATCTTGGCTTAGATCTTAGATTATGCTTTTGTATTATTTGTTTCTCTTGTTGTAGTTTTCTTTGTTCTAAATTGAAATTATATTCATCTTTTTCTTTTTCCTCATAGGTAACTAATCTTCATCTTGCTTGGGTGAAGGGGTGAAGCTTTTGGTAATAAAAATAAGGTTAGATTAATTTCTTTCTTGTGCTTGAATGATATATTATCAAGTAATCATTATATATGTTGTATTTTGTTTCCAATCAATTTAGAAACCCTCATTGTAAAGTGGAGTTCTTGATTCATTGTAAACAAGTAGTTTGGCACAATGAATGCTTGAACTCATTTACAAATGTTAGTAAATAATTAAAGGAACCATAATATAACTACGTATATAATTCTAAATGGACTGTGAATATTTTATTCTCTGATTGGAACCTTCGTTGTATGTGGATTTCAATTGAGTTATAAAAAGAATTAATCTTGTCCTTAATTTATTACCAAAAGTGGATCTCCTAACCCAAGCAAGTTCTTTAATTTAATTGTGAACAAATTTTATTATTTTTATTGTTGTGACAAAGCCTTCCCTTACCTCAAAGAATTTTTTCTTCATCAATTCCCTGTGGATCGACCTCGGACTCCTGAGAAATTTATTACTTGAGATAACCTGCACTTGTGTTTGCATCCTTTAATCTGCATCAGAATGTATTGATATATCCAGAATAGGCATGAAAACTTTGGATGAATGGATTTTTTCCCTTCATATTTTGAATTGCTTGGTTGTTCTCTGCCTCGATTTTTTTTAACTGCACAATGCTCACTCTTGGGAGTGCAGCTCCTCTTTGACTTGATGTGTTAACCAAATCATACTAGGTTAAGCTACATATCTGAAAAACCTTTTAGTTCTTTCATTAATCTACTTTATTATGTAAGAGATACAATTTACATTTTGGCTTAACATTGTTCCATGTCATTATGTTACTATGTTGATTGTTGACATATGATAAATTCTGTTACATGGTATTGGACACGAATTAGCAGTGCACTTACAAATTAGTGATTTGATGAAAGTAGCCACTGCATTGTTGCATTTACTGAGAGCAAGAACTTAGCCGCTAAGAATGAAATTCACTAACTACGTGTTATTAACTTATTACTGATCTTATGTAACAACCTCCCAACCTCTCGAAATTCTTAGTGGAGGATCTATATTATTGAAACAACTCTCGAATTATGCATGCTCCTTTTAAACCTTTTTTTTTATTGCAAATTCATTTTCTTATAAATATTTGGTGAAAACATGTAGCTTTTTAACCTTCTTTCACTTTTCACACAATCACAGTCCCTTTGCATAATAGGGAAACACAACCTTTCTATGAAGCTTTTCATTTATACCATACATTGTAGAGAAAGAGTAACTTATCTTTTCATTTGCATAATGGTCTCAAATGAACCGGTCTTTTTTTTTATCTTTTTTTTTAATTTTTTTTTGTTTTATTTTTCCTTTTGTTTTGGTTCCAAGGAAGGGTGCTATGATGATTTATGTTTAGGGTTACTAGCATGGGTGTGTAAGAGTAATGGAATCAGGGTATATCATCATCTGTGAAATTAGAAGGACAACTATGACTTTACTTTTCTTTTTTTTTTTTTTTTTTTTTGTTTAATTTTCTCTTTTGAACTCTCTTGTTTTGTTGGCTCCCTGGTTTTGTCTTGAATATTGTAGAATGCTGCTTGCAACCCTGCACACACCCCAACAAACAAGATGACAAATAGCCATTGTTTGGAGAGATGAAGGCTTTGATATTCCGAGGTGAATCATATCACGCTCAAACAACTTCGACAGCAAGTAATGTATGCCCTCATCTGACCCTTTTGGTTTTCGACCAAATTTATGTTTCTAGTTATATAGAGTCTGATTCCTTAACTTTTTATTTAAATTGTAACTTGTTCTAAGTCAGTTAATTCAATCATTTGAACTACTGTTTCTCAATTGCATCATTGCATTGGATTTTGTACTGTTGAATCAGGATTAATTCGTGTATCATTTTGCTATTCTTTGTTTCCATTCTTTTCGTACTTGTATCTCACTTTTTTTTTGTTTATGGTCCTTCCCCTTTTAGGTTTTACACTTGAAGTAGTTTTCAATCTATAATATCTTTATTTACTTTCTATATGAAATTGTTTCTTTTGTTCATGTTTTTGCCATATTATTTCTAGGTTTGTGGCAAATGGAATAGATGCCACATTCTCGAAGGGAGATGCAATTGCAAAAATCCATGTTTAGACCATATAAATTTTGTGACAAAGGCTACTGGTGGTGGAGCATATAAATTTGCTGACCTTTTCAAAGAAAGACTCAGAGTTAGTCCTGATAAAGAAGATGAAATGACTTGTCTTGTAGCAAGAGCAAATTTCTTGCTTAAGGTGGATCTAGTTTTTGAAATTATCTGTTTCTCTTGTATTTTGTTTAAGAATCATCTTGATAGTGACAAATCCTTGTATCTCTTTCTCTTTCTTTTTAATATGAAAATTCTTGTATCTTTTGAGTTGAAATGTATATGCAAGTCTGTATCTCATGCATTAAAGAAAGAAAATGTATTTGTCTGACTTTTCTTCTTTAGTCAGATTATAGTGTTTTCCCTTTGTTTAAGAATGTAAAGAACTAATCAATTACCAAGATTTTTTATGCTATTACTTCCATTAGAGTGCAGTGGACAACCATTATATAAAGTTTATACATACTCATTGATGCTCCATTTTATTGTCAAATTGGTTGAAGGAATATGCTTAAACTTTAATTTAAGAGATTTTTACTGGAATTAAGGAGATTTAGTTGCCATGTTTTCTCCTATATATTCCTCTATATTTTACAGTCAATTGAAATAAGAAAAATTCAGAGTTTTCCTCTCTGATAAATAACAAAAAGAATAATAATATAGATTAAATTGAAGTTTAGGTATTATAGATGGGTCTACTAGTAATTATTAAAAAAGACATTTAGAGACTTTAGAGACCGATTTAGAAGCTGATAAATTGGTCTCTAGTTTAGAGACCGATTTAGTGACCGATTTAGAGATTAATTTAGAGACCGATAAAGCAGCCTCTAGTTTAGAGACTCGTTAACAATTGATTTTATAAAATATATAATATATTCATGCTTTTAGAGACCTATTTAGAGACTGATTTAGAGATCAAAAAATCGATCTCTAAAAATCGGTCTCTAAATCGGTCTCTAATGTACTTTTTTGAAATATAATTGACCAATATTTGACCGAAAATTAGCGATTGATTTAGAGACCCAAAAAATCGGTCTCTTTAAAATCAGTCTCTAAATCGGTTTCTAATATTTAGCGATGAGACTTTTAGAGACCGATTTAAATCAGTTTCTAATTATTTTAGAGACCGATTTTCTTGATTTAGAGACCGATTTTTCAATCTCTAAAAGTCAAATTTCTAGTAGTGTGTTGAGTCTCCTAAAGTATGTTGTAATATAGTGAACTCCCTATAGTTGTCATGTTGTGTTGATATGCTTTAATCTTAAAAAGACATGTTGAAAGCATAATTAGTTTGTAAAGGTCTAAAAACAATTTTTCTATTTTGTACCATTGTTTGTGCTGTATTGAACCACTAGCCTGTTGAGCTTATTTTGTAATAAGTATTGTCATAATAATTTGGGAAATATTATTTTTGTCGATAGAATAATGTTAATTATTTTGGCTTAGTATTTTGAAATGATAACTTTAAAGATTTACTTTTATATTATTTAAATGCCAAAATCCTTAAAGAAATTTTAGTTTTTCTAATTTTCTCAATAAAAATCCCAAGATTAAAGTTATTCAAGTATTGTTACGAAGAAAATGTTCTTCCA
Source organism: Ormosia emarginata (assembly GCA_029884605.1). Lineage (NCBI taxonomy): Eukaryota > Viridiplantae > Streptophyta > Magnoliopsida > Fabales > Fabaceae > Ormosia > Ormosia emarginata. Next base: position 776,411 of record JAQQTP010000073.1, on the reverse strand, counting down.
ATTATGGTTTAATCATTTTGTGAGAACTTATTATTTTTTAAGCCCAAATTATTGTGTTAATGAGTTCAACTTTATTAAAAAAAAATTATCGATGGTACAAAAATTTATGATGAATATATTTTGAGTTAAACCAATTGTATCTATGGTATTCACTTTGGGAAATTTTGTTTCTTTTGGACTAAAATAAAAGAATGTATATGCTTAATTCTTATGTATTTATATGTTAATTTTATAAATTACATGACAATCAATATGAATTGAAGCTTTTCGTTTCTTATAAGAAGAAAGATATTTTGTAACAGTGGTTCCTTTTGAAATATTTGTTATAAATTTTTGAAGCTTGCTATATATGAAGCCTAATATTAGAGGCAATTAAATGCCTAAGTGCAAGTTAAGTTGACTTGATACAGGCTGTCAAATATTATTATTTAATATTGATTTTGATATTGTTTACATCAATGAGTGTTGCCATAAGTAAGTGAGAGCAAATTTGTTATTAATGTACTTTGTGCTAGTTGTATATTGATGACCAGTATTACTATTATTGTTAAATGAGAAGCAATATTCTATATTGAATTGTTTCTATTATGTAAAAAATCTTAGTAATGTCATTTTATATCTAAAGACCTTTTAAATCATAATATATTGATGGATTGTCTCACAAGGCACATATTGTATAAATTTTAAAATGTGTTTGTGTTCTTGTTGCACATTAATATTTACTATAGTGGGAGTTAGAGACTACTGTCTTTTGGTTATGTCCTCAATAGTGGTTAAGTATAGGTCCTATGTGCTTTTGCTTCCGGTAATTTATTTTTTTGCTCAAGTGTGCATGTATTTATTTTTATGTTTTTATTTTTTGCTATTGTGACACTTGGGTTTTGAGTGAGTTGTTGAAAACTTGCAAGTGATCCCATAATATGTGTAAGACATTAGGAATTTTGATCTCACTCGTATGTTGTCAAGTCTTTTAAGTGGTCATTATAGTTTTGTAAAGTATAGATTGTTTTATTTGTTAAAATTCTTTTGTGGTTTTGTGTTTGTGATGATATAGAGGAGCCGACCTATTGTAAAGTGTTATATGGACACTTGTGATTTTCTCAATTGTGAATGCAGAGTTTGTAATTGATAATGAAGTAATTTTGTCAGACTACGTGGTTGATAAATTTTGCACACATTTGACTTAATATTATTTTTGTTGTTATGACCACATTTTGGGTAACTTTGCAATTGATAATCACATATTTTATACATTAATAAACCCTCATTTTTAGTCATTTACACTCTTCATGTTCTTAATTAATTGAGCTTGGTTATGTTTTGTAAGTTTGGACTCAAATTGGATTTAATTGATTTTTTCAGCATTATTTGGGTCTTATATTGTTTATGTATTTCCGTCATATCTTGAGTTCTAGATGTGTAAAAATTATGTATCTTACCTTGTAGGAAAGATAAGAGAGAACTCTACAACTTTCATGAGAGCTCCAAGTAAAATATGGACATCTAGAGGAGCTAAATGGGCTTGGAAGTTAGAACATGAGTTTTGTGTCTGGAACCTGAACAATATATAGTAATCGAGGCATAACTTAGGCTGTAGGAATTATCTTAAGTTGAAATTTGGATATTTGAAAGTTAAGACCCATATCTACAACTTTCATGAAGAACACAAGAGCTCATTCGGACAGCTTGGAGGTGATATTGGGTCTGGAATTCAAAACAGAGGTGTTGAAACTGGGCCTGAACAGTTTACAGTAATCAGGTCATATCTTGGGCTGTAGGATGAATTTTTGGATGATCTTGGTGGCATTGGAAAGATGAGACAAAATTCTACAACTTTCATGAAGACCACATTGCTTCATTCTGATTGCATCCATGAGATCAACACTGAATGATTTTGGAGACAAAGAATCTCAATAATTTTTCACTCACCAACTCACCATTTGACATTTTCCACTCATTCACCCACTTATCCACCTACTCTTAATCATCCCCCTTGTCATTTTGTATCCCTAATCCTCTATAAAAGGCACCATTGGCTGATCATTTGGTGCTCTTAGTGTTAGGCTTAATTTTTAGAAGTTATGGTTATGCTTGTTTATTGTTTTCCTTTGTTGTAATTTTCTCTATGTTCATCTTTCTCTTCTTCTTTCTTTCTTTCTTCTTGTCTATGAGTAACTAAATCTTCATCTTGCTTGGGTGAAAGAGTGAAGCTCTTGGTAATGAAATAAGGTTAGATTATTCTATTTCTTGTGCTTAAATTATATATTATCAAATAGACATTATATGTGTTGTATTTTGTTTCCAATCAATTTAGAAACCTTCTTTGTATAATGGAGATCTTGATTTATTGTAGACAATAGAATTGGCACAGTAAATGCTTAAACTCATTTACAAATGTTGGTAGATAATTGAAGGAATCATAATATGATTGCATATATAATTGAACTTTGAATGTTATATTTTTTGATTGGAAACTCCGTTGTGTGTGGATTTCAATTGAGTTATAAAGAGAAATAATCTTGCCTTTAATTTATTACCAAGAGTGGATCTCCTGACCCAAGCAAGTTCTTAAATTCATTTGTGAACATCTTTTATTAATTTTGGTGTTGTGACAAAATCCTTTTCTTACCTCAATTAATTTTTCTTCATCAATTCCCTGTGGATCGACCTCAGACTCCCGAGAATTTATTACTTGAGACAACCTGCACTTGGGTTTACATCCTTTAAATCCTGCAGTCAAGTTTTTGGCGCCGTTGCCGGGGACTTGATTTGAAGTTTTAATTTATTGAGGTTCTTTTTCTTTAATAAAATCTATTTTCTCTTCTCCTTACGAGCAAAAGATCGGCTTGCTTGATCCGTCGCTTTCTTTACTAACTCTCTAACTTTCTAACTATCTAACTTACTAACCTACTAACTTGCTAACATACTAACTTTCTAACTTTTAATTTATGTCATTTATTTTCTACTTACTAACTTTTATTTTTTTGCACTCTAACTTTTTAATTTATGTCATTTATTTTCTCGCTATCTAACTTTTAAATTTTTGTTATTTATTATTACTTTCTAACATAACGAAATAATCTTTCTTCTTCTCTTCTCTTTCATTGCTCTGTGGGGCTCTGCCTCTCTCCGATTTTCATATTTTAAATTTATTTTCTGCAATTTACTTTCCACAATTTACTTTCCGCACTTTATTTTTTGTATTTTACTTTTTGTATTTTATTTTTTGTAATTTACTTTCCGCACTTTATTTTTTGTATTTTATTTTTAACTTTTTACTTGTTAATATTTATTGGGTGGTTGGTTTATACCACATCCTTGTTAATATTTAATGGCTAGTGTAAATTGCCGACTTATACATTATTTTTTTTATTTTAAGTCATTTATTTACGCTTAATTGGTACCGTGATTTAAATTCTGGTCGTTTAGTTAAAATTAATCCTAGTACTTTATATATTGATTTGTTTGAATCACAATCACACACAATTGACACAATGACTGAAAATGAAAATGTATATGATGAACATGAAAATCAACCATTGCGAACCATGCGTGAATATTTGCAACCACCTCGAAATTTTAGTCCATCATGTTTTATCTTTCTACTCAATGCCAACAATTTTAGATTTAAGTCAGGTATGATTTCTTTACTTCCTAATTTTCATGGTTTAGAATATGAAAGTCCATATTTACATCTGAAAGAATTTGAGAAAGTATGTATTGCTTTTAATGACCAAAATTGCACTGAAGTGATTGTTAAGCTTAAATTATTTTCTTTTTCTTTAAAAGATAAAGCAAAATCTTGGCTTAACACTTTGAAACCAAGATCAATTGGTACATAGCAAGAAATGCAAGATGAGTTCTTAAAGAAATTTTTTTCAACACATAAAACTAATGCTATGAAAAGATAAATCCAATTTTTTTTCCAAAATTCAAATAAAGCATATTTTCAATGTTGGGAACAGTTTAAAGATTTGTTAAATTCTTGCCCACATCATGGTTTTGAAAAATGACACACTATAAGCTTCTTTTATGAAGATTTAAAACCTGAAACTAAACAATTTGTGGAAACAATGTACAATAATGAGTTTCTTGATAAAGAACCTGATGAAGCTTTAGCCTATTTAAACCAGTTGGCTGAAAATTCTCAATCTTAGCATAGTACTAACCCTTCTGAAAATTCAATTCGATCAAATCTTGCAAGTGCTAATAAAGGAAAGTATACCTTAGTCAAGAGGAAGATCTAAATGCTAGGTTTGCCAGTTTGACCAAAAAGGTTGAAGCCATGGAATTAAGAAAAGCAAAAGAAATCAAATCTGTGCAAAATGAAGAAATTTGTGGCATTTGTGATGACTTAGGACACTCAACACATGAATGTCCAAATATTCCTGTTTTTAAAGAAGTTGTATATGAGCAAGTAAATGCAATGAATAATTTAAAAAAGTCATTTACTTCTTCTTTTTCAGATACATACAATTCAGGATGGAGAAATCACCCGAATTTCAGTTAGAAGAATAATAATCAGTCACAATTCGTGCAACCACCACCTCCTCAGGCACAACAGGACTCTCAAAATTCTCAAGGATATGTACCTTATGTCCCACCATATAGGAAAAACCTTGAAGAAATACTGCATGTATTCATAGAAAAGCAAGAGACCATTATTAAATAAAACAATCAAACCATGAGTGACATAAAAGACTCTTGCTAAACTTTCTTTTGCACTCACCATTCACGAGAAAGGAAAATTTCCTTCTCAAACTCAACCAAATCCCAAGGGTTAGTATAGTCTAAATGAGGGGAGTTCAGAAAACCAACAAATGGACCAAGTCAAGTCAGTGATAACTCTTAGGAATGGAAAGGTTGTTGAAAAACAAATTCCCGAACCTTGTAAGAAAGAAGATGAACCAATTGCCCAAGAAAATGAAGAAGCTGACCAAAAGGAGACTAAACTTTTGCCTTCACCCCCATTTCCTCAAGCATTGAATAATCCAAAGAAATTGGACCACCACATTAAAATTTTTGAAATTTTGAAATAAGTAAAGATCAATATTCCTATATTAGATGCTATCAAACAGATTCCTTGTTATGCCAAATATTTAAAGGACTTATGCACTGTTAAAAGGAAACTAACTGTGAAAAAGAAAGCTTTTTTGGATGAACAGGTAAGCTCCATTCTTTAGAATAATAATGTGTTAAAATATAAAGACCCTGGTTGTCATACAGTTTCATGCATTATTGGAGAACATAAAATTAAAAAAGCTTTACTTGATCTTGGTGCTAGTGTCAATTTGCTTCCATATTCAGTTTATTAGCAACTCAACTTGGGTGAGTTAAAACCAACTTTTGTAACTCTTCTACTTGGCGATAGATCAATTAAAATTCTAAGAGGCATAGTGGAAGATGTATTAGTTCAAGTTGATAAATTCATATATCCTGTGAATTTTATTGTCTTGGATACTGAACCCATGATTGATAGTTACAAGTCAATTCCTATTATTTTAGGCCGTCTATTTTTAGCAACATCTAATGCTTTGATAAATTGCAGAAATGGAGTGGTGAAACTAACATTTGGAAACATGACACTGGAGCTCAATGTTTTTAACATGTGTAAGCAACCATAGGAAGTCCTTGATGAAAAGGAGGAAGTTGAAGGAATTGAAGCCATTATAGATGATCATCTTCAAACAAGGAGTTCTTCTGACCCATTAGAAATTTGTTTGGTCAATTCATTTGAGTCAGGCATGCAACTAGAAGATGATATCTCTGAAATATGTTCTTTGCTTGATTGTACACAGGTAATGGAGTATAAGGAATGGAAGCCAAGATTTGAAGAGCTAAAACCCATGAATGATAATGCCCATGAAAAAGTACCCACACCGGAACTAAAGCCATTACCTGTTGGGTTGAAGTACACATTTTTGGGAGAAGAGCAAAACTTTCTAATGGTAATTTCCTCGTCTCTTACTGAACAACAAGAATGTATGTTAACAGAAGTACTTAAAATGCATAAAAGTGCAATTGGATAGACATTAAAGGACATAAAAGGTATTAATCCATTAATTTGTACACATAGAATACATTTAGAGGATAATGCTAAAACTTCTCAACAACCTCAAAGAAGATTAAATCCACACATGAAAGAGGTAGTTAAAGCTGAAGTCCTTAAATTGCTTGATGTTGAAATTATCTATCCTATCTCTGATAGCCAATGGGTAAGCCCTACACAAGTTGTGCCTAAGAAATCTAGAATAACAGTGGTTGAAAATGATAAGGGTGAATTAATACCTACGCAAGTCTCATCTAGTTGGCATATGTGTATTGATCTTAGAAAATTAAATGCTGCTACTAGGAAAGATTATTTTCCCTTGCCATTTCTTGATCAAATTCTGGAAAGGGTAGCAGGACATCCATACTACTGTTTTCTTGATGGTTTTTCAGGTTATAATCAAATACCAATTGTATTGGAAGATCAATAAAAGACCACTTTTACATGTCTCTTTGGTACTTTTGCATATAGAAGAATGTCTTTTGGCCTTTGTAATGCTCCGGCAACATTTCAAAGATGCATATTAAGCATTTTTAGTGACATGATTGAGCATTATTTAGAGATTTTCATGGATGATCTGATAGTTTTTGGAAATTCTTTTGAAAATTGTCTTGATAATTTGAAAAAAGTTCTTAAAAGATGCGAAGAAAAAGGATTTGTGTTAAATTGGGAAAAATGTCATTACATGGTTACCTTAGGAATAGTGTTAGGTCATGTGATATCTTCTAAAGGAATTGAAGTTGATAAGGTCAAAGTTGAATTAATTGCTCATTTGCCTTCCCCAAAAACAGTCAGAGAAGTTTGTTCCTTTTTAGGACATGCAGGATTTTACAGAAGATTCATAAAGGACTTTAGTGCCATCTCTAGACTATTATGTAATCTTCTGTTGAAAGATGCACCATTTGATTGGACTCAAGAATGTCAAAAATCTTTTAAAAAATTAAATGGTCTTCTAACATATGCTCCTATCATGCAATTTCCTGACTGGTCTTTGCCTTTTGAGTTAATGTGTGATGCTAGTGATTTTGCTGTGGACGTTGTTTTAGGCCAAAGAAAGAAAGGTAAGCCTCATGTAATTTGTTACGCAAGTAGAACTTTAAATAGTACACAAATGAATTACACCACTACTGAAAAAGAATTACTTGCTGTAATTTTTGCACTGGATAAATTTTGATCTTACTTAATTGGTTCTTCTATTGTGATTTTCACTGATCATGTTGCTGTTAGATATTTGATGTCTAAGCAGGATGCCAAACCAAGATTGATACGATGGATCTTGTTGCTTCAAGAATTCAACATCACAATAAAAGATAAGAAAGGAGCCGAAAATGTTGTCGCTGATCATTTGTCCAGACTTACAATAGGCTCATCTTTTGATAGCACACTGATAATCACATATTTTATTCATTAAGAAACCCTTATGTTTAGTTATTTACACTCTTCATGTACTTAATTGACTGAATTTGATTATGTTTTGTAAGTTTGAACTCGAATCGGACTTAATTGATTTTTTCAGCATTATTCGGGTCTTACACTGTTTCTGTATTTTAGCCATATCTTGAGTTCTAAATGTCTGATAATTATGAATTTTACCTTGTAGGAAAGATAAGAGAGAGCTCTACAACTTTGATGAAGAGCTCAAAGTCAATTTCAGACATCTAGTGGAGCTAATTGGGCATGGAAATCAGAATATGGGATTTGTGATTGGAACCCGAACAGTGTGTAGTAACCAGAACATAATTCGAGTTTGGGTTTATAGAATGGGCTGAAAATTTGTAATCTGAAAGTTAAGACCCATATGTACAACTTTCATGACAAACACAAAACTTGATTCGGGCTCCTTGATGGAGATATTGGGTCTGAAAGTCAAAACAGAGGTGCTGAAACTGGTCCTGAACAGTCTGTAGTAATTGAGTCATATCTTGGGCTGTAGGACGAATTTTTGGGTGCTTCTAGAGCCATTGGAAAGCTTAGACAATTTCCTAGAACTTTCATGAAGACCACTTGGCTCAGAAATGACGAAATCAATGAGTTCAGCAATGAATACTTTCGGAGACAAGGAAGCTCACCTACCAAGTTCACCTACCAATCTCACCTACCAAGCTCACCTACCAATCTCACCTACCAAGCTCACCTACTAATTCCACCTACTAATCTCATCTACCCATCTACTACTACTCTGAATCCTCTATAAAAGGAAGCATGTGGAGAGCTCTAAATACAACACACACTTGGTGTTAGAAATAGCTTTTCATAGTTCTTGATATTTTTCCTTCATTGTAATGGAGAGCCTAAGTCACTTCTAGTCAATTCGGGACTCTTGAAGAGATTGTGGCTTAGATTCTTGAGACCTTGGTTATGTAATGTATTTGATTTATATTTGAATTCATCTTCTCTTCTTCTTCTGTTCTTTTGATCTTGAATGCATGAATGGTGATTCTGTTTATGTTTGATCTGATTTGATCTTGGTTTAAGATTAAGTATTGTGATGAAATTTAGAACTGATTGATCTGAACTAATCACGTAATTGAAGAGGTTAGGTTACTGATTGGTGCCTAGGTTAATTGAATTCGGTGCTTAAATTGATATATATCTACATGAATGGTGCGATTGCAGATTTATGTTTATTACTTGTCAATTGAATTCTGGACGATTGTCTAGTATGAATTCTGGATCTGATGCTGAGATCTCGGTTAGATCCAAGTTAACCATTCAAATGTGCTTCAAATGTTTGTTGAAAGGTCTATGATTGAATCCACCCAATCTCTGATAGATTTCTAAATTGACTGTTCTTCTAATTGTTATTTCTCTTTAAATCTTGTCACTGCGATCCTTGAACCATCAAAACCCCCTTTTTCTAACTTTCACTTGATTTGATCAAATTGCATCTACGATCCTTGAGGAGACGATCCGGTGTTGTTCACTATACTACAAGTTTAGGTAATAACTTCGGTTATAATTTTGATCCGAGTTCGGCGCTAAATCGTCGAGAATTTTGGCGCCATGTCTTAGGGATCTCGTAGGTGTAATCTTTTCATTTTGAGTAACCTTACTAATTTTTGTTCTTTCTTACCTATTCTAACAGTTATTTTTCATTTACTAACATTGTTCATACCATACTAACGTTTTTATCTTAGCTTTTGAATTTTTCTGATTTAGGAAAGACGGAAAACAGGTGATTACAGGTAACTATTGTAATTTTCGAACTGAAACATGCCCAGAATGAGCTGAAACTTGGTCGATTGAAGGAAAACAGCCTGATAAACAAGACTCACAGTAAACTGTGAGGTCACCCCTGGTTTTTCTAAATTCTATCATTTAGACCACTTTTTCAATTTTTTATTATTTTTTATTGCATTTTCTAGTTTCTTTTTTATGTAGATTTTGTTATGTGTTGATTCTATAATTTTTAAAAATGTTTAGACATATTAACTAGATTTGTTTTTGCATATTTTGAGTGTTGATCCCATACTAACTCTTTCTTTTTAATTTTTTCTTTTTCTTTCATTATCATTTTGTTGCATTCATTGCATTTTAAGGATACAATGGACCATGCATAATGGAGTCAAAACTTGAGGAGTTGACTTCTTTGGTAAGACATATAGTAGTGAGACAACAATCACCTGCGCAGAAGCTACACTTGTGTGTAACATTTGTTTTTGTTCATCTCACCCCACATATGCATGCCCTACACTTCGATATGGTAGTTCTGTTTTTCCAGATCAATTTGTTGCAACAAATTGGTTATTTTCCCGATGAACCACAGTTCAAAGAAGGAACGAGTTATGACCCCTTCTTCAACACATACAACCCTAGTGGAAATACTATCCTGGATCTGGGATATGGCAATACGGATCACTACAAAGAACAATCATTTCAATATGAGCACCATTCCAAAGATAACAAGTCCATCAACCACAAAACTTGAGCCTTCATGGGAGGACTTGATGAAAACCCAAATTGAGTTCCAGCAGAATTTCACCGCCACTATTCAGATTTAACAACCCAAATTGACCAGATTGACAACCACTTTGTTAATGAACCGAGATGTCAAGAGTCGTGCCAACTCTTTCCCAAACAATTCCCAACTCCCCGCATTCTAATTGTTATATTGATTTACATGCAGACTTAGTTGAGGAAACTCATGATGAGTTGTGTGCTTGAATTTCCCGATTTAATTGGTTTTGATGATTCTATCAATTGCAACTCATGTGCTTGATCATGATGGTGATATAAAATGTGTTGTGTGTGCTTTAAATTTCTCAGATATTTGAAAACTAATGATTCTGTTTACGCAGGATCTAATGATATAAAAGGGTCTATTAACAATGTAGTTGCGAATCTGGAACATATAGGGAGGTGGAGTTGAAGGCCATTGAGGAATTTTTAAAGAAAGGGAAAGTCAAGATGCTAGTAACTACCTAAGTGGATTTTGTTTTTAGGCCATGGTCCAAAGATTATCAATGAAAGCAAGATTGCAAAATTACATGTATTGCATGCCATTGGTGAAGTTAAGGAAGACCAATGGGACCCCAATGTGAACCCTCATGCTTCAAGCTTCACTTGGTCGTTACACTTCAACCAATGGGACTGTAGTGGAAGCTATCATGTTGTGTCAACCATAACCTGGTCATCACGTTTCAACCAATGGGATCCCGGTGGAGTCTTTTCACCAACCTCACTTAATAAGACCAATGGACATCGCCTCAAACAGTATCATGAACTTCCAGAGAATGCAGAAGTGGAGGTGATGAACCTTCTCCATCCGCATTATGAATAAGAAAAAAAAAAAAAAAAAGAAAAGAAAAGAAAAAAAAACAGTTGTGTGCCCGACAATGAGGTAGGTAGTGTCACTCAGAAGCATGTGGAGGTCATTTTTTCTTCAAATGACAACAATCATGCGAAAATCTTGTAGTATGGATTTTATTGGCCTACTTTATTAAAGGTCCGTTACACCTTTTGCAAAAGCATGGAAATTGGTCAAAAAAATTCTGCTTTGAGATTATCATCTCGCACCTACTCCTTGGAAAATTGAGATCTAGGTGGCGCGGTTCTTTTGTTATCAAACACGCGTATCCTCTCGGGGCCGTAGATATTGAGGATCCTAGGAATGGTAATGCGCTTAAGGTTAATGGATAAAGACTCAATCATTCCCGGAAAACCAAGTTCTTGAGTCCTTTGTGTTGCCGCTGTTAAGTGGCGGATACTGATCTCGTGACTTTCAAGTCGATTTATTTTTCGGTTTCCCAAAATAATCGAGCCCTTCTTCTCCTTCAAAATGGATGTCATTCTTTCAAACTCGAGAAAACATTTTCCTTCTCTTCCTCAAAATGCTCTCGAGAAAAATCTACAAAGTTCGATGTGAGAGATTGAGACCGTTAATGCACAAGGGTATGCCGAAGATGTCTGCTGGATAATTGAAGCAAAGGTCCGATTAGCGGTGAGTCCTCAATTTCATTTGACTCATATATGCCCTGGCCTTGGAAGAAGTTCATATTCTAAAAGGAGAAGAGCAAAAAGGTTACAAGTCTGTCACAAATGTGGACGATGGAACTGTAACAAGCGATGTCGTACTAAGGGGATGGTTTCCGCAAATAGAGAAGATAAAATTTTCTTCATTAAGAATGGACTGAGTAAGGAGTCATTAGATGATATCTTATTGACTCTTGAGACGCATTCTTGTGGATTGGTGCATCGTGAAATTCTTAAATTGTGGAATCTCTTCAAGGATGAAGCACAACGCTACAGTCTTGGGAATCTGACTCTAAAAGACCCTGTTTGCCAATTTATAAGAAAATTGGATGGGAAGCTTATCCTCGACTCATAGAAGACGTTTAAGCCGTGTCGCGACCGGGATCGCGGCGAAATAGCAGCTCGCATATGATTTTAAAAATGATTAAAATATGGAGTCGCCACCAATTTTATTTGAATTTAGGAAAAATTGGAAAACCTTTTTAGAAAATGGTCTTTGGAACCAAATCGGATTCGGGAGTCGGTTATGGATAGGGAAGGGTGGAAACTTAATCCCACCGCACTCTTATCACACCCGCTTGAGACGGCACCTTAAGTTAATTGTGCAAAAATTTGATAATCTCAAATTTATTTATTTTACCCTTTTAAAAAGACTTTGTAAATATTTTATTTTATTTTTTTAAAAAAAGAGAAGAAAGAAAAGAAAGAAAAAAAAACCGAATTATGAAAATTTAATTTTGACTTGACAGAATTGAAATTCTGCTCCTACGTACCCTCAGGTGCAATGAGGAACTCAAAGTCACGTAGTTCTGTAAAAAATGATTGTGAATTGGTTAAATTTAATTGAGAAAAAGATTTTTGGAAAGAAAACAGAATTGCACAGGATTTAAGATAGCACAAGACTATTCAATAAACCCTTATGATCCAAACGACATTGAAGATAGCATCCGTTATTCAATCAATATCATTAGTCATTGCATTGAAAATTTTTTTATCTTTTATTTTTTTATTTTTTTATTTAAAAAAAACAAAGGGTACAAAGACAAACATAAATTTTCCATGATCCAAATGAATAACTAAAAAAACAAGATGAAATATAAGTGTCAAAAATCAAATAACTCAAAAAACAACATTATTTTTACTTTTATAACGATTTTTGGATTTTTCAATTTTTTATTTTTTACTTTCCTTCATTTTCTTTACTTTTTTTATCTTCTTGTTTATTCACAAAGACATAACATAAAAATACACTATCAAGTAAAATAAATTTTACTAAACAGAAAAACAAAATCAGAACACACACATTTATTATTTATAATTATTTCCACCTTTTTTATTAAAAAAAAAAAAAAAAAAAAGAAAACCAAGGCACAAACCCCTTTTTATTTGTTATTATCATCCTATTTCTTAATAGAACACCAAACCCACGTAGGGTGGGTCTGGCTTCCAAGCTGCAGCCCAAATGAACATATATATATATGTATATATATACATAAATAACAAATAACAGGTACAATGCTTTGATAAAGCCAACACAAAAACATGAATATACCTATGTATAATAAAAGATGCCAATGAAGCACACAGCAACACGAAAAAAGGAACAAAGCACAAACAGGGGACCTGGGCCTCGGTGGGTGGCGTGGCTGGACGGTCTCTGGTTCACGGTGGGTGGTGCTGCTGGAAGCTTGCTTGGTTGATGGAAGTTTGAGTTATGGTCACGGTTTTGCTTCACGGTGGCTGTATGGGGTTTCACGTGGAGGAAGGTTTGAGTATGGAAGATGGTGGAGGTGAAGTGAGGTGGAAGATGGTGGTTTGGAGACTTTTACGTGGGTATGGGAGAGTTTTTAGTGCATGGAGCTGCTTTGGAAAAATGGTGGGTCTTTGAATGGTTGAAGATAGGGTTGATGGTGGAGGTTGAAGATGAAGGAGGTGAGGGTCGCTTTCTTTGAGTTGACTCATTGGGGTTGGGTGGAACCGATTATGGCTTGGACGGTGGTTATGGTCAGGGTGGCCGGACGTGGAGCCGGTGGATTCTCGGTTTTGGGTTGGTGGTCTTCACGTAGAGGAGGTTGGTTTGTGGGGAGGGTGAAGGTGGTTTGGAGAAGATGAAGATGGTGGTGGATGGGTTCACGTGGAAGAGGTCTTGATGGAAGAAGGGTGATACGGAGGAGGCTGCTGGAAATGGAAGATGGTGGCTTGGGTGGTGTTGGAGGGCTACGGTGGAGCTGGTTTATGGTGAGAAATGGTGAATGGTGCGTGATGATGGTGATGAGGGGTTACGGTGGTTGGAAAAGTATGGGTTCTGCTTGAGATTGATGGAAGATGGTTGTTGGAGGAAGATGGTCGGGAGGTTGTTGTTGAAGGTTACGGTTGGAGCTGCTGGTTTGGTGATGCAAGGTTGAAGGATAATGGTTTGGATGGGGAATGGAAGAAGAATACGTGAGAAGAAGAGAGTGAAACCTCCTCCTTGTGCTAGATGAAGATGGTCCGTAATATAGAGATGGGAGGGAGAAAAGAAGAAGAACAGGGGAGATTGGTGGGTGCCAATGAAGAAAAAAAACGTCCCTGTTTCTACGTGAAACCGTGGGGAAAAAGAAAAAAAAATGGGTTTTCCTTGCCTTCCCTGCTCTACGTGAGAATTCAGAGAAAAAAAAAATACAAACCCCTCCCCCCTGTTATTGTCTGTGATTGGAGATTGAGGAAGATGAGGGAAGATGGAGTGAAGCTGGAAAGTTGGTGAGATGGAAAAGGTGAAGATGGTGAATATCAGAATAATGAAGGTAGGGAAGCAATGTGCTTATTTGTCAGAAGAAAGAAAAATGGCCAGAAAACCCTGTAACCTTGCTCCCTCTGTGTTGCCTCTCTTGTAATGTGCGTGTGAGTGGATATGCAAGAAAAACAAAAGTGCCGTGTGTGTCTGGTGGGTGAGTGCAGAGTGGGTGAGTGCAATTGAGTGCTGTGTGTGTGGATATGCAAGAGTGCAATGGAGTGTCGTGAGTGAGTGCAGAGTGGGTGCAAAGTGTGCAGTGAGTGGAGAAATTGAGTGCTGAGTGAATTGCTTTCTTTTTTTATTTAATTTTTGTTTTTTCTCTTTTTTTTTTTTTTTTATTATATTTTTTTGTCTTTTCTTTTTTATTATACCTTTTTTGTTATTTTTTTATTATTTTTATTTTTTTTTTTTTGTTTTTTTATTTTATTATTTTTAAGACTAAAATGAGTTTAATCTATTTAGGCTAAAAAAACTAAGTAAAATGGGCTAAAAGGTGGGCCATAAATTTTTTATTATTTTTTTTTTTTTTTAATTAATTTTCCTCTCTTTTTTATATTTTATTTTTTAGTCCCATTAAAATTGAGTGTTCACAAGCCGTTCGGACGTTAAACCGAGGCGATGTGAGCCATATCCACAAACAATCAGACATATCATCCTCTTCTTCTTCTTCATGTCATTTTTCAAAAAAAAAAAAAAAAAAAAAAAAAAAAAAAAAAAAAATGTATACTTCTTAGGGTTGGCTTTGGTAACACAAACCGTGAATGGGGAAATGCATGCATCTCCGATCCAGCCTTCTTAATTGAAAAACAAAGAAGGTAGATTGTATCCCACATGTGAGGCAAATGACAATCGTATTATGGCCACTTGTCCCTTTGGGAGCCCTATGTTGCGTTGGTCTTGAATGGGTCGAATATCGTCAACAATGCTTTGGCACAAAGCCGAAAGAGCAGACTACCTCCATCCCAATCTTAAGTAAGTATACACTCATATTTCATCAAGTTTTTCTAACAATTTCAACAAAAAAAAAGGACGTGATGTCTACTGCACTCATGATGCGCGAGATAAAAGATACGCCATGGAGACCTGCATACATACAGTATGTATGTCATCATTTTCTATTTCTTTTATCTTTATATCATTTTGTTGTATTTTGATTTTTGTACGAGACGATCCTTTGAACAGGGTCCTTCAGGGGGTTTCTAGACTTCTTTACCTTGATGGTTTTCTTGAAGTCAAAAAAAAAAAATTCTGTGTCTCTTAATTTCAACCTTTTCTGACAACATCCAACCTACCCTCATAGGTGCAATTATTCCCCTTTCCATTCTTTTTCCTATTTAAACACCCCATTTTCTCCATTTTTCTTCAAACTCAAAAACACTCAAGGGGAGGAAGAGTATAGAATGGGGCCTTCTATTCGTAACCTAAAAAATGTCTGTGTTTTTTGTGGGTCGAGTTATGGGAAGGGATTAGAGTTTGTAAACGCAGCTAGCACTCTTGGTCGATCACTTGTTGCGAGGAATATTCATCTTGTATATGGGGGAGGTTGTCGTGGGTTAATGGGGGCTGTATCACTTGTCGCCTTTTTAGGAGGCAATCAGGTTTTAGGTGTTATTCCTAAACCTTTAGTCCGAAAATAACATCACCGGAAGGACAGTTGGAGAAGAAATTCGTGTAACATCTATGCATGGCCGAATGAAAACAATGGTTGACAATTCGATGCATTTCTTGTCTTACCCGGTGGTTTTGTACTTTGGAAGATATTTTTCAAATTGTCTCTTGGTAGAACCGAACATCCACCATAGACCCATTGGTTTGTTGAATGTTAATAATTTCTTTGATCTTTTGTTATCTTTTCTTGACAAAGTCGTGGGAACGTAAATTTATCACTCCTTCTAAGAAGACAACTTCTTATCTCTGCCTCCACTATTGATGAGCTCATTGATAAATTAGAAGCTTTTGAGTATGTACTGATCGTGTATTAGCTCGAGATAGATTGGTCAACAGAAGCGGCGAAGGAAGTAACAAGAAACAAAAGCCGATCTGCGACTTCATCTTTAATGGGTTTGATTTTGTTGTACTTTGTTTCTCGGTTAAATTTGTGTCAGCTTTCTCTAACAGGTAATATCTTCTATCCTTTACTCATCTATATTTTAACATTGAGGACAATGTTGTGATCTAGTTGGGGGGGAAGGATAGTTAACCCAAAAAAAAAATAAAAAAAAATAAAAAAAATATAATAAATTTGTTGTTTTGTTTAAGTATGATATGATTGTCATGTACTTATTAAATCAATTAGCGATGGCAGAGTAAGGAGTAATTTTACTCTTGAGACGCATCTTAATTGGTGGCAGAGTAAGGAGTTTTTTAGGTAGTAACTAATTAGTACTAAAGTTTTTTATTTCTTTTCGTGGTCCGATGCAGATCGACAAAGGTGTTTTTTTCTTCTTGGCGTTGATTCACTTCTTATCAGGTTGTGTTGCTCTTTTCTATATCTCTCTTTCACTTTGAAGGCAATGTTATATTAAGCGTGGGGGAGAGATTTCAATATGTTTTTTTTAAAAAAAAATAAAAAAAAATAAAAAAAAAAAGAGGTTCATTGCATGATTGAATAACTTTTCTCCCTTCTTGAACTGATATGTTTGGTGATGGATGATTGAATTGATGAATTGGGTTTGATGGATGCATACCTTGTGAGATTTTGAGCCTAATGGATGGATTCAACATTTATACCATTCTCTTCTTTCTTGTGTGATTTTCACTCATGTTAATGACCACTCTAGAACTTGCTTTGATTCTTTTTGAGGCTACATTTCACTTGCATGCATGAACATGATTGAGGCCCTCTTTCTTAGCTAGTTTAACCAAATAGCCAACCTTGTTTTCAATATGATATCAAGCACTCTTTTTGACCTCTCGAAAATTCTCTCGATTCCCGCCAACCTTGTATATTTTCCTTTGCTTAACCCTTTGAGCTTATTTGACCATTCCTTGTTTCTAGCTCATTATGTGTCTTAAATGAAAAATCGTGTTCTTACTTTACCTTAGGGAATAAAAGAACATTAGCCTGGTTAATGGATGAGTTTTTGAACAAGTGTGGGGGTCTCTGTACAAAATGGTTGTTGAAAAAAAAGAAAAAAAGAAAAGAAAGAGTGCCTAAAAAAAAAGAAAAGAAAAATGTATGTATATAGTTATGTTCATATATATATAAAAAAAAAAGAAGAGAGAGAGAAAATGATTGGGAAATGAATATGTAAAGGGATATACATTAGAGTTGAGATGAACTTTTATGCTCGTTATTTGAACTCAGCTCTCATTTGCTTTTATTCTCTTTGGTATTTATCTTCTCATATCCATTTTATCCTCTTCTGTTACCTTGACCTCACTACAACCTTGAATAAAGTCCTCATGATTTGTGTGTGCATGTGTTTTGAGTAGTGGAGAAGTAGAAGATAAGCAAGCTTATGGTAGTGCAATTTTCATGGGTTGAATTGAGTGAAATACCTACCTTTTAAACACTTGAGAGATTGAGAGGGAATCTTGTGAAGATCCATCATTCTTAATTCATTCTTTTCAACGGAAGTTTCCTTGCTTGTTGGTTTGAGATGTGAAGAAATGTTACCTCATTTATGCTTTGATCCCTTGAATTTCTTGTTGCTCTTCTTGCTTCATTGAGTCCTTTAGAGTTTTTAACTTTTAAGTTTGTGTCGTTTGTCTTTGTCTTCTAACTTTAGTTTTATATGTTTTGCCCAGGAGTGCAAAAAGCTAAGTGTGGGGGAATTTGATAATCACATATTTTATTCATTAAGAAACCCTTATGTTTAGTTATTTACACTCTTCATGTACTTAATTGATCGAATTTGATTATGTTTTGTAAGTTTGAACTCGAATCGGACTTAATTGATTTTTTCAGCATTATTCTATCTCTTACACTGTTTCTGTATTTTAGCCATATCTTGAGTTCTAAATGTCTGATAATTATGAATTTTACCTTGTAGGAAAGATAAGAGAGAACTCTACAACTTTGATGAAGAGCTCAAAGTCAATTTCAGACATCTAGTGGAGCTAATTGGGCATGAAAATCATAATACGGGATTTGTGACTGGAACCCGAACAGTGTGTAGTAACCAGAACATAATTTGAGTTTGGGTTTATAGAATGGGCTGAAAATTTGTAATCTGAAAGTTAAGACCCATATGTACAACTTTCATGACAAACACAAAACTTGATTCGGGCTCCTTGATGGAGATATTGGGTCTGAAAGTCAAAACAGAGGTGCTGAAACTGGTCCTGGACAGTCTGTAGTAATTGGGTCATATCTTGGGCTGTAGGATGAATTTTTGGGTGCTTCCAGAGCCATTGGAAAGCTTAGACAATTTCCTAGAACTTTCATGAAGACCACTTGGCTCAGAAATGACGAAATCAATGAGTTCAGCAATGAATACTTTCGGAGACAAGGAAGCTCACCTACCAAGCTCACCTACCAATCTCACCTACCAAGCTCACCTACCAATCTCATCTACCAAGCTCACCTACTAATTCCACCTACTAATCTCATCTACCCATCTACTACTACTCTGAATCCTCTATAAAAGGAAGCATGTGGAGAGCTCTAAATACAACACACACTTGGTGTTAGAAATAGCTTTTCATAGTTCTTGTATATTTTTCCTTCATTGTAATGGAGAGCTAAGTCACTTCTAGTCAATTCGGGACTCTTGAAGAGATTGTGGCTTGGATTCTTGAGACCTTGGTTATGTAATGTATTTGATTTATATTTGAATTCCTCTTCTCTTTTTCTTCTGTTCTCTTGATCTTGAATGCATGAATAGTGATTCTGTTTATGTTTGATCTGATTTGATCTTGGTTTAAGATTAAGTATTGTGATGAAATTTAGAACTGATTGATCTGAACTAATCACGTAATTGAAGATGTTAGGTTACTGATTGGTGCCTAGGTTAATTGAATTCGGTGCTTAAATTGATATATATCTACATGAATGGTGCGATTGCAGATTTATGTTTATTACTTGTCAATTGAATTCTGGACGATTGTCTAGTATGAATTCTGAATCTGATGCTGAGATCTAGGTTAGATCCAAGTTAACCATTCAAATGTGCTTCAAATGTTTGTTGAAAGGTCTATGATTGAATCCACCCAATCTCGGATAGATTTCTGAATTGACTGTTCTTCTAATTGTTATTTCTCTTTAAATCTTGTCACTGCGATCCTTGAACCATCAAAACCCCCCTTTTTCTAACTTTCACTTGATTTGATCAAATTGCATCTACGATCCTTGAGGAGACGATCTGGTGTTGTTCACTATACTACAAGTTTAGGTAATAACTTTGGTTATAATTTTGACTGAGTTCGGCGCTCGTCACACACCCATCAATGATTCTTTTCTAGATGAATTTTTATTTTCTGTCAATTCCTTGCCTTGGTTTGCTAACATAGTTAACTTTCTTGTAACAGGAAGGATGCCGCCTCAATGGACGCACCAAGATAAAAAAAAAAATTGACAGAGGTAAAAAATTTTTATTAGGATGACCCATACTTGTTCAAATATTGTCCTGACCAAATCTTTCAGAATTGTGTGCCCGACAGTGAGGTAGGTAGTGTCATTAAATTTTGTCACTTAGAAGCATGTGGATGTCACTTTTCTTCAAAGAAAACAGCTGCGAAAATCTTGCAGTGTGGATTTTATTGGCCCACTTTATTTAAGGATTGCTATACTTTTTGCAAAAGTTGTGAAAATTGTCAAAAAATGGGCTCAATTTCAAAAAGAAACATGATGCCTCTGAACCCCATCCTTGTCATTGAAATTTTTTATTGTTGGGGAATTGATTTCATGGGTCCATTTCCATCCTCATTTGGATTTGTGTATATATTGGTTGCAGTTGATTATGTCTCAAAATGGATTGAGGCGATTCTATGCCGACACAATGATCATAAAACTGTTCTCAAATTTTTAAAAGAAAATATCTTGTGTCGATTTGGAATCCCTCAAGCTATCATCAGTGATGGGGGAACACATTTTTGCAATAAACCATTTGAATCTTTAATGAAAAAATATGGTATTACACACAAAATTACCACCCCTTATCACCCTCAGACAAGTGGACAAGTTGAATTTACAAATAGGGAGATTAAACAAATTTTGAAAAAAATGGTTATCCCAAATCGTAAAGATTAGTCTTTAAGACTAAACGATGCACTTTGAGCTTACCGTACTGCTTTTAAAACATCCTTGGGCATGTCACCCTATCGGTTAGTCTATGAAAAACCTTGTCATTTGCTTGTAGAATTGGAACATAAAGCATTTTCGGCCATTAAAGCTTTCAATCTAAATCTTGATCATGCTTGAAAGATACACAAATTACAATTAAATGAACTTGAGGAATTGAGAAATAATGTATATGAGAACCCAAAGATTTATAAAGCCAGAACAAAAGCTTTTCATGACAAGACAATTTTGAGAAAATCTTTTGAAATTTGTCAAAAAGTTCTGCTTTATAATTCTCACCTGCACCTATTCCCTGGAAAATTGAGATCTAGGTGGAGTGGTCTTTTTGTTGTCAAACATGTGTAACCTCATGGGGCCGTAGATATTGAGAATCCTAGGAATGGTAATATGTTTAAAGTCAATGGACAAAGGCTCAAACCATTTCTGGAGAACCAAGTTGATGGGGTAGAATTCATCTCTCTTTCTGATCCTTGTTATGAATAGAATTTATTCTAATTTTGTTGCCTTCTTTTTGCAGTTCTTTGTGTTGTCGGTTAAAGGGCGGATAACGGTACTCCGTGACTCTCAAGTTGGTTTGTTTTTCAGTTTCCCAAAATAACTAAATCCTTCTTCTCCTTTAAAATAGATGTCATTCTTTCAAATCTGAGAAAACATTTTCTTTCTCTCCCTCAAAAAGCTCTGACAAAAATCTACAAAGTTAGATGTGAAAGATTCAGACTATTAATACACAAAGGTATGCCAGAAGATGAACGTTAGATAATTGAAGCAAAGGTCCGACTAGCATGTGAGTCTTCAATTTCATTTGACCCATACATGCCAGGTCTTGGAAGAAGTTCGTATTCTAAAAGGAGAAGAGCAAAAAGGTTACAAGTCTGTCACAAATATGCACGATGGAATTGTAATAAGCGATGTCGTTCTTTGGGGATGATTTTCGCAAATAGAGAAGATAAAATTTTCTTCATTAAGAATGGACTGAGTAAAGAGTCATTAGATGATATCTTATTGACTCTTGAGACGCATTCTTGTGCATTTGTGCATCGTGAACTTCTTAATTTGTGGAATTTCTTCAAAGATGAAGAAAAACGCTACAGTCTTGGGAGTCTGACTCTAAAAGACCATGTTTGCCAATTTATAAGAAAATTGGATGGGAAGCTTATCCTCGACTCATAGAAGGTGTTTAAGCCGTTATTGGACGTGAAACCAGAGGCAAATGTGAGCCATATCAACAACAATCTATACATATTATCTTTTTCTTCTTCTTCATGTTTTCTAAAAAAAAAGAAGAAAAAAAAAGAAAAAAAAGTCCGAACAAGGGCGATCTGAAAGGAGTACCATGACTTTAATTAGTTGTAGAGCCTTAGCCTTTGGCTGACCCATCATTGACTCAGGTGGACCTTTGCACGCTGGTCCTTAAAAAAGTTCGTGTACCATGCTCTGTAGAAAGCTGCACTCATAACCTAATGTTTACCATCTAGGCACTGTGGAGTTGATGGACAGGCATAAGCATCCCACTCTGGTTATTAGTGAGAAGTAACCCGCAGCTGCCAAAGCGTATGAGGCATCTGAGCTTGATCTTCTCTTTTATTAGAAGGGGCTCTCAGCACCCTGGGATAGGACGTTCTGGATCTTGGACATTACGGGTTTTAGATTTTAGCATCTTTATTGATGTTACGAGCCCAAGTGTGAGCTCTCCAGATTCCAGACCCAGGATGGAAACCCACGATGGTTTCTTCTTTCTCTTTTCTTCTAATAAACGGACATGAATGTCTACTGCACTGGTGACACGTAGTATAAAGATATGTCATTACTGCACTCATGACGTGCAGTACTGCCATGAAAACTATACATAAAAGTATGTCATCATTTGCTATTATATTTCTTTTATCTTTATATGATTTTATTGTATTTTGGTTTTGGACAAACGATCCTTTGAGCAGGATCCTTCAGGAGTTTCTAGACTTCTTTACCCTGATGGTTTTCTTGAAGTCAAAAATAAAAAACAAAAAACAAAAAAACAAAAAAAAAATTAAAAAAAAGATTCTGTGTTTCTTAATTTCAAACTTTTTTGACAACAACCAACCTGCCCCTATAGGTGCTATTATTATCTTTTCCATCCTTTTTCCTATTTAAACACTCCATTTTCTCTATTTTCTTCTAACTCATAATCATTCAAGGGGAAGGTGAGTATAGAAATAGAACGTGTTTCTGTTTGTCAACTTAAAAATATCTGTGTATTTTGTGGGTCTAAGTATGGGAACGGTTTAGAGTTTGTAAACGCAGCTACTACTCTTGGTCGATCACTTGCTGCGAGGAATATTCATCTTGTATATGGGGGAGGTTATTGAGGGTTAATGGGAGCTATATCACTTGCGGCATATATAAGAGGCAGTCAGATTTTATGTGTCATTCCTAGACCTTTAGCTCAACAGAACATCACTGGAAAGACAATTGGGGAGGAACTTAAGGTATCATCAATGCATGAACGAATGAAAATAATGTTTGAAAACTCTGATGCATTCATTGCCTTACTAGGTGATTTTGGTACCTTGGAAGAAGTTTTTCAAATTGTCTCTTGGGCTTAACTGAACATCCACCATAAACCCATAGGTTTATTGAATGTAAATAATTTCTTTAATATTTTGTTACTCTTTCTTAACCATGCTGTGGAACAGAAATTTATCACACCTTCGGCAAGACAACTTCTTATCTCTGCTTCCACTATTGATGAGTTGATTGATAAATTAGAAGCTTTTGTTCATAAACCTGACCCAACAATAACTCAGATAGATTGGTCAGCAGGAAGAAGTGAGGGAAACAGTATGCATCGCAAGCCCGATTAGACACTCCAGTTATTTAAACAATATTAAGCTTTGGTTTTATTTATTGTATTTTGTTTCTGTTTAAATTTGTGTCAGGTTTCTCTTTTCAGTAATTTCTCCAACAGGTAATATTTTTTATCCTTTACTCATCTATATTTTAACATTGAGGACAATGTTGTGATCTAGTTGGAGAGGAAGGATAGTTGACAAAAAAAAATTCTTTTTTGGGGAAGTATGATATGATTGTCATGGACTTACTAAACTAATAAATGATGGTAGAGTAAGGAGTAATTTTACTTCTGAGACGCATCTAAATTGAGAAGTATGTTTAGTGATATGACTATCAGAAACTTATTCGTAGTGAAACCAATTAAGGATGGCAGAGTAAGGAGTAAATTTTGCCTTAGAGGTAATGTTATTCTTGAGACGCATCTTAGTTGGGGTAGTAACTATTTAGTGTTTATTTGTAGAAGTAGCAAATGGATTCTTGGATCTGAGCATAAATTGTCTTCTTCTTAAAAATCACAAGCTTGGATATGAATGTTGATATGGTGGATTGAGAATGATAGAAATATACCTTGTGAGATTTTGAGCCTATTGATGAATGAATTGAATATCTGTACCATTCTCTTCTTTCTTTTATGATTTTCACTCATGGAATTGTTACTCTAGAACTTGCTTTGATTCTTTTTTAGGCTACATTTTAACATGCATACGGAAACATGATTGAGGCATTTTGAAATAACTACTTTGACCAAATAGCCATCCTTGTATATTTTCCCTTGTGTAACCCCTTTAAGCTTATTTGGTCATTTTTTATTTTTAGTTCATTACGTGCCTACAAAAAAAAAATGTTTTTACGCAACCTTAGGGAATAAGAGAGCATTGACATTGTTCTTGAACAAATGTGGGGGTGTATGTGTAAAATGAAAAAAAACTGACCACCATTGCAATCAAAGGATTATCAGAGTCTAGAATAAAGGTGGATGCTTAGAAACAACAGGAAGAAAATGAGAAGGTTCAGGTCTAACAATGAATTCAATTCACCAATTTGGGATTGATCTTCAACAAAACATTAGTCAAATATTAGTGATTGTCTTTTATGATGAATGTTCTCAAACGTTTTCTCTACTCTAACTATACCATAATGCTCTTTTATTCTTTTTGGTATTTATCTTCTCATATCTATATTATCCTCTCTCCTTTACCATGACCTCATTACAACCTTGAATAAAGTCATCTTGATTTTTGTATGCATGTGTTTTGAGTAGCAGAGAAGCAGAAGATAAGCAAGCTTATGGTAGTGCAATTGTTCATGGGTTGAATAGAGTGAAATACTTACCTTTTAAACACTTGAGAGATTAAGAGTGAATTCTGTGAGGATCTATCATTCTTAATTCATTCTTTTCAACTAAAGTTTCCTTGCTTGTTGGTTTGAGATGTGAAGAAATGTTATCTCATTAATGCTTTGATCCCTTGAATTTCTGATTGCTCTTCTTGCTTCATCAAGTCTTTTAGAGTTTTTAGCTTTTGAGTTTATGTCATTTTTCTTTGTTTCCTAACTTTGGTCTTATGTGTTTTGCCCAAGAGTGCAAAAAGTTAAGTGTGGGGGAATTTGATAATCACATATTTTATACATTAATAAACCCTTATTTTTAGTCATTTACACTTTTCATGTACTTAAGTTATGTTTTGTAAGTTTGGACTCAAATTGGACTTAATTGATTTTTCCAGCATTATTTGGGTCTTACATTGTTTGAGACAAAGAATCTTAATAATTTTCCACTCACCATTTGACATTTTTCACTCATTCACCCACTCATCCACCTACTCTTAATCAGCCTCCCTTGTCATTTTGTATCCCTAATCCTCTATAAAAAGGTACCATTGGCTGATCATTTGGTGCTCTTGGTGTTAGGCTTAATTTTTAGAAGTTATGGTTATGCTTGTTTATTATTTTTCTTTGTTATAATTTTCTCTTGTTCTAAATTGAAGCTATGTTCATCTTTCTCTTCTTCTCTCTTTCTTTCTTCTTGTCTATGAGTAACTAAATCTTCATCTTGCTTTGGTGAAAGAGTGAAGCTCTTGGTAATAAAATAAGGTTAGATTATTCTATTTCTTGTGCTTAAATGATATATTATCAAATAGATATTATATGTGTTGTATTTTATTTCCAATCGATTTAAAAACCTTCTTTGTATAATGGAGATCTTGATTTATTGTAGACAATAGAATTGGCACAGTGAATGCTTGAACTCATTTACAAATGTTGGTAGATAATTAAAGGAATCATAATATGATTGCATATATAATTAAACTTTGAATGTTATATTTTCTGATTGGAACCTCCGTTGTGTGTGGATTTTAATTGAGTTATAAAGAGAAATAATATTGCCTTTAATTTATTACCAAGAGTGGATCTCCTGACCCAAGCAAGTTCTTAAATTCATTTGTGAACATCTTTTATTACTTTTGGTGTTGTGACAAAATTCTTTTCTTACCTCAATTAATTTTTCTTCATCAATTCCCTGTGGATCGACCTCAGACTCCCGAGAATTTATGACTTGAGACAACCTGCACTTGGGTTTACATCATTTAAATCCTGCAGTCAGCAATATTGTGTTTTTCTCTATTTTGGTATTTGTGTTGGTGAAGACAGATTGTGAGTTTTAGACTCACATTAAGTACTCTGTCACATAGTTGATAATCTCACTATTAACGTTATTGTTGTTTTGTTTTGATATGTTTGATTAGTGAGAAAGTGTACACTGCCATTATATTGTCTTGAGACTTGTTGAAACTTTGTTGCCATATGTTATTAACTATTGTGCACTATTGATATGGCATATCGTTGGAGACTTTGGTACCCGATCTTAATTTGTTGTACTGAGATATTTTATTGAGATATTTTGTTGAATCTTAGTAGGTATCCTTGGTAGATGCTTTGGCCATTTTATAGGGAATTGCAGATTGATCACACTTTTGACATGCAATTTTGTTATGCTTTTCCTTTGACCTACATTCCACATTTTGTTAGGTCACCAGGTTATAAGTATCTTGATCACACATTTCTAAATTGTTGAGATGCTTGTAAATCCATTGTGGACCGATGGTTGGAAGTGCTTGCTCATAGTTAACATTCTTGTGGCCACATTAATCTGGAGAATTGTTTTGTTTAAAATTAAGTGTAGATGCTGTTTAAGTGGGAGATTGTTATATTTTTTTAATATGTGTGGACTAGCATAGTCACTAATTTTCTAAAACTCAGATTAATTGAACGTCAAATGTTATGGATTATATATTGATTTAGTCCATTTTTTGGTCAATTTTGTTACTAGGCTCTTATAAGCACTTAAACTCATGCATATAATATTGTTTTGAGTTTGTGGGTCTTATGTATGAGCTTTCTATGATGGGTAGATTAACCAATATTGTAAACACAAAGAGAGACTCGTATTCTTATCCTATATGTATTGTGATTGTCCCATTGAGGTTAAAGGATTTTTGTACATATAGGGAATGAGAATAGTTTCTCTCCTTTATGACGACAATAATTTTTTATTATCTTTCTCTCATGGTGTTTCTTCAAAAATATGATTTCTCTTTGATATAAGATAATTCTATATCCTAAATTTTTAATCTATTATATTTTATACATGTCATAATTTGAGGTTAAATGAATTTAAAAGAAATTGATATGTTGATATCTAATTATTTTGAATTAAATTTTTTTATCAGCCACAAGCTAGCTAGATAGGGCCAGTGGCTATATGGTCCAACCCCACTATCTTACCAGCAGTATGCACCGAACCATGATGGGCATGGCATGTGCAATAATTCAGAAGCCAAGCTGAACTTCTGTTGGCAATCAATTTGGCAGCATTAAGCAGCATTGTAGCAAGCTGAACTGCTGATGGCACAACAGCATTTCATTCAGAGCCGTGTTACGTACTCAGACAAAAAAATTCACAGCACCTTCTGATACGATTACTTGGAAAAGCGTAGGCCACTTATTTCATCAACCAACTTTTTCCTTCTCTCTTTGATTATTATGTGAACTTTCTGTACGAAATTTGTCTATGTAGAAACATAGGTATTTGCCAGCAATTATATCTGCCACTAGAGACACACATAGGCTCAATGCAGATAAGAGTTTAGCTAAGAAAGAAAGAGTTTAAAGACACAGCTTTACAAGAGATTTTTGCATTATTTGAGTGTTGTTATACATTACAGCCACTCCTTATTGCACGAGTTTTTTTTACTTAGTTGAAACATAAGCTAGCACATTGCTTAGTTAAAAATCCCTTGTCCAGGTGACAAAATTCTTTTGGGATCAAATTCAGCTTTTCTATCTTCAAAAAGTTGCCATTTGGAGCCAAAGTGTTCTACCCATTCTTGACGTGTTTTGTTTGTGGGAAGATATTCCTTGATCTTAATACCAGCATCCTTACAGAACTGTAATATCTGTTGGTTTTGATTCAGAAATGCCTCCACCTGATCAAACCCAATTGAACGCCGAAAACCCGCTAAGTAGAAAATATCTTCGTCTGGTGTAACTGCTGACATCCTTTCATCCCACCTGTTAATTATTAATACATATGGATTTTATTAACCCTCACATATGTTCCAAAATCAAATATAATTGCTGTGCTGTTGTAGTTCTAATTAATTGATACTTTAAAATTTAAACTAATCACAAATAAACTTACTTGTTTCGGTTCATGGGATACACTAGAACTATTCCTCCGATAGTAATATTTTGCTTAAGAATAATGCCCTTGAACACACCTTCATTAAAATCCGAGATTCGTGATCTTGGAATCAGG
Organism: Ormosia emarginata; assembly: GCA_029884605.1. NCBI lineage: Eukaryota > Viridiplantae > Streptophyta > Magnoliopsida > Fabales > Fabaceae > Ormosia > Ormosia emarginata. Next base: position 748,228 of record JAQQTP010000073.1, on the reverse strand, counting down.
ATGTCCAAATTAGGATGAGGGACATCCCAAAGTCCTTTTGACTTAAGAAGTAGCTCATATGCATGAAGTCTGTTCACAAAATCCTCATATGACGCATCTTTTTCAAACACAAACGTAGGAACAAACTTTAACCCTTTAACCAACTTTGCAATTTCCTATTCAAGAAACAATAATATAATTAATTAAGTTAAAATATTGATTCATAGCTAAATTAATCATTAAAAAAAGGTTCCTAACAAATTTTTTACTTTAAGATTTCCTAACAAATTAAAGTAAAGAAAATAAAATAAAAAATAATAAATAACTATAATATTTTAGTTAGAATTGTTAACAAAATGAGTTGCCATTGTTATTGATTCTTGGATAAATGAGTAGTTTCCAATACTTTGCCTTATCCAACAACAACCATTTATCTTGGCAAATTTTAGTTGAACTTTGTCATTTTTTTTTTACAATGCAGCATTACTCAAATAAAATATGTTTGGAGTTACCTCCTTGACGTGTGCTTGAGAATTATTGTCATAGTATTTGACAAGCTCTAGGATGTATATGATGCCGTGTTGAGTTACCATGGAAGTTATTCTTGGCTGATCAGGTGTTGGATAAAAGGAAAGATCCATTGACGGTTCACTCAGTAGAAGCGAACCTTGTACAAGATCAAGTGCATTAGGGTCATTCCTTTCGTCGAATGAGATTAGATGTTCTTGGTCTCCAGAAAATGCACAGAAGTCATTGTAAAGCAGACGGAGCCACTTCACCTGTAAGCAATTAAACAAAGCTTCGTTATGATTAATTAAGGAATTGAGAATTAATTAAATATCTCTTGTAAAAAAAAAAAAATTCTAACTTTGAAGTCAGTTTGGTACAACTTTGAAAAAAGTAGTGAAAATTTCATGGATTTAGTACACCTTTTCAAAATTGTCATAGTAAGATTATATAATATTTAAAGGTTACAGAGATAAATAATCTTATATTTAATTTCAATTAAATGAGACTTATAGCTAAATACTAGTCATTAATTATTAGGGCACAACGCCCTCACAAAAGCAAGAGGTACAAAAGAATCTCCAAAAATTTGCATGAAAACTCATCCTTAGGTTTTTCATTTGTCAAACTAACTAAAAGTAATAGGATTTTCTTACAGGTTGGGGTCGGGGATCATACATTAATTGTTATTAGCAAGCAACTAATTGCTTTAATAAAATTCACTGATTCATATATAGAAACAAAAATAAATAAAGCTTTTTTTAGTATATATGTGATTGTGACTTGCGAACAAGAATAGTATGTGCAAATAATTTTTTCTTTCTCGAATTATTATTGTTAATTTTTAGCATAAAGGAATATATGTATAAAAAAAATAAAAAAGATAATACTTGCCCTCGTTGGTGCATGTCCTAGAGCTATTCTTGCTCTTGTTATAACTCCAAATTGGCCTAATCCTCCGAGAACGGCGTGAAATAACTTTGAATTGTTCTCCGCAGAACAAGTCACTAGGTCTCCGTTTCCTGTAAAAGCCACATATAAACTTGTCTATAGAGTTTATTGATGATAAATTGATACTTTCCAACCATTATTATTTCCCACTATTATACCTTCCCACATTTGTCACTTTAATTTTATTTTGGAAAAGGATTTTTCATGAGTTGTTTCTTACATTATCATTCTTATTCCTACACTAATTTGATATTTTATGGATTTATTAAAAATTAATTGCATCTGAAAATCTTTACATCATATAATAATTGGAAATTATCATATAATAATTAAAAATTATACACAACATTGATATATAAATACAAAAAATCCTTTCTTTTTTTGAAAGAAAAGCATGTAAATGCATTAGAAACGTAGCATGTAATGTTTGACTTCTCATGAAATTTGGGTACAACAATTTTTTTTGGCACTGTTTTCACATCTTGTATGCATTTCAACATCTTTTTTTAGTCTTGCTACTCCTATATAGTTTGCGAGTCTATCAAATGCCAATATAGTATAATGCATGTGGAGTATAGAATCTTTGTTTTACTCTGCTAATGTGTTTTCTTTTAAGGGATTTTCTATAGATTAATCAAGGAATAATAATCTTAAATTCCTGATTTTGAAAAGGGATTTTTATTTTACAAAAATAAGAAGATATGGTTAGATACCATAGCAAGAACCAATGTTTGGTTGGTTCAAATAGTTTGATATTTCTTCTCCTTAAAAAATGTCTCGCTTTCGAATTTTGTGAATAGAAAAAATTAATGTTAAGAGAACTTTATACTTTTTTGTCTGACCAATCTCAATTTCGAATTAGTTGGAGCTCAATACGACTTTTAGATACTGAGAGATTAAAAAAAAAATACCATAGCAAGAAAGGCACAATGTCGTGCTAATTATATAATTACTTCTTGACCAACTTATTGTGAAGATATTGATCCACAAAAATAATAAGGTATACAATCCAAGCCAGTCGCATTGTATTTCATATCGGAAAATATTTTTTATATATTACTTTGTAGTTTATATCACTCATATCTATTTAAATGATAAATGTAAGAGTGTAAATGTGTATTAAATAAAATAAAATTAATTATAATTAAATGATAAAAATTTTATAAATATGAGATGATATACATTTAAGTATATACTCTTTCACGTCGCAGTCTATCTTTGATTTAATCACTGTTGTAGAATCTTGGTAAATATACGGTTAAATCATGTGACGATTTAACTTCTTCTTTTATTTCTTTTAGTCTTTATATAGATTCGGATTTTATAAGTTTGTTTAAGAATTAACCATAAACCAAGTACCACACCTAATAAATAAAGCATAATACTAGTGGAGAATCGTAACCACTCAAAATACATTCTTTTTAGTTTGGTCACAATATAAGCCTTAGGTGTCCCCGTTCCCTCTAAAACAATTTAACTATTCTAAAGTGGATTTAGAAAGTACTTAAGATAGGTACATATATGGTGATTCCCTCCTTACGTAGCAGCTGCCAAGCGTATGGATCTAGGGAGGTGGGTACCTACAAATGGACTCTAATGCTCAAGTCAGGCAGTGCACAAGTAAGGTTTATACTATTAGATAGCAGATACCTTATGAGGTTAACTTAACCTGGTATATATAGAACATGACTGGAATCTTCATATCCGTATAGGATGCAGGTATTTTGGGATTGAGGCTTAACAGAGGTACCAGCCTATGATCGTTGAGGCCCATCTTTGACATGTCAGGACTGTCCCCTTAGTGGTCAATCCTTGTTGCAGGCAGTTATGGGCCTCACACTTAGATTCATGATTGGTAGTTATGAGAATCTGCGTGGATCCAGTGATCGTTACAATCCAATGTCGTGGTCCGATGTCATGAAGCCTTGGCCGGGATGTTGATTGTGGAGTCCGGTAGTACACATGTCGGGTTGATCTTTTCGAAAGGGATCTCGGACCACGGTCCAGAACAGTTGTCTCTAGCTTGGCGCTTAGACATGGCCTAAGTGACAAGTTAAGTTTCGTTGGGGTCACCGGGCACGTGGTAGACTAAGCCCTGGCTTGGGTGCCAAGTTTCGTGGTCTCGCACTGATGTAGGGGTTGAGCGTAAAATGTGGTCAGAAACCGCGATGGATCCTTGCAAGCATTTCCGTTCCTTTATTTGAGATTTAATTTCGGTTGCCCTCGTGGGTGAATCACAAGGTTTTCTCTTCTTTGGTAGCGTCCTTTGTAACTTGGGCACCGTGGAAATTGTTGTTTTGACTTCATCGATAATTAAGGAATCTTTAATGAGGAACGTTAGCTTCACGTAGTTTCCCAACTATCCGCTGCTCTCGTAACTAATAGGAAAGGGAGAGCATTGAACGCAGATTTTATGGTTTGACAGGTTCTCCTTCCTAGGAACCAATCAGAGTGCTCCATTTCCTTTATAAATAGAGAATGTTTGTGTTTGATGTTGACATTCCCTTATGTGTTTCTATCTGGAAGTAACCCTTTCTCATTGGAATTTAAAATTTTGTTAATCTCTTATGTCCTTGTTTTGGTCTTGAGTTTTGCCCAGGAGTGCAAAAAGCTAAGTGTGGGGGAATTTGATAAACACATATTTTATTCATTAAGAAACCCTTATATTTAGTCATTTACACTCTCCATATTCTTAATTGATTGAGTTTGACATGATTTTGTGAGTTTGAGCTCAAATTGGTCCTAATTGAATATTTTCAGCATTATTGAGATTTTACACTGTTTCTGTATTTTGGTCATAACTTGAGTTCCTGATATCTGACAATCATGAATTTTATCTTGTAGGAAAGCTAAGAGGAAGCTCTACAACTTTGATGAAGAGCTCGAAGTCCGATTCAGATGTCTAAGGGACCTAAGTTTACATGGAAGTCAGAATACGGGTTCTGTCAAGAGAATCCGAACAAAGGTGCACTCATAAAATCATATCTCAAGATGTAATAATGGAGATGGGCTGAAATTTGGACAGTGGATATTCAAGATCCAAATAAACAACTTTCATGAAGAACACATTTTGAGAAAAAGAAGTCTAGTAGTCATTTTGAGCTTGCAAGTCGGAACAGAGGTGCTGAAGTTGGGTTTGAGCAACCTACGGTATTTGGGACATATCTTGGGCTTAAGGAAGCCAAATTTGACGAACCAGTTATCCATTTTATAGCCAAGACAAGGATCTACAACTTTCATGAAGAACACTTTTCGTGAATCTGAAGTATAGTGGGTCTTTTTTGGCTTCCAAGTCAGACACGAAATTTTCATCCATCCACTAATCCACTAATCCACTCATCCATCCACTAATCCATCCATCCACTCATCCACTCATCCACTAACTCACCCACTCATCCACTCATACACTAATCCAACCACTTAACCACTCCACCCACCCATCCACTAATCCATCCACTCATCCATCCACTCACCTTTGTCATTTTGTTACCCTAGACTTCTATAAAAGGGCACCATTGGTTATCATAGGAAGGGGGAACTCTCCTTCATTTTCTCTCAGTTTTTCTTGTGATTTCTTTCTAGCTATGTGTAACTAAACCTCCCTTGGTTAAGGGGGTGATGAAACCGCTAGTATTAATGTTGTAAACTTTGCATATTTGATTATTTCAACACGCTTATGTTTTTATTCATATATTTCTCGAATCTATTGTTGGTATGAAGGTTTTTGTACTTGTTCCTACTTTCAAAGTAGTAGGTCTAGGTTTATTATGCGCGGTTGCGTAGTAGATCTAGTGGGATGTATGATGTTCATGTGGGTATAATTATCTTTGTGCTATTTGCCGCTTATAAAAGTGGTAGATCTGGGTTTATTATGCGCGGTTGCATGTATTAGATCTAGAGAAATATATGTTCTAAGTAATTTAATCCCTAGTGTGATTAGACCTTAGTGTAATTGGTTTTCTAAATCTTAATGCAATTGTTGGATAGTTGTAAGAAGCGGTTGCTTTATGACTAATCGCTGATTAGAAGTTGATTTGAGCGGTTGCTAAATTGGCAACACGTAGCGTAAGGAAAACAGATTTACTCTCACAATTGCATAAAAACATAATTGAGCATGTTGGAATAAAAAGGATATGTGGATTTACATTATCATATAAATCTAGTGGTGGATTCAATCTCTTAACCAATTTTCTTATATTGTTGATTTCAGTTTGTTTATTGTTATCTTTGAAGTCGTTTATTGTTCATCAAAACTCCAAAACCCCCTTTTACTGTTTATTGTTAATCGAGTCTAAATTGGGAATTGTTTAATAGTGTTAATTGAATTGGTTCTCATGGATCGACCCTTACTAACTACAACTAGCTGTAAGGTTTTTATTTTCTGGTGGGCCTGACAACTGATTTTTATCTTAATTTTAATCACTACATCCGCACGCATCATTAGTCATTTACACTTTCCATATTCTCAATTGATTGAGTTTGGTATGATTTTGTGAATTTAAGCTCAAATTGGTCCTAATTGAATATTTTCAGCATTATTGAGATTTGACACTGTTTCTGTATTTTGGCCATAACTTGAGTTCCTAATATCTGATAAACATGAATTTTACCTTGTAGGAAAGCTAAGAGGAAGCTCTACAACTTTGATGAAGAGCTTGAAGTCCCAAACAGATGTCTAAAGGACCTAAGTTTACATGGAAGTCAGAATACGGGTTCTGTCACTAGAATCCGAACGGTATGCACTCATAAAATCATATCTCAAGATGTAATAATGGAGATGGGCTGAAATTTGGACAATTGATAGTAAAGATCCAAATAAACAACTTTCATGAAGAATACTTTTTGAAAAAATAAAGTCTAGTAGGTCAGTTTGAGCTTGCAAGTCGGAACAGAGGTGCTGAAGTTGGGTTTGAGCAACCTGCGGTATTTGGGACATATCTTGGGTTGAAGGAAGCCAAATTAGATGAACCAGATATGCGTTTTATAGCCAAGACAAAGATCTACAACTTTCATGAAGAGTACTTTTCATGGATCTGAAGTATAGTGGGTCATTTTTGGCTTCCAAGTCAGACACGAAATTTTCGTCCTCAACCACCCACTCATCCATCCACTAATCCACTCATCCACTAATCCAACCACTCAACCATTCCACCCACTTATCCACTAATCCACCCATTCATCCATCCACTCACCCATTCATCTCCATAATTTCTCACTCACCAAAGGTCCTTTGGCATTTTCCACTCAACCAACCCACTCAATCATTCCACTCACTCATCCACTAAACCAACCCACTCAACCACTCCACTCAAACACTCCACTCACTCACCCACTCATCCACTCACTCCCCTTTGTCATTTTGTTATCCTAGACTTCTATAAAAGGCACCATTGGTTATCATGAATAAGGGGTATTCTCCTTCATTTCTCTCATAGTTTCTTCTTGTTTCTTTATAGTTTCTCATAGCTTTTGTATATTTTGATGCTCCCCTTTCATGGTAATGGAGGGCTAAGTTACTTTCGGTCAATTTGGGACTCTTGAAGAGATTGTGGTTTGGATTCTTGAGACCTTGGTTATGTAATGTATTTGATTTATATTTGAATTCCTCTTCTCTTCTTCTTCTTCTTCTTCTTCTTAATCTTGAATGCATGAATGGTGATTCTGTTTTATGTTTGATCTGATTTGATCTTGATTTAAGATTAAGATTTGTGATGAAACTTAGAACTGATTGATCTAAACTAATCACATGACTGAAGATTGAGATTTGTGATGAAGCTTGAACTGATTGATCTAAACTAATCACGTAATTGAAGAGGTTAGGTTACTGATTGGTGCCTAGGTTAATTGAATTCGATGCTTAAATTGACATATATCTACATGAATGGTACGATTGCAGATTTGTGTTTATCACTTGTCAATTGAATTCTGGACGATTGTCTAGTGTGAATTCTCGGATCTAATGCTGAGATCTCGGTTAGATCCAAGTTAACCATTCAAATGTGCTTCAAGTGTTTGTTGAAAGGTTTATGATTGAATCCACCCAATCTCGGATAGATTTATGAATTGATCGTTTCTTCTAATTGTTATTTCTCTTTAAATCTTGTCACTGTGATCCTTGAACCATCAAAACCCCTTTTTTCTAACTTAACTTAATTTGATCAAATTGCATTTACGATCCTTGAGGAGACGATCTGGTGTTGTTCACTATACTACAAGTTTAGGTAATAACTTCGGTTATAATTTTGACTGAGTTCGGCGCTCGTCAGAGATCTCTCTGATGAAGCCGACATTTAGTAATTCCTTAACTTGCTTCTCAATAACCTATTGCCTCTCAAGGCAACTTTCCTTTTCTTCTAGGAGACCGGCTTCGCATCCCGTTTAATAAATAAACGATGGCAGATGAAAGCGAGGTCGAGCTCAGGCATGTCAGCAGATGTCCAAGCGAAAATGTCCTTGTTTTTCTGGAGGAGCTCTATTAATTGGATCTTCTCCTGCTCTTCGAGGTTTGCACCTATTTTGGTGATTTGGTTGGACTTATCACCAAGCTGAAGCGAGATCAATTCTCCTTCAGGCTAGGGTCTTGTACCTCGGATTTTCTCACGTACATCTAACTCGGTCATCAAGATGTTGACTTGATCACGAGCCGGGCTGGATGTGCGTGCCTTTGTTTTCCTAGAAGCCCTGTTGATCTTAAAGCTTTCGTTATAACACTTGCGGGCTGTAATTTGGTTACCCTTGACCGTGACCACTTCGTTATTCCTGTTGAGGAATTTCATGGCCTGGTGGGTGGTAGAGACTACTACGACAATGCCGTTCAGCGTAGGACGACCCATAATGATGCTGTAAGCCAAGGGATAATCCACAACAAAAAATCTCACCTTGATAGTTCTGTATATGCTGTCGTTACCCAGGGTCAAGAAAGTTTCAAAATATCCCACTGAGGTAACCTTTTCTCCAGAGAAACCGGTCAGTTCACCTTTATACGGTGTGAGTGCGGACAGAGGGAACTCCTGCCTTTCGAAGGCAACCATGAACTTGATATCCGCCGAACTCCCCTGATCCACAAAGATACAACGGACTACGACATTAGATATTATTCCGAATATGACTAGTGGGTTGTCATGATCTTGGATAATATCGCCATAGTCTTTGTCGGAGAAGGAAATGGGCAGTGTATCCTTGTCTTCGGCATGAGGTCTTCGTGAGGAGCTAGAGACACTCAAGACCGCTATCCGAAGTGCCTTATTCCAGGAGTTATTGGACAGACCACCCCCTGTAAATCCTCTTGAGATGGTACCAATGAGTCTATCTTTCTTGTTACCCCCACCTTGAGTATCTCGATCCTGATCTTGCCTATTTTTGACGCCACGGTGTGGTGGGGTTCGGGATCTTCTGGCAGGACTCCGGGTTCTCCTTTGACGTTAGTTCGGACATCGCCGGGTACTGCAGCTTCGTCTCCGATCCATGCGTCTTCTGTGGTCCTCATCTCCTTGGAACCTGCTGATGTATTTTTGCTGTCGTCCCTCTTTGATCATGGACTCAATAACATCCTGGGGCTAGTAACAAATGGTCCATCTGGAATTGTTTCTTCATAGGTGGTGGCCTCTTGATATCCTGGAACTCGGTTTGAAGGACCTCTTTCAAGATTGTCTCTCAAGGGGTGTTCAATGTAGTATATTCAGAATACCTGGGCCGATACTGTTCGCTCTTGGAGGAGTCACTGGGTTGGTTAGGGTTCTGATTCTTTTTCTAGTGAACGGGTTCACCTTTTTCCAGACTCTCTTTAGCCCTGGTAATCTCCTCTACTTCGACGTATTTATCCGCCCGTAGGTGAAACTCATCAAGACTTGCCGGCTTCTTTTTTGCCAACGACATGAAGAAGCTCGAGTCAGTTCGGAGGTCGTTTCTGGCGTAATGGAGGGCTATCTTGTCATCCAGGTTTTCGATGCCTACGCAGGCATGATTGAACCTTTTAACGTATTCGCGCAAGGATTCAGAACTTCCCTGACAGATTCCAGAAAAGGAATCAATCGACTTCGGTCGCTCCTTTACTGTGGTATAGTGTTATAAGAAACGTTGTGCAAGGTCTTCCCATCCTGTAACCTTTGTTCGTAAGGTGACAAATCAACGAAGGGCATCCTTCTTTAAAAATAGAGAGAAAGCTCGGCATAACAGTTCTAGGGTGTGTCCGTAAAGCTGCATGGGCTGAGTGTAGGCATCCAAGTGCCTTTGAGGATCTGTCGTTCCATCGTATGGCTCCACATTGCTTAGAGCTTTGAAGTTCCTTGGGACCCTATACGCCATCAAAGCATCTGAAAACTACTGTTGATGGTCGGGGGCCGGGTTATTATTTCTAACAACTCCAACGCTAGCACGCTGGGCTGCTCGCTTGTTACGAACTACATCCCACTCTCCGTTGTCATTGTCTGCCCTCACAGATCTTTCGAGATCCTCTAACCGACGACGTTGTTCTTCCAACTGACGTCGTTGATCTTTGATCAGCACTGTTTGTTGGTGCAATGATTCTCGAAGGTCATTCCTCATCATCTTGGATTGTGCATTGCTTTCATAGTAAGACGCGTGGTCTACATCATTGTTAGAGGTCCCCAAGCGAGCATGCACAGGGATGCTCACCTCATGGTTTGTATTGTTGGCTCCACCATGAGGAAAAACAAGCCTGTCTCAGATAGAGACCATTCGAGATGAAGCAGGACTTTCAGCAAAAGTGGAAGTCTCATGCCTCTCATTGAGAGTTTCCACGATAACAGGTCTACTCCTAGCGACAGAGGTTTCTGGTGGTGCGACAGAAGGAGGGTCGCATTGTGTCGCTGGGCTCTGTGCTTGGCCAGGAATAGCGTGTGCAACACTTCCTTTCTTGTGGTTCTATCTTGTGCTTACTATGGTTGACGTAGGAATGGAAGTTTATCACAGCGCTAATGTTTTGAAGTGAATTTAGAAAGTACCTGAGATAGGTACGTATACGATGCTTCCCTCCTTGCGCGGCTGCTACCAAGCGTATTGAACCAGGGGGTGGGTATCTGAAAAGGGACTCCAACGTTTAAATCAGGCAATACACAAGCAGTGTTTATGCAATTAGATAGCAAATATCTTATTAGGTTAACTTGTCCTTGTATATATAGAGCATGACTGGAATTCTGATGCAATCCGTATAGGATGCAGGTATTTTGGGATTGAGGCTTGGCAGAAGTACCAGTCCACGATCGTTGATGCTCGTCTCTGACATGTCAGGACTGTCCCCTTAGTGGTCAATCCTCGTTCCAAGCAGTTATGGACTCCACACTTAGAATCATGATTGGTAGTTATGAGAATCTGCGTGGATTCAGCGATTGTTACAATCCAATGTCGTGGTCTGATGTCATGAGGCCTTGGTTAGAATGTTGATGGTGGAGTCCGATAGTACGTGTATCAGATCACAGTCCAGAACATTAACCAAGAGAGAAAAAAACCTAGAAAATAACCTGAATTTTTTTCTTTTCTGTAAGGGATAAAATATATTATATCACATTTTTTTCATTTTTTTTTACCATACCAAATTTTTCCACACTCTTAAAACGTGAGACTAAATTCTCACTCGGATACTTAGATCACTCCCACCACATATATTTAAATACACTACGACAATGGAGCAGTCATAATTCGTAAATTAAGAAATAAACCTCAACTAGTTAAATGTGTTGAACTCGGCTAGTCCTCAAAGAATTTTCAAATCTTATATATGCACGTACATAACTTGTTGAGTTTTTTTTTTGGATTTTATATATAGACACACACGTACCAACTATAAATACTATTAATCATATATTTTTTTATTTTTTTACTTAATTATAATTATTATAAAATAATGTAAAAAATAATTTTTTTAAAAAAAATAATATAACAACATCAATTTTTACACATCTACAATACTTTTGGAATTATTTCATATAAATTATTTGCCAATTATAGAAAAAATTGTTAATCTTAAATTTAATATTTACTTTTAACATAATTGCATTGGATAGAAGTTAGGAATTAGAATAATTTTAATCTTTCTATTTAATTTTTTTAATTATTAAATAAAAAAATATTAAATATTTTTATATTTTTAAAATATTAGATATATTTATTTTTTTATTTAATATTTTTTTATTTAATATTAAGAGAATTATTTAAAAAAATTGTAAGAGAATATCACAAAATTTTAAGAATTATTATGATATCCTGGGTTCGATATCTAAAAAGTCTTGTCAAACATTTATTAAGTGATAATTTTATAATAATTTAAGTCTATTAAATATAATTAACTACAAAAAATTTAATCAACAAATTTGAATAAACTCATTGCTTTTCATATGAAAAGCAAAAGAGACTCTTGATAGTCAAATTTGTTAAGGTAATTTTTGGATGTTTAACTATTATTTTTGGATTAGTTTGTATTTATCACATTCAAGCCTAATGTTAAAAAAGGAAAGATAAAAAAATTAAATTAATTTGCACCGTTTAAAAAGTAAAATAATAAATGAAATATTTGAACATGATTTTTTTATAGGTTATTGAAGGAAGTTTGAAAAGTAAAATCTCAATATAAGTAAAAAGAACTAATTTGAGATTTTTTTAGGACAAATTAATGTGGGATTTTAAAGGTAATGAACTAATTAATAATGAGAATAAAATATTTGATAATTAACCCCATATATCAAAATCGAGGGAGAGGGAAAGATGGGTATAGGCAAATCTCAGAAGAAATTAGTATAGATAATTGAGTAAGTCATACCTGTAACAACGTCCAATTCAAGGACATTGGAGATCTGAGGTCCGAATCGGAAGGATCCGCCATTAATGCCAGCATTAGAAAGCGTGCCACCAACTGACAAATACAAATAATGAGTCAAAGAGAAGGGTGTGAGTCCACGTGCAAGAGTTGCACGCAACACATCAATCCAAATCTGTTCACCACCCACATCAGCATAATAACCCAAGGGACTCTTCCCATCAGATACTATAATCCTAGAATCATTTCTGAAACTGTTCAGCTGAGTCATATTCACCACGACCCCATCGTGTGTCATGGCTTGTCCATTAGTCGAGTGGGCTTGCCCTCTGGGTGCTATGGTGAAAGGGATGGGAAGAGAGTTTGAGTACTTTATCAAGTCCGAGATATCATGTACACTCGATGGCTCAAGAACTGCCAATGGTTTTTCATGAACTACGTGGCCATAATCGGTTGAGGCTAGTGAAAGTGTTTGAGGGTCCCAACTAAGCTTAAGGGCTAGCTCTTTGGGTGCTTGGAAGGGTGACCACGGGTGTGGTTTTCGCTCTGTGTGAGCACTATGCCGGTTAGCCATAGCAGAGCCAATGCTTTTGAAAGCATAAAATTATTCCTAGCCAATTTTGGGAGAGAAGCTGAATGAAGTATTTTTATATTAAATCATATTTGTGGTTCATCGTTTTATTTTTGTTTAAACTTTTTAAATTTAATGTTAAATTGATGCTACACTGCTTATCACAAATTGGCATACGGCTGTCAATTCAAATCTAGAAAAATCATCGCAATAATACCATTCAAAGTCAAGGCAGCATATGACAATTGGAAATAGTGATAAATGCTTATTAAATTTATGTAAAATCATGTAATAATACATTTTAAATATTATTCTGTTTAACGTGTTTTATGTAGTCTAAAAATTAATAAAAAATATTATGTTAAATAAAATAATAATAATTTTAAAAATAATTTTAAATAATAATATTTTGATAAATAATTAAAAAATAATAATTTAATAATTAATTTTTTTTATAAATGACAATTTGATAAAAAAAAATTTATATTTAACAATAAAAAATAAAAAAGAGTGTGTACATAAAAAAAAAGACACAAAGTAGAGTGGGTGAATGGACGGCAATATTCAAGTGCTCGAGAATTATCGTCATAGTATTTGACTAGCTCTATGATGTAGGTGATGCCGCATTAAATTATCAAGGAAGTCATCGCTGGTTGGGTGTTGAATAAAAGCAAAGATTCGCAGTATTTGACTAGCTCTATGATGTAGGTGATGCCGCATTAAATTATCAAGGAAGTCATCGCTGGTTGGGTGTTGAATAAAAGCAAAGATTCAGTGGCGACTGATTCATTAAAAGCAAAACCCTCTACGTAATCTGCGGCATTGATGTCATTTCTTTCATCGAATGAGATTAAATGTTCATGGTCTCCAAAAAATGCAAAAAAGTCATTGACAAAATTATTGTGAAGATATTGATTGACAAAAATAATAGTACGGTATACAATCCAAGTCAGTTACATTCTATTTCATTTCTATCTTCGATTTAATCATTGTTGTAAAAATGTGGTAAATACAGTGTCAAATCATGTGACAATTACATTTAACTTATTCTTTTACTGTTTTTAGTCTTTATATAAGAATTGACCATAAGCCAAGTACCACACCTAATAATAAATAAATAATAAAATTAGTGGAGAATCACAATCCAAGCCTTAGGTGTCACTTCTGTAGAATCGTGGTATATATAGTGTCAAATTACGTGACAAACATTTAACGTATTCTTTTATTATTTTTAGTCGTTATATTAGAGTTGACGATAAACCAATACCACACCTAATAATAAATAAATAATAATACTAGTGGAGAATCACAACCCAAGCCTTAGTTGTCACTGTTGTAGAATCGTGTTGTCAAATTACGCGGCAATTACATTTAACTTATTCTTTTATTTTTTTTAGTCTTTATATAAGAATTGACCAAAAATCAAGTACCACACTTAATAATAAATAAATAACAATACTAGTGGAAAATCACAACCTAAGCCTTAGGTGTCACTGTTGTAATATCGTGGTATATAGTGTCAAATCACTTGATAATTACATTTAACTAATTCTTTTATTTTTTTAATTTTTGTATAATAATATATGAAACACAAATATATTATTTTTAAAATGTGTATATGTATTAAATATGTATTTATTTTAAAGTAGATTCAGATGGATCTAAAAGAGGTACATGTGTAGTAATTTCTTCCTTATACAATACCGTCAGTCAGATTGAATTAGGAGTGATATCTTGTCGAGGATTAACGCTTTCAAATCGAGATAGTATCAAGAAAATTTATCTGATAGATAATAAATACCTGATTAGGTTAACTTAGCTCCATATATATATATATATTAGAATTATCATCTCTAATATTAGGAAGACAATTTCTATCAGGATATTAATCCTAAATATCTGCATTCAATATAGATTGCATTACGATTCTGATATTAGGAAGATAATTTCTATCAGGATATTAATCACAAATCGCATTCAATCACAGATTGCATTACGATTCTAATAACGATATATATATATATATATCGTTATTAGAATCGTAATGCAATCTGTATTGAATGCAGGTATTTAGGATTAATATCCTGATAGAAATTATCTTCCTAATATCAGAGATGAAGATTCCAATAATATTAGAATGTAGATGTTACGATTATCCACTGTTAAAGGTAGTTATGGATCTTATAATATCGTAAGATCATATGATTGACAATAATGAGAATCTGCGCAGATCTAATGATCTTTGTTATAATGGCCCAATGTTATATTATGTGGTCTCACGACCTTATCCGGGGTGTTTATGGCGAAGTTCGATGGTATGTGTGGCAGGTTGATCCTAGCAAATGGGATCTCGGATCACAGTCTAGAACAGTTGTCCCTAACTTGGCGCTTAGATAAAACCTAAGTGTCAAGGTATAGGATCATTAAGCTCGCAGTGGACTACACCCTAGCTTTGAAGCTAGGTTTCGCGGAGTCTCACATTGAGGCCGAGGTCTGTTGTCATGTATAGGGTACCTCCTAGGTTGGGATGTGGTTAGAAACTGCGATGGGTCCTTGCCTACATTACCATTCATTATTCCAAGGTTTAACTCATGTTGCCCTCATGTGTAGCTCACAGGGTCTTTTGTAATAATGTCATTCGTAACTCGTACAAATCTGTACAAATTTGAGTCTTCTTTGGAAACTATTACTTTTGACTTTATTGGGAATTAAGAATCCTTTTAATTTATTGAGAATGTCAATTTCATGTTGTTTCCCAACCACCCACTGCTCTCGTAACTAATAGGTAAAGGAGATCATTGAATGCGGGTTCCATCATGTGACTGATTCTCGCTTCAGAGGGCCAATCAAAGTGTTCCATTCTCTTTATAAATAGGAAAAGTTTGGGTTTGATGTTGCCATTCCCTTTGCTTATATGCCTCTGTCTCTATATCTAGAAATGACATTTTCTCAGAAAATGGTTTCTTTTTCCTCCTCTGTGTGTTCATGGAGAACTATGCCCCTTGCAGAGACCATTTTCGTGTTATTTCCTAAGTTTCTCAAAATTTTTATCTTCTTCGCAAATGACTCTTTTATTGGGTATCTTTCTTTCTCAGCATATTAACGACAGATATCTTTCTCTCTCAGCGTATGAGGGTGAGTTTGATCTACACCATATTGTTGGGGAGATATGTGATACCTGTCGTATTGGACGAAGACAATTAGAGAAATAGAGCCCCTAATCCTCTTCCTCTAAAGGCACTTGGATATGCAAGAGGGACTATTGATACTGTTGTGATTTGAAGCAACTTAGGGAGATCACGAAACTGGATAGGGTTCTGGTAGAATGATCTCTTCATGAAAAACCATGCCCCGTCCAATAAAGGAGTGTGCACACCGGCCTTTATTATCACTGTGAAGGAGGCAGTGAAGAAGAATTTGGCAGAGTTCCAGAGTTCGGCAGCAATGCTTTGTTGTGGTTTGCCAAAAATTTTCAAAGTCATTTCACAGGGAAGAGACCGGTGTTGGTTACGGAGGAAATATGGATGTGACATGACTCAGGATGTCGGTGACAGTGATGTTGGCCAGGGCTCTTAAGTGGCTACCACAGTTTGCCGAAGTTCTTCGAAGTCTATCCATTTTTTCAAGAAGCCGATGCTCTTTCCTTATAAATTTCACGTCTCAATACTTTCTTTTCCTTCTTGTCTTGATGTATGATGATGTATGGAATGAGAATAATAAAATTTCTTATTTTAAATTGCAGTCTTCTCTTTTCTTTTCTTCTGCAATCTGTGGTATTTATCTTATATCGGAGTGAGTCCAACACTCACCTTGATGTAATATGCTAAGTTGCCCCTAGCTTGGTGCTTAGTCGAAACCAACGAAGTGGTAAGCTTAAAATACTTGGCTTCGGAGTCTTTGCATCGTGCGGGGACTTTTTGAGGTAGTTAGTTTCTTGATAGACTTGTAAAATGAACACTTCAAATTTTTCCAGAGTCTGCAAAAAATTTCTGAACTCTTGTGTGCTGAGGTAGTGTGTCTCTTGGTTTGCTGGGTAATTGTCCTTTCAACTACTATGACAATTGTGAGAGCTACGTGGCACGCTTCGACTGGGTAGTCGTGCCTGGTGCTTTGCGCGCATCATGAGCAATTTTTTGAAAACTAAAAGGTTAGCAGGAAAATCCTCTAACCATCTTATCATTATAAATAATGATTGAAGATTTGTCATCTTCTCTTTACTGTTTGAACTCACTTGAGACATCACATTCTGAAGAGGTTTCGTGCCGTACAAAGAGGGAGAATTTTTCCATCGTCTTCGTGTTTTTCTTCACTTATTCTTGCTTTTTCTTACAATGTTCGTCTTTTTTTTTACTTTGTTCTGCCTTCATTTCCATTCTTATTATTATTTTTTTGCTTTGCCATTTAAGTCAGAATAGCTTGTGCGCTTTCTAGTTTCTGCATTTAATGGCATTTACTAGAAAATGTACCTTTTCTTTTTTCTTCATCCCCCTTTAATGGTGTAGCTCCTTTGAAGTACCTCTTTCGTCGTGCTAAGCGTGGCAAAGATGTCCTTCTAAAGCTTAGTCTTTGTGGGGGGAGGAACTGACTTTTTTTGTTTGCCCCTTATGTGTTTGAATCTCAGAAGTTCATTGATTCTGACAGTTTTCTTACCGAACTCTTTGGGTGTTTCCAGGAGCTCGATGGCCAGAGGAAGAAAAGGAAAAACCCAAGCACAAACTTCCGAGGTCCGGGATCTGATCCAGGCCTCGGCTTAAGCTCCGGGTGTTGAGGATCCTATCCAGATTCATCGAGGTCTGCATTAACATACCTATGGGTTAGGGAAGATGCCTATAATCGTATATCCAACTTCTAACTCGGAGAACCGCTTGATAAGCTTAAAGGTTACTTGGTGTTGTCTAAGGGAGGGAGAGCGGAAGACGAGTGTGATGTCCTTTTTCCAGGAAATGAAAGGGTGTGCTCTTCTTGGGAGGTCAGATCACACTTCATGTTCATGTATGAAGACCTCTTTACTAAGTTTGGACTCTAACTTCCTTTTAACGACTTCCAGCTTGCAGTCCTTTGTACCCTTCAAGTGGCTCTTTCTCAAATTCACCTCAACGGCTGGGCAAATATTCTCGCATTTGAGAGACTTTGCCGAATTCTTGGCCTGCAATGTTCAGAGAAAGCGTTCTTTTTATTTTCACACCCGGCATAGCTCGGTGGGTGCTAATGCCAAATAGCGAACCTAGGTGTCGGTCCGGTTACGGCAAGATAGGAAAAGAAGAGCTATAAGGACTTCAAGGAGAAGTTCTTCAAGATAATGACAGCCACCGATACTCATCCTTTCTGGTTGAATAATGGCGGTGAACCAAAGTTTAGCTTATACTGGAACCAGTGGACGTGGAACGTCCCTCTCCTACTTATTGAGAAGGAGAAAGAAGATCTCAACGAGGGCAAAAAAGAGTGCGTTGTGTTCTTTGAGATGTGGGTTAGCTGAGTCGGCTTAATTTCCTCCAAAGAGGTCCTTAGCACCTCTCACGAGGAAACTATTATGGCAGTCTTAAGTAACATAATGCATTTATTATATGCTATTTCATTCTTGCATATATTCCATGTTTCCTGACCCCTGGCTTGTTTTTGCAGCAAGCCTAGCATTAATGAAGTCTACACCAGCTTTAACTGTTTTAGAGGTTTTGATGGCAAAAAATGCAGCTAGTACTTCGGATACCCCCACGTTGATTGCCCTGACCTCTTCATTAATTCCAGTTGAGGTCCCAATTGTGTAAAGGGAACCTATTGTTGAAAGGGAACCTGTTCAACCGGAGAGCTCTCTTGAAAGGTTGCTCGAGAGGCGAAGGAAAAAGGCAGGGGATGACGGTAGACCAGACGACTGGGGTAAGAGGTTGGCTACTGAATCAAGACCATCTGGGTCGATCACTTTGTACTTGAATAACTCAGATCCGAGGTCTTTTATTGACCACAACTTCCTTAACAGCCAAGTGGTGGACCACATTTCCCAATTTGATACCAAGGAGATTCTGTCCTCCTTTCAGACTCACGTTTTTCGCATTTCTGCTGAATCTTGTTTCTTGGAACACTGTTATGATGAGTTTAACCAATGGATGAATGAGACGGTGTTGCCTATTGAACAGGGTGCAAAGCTGGCTCAGAAAGACAAAGAGGAAGCTCTGAAAGTCAAAGAGGCCGCTTTGAAGGCCAAAAGTGATGTTGAGGTCAAGACCCAAGAGATAGAGAAAAAGGTGACGACCTTGAAGGGTAGCTTAAAAGAGAAGGAGGCCAGCTTGGTGGGAGCACAGAGAGAAGTCGTCGTGGTCTAGACTGATAATGAAAGTCTCCGTGCCCCGGTCTGACTACTTCAAGCTAGAACAGACTCTCTTCAGGGCAACTTTCAGCAGCTGAAGTTTCTTTGCGAATCAACGCCGAGTCATTCTAGAATGTCATGGACTAGGTCTAGTTCTTTAATTCCGGAGTGGTCTTAGTGTTGAATGACTTGGACCCGAAGAAGATGATTTGTGATGGCCGTCTTGTGAACCCGACTGCTGCTTCTGAAGGTCAACACCCTGTCGAGGTTCCACCCCCAACCATTCAGAGTCCGGAAGTCGCCGATGATTTGGCCAATGGTTAGTTCCTTTTGCTGACCCTTGCTTATGGTTTTATATTTTTTGTAAGAATAATTACACCAATTTTTGGGGTTCTAATTATCAAGTTTGCTATTTGCTTGTTTTCCATGGTCTATTTTGGGATCTAAGCTCATAGACTTAAAAAATTAGAAGGTCGTGGTCCGAGTCCAACACCCATTGAAATTGAACGCTCAGGATTCCCTTTAGGACTCGGGCATGATTTAAAAATTAGAACCTTGGCTTAAGATCTGATGTCCAAAATGTTTTTGGCATTTGGGAGTCGTGCCTAAGGTAAAAAACCTTGTCTGGTGTCCATTACTAATGATTTTAGGATTTAGGATGCTCCGACTTTAGTATAATAAAACTTTATTGGGGGTCTAATACCACTTCGTTAGTATGTAAGATCCACTCAGATGTGTTTTATTTTTAGTGATCCTTGGTTGGGGTCTTTTAATGCTTACGGTTTAGTGCCAGAATTTTTCCAAGATAGGACTTTTCTTTCGCACGCTCTATCTAATATAAGACAACTCTCGACGAGTACCTTAATATCTTGTCCGTACTTGCAACGATCATGTAATGAAACAAAAAATGTCTATCTTTTATTGATGAGGACTAAGGTCCATACAAAATATTCCCGTAGTAAACATGGTTAGATCAAACACGAAGTAAACTAGAAGACTAGGCCTTAAAAGACACTTAGCTATAGTACTTTTTGAGTTTGTCCGCGTTCTGAAAGTTCTTTACTGGCTTGCTTGTCAATGTCTCTAATGTGTAAGCTTATTTGCCAGTGCTGATCACGAAACGGTAGGGGCCTTTCCAATTAGGGGCTAACTTCCCTTGGGAGGCGTTCCATCTGCTGATGTCAGCCATGCAGAGAACTAAGTCGCATAGCTAGAATTTTTTAGGAATGACCTTTAGGTTATACCTAATTGTTGTTCTCTACTTGACTGTGGCATCACATATGTGCGTAATACGTCTTCTTTCTTCTAGGAGATCTAAGTCTTCCCTGATCAAGCTGGAGTTATTATCAAGTGAGAAGTTCTGAAGACGCCAGTTGGGTTCCCTTATTTCCATCGGGATCATAGCCCCACAACCATAGGTAAGCTTGAATGAAGTTTCACATGTCGTGGAGTGGGGTGTAGTCTGGTATGCTCATAGGACGTGATCTAACTACTCGACCCAGTTGGCTTTGGCTTCATCTTTAGGCCGCGTACGATAATACGATTTGTAGCTTCAACTTGTCCATTTGTTCAGAGGTTTTCTATAGCATTGCAGTGATGTTTTATTTTCAATACAGCTAGCAACTCTTCAAACCCCTTATCCTTGAATTGCGTTCCATTCTCCATAACGATGGACTTCAGAATTTCGAACCTGGTAATGATATGACGCTAAGTGAACTTCTGAATTCGGGCGGAGGTGATAATAACTAAGGGTTTTGCCTCAATCCATTTAGTAAAGGTGTCCACAGCCACTACCAAAAACTTTAGTTGCCTGGGCACTTAAGGGAACGGGCCTAGGATGTCCATACCCTATTGATAGAACGGTCAGGGTATAGATGTCGTGGATAGTACCTCTGGCGAAGCATGATAGTGGTCGGAATGTCGTTGACATTTGTCGCATACCTAGACATGCGCAAGAGAGTTTGCTTCCATTGTTAGCCAATAATACCCCGCCATGAGTGCCTTTAAGGCTAAGGTTTTGCCTCCCAAATGGTGTCCACAACTTCCTTCATGAACTTCAGCCAACACATGCTCGGCTTCTTTTAGCGTAAGGCAATTAAGAAGGGATGAAGAAAACCCACGTCGGTACAACTGTCCATCGTAGATGGTATACTGGATCGCGACTTTCTTCAATTTGGAGGCTTCTTTCGAGTCTTCGAGGAGGGTATCGAACTATAAATATCCCATCAATGGCGTGATCCAAATATGTTCTTGCCTTTCAATCTGGAAAACAGGCATGTCAATGATGGATTGTTGTGAGAGGGTCTCCTGGATCACTGAACAGTTATTTCCCAGGCTCTTGGTGCTATCCAACTTGGACAAGAGGTCGGCCTTCGAATTCTACTCTTGGGGTATATGCTCTACCTTTACCACCTGGAAACTCGTGAAGAGTCTTTGTACCCTTGCCAAATATTTTTGAATGAGGGGCTCTTTGGCTTGATAGTCACCCTGGATCTGGGAGGTCACGAGTTAGGAGTCACTACAAAGTTTTATCTTTGTAGCTCCCAAGTCCCTGGCCACTACTAGTCTGACTATGCATGCTTCATACTCTGCCTGGTTTTTCGAAGTAGGGAATTTGAATTTTAGGGAGTTCTCGATAGTTACTCATTCGAAATTTTCTAGGATTACTCCGGTGCCATTCCCTTTGGGATTAGAGGGCCCAACTACAAACACAATCCAGGATATTTCTTCGGGGTCATCGGGGTCTGAGGTGAGTTCAGTGATGCAAATTAAAAGATACAAACCAAAGTACAGATTGTCTTAAGTAATAAATTTCTAGGGAGTCTAAGGTCGATCTATAGGGAATTAATGAAGAAAAATTCTTTAAGGTAAGGAAAGGATTTGTCACAATAATAAAGATGATAAAACTTGTTCACAATTTAAAAAAAGAACTTACTTGGGTTAGGAGATCCACTTTTGGTAATAAATTAAGGACAAGATTATCTTTTTTTTTATAACTTAATTGAAATCCAAGTACAATGGAGGTTCCAATCGGAAAATAAAATATTTAAAGTCCATTCAAAATTATATACATAGTTATATTATAGTTCATTTAATTATTTACCAACACCTACACTTGTAAATGAGTTTAAGCATTCAATGTGTCAACCACTTGTCTACAATGAATCAAGAATTTCACTTTATAAAGAGGGTTTCTAAATTAATTAGAAACAAAACAACACATATAATGACCATTTGATATTATATCATTTAAGCACAAGAAAGAAGTTAATCAAACCTTATTTTATTACCAAAAGCTTCACCCCTTCACCCAAGCAAGATGAAAATTAGTTATTCAGGAGGAAGAAGAAAGAAAGAAATAAGATGAACATAACTTCTATTTAGAACAAAATAAAATTACAACAAGAAAATAACATAATAATATGATCTTGATCTAAAAAACAAGATGCCCAAGATGATCATCCAATGCTCCCTTTTATAGAGCTTGAGGAGTATAAAATGACAATGAAGTTATTTAATGAGTGGGTAGATGATGGGTAGATGAGTGAAAAATGACAATTAAGTTATTTAATGAGTGAGTAGATGATTATTGAGTGGGTGGATGATTGATGAGTAGGTGGATGATTAATGAGTGGGTAGATGATTATCATGCTTGTCTCTCCACTTGTACCAACTAATTTAACTATCTTCACACGATTATAACTCTATTAAAACGTCATTTTCTGGAAAAGTGGTCTTCATGAGAGTTGAAAGGTTTTATCTTAGCTTTTCAATGCCACTGGTTTCAGCTCAATGTAACTCCTACAGCCCAAGTTATGCCCTAATTAGTGCACACTGCTCGGGTTCTAGTGACAGAACTCGTTTTCTGACTTTCAGTCCCAATTAGTTCCACTAGATGTTTGATTGAGACTTTGAGCTCTGCATCAAAGTTATAGAGCTTTCTCTCAACTTTCCTACAAGGTAAAATTCATAATTTTTTGATTTCTAGAACTCAAGATATGACCGAAATACATAAACAATGTAAAATCTCAATAATGCTGAAAAAGATCAATCAAGCCTAATTTGAACCCAAACTTACAAAACATGACCAAATTAAATCAATTAAGCACATGGAGAGTGTAAATGATTAAAAATTAGGGTTTATTAATGTATAAAATATGTGATTATCATTCAACAACGAAGTCTGATAATGTTTATGCCTTAATAGCTACTGATAACTTCACGAGATGTAGTTATATGTGCCCTAGATTTGTGTGATAATGATTGCTTGGTCCTTGTTTTTAAGTAGGAATGGAAGACTTTAGCCTTAATTCTATATCATTCAATCTTGATGTCTTCTATTTTGATTCTAAGGAAATATTGCTCAATCTTTAATGAATCAAGTACATTTGCATTTACTTATTAAATTGGTTATTTCTTTATTTTAGGAAGAGCTCCAATCAAGCTTAAACTTGAAGAATTTGGATTAGCATTTGACTAGGAAGCTCAAGAGGAAGCCAAGTGTAAAAGCCAACATTCAACATCGCGGCGTGACGTATGAATGTCGTGGCATGGGGCATTCCCTTATGAAAAACAGAGGGCTACGCATTTTGAACGTCGTGACACAAAGGAATGAATGCCGCGGCGTGGTGACCTAAATTGAAATGCATCGCGAGATAGGAATGTTAATGCCACGGCATGACTATGTTTTCAGGATCTATAAATACTATTTTATTAGATTTTTCAAAAGAGCTCTACGAGAGCCTTTCTTAGGTTAGAGAAGTTGTGGCTGGAAATCACGTTTTGGAGGGTGAGGAGGCTGGAGAAGCCAAGGATAGAGGTCATCTTCACCTTGGAAGGAGATTTAAGCTTCAAGAGTCATATCTATGAGCTTTCTTCTTTCCTTTTATGCTTTCTTCTCTTTTCCATATCTCATGAACACTGTTTTGATTGTGTAATTTCGTGTTCAACGATTAGTTGAGCTATATTTAGGAATTACTTTGGATCTTTATATGGATATTGATAATTATGTCTTTCTTTGAGCTTATATTGATGTTTGGTTTTGTTCAATCATATAGATCTTAATGCACTTGATAGTTTGGCCAACTTTTAAGTGATTTGTTGAAATCTAATGAATCTAGACACAGGAATTTGGATTTAAGATCATATGTATGCTTGATGCATGTTTGATGAGTTCAAATGGCTTAGATAAGTTCATTCGCTAATGGGATAGAAATATACATCTTAGTCATGCATAACATGTGTTTGAGAATAGTTCGTTCATTAGTGGATTTCGCTCTGGTTCTCATGGAAGCATAGTGAGCTAGGTGAAGGAAGCCAAGGTTAACTGACCTAGACATAGGCTTTTAACTAAAGTAGATTCTCAAGCTAACTTCATCATTCGTCTGTGTTGCTTGAAGGATTTCATGTCATTAATTGAAGTAGAAAGTAAAGAAGGATTCCTTAATCTCTAGCACTTATCTTTAGTTTCCATTTATTGCTTTTTCGTCTTTAGTTTAGTTTAAATTCATTTTATCTTAATTTTATGATCTTGCATAGAACCAAGTAAGGTATTGGTTGGTATTTAGTATTCGAAGTACCTAATTCCTCGGGAGAACAATATCCGACTCTTAGCTATATTATAAGTGCGATTCGTGCACTTACGGTAAGCAAAAGAGCAAACAAGTTTTTGACACCATTGTCAGAGAATTAACGGTTTACTTTTGAATTGCTAATATCGACAATGACCTTATATATTTCGAATTCAAGTTGTATATAGTTGTTTAAGTTTTTAGTGGTTATGTTTTAGGCACAAATAAAAAGGTGGGTGATCTCAATCATTTGAGGCTTTTGAAGGAGTTTGCGACTCCTCAATTCAAGAACCTCAAGTCTAGTTTAAGATAGCAGCCATCAGTGCCAACAATAAGTCCTGCTGGACCATAACTCAGGCCCTTCTTGGGGGAGAACCCAAGTTTATGTTTAATTCCTATTTTTAGTTTTAACATAAATAGTTAGTAAGTTGATTTTGTTAGTATGTAGCTTTTGTTATGTTTTAAGTATTACTTAGGTTAATATTTATATATGCTAGTATGATTAATTATGTAGCTTTGGTTAATGTTTATGTTTTTCCCTTGATTTGAGCCTTTTACTTATGATAGTATGTTTAAGTTGGTAATTTTATGTTTTAAGTCTTATATAGGTTAGTGTATTGATTTTGTGTTTTATAATCTTTTAGTAGTACAATTAGCAAATTTTATATGTTAGATAAGTTTGGATGTTGAAGGAGATCTAATTAGAGAAAAATTGGTAGCAAAACTGATTTTGCTGCACAATTCAATAGGCTGACTCTTCACGCCGCGGCGTGCATTCTTGTAATGCCGCGGCGTGAAGCCCTATTAGACTAATCATCATGGAGTCTTCCGCCGCGACGTACAAGAAGTACGTGCCGCGGTGTACTTGAGTATTAATGAGCAGAATTAAATTCACGCCACGGCGTGAGATACTTCATGCCGTGGCGCGAAGGGTCAGATTTGGTTAAGTGTTGCGGCATTTCATTTGGCTTGACTGATTCTTTCTAAATTGCCTTCTCTCTATCTGTTTCTCTACATTTTTATGATCTGTGCATTCCCCATCCCTCCATTTTTGCCTTTACACTTGATTTTTAAGGTATGTTTTGTTTTAATTTTAATTATGTTATTTCCTTATTTTTATTTTTTGTATATTTTTAGTTTTTAGTTATTTTGGTAGGTTTTTATCTTTTTTATTTTGATTTTATATTGATTGATAGTGTCTGTGTTGATTTATTGGCCTTAAATGTCATTTTGATGGTTTAAATATGGAGATGCCTGAATTTTTTGGAATTCTGTTTAAATACGTGTTGCGGCGTTGTCATGAATGCCGCGACGTATGCTCCAATTTGTATGAATGTTACAACATTGTATTGAATGTCGCGACGTGTGTATGAACTTTGCTCGAATGCCACAACGTAGAATGTCGTGGCGTATTATTGAAATGGGTTGAATGTCGCAGCACAGGTGTTGATGCCGCGATGTGTTATTTAAATTTTTCCAGAATTGCATTGTTTACATTTGCTTAATTCTTTTTATTATGCACTTCTGACTTCTTTAATTGCTTTTTCAGGACACCATGGCTCCAAAGAGACAGCGGGGTTCATCCAGCCAGCAAAACAGGGAACCAATTCCCCCTCTCGCATTTGTCGAGAGGCAATTCACATCTGCAGTGGCAGCCCACAAGTATTCTACACTGATTACTAAATCAATGACAGTGGACAGGAGCTTTTCCTTCAAGGAAGCCATTCCCCAGGGTGTCGAGCTGACCATCCGCCGCTATCGCTGGGGGAGATTTGCACAGCATCTAGAGCTAACAGTAGCCCCTCTAGTTTGCGTATTCTATGCAAACATAGATGTGATTGACCCAGAGGCCACTACCATAGTCATAGTGTGGGGATGTAGAGTTTCTTACTCTCCTACTGACATCAGAGTTGCACTTAGTTTGTCACCTCCTCCCATGATCTGCGAGTATTCACATTTCCTATAGTGGGAGCCAGAGGAGGGCATTGATCTCGCTACCGTCATAGCTAGGATTTGTACACATTCCTAACCTGCTATTTGGACCAGGAGTGTCTAGACTGACAAGCCTGATTTTTTCCGTGATCCTGTTTAACACCAGAGGCAAGAGTCTGTATCACTTCATAACCATTAGGATTCTCCCGTTAGGGAACTTCTTAGAAGTGACCAGAGATCGAGCCATCATGATCTACTCTATTTTAGAGCACCAAGCTATAGATGTTGCTCAGATCATTTATGAGCAGATTCGACAAGTGACAAGAGAGTGTAGGAGTCTCTTCTTTCCCTCGCTTATTCAGCAGCTGTGTGTGCAGCATTTGGTAGAGGTTGGGCCACATAAGGAGAAGACAGAGGTTAAACAACCTCTGAATGAATACTTTATGGAGCGAGTGCGAGTAGCCCCACCCCCACCACTAACACGTAGAGCCGCAAGGCACGCTCCTGTAGAGCCACAACCACCACCACCACCACTAGCAGCAGCAGTTGATGACCTTGTCTGGCGTACACAACTAGAGGCTTGGGTGACCGATGTCGAGGCCCAGATAGCATAGACGACAGCCATGCTGGCGTATCTTATTCAGACTTAGCACTAGATGGCGGAGCGCTTACACCTACTGATGGAGGACTACCCAGTCCCTGACTTCCTATCTGTAGCAATTGCTGACCCGCCACCACCACCACAGGATCCAGGGTCCTCTCACCAGCCAGTTGCTGGACATGCTGATGATGATGACGATGATGCAGCTGATAAGCAGACTGATATTGATGATGCCCTCATCTAGCCCACTTGGTATTCAGGGCTTGTTTTCCTTCATTATATTTCTTTTGATATCGTCAGTTTCTTTTGTATAATGAGGACATTGTTTTCCTCCGGTTTGGGAAGGTGTCTTAGACTTTTTGTTATCATTATTGTATGATATTATTGCATGATGTTATTGTTGATATATGGTAATGATTTTTTTTATTATGGTATTATAGTATTTTTTAGTTATGGTATTATATATAATATGTTTTAATATGTTTATTTATATTTTGATAATATCCATAGAGCAAGTATCTTGATAAAAACTGCATGAAAATCTTATTCAAGATACAATTGTTGTTCCCTTTTCACAAAAATAAAATAAAATTGCATGTTGTTAATAATTAGTGTGAAATGATTGCCAATAGTATACATGGATGCAAAGATGACCTTTATTTTGATGTAAATTCATATGGAATCTTTGAAGCATGCTGGAGCAATCTAGTTTCTTTTTATGAATGCTGCATTTCCCATTTTTATGTTTATTTAACTTTGGAAATCATAAGAAGTCTTGTCTAGAGAAAGTTTTTGGACTGTACATATGGAAGTTCAGTTATCCAAAGGATTGTTTTTGAACTCTCTTGAGGCGAAATCCTAATTTGTGCATGATTGAGGAAGTGATCAGGGCATTCTTTGGACCGATTGAACCTTAAAAAGCTTACCTTGACATAATTATACCCTTAGGTCCCCTTTGAAGCTTGAAATAATTATTTGGCCTTATATGTTTTTCATTCACCCATTGTGTTCGTTAACCTGTTAACCGTTCTAATGTATATGAAAGCATTGCATTTTCCTTCTACCATCAATATTGTTAAGTACATGATGTGTTATTTCTTAAAGTGAGTCCAATGAGTAGGAGTATGTATGTTTAATAAAAAATGAGCCTGAAGGAACCAAATGCAATCAAAAGAAAAAGAAATTGCTTTGTAAAAGTAAAAAGAAAAAAATGAATGAGAAAAAAGAAAAGCAAAGCAAATAAAAGAAAGAAGAAAGTTAAATATTGAAAGTATTGCATGGTTCTGGTAAGTTTGATCTTTCACTATTGAATACCCTAATAGTTTCACTTTTTCTCAATTCTTGAAATCACATATTTTTGTTTCTCAATATTTGTTTGTATCCTTTCCCATTTCTTCTTTACCCAATAACCATGGCCTAACTTTACAAGCTTATAAAGACCATTTTGATCTTCAATTATGTGTGATTTACATTAGTAGAGAGAGAGTTGACTTACAATCTTGTGGATTTTATGATTTATATTCATGTGTATGTTCATAACCTTATCCGGGTGAGTATGAATAGAATAGATAAAGTTGTGTTTACATGAGTGGGAAAAATAGTGTAAATAAAAGGAAACTGAGATTGTTAGCATGATAAGGATTGTGTATGTGTAAAGCTAATTGGGAGGCATATGCATCATTTGAAATCTTATGTAATGATTGTACACTAGTATGGATTAAGTGAAAGTGAATGTTAAAAGTTGCTGAATGCAGGTTAAGAAATGTTGTTCAATGTTTGTGTACTTTGTTTGGCTCGAGGACTAGTAAAAATCTAGGTTTGTGGTGTGATAACTTCATGAGATGTAGTTATATGTGCCTGATAATCACATATTTTATTCATTAAGAAATCTTTATGTTTAGTCATTTACACTCTCCATATTCTTAATTGATTGAGTTTGGTATGATTTTGTGAGTTTGAGCTCAAATTGGTCTTAATTGAATATTTTCAGCATTATTGAGATTTGACATTGTTTCTGTATTTTGGCCATAACTTGAGTTCTTGATATCTGATAATCATGAATTTTACCTTGTAGGAAAGCTAGGAGGAAGCTCTACAACCTTGATGAAGAGCTCGAAGTCAAATTCAGATGTCTAAGGAACCTAAGTTTACATGGAAGTCAGAATACGGGTTCTGTCACTAGAATCCGAATGGTATGCACTCATAAAATCATATCCCAAGCTGTAATAATGGAGATGGGCTGAAATTTGGACAGTTGATAGTTAAGACCTAAATAAAAACCTTTCATGAAGAACACTTTTTGAAAAAATGAAGTCTAATGGGTCAGTTTGAGCCTGCAAGACGGAACAGAGGTGCTAAAGTTGGGTTTGAGTGACCTACGGTATTTGGGCCATATCTTGGGCTGAAGGAAGCCAAATTGGACGATCCAGATATGCATATTATAGCCAAGACAAAGATCTACAACTTTCATGAAGAGTACTTTTCGTGGATCTGAAGTATAGTTGGTTGTTTTTGGCTTCCAAGTCAGACGTCAAAATTTTCGTCCTCAACCACTCCTCTCACCAACCCACTCATCCACCCACTCCCCTTTGTCATTTTGTTACCCTAGACTTCTATAAAAGGGTACCATTGGTTATCATTAACAACAAGTTGTATTCTCCTTCAATTCTCTTATAGTTTCTTCTTGTTTCTTCATAGTTTCTCATAGCTCTTGTATATTTTGATGATTCCCTTCATTGTAATGAAGAGCTAAGTTACTTTCAGTCAATTTGGGACTCTTGAAGAGATTGTAGTTTGGATTCTTGAGACCTTGGTTATGTAATGTATTTGATTTATATTTGAATTCTTCTTCTCTTCTTCTTCTTCTTCTTCTTCTTCTTCTTCTTCTTCTTCTTCTTCTTCTTCTTCTTCTTCTTCTTCTTCTTCTTCTTCTTCTGTTTTCTTGATCTTGAATACATGAATGGTGATTCTGTTTATGTTTGATCTGATTTGATCTTGGTTTAAGATTAAGTATTGTGATGAAACTTAGAACTGATTGATCTGAATTAATCACATAACTGAAGATTGAAATTTGTGATGAAACTTAGAACTGATTGATCTAAACTAATCACATAATTGAAGAGGTTAGGTTACTAATTGGTGCCTAGGTTAATTGCATTCGGTGCTTAAATTGACATATATCTATATGAATGGTGCGATTGCAGATTTGTTTTTATCACTTGTCAATTGAATTCTGGACGATTGTCTAGTGTGAATTCTGAACCTAATGCTGAGATCTCGGTTAGATCCAAGTTAACCATTCAAATGTGCTTCAAATGTTTGTTGAAAGGTTTATGATTGAATCCACCCAATCTCGGATAGATTTCTGAATTGACTATTCTTCTAATTGTTATTTCTCTTTAAATCTTGTCACTGCGATCCTTGAACCATCAAAACCCCCCTTTTTTCTAACTTTCACTTGATTTGATCAAATTGCATCTACGATCCTTGAGGAGACGATCCGGTGTTGTTCACTATACTACAAGTTTAGGTAATAACTTTGGTTATAATTTTGACTGAGTTCGGCGCTCGTCAGTGCCCTAGAATGTTCAAGTTTAGCCATTCAAATGTGCTTCAAATGTTTGTTGAAAGGTTTATGATTGAATCCACCCAATCTCGGATAGATTTCTGAATTAATTGTTCTTCTAATTGTTATTTCTCTTTAAATCTTGTCACTGCGATCCTTGAACCATCAAAACCCCCCTTTTTTCTAACTTTCACTTGATTTGATCAAATTGCATCTACGATCCTTGAGGAGATGATCCGGTGTTGTTCACTATACTACAAGTTTAGGTAATAACTTCGGTTATAATTTTGACTGAGTTCGACGCTCGTCAAAATTTTGGCGCCGTTGCCGGGGATTAGTAAATGTAATCTTTTCATTTTAAGTGTTTTTACTAACTTTTGCTTTTATTAACTTTTCTAACATTTTTATCCATTATCTAGTATTGTTCATACTACACTAACAATTTTTTTTCTTAGATTTCTGAACTTCTCTAGTGAAGGAAAGACGAAAAACTGGTGATTATGGGTAGTTGATACAATTTTCGAACTGAACGTGCCCAGAAAAATATGAAACTTGGTCTACAAGGAAAACAACTGATAAACAAGACTCACAAATTGTGAGGTCAACCCTGGTTTTTCAAAATTCTATCATTTAGACCATTTTTTTAATTTTTTATTATTTTTTATTGCATTTTCTAGTTTCATTTTTATGTAGATTTTATCCTGTGTTGCTCCCATAAATTTTAAAAATGTTTAGATACATTAACTAGATTTTTTTTTTGCATATTTTGAGTGTTGATCCCATACTAACTCTTTCTTTTTAATTTTTTCTTTTTCTTTCATTATCATTTTGTTGCATTCTCGTTGCATTTTAAGGATACAATGGACCATGCATAATGGAGTCAAAACTTGAGGAGTTGACTTCTTTGGTAAGACATATAGTAGTGAGACAACAATCACCAATGCGGCAGAAGCTACACTTGTGTGTAACATTTGTTTTTGTTCATCTCACCCCACATATGCATGCCCTACACTTCAAGGTATGGTAGTTCTGTTTTTCCAGATCAATTTATTGCAAAGCAGTGGTTATTTTCCGATGAACCACAGTTCAAAGAAGAAGAAAGAAGAGTTATGACCCCTTCTTCAACACATACAACCCTAGCTGGGAATACTATCCGGATCTCGGATATGGCAATACGGCATCACTACAACAACAATCATTTCAATATGAGCAGCCATTCCTGCAGATAACAAGTCCATCAACCACAAAACTTGAGCCTTCATGGGAGGACTTGATGAAAACCCAAATTGAGTTCCAAAGAGAATTTCACTGCCACTATTCAGATTTAACAACCCAAATTGACCAGTTGACAACCACTGTTAATGAACTGAGATGTCAAGAGTCAGGCCAACTCTTTCCCCAAACAATTCCCAACTCCCTACATTCTAATTGTCATATTGATTTACATGCAGACTTAGTTGAGGAAACTCATGATGAGTTGTGTGCTGAATTTCCTGATTTAATTGGTTTTGATGATTCTATCAATTGCAACTCATGTGCTGATCATGATGGTGATATAAAATGTGTTGTGTGTGCTGAAATTTCTGCATATTTGAAAACTAATGATTCTGTTTACGCAGGATCTAATGATATAGAAGGGTCTATCAACAATGTAGTTGCAGAATCTGAAACATATAGGGAGGTGGAGTTGAAGGCCATTGAGGAATTTTCAAAGAAAAAGAAAAGTCAGCAGATGCCAGTAACTACTGAAGTGGATTTTGTTTTTAGGCCATGGTCCAGCATTATCAATGAAAGCAGGATTGCAAAATTACACGTATTGCATGTCATTGGTGAAGTCAAGGAAGACCAATGGGACCCCAATGTGAACCCTCATGCTTCAAGCTTAACTTGGTCATTACACTTCAACCAATGGGACCCTAGTGAAAGCTATCATGTTGTGTCAACCATAACTTGGTCATCACGTTTCAACCAATGGGATCCTGGTGGAGTCTTTTCACCAACCTCACTGAATAAGACTAATGGACACCATCTCAAGCCGAAAAATGTGGAAGTGAAAGTGATGGGCTTTTACCATCCACATTATAAAGATCACTAAGAAGTGTCCCAACGTCGAGCTAACAACGTTAAACAAGCGCTTATTGGGAGGCAACCTAACTAGATTTGTTTTCAAGATCTTTGGGGATGGTTTTCGCAATCTGAGAAGATAAAAACATACTTCACTTTGAATAGCTGAGTAAAGAGTCAGTAAGTTATACCTTATTGACTCTTGAGATGCATTCTTGTGGCCTGGTACATCATGAACTTCTTAATTGTGGAATCTCTTCAGAGATGAACAGAAGTGTTACAGTCTTGGGAATCTGACTCTAAAAGACCCGCATTTCCTCTTTAATTTTATATTATTCCAGTCATGTTATTTTGGTTTTACATTTTACTCATTTGTTTTGTGAGTTTTCAGGTTCTGTTGCAGCTTTGATTCTTACGCATCTTTTCTGTTTGCCATTATCTCGGCCCTCATCAGGTTGTGTTGCTCTTTTCTTTCCGTTTTATTTATCACTTTCACATTGAGAACAATGTTTATATTAAGTGTGGGGGAGAGATTTTAGCATGTTTCTTTTTTGTTAAAAAAAAAGGGGTTCATTGCATGATTAAATAACTTTTCTCCCTTCTTGAACTGATATGCTTGGTGATGGATGATTGAATTGATGAATTGAGTTTGATGGATGCATACCTTGTGAGATTTTGAGCCTAACTTTTTCACTCATGTTAATGATCACTCTAGAACTTGCTTTGATTCTTTTTTAGGCTACATTTCACTTGCATGCATGAACATGATTGAGGCCCTCTTTCTTAATTAGCTAGTTTAACCAAATAGCCAACCTTGTTTCCAATATGATATCAAGCACTCTTTTGATTTCATGAAAATTCTCTGATTCCTGCCAACCTTGTATATTTTCCTTTACTTGACCCCTTTGAGCTTATTTGACCATTCCTTGTTTCTAGCTCATTATGTGCCTTAAATGAAAAATTGTGTTCTTACTTTACCTAAGGGAATAAAAGAACATTAGCTTGGTTAATGGATGAGTTTTTGAACAAGTGTGGAGGTGTGTGTACAAAATGGTTGTAGAAAAAGGAAAGAGTGCCTAAAAAAAAAAACAAAAAAAAATGTATGTATATAGTTATGTTCATATATAAAAAAAGAAAAAAAAAGAAAAGGATTGGGAAATGAATGTGTAAAGGGATATACATTAGAGTTGGGATGAACTTTTATGCTTATTATTTGAACTCAGCTCTCATTTGCTTTTATTCTCTTTGGTATTTATCTTCTCATATCCATTTTATCCTCTTCTGTTACCTTGACCTCACTACAACCTTGAATAAAGTCCTCATGATTTGTGTGTGCATGTGTTTTGAGTAGTGGAGAAGTAGAAGATAAGCAAGCTTATGGTAGTGTAATTTTCATAGGTTGAATTGAGTGAAATACCTACATTTTAAACACTTGAGAGATTGAGAGGGAATCTTGTGAAAATCTATCATTCTCGATTCATGTTGAAGATACCTTGCTTGTTGGTTTGAGATGTGGAGAATTGTTAACTCATGAATGTTTTGATCCTTTGAACCTTTGGTTGTTCTTCTTGATTGTAAAATTTTGGACTCTTGAATGTCGTTGGAATTTAAATTTTTGTTAATCTCTTATGTCCTTGTTTTGGTCTTGAGTTTTGCTCAGGAGTGCAAAAAGCTAAGTGTGGGGGAATTTGATAATCACATATTTTATTCATTAAGAAACCTTTATGTTTAGTCATTTACACTCTCCATATTCTTAATTGATTGAGTTTGGTATGATTTTGTGAGTTTGGGCTCAAATTGGTCCTAATTGAATATTTTCAGCATTATTGAGATTTGACATTGTTTCTGTATTTTGGCCATAACTTGAGTTCCTGATATCTGATAATCATGAATTTTACCTTGTAGGAAAGCTAGGAGGAAGCTCTACAACTTTGATGAAGAGCTCGAAGTCCAATTCAGATGTCTAAGGGACCTAAGTTTACATGGAAGTCAGAATATGGGTTCTGTCACTAGAATCCGAACGGTGTGCACTCATAAAATCATATCCCAAGCTATAATAATGGAGATGGGCTGAAATTTGGACAGTTGATAGTTAAGACCCAAATAAACAACTTTCATGAAAAACACTTTTTGAAAAAATGAAGTCTAATGGGTCAGTTTAAGCCTGCAAGACGGAACAGAGGTGCTGAAGTTGGGTTTGAGTGACCTGTGGTATTTGGGCCATATCTTGGGCTGCAAGAAGCCAAATTGGACGATCCAGATATGCATATTATAGCCAAGACAAAGATCTACAACTTTCATGAAGAGTACTTTTCGTGGATCTGAAGTATAGTTAGTCGTTTTTGGCTTCCAAGTCAGATGTCAAAATTTTCGTCCTCAACCACTCCTCTCACCAACCCACTCAACCACTCCACTCACCAACCCACTCACCCACTCCACTCAACCACTCCACTCACCAACCCACTCACCAACCCATTCAACCACTCCTCTCACCAACCCACTCATCCACCCACTCCCTTTGTCATTTTGTTACCCTAGACTTCTATAAAAGGGCACCATTGGTTATCATTAACAACAAGTTGTATTCTCCTTCAATTCTCTTATAGTTTCTTCTTGTTTCTTCATAGTTTCTCATAGCTCTTGTATATTTTGATGATTTCCTTCATTGTAATGGAGAGCTAAGTTACTTTCACCAATTCGGGACTCTTGAAGAGATTGTGGTTTGGATTCTTGAGACCTTGGTTATGTAATGTATTTGATTTATATTTGAATTCCTCTTCTTCTTCTTTCTTCTTCTTCTTGTTTTCTTGATCTTGAATACATGAATGATGATTCTGTTTATGTTTGATCTGATTTGATCTTGGTTTAAGATTAAGTATTGTGATGAAACTTAGAACTGATTGATCTGAATTAATCACATAACTGAAGATTGAAATTTGTGATGAAACTTAGAACTGATTGATCTAAACTAATCACATAATTGAAGAGGTTAGGTTACTAATTGGTGCCTAGGTTAATTGCATTCGGTGCTTAAATTGACATATATCTATATGAATGGTGCGATTGCAGATTTGTTTTTATCACTTGTCAATTGAATTCTGGACGATTGTCTAGTGTGAATTCTGGACCTAATGCTGAGATCTCGGTTAGATCCAAGTTAACCATTCAAATGTGCTTCAAATGTTTGTTGAAAGGTTTATGATTGAATCCACCCAATCTCGGATAGATTTCTGAATTGACTATTCTTCTAATTGTTATTTCTCTTTAAATCTTGTCACTGCGATCCTTGAACCATCAAAACCCCCCTTTTTTCTAACTTTCACTTGATTTGATCAAATTGCATCTACGATCCTTGAGGAGACGATCCGGTGTTGTTCACTATACTACAAGTTTAGGTAATAACTTTAGTTATAATTTTGACTGAGTTCGGCGCTCGTCAGTGCCTTAGAATTGTGTGATAATGATTGCTTGGTCCTTGTTTTTAAGTAGGAATGGAAGACTTTAGCCTTAATTCTATATAATTCAATCTTGATGTCTTCTATTTTGATTCTGAGGAAATATTGCTCAATCTATAATGAATCAAGTATATTTACATTTACTTATTAAATTTGTTATTTCTCTATTTCAGGAAGAGCTGCAATCAAGCTTAAACTTGAAGAATTTGGATTAGCATTTGACTAGGAAGCTCAAGAGGAAGCCAAGTGTAAAAGCCAGCATTTAACGTCGCGGCATAGCATATGAATGTTGTGGCATGGGGCATTCCCTGGTGAAAAATAAAGAGCTGCACATTTTGAACATCGCGGTGCAAAGGAATAAATGTCACGACTTGGTGACCTAAATTGAAACACGCCGCGGCGTAGGCATGTTAATGCCGCGGCGTGACTCTGTTTTCAGGATCTATAAATACTATTTTATTAGATTTTTCAAAAGAGCTCTGCGAGAGCCTTACTTAGGTTAGAGAAATTGCGGTTAGAAATCACGTTTTGGAGGGTGAGGAAGCTGGAGAAGCTAAGGATGGAGGTCATCTTCACCTTGGAAGGAGATTTAAGCTTCAAGAGTCATATCTATGAGCTTTCTTCTTTCTTCTTATGCTTTCTTCTCTTTTCTATATCTCATGAACACTGTTTTGATTGTGTAATTTCGTGTTCAATGATTAGCTAAGCTATATTTAGGAATTACTTTGGATCTTTATATGAATATTGATAATTCTGTCTTTGTTTGAGTTTATATTAATGTTTGGTTTTATTCAATCATATAGATCTTAATGCTCTT
The DNA here is from genome assembly GCA_029884605.1 of Ormosia emarginata. Classification (NCBI taxonomy): domain Eukaryota; kingdom Viridiplantae; phylum Streptophyta; class Magnoliopsida; order Fabales; family Fabaceae; genus Ormosia; species Ormosia emarginata. The sequence continues at coordinate 711,144 of JAQQTP010000073.1, read as the reverse complement.
GATAGTTTGGCGAACTTTTAAGTGATTTGTTGAAATCTGATGAACTTAGACATAGGAATTTGGATTTAAGATCATATGTATGGTTGATGCATGTTCAATGAGTTCAATTGGCTTGGATAAGTTTATTCGCTAATGGGATAGAAATATACCTTTTAGCAATGCATAACGTGTGTTTGAAAATAGTTCGTTCATTAGTGGATTTCATTCTGGTTCTCATGGAAGCATAGTGAGCTAGGTGAAGGAAGTCAGAGTTAATTGACCTAGACATAGGCTTTTAACTAAAGTAGATTCTCAAGCTAACTTAATCATTCATCTGTGTTTCTTGAAGGATTTCATGTCATTAATTGAAGTAGAAAGTAAAAAAGGATTCCTTAATCTATTGCACTTATCTTTTGTTTTCATTTATTGCTTTTTAGTCTTTAGTTTAGTTTAAATTCATTTTATCTTAATTTTATGATCTTGAATAGAACCAAGTAAGGTATTAGTTGGTATTTAGTATTCGAAGTACCTAATTCCTCGTGGGAACGATATTCGACTCTTAGCTATATTATAAGTGCGATCCGTGTACTTGCGGTAAGCAAAAGAGCGAACAACTGCCTTAGGCTCATAGGTAATCCCAAATTCGAAGAGCTCAATAGACTATACAATCATTCTTTCTACTAAGTCCTACTTATGTAATATCTAACGGATAGGCTGATCTGTCCTTACTAATATCGAATGTCACTGGAAGTACTGTCTAAGTCTTCGAGCTATGATAATGAGTGCAAATGCAACCTTCTCAATCTTCTGATATTGGATCTCAAGGCCTTGTAATACCTTGCTCATTAAATAAACCGGCTTCTTACCTTTAACCGTTTCCCAGACAAGCACTAAACTCACAGCCTCTTCATGGACGGAGAGGTATACATACAATGTTTCACCTGGTTTTGGCCTTATCAGAATGGGAGGAGATGACAAGATGTTCTTTAAAGACGTGAAGACTTCCTCACATTCCTTGGTCTACTTAAATCCTATCCTTTTTTTCAATAACTTGAAAAGGGGGAAGGATTTATGAGCGACTTTAGCTAGGAACTGCGTGAGAACCGAGATTCGTCCAGTTAGCTACTGCACTTCTTTCACACTCTTGGGGGTACACATTTCGAGCACCGCTTTGCATTTATCTGGGTTTGCCTCAATACCGTGGTGAGTTAGCATGAACCCCAAAAACATACCAGGATGGACCCTGAATACACATTTTTCAAGATTAAGCCTTATGTCATGCTTCCTCAATTGCTAAATACCTCTTCGAGGTACGAGGTGTGTGATCTAGACAATGGGGTTTTGATTATCATGTCATCAATGTGAACTTCTAGCATTCTCCTCATCTGTTCTTCGAAAACTTTGTTCATCATCCTTTTATAAGCGCCCCTTGCGTTCTTTAGACCAAAAGGCATTACCTTGTAGCAGTAGCTCGCCCTCTCTATAATGAAAGCAGTTTTATCCTCGACTCTGGGGTACATTAGAATCTGATTGTACTTGGAGTAGGCGTCCATGAAGGATAATAAACGGAAATTGGAAGAATTGTGAACTAATTTGTCAACGTTGGGGATGGTTTATGGATCTTTAGGACATGCCTTGTTCAGGTCGGTGTAATCTACACACATCCTCCACTTTTCGTTTGACTTTTTTACCAGAACCACATTTGAGAGCCATGTGGTGTAGGATATCTCCTTAGTGAAGTTGACATTAAGTAACTCTTTGACTTGCTCTTCAATGATCTGCTGCCTCTTGGGGGCGGCTTTTCTTTTTTTTTGGAAGAACGGCTTCGCATCCCGTTTAATAGATAAATGATAGCAGATGAAAGTGGGGTTAAGCCCAGGCATATCAGAGGATATCAAAGCAAATAGATCCCTGTTCTTTCGCAAAAGTTCTATGAGCTAGATCCTCTCTTGTTCTTCTAGATTTGCACTTGTCTTAGTGATTTCGTCGGGTCTGTCACTGAGCTAAAGTGGAACTAACTCTCCCTTCAGCTGAGGTCTGGTACCCCTAATTTCGTCGCGCACATCTAACTCGGTTATAAGGATATTGACTTGATCATGGGTCGAGCTAGACGTGCGCACCATTGTTTTCCTAGAGGTCCTACTGATCTTTACGCTCTCATTATAGCATTTGCACTCTACGACCTGATCACCCTTGTCTGTGACTACCTCGTTATTTCATTGAGGAATTTCATAGCCTGGTGAGCAGTAGACACTATAGTGGCAATGCCATTCAATGTAGGATAACTCGAAATAATGTTGTAAGTTGAGGGGCAATCTACGACCAAGAATCTCACCTTAATGGTTTTGTAGATGCTGTCATCGCCAAGGTTAAAAAGGTTTTGAAGTAATCTACTGGGGTCACCTTCTCTCCGAAGAAACCAGTGAGCTCACCCTCATAAGTTGTTAGTGCAGACAGAGGAAATTCTAACCTTTCAAAGGCATCCATAAATATGATATTAATCAAGCTGCCTTGGTCAACGAAAATACAATGGACTTCGGAATTAGATATTACTCTAGATATGACCAGGGGGTCATCATGATCTCGGATAATGTCACTATAATCTTTGTTCGAGAAGGAAATGGACAGTATGTCCTTGTCTTCAACATAAGATCTCCGTGAGGAACTGGGCACGTTTAGGACCATTGTCTGTAGTGCTTTCTTCCAAGAGTTATTGCACAAGCCTCTACCTACAAAACCTCCAGAGATAGTACTAATAAGCCTGCCCTTCTTGTTACCCCCACCTTGTGTACCTTGGTTCTGATCCTCTCAGTTTGCTGCATCATAGCATGGCGGTGACTTGGATCTTCTGGTGGGGCTCTGTGTTCTTCTCCTTTGACGTGGGCTCGGATTTCGCCTAAGACTGTGGCTTCGCCTTCGATTGCTACATCTTCCATGGTACTCATTATTTCGAAGTCTGCTAATGTATTTCTGCAACCTCCCCTCTTTGACCAGGGACTCGATGACATCGCGGAGCTTGTAGCAGTCCTCGGTTTCGTGACCATAACTTTTATGCCATCTATAGTGTTTTGAATGGTCCTTATAGGACTGCCTCTTCAGAGGTGGCGGCCTTTTGATATCCTAGAACTGGGTTTGAAGGACCTCCTTCAAGATCGTCTCTCGAGGGGTGTTTAAAGGAGTGTACTCAGAATATTTTGGCCGATATTGTTCACTTTTGGAGGAATCACGAAGCTGGTTGGAGTTCTGGTTCTTTTTCTAGTGAATGAGTTCACCTTTTTCCAGACTCTCTTTAGCCTTGGTAATCTCTTCCAATTCAATATACTTGTCAACGTGTAAGTGAAACTCATTCAAGCTTGGTAGCTTCTTTTTGGCTAGCTAGCAGAAAAAACCTGAATCAGTTCGGAGGCCGTTCTTGGCATAATGGATGGCTATCTTGTCATCCAAGTTCTTTATGCCTACGCATGTGTGATTGAACCTCTTGACGTATTCGTGCAAGGACTCGTTACTCCCTTAGCAGATTCTAGTAAGAGAGTCAATCGAATTCGATCACTCCTTGGCAGCGGTATAGTGCAATAAGAAGCATTGTGTGAGGTCTTCCCAACCTGTAACCTTTGTTGGTAAGGTAACGAACCAGCGAAGAGTATCATTCTTCAAAAAGATAGGGAAAAGCACGACACAACAATTACGAGGTGTGCCCGTAAAGCTACATGGACTGGGTGTAGGCATCCAAGTGCTCTTGAGGATCCATTATCCCATCATAAGGTTCCAAGTTACTCGGAGGTTTGAAGTTCCTCGGGACCCTGTACACCATCAGCGCATCAGAGAATTGTTGCTAGCGGCCGGGGGCCAAGGGCCAGGTTGTTGCTTCCAACCATCTCAGCGCCGGCGTGCTAGGCCCCCTACTCATTGCGAACCATATTCCACTCTTTATCGTCGTTCTCTGTCTGCATAGATCTTTCGAGATCCTCTAATCGACGACATTGTTCCTCACCATTGCTGACTGTTCGTTGTCCTCATAATGGGATGTGTGGTCTGCATCATTGTTGGGGCTCCCCAAGCGAGCATGTACAGGGATCCTCGCCCCTTGGTTGTATTGTTGACTCTACCCTGAGGAAAAACAAGCCTGTCTTGGACAGAGATCCTTTATGATGGGGCAGGGCTCTCGGCAGAGATTGATGTCTCATGCCCCTCGTTAAGAGTTTCCACAAGAGCAGGTCTGCTTCTAGCAGCAAAGGTTTCTAGTGGTGCAACAGAATGAGGCTCACACTGAGTCGCGGGCCCAATCCTTGGCTAGGGGCAGCGTGTACAACACTTCCTCTCCTTTGATTTTGTTTTTTGCTAACCATAGTTGACACGGGAATAGAAGTTTACTGTTTCCACAAATGGCGCCAATGTTCTGAAGTGGATTCAGAGGGTACCTGAGAAAGGCACATGTGTGGTGGTTTCCTCCTTGCACAACCACTGCCAAGGGTATTGAACCAGAGGGGTGGGTACCTGCAAAGGGATTCCAACGCTCAAGTCAGACTGTGCACAAGTAAGGTTTATGCAATGAGATAGCAGATACCTAATTAGGTTAACTTAACTTGATATATATAGAGTGTTATTGGAATCGTAAAACAATCTGTATTGAATGCAGATATTTAGGATTAGTATCCTGATAGAGATTGCCTTTCTAATATCAAAGATGAAGATCCCTATAATATTGGAATATAGATGTGATGATTATCCACTGTTAAAGGCAATTATAGATCCTATAATCTCGTAAGATTATGATTGGCAGTTATAAGAATCTATGCAAATCTAATTATCTTCGTTACAGTGGCCCAATGTTATATTCCATGGTGTCATAACCTTATCCGGGGTGTTTATGGCGGAGTCTGATAGTATGTGTTTTGATCCTACCAAATGGGATCTCAAATCACAGTCTAGAATAGTATTTATGTCAGATACACGGAGACACGTATACGATACATGTGTTTTATGTGTTTGAATGTGTTTGATTAAAAAGATTATTTTTTTCGACTTGGACACGTCTTAGACACGGTTCGGACACGATTGGACACATCAAAGACACAATTCAGATGTGATTAGACACGTCTAGGACACAACTCATTAATATTTTTTTAAAAAAAAATAGTTTCCATGACTAATGTCCACTTAATAAGCTTGTAACTCACACAAGCTCAATCACATGACTGACGTTTCAAGTCATTATTTTCACATATCAATATTTTAAGTTTTATCTTTTCACAAGTCATTATTAGGCTTTTAGATTTTATTTTTTCATATACAACCGTTTTTATCTTTTTTTTTTAGCTCTGCTCATATCAAGTCGTCTACTTCGTCATCACCAAAGCTTGTCTCACACTACCATTCCCTCTAGTTAATTTTTTTTTGGATGCACATGTACTTGTACATGGTTAGTTTTATTAAGAGAAGTTGACTTAAGAGATTTTTTAGAAAATATCAAAAGAAATTATGCTCCATATATTTTAGGAGAAACTTATTAGGTAGCAAATATTGACACATATGACATATATTAAGATATTGCAAATCTTTAAACTTATAGAAACACTACACAGAATTCAGCTAACTGGCGGCGGGTAAACCGTGGCAGTTACTGTTAAACGCTGCAGTTTAGGAACAGTAGTTTTTGTGGCAGTTGCCATAATGGCTGCAGAAATTAAACTTTGCGGCGATTAGGGTGCTATTCCAGCCATTATTTTGAACCACCGCAGTATGGAACATTTTTTACATTTCCTTTTGTTCCCTCTAACGCCCAAAATTCCCAGTCCCTCTGACCCCCAAATTTCTAAAACCACGCAAACCTCATCATTCCCAAACTTTCAAAACCCTCACTCATTGCCATTCTCATTCCCAAACTTTTAGAACTCGCGCAAACTCAGAACCCTCACTCATCGTTCCCAAAATAAGAACCCATCGTCATCATTCCCAAACTCAGAACCCATCGTCATCGTTCCCAAACTCAGAACCTGCACAAACCCATCGTTCCCAAACTCAGAGTCAGAACCCTCACGCATTGTCTTGTCCAGGTATGTTTTCTATGATCACCCTCCAAACACACGGATTGTTGTGTTAGATTTTATGTTACCTCTGAGATTTTGTGGATATGCTTAGTCCAAGTAGAGAACTAAAGAAAATAGAGCAAAGAAAGCCTAGTCGGTAACTTCCACAACTTATTCCTCCATTTTTGTGTTGGATTTTATCAAAATGTAAATTGACTAGTGATTGTGGATATGATTCGTGCTCTATTACATTTCTTTCTTTTAAGTATTTGATTATGCCCATAAACTGTTTGATGTACGCTCTGAATGAGAAAGAGAGAGTGTGTGTGTCTGTGTGTGTGAGTGGTTGCTCTGCTTTTTAGGGTTATATCTGTGAATGCTCAGTTTTTTTACTCCTATGTTGTCTTTGAGTTGTGTGATTTATCCCTTCTTTCTCTCTCTCTCTCTCTCTCTCTCTCTCTCCCCTTATGTTGCTTGGTCAATAACTTACATATTTTTTTATGAAAGGCTTGATTTTGAACCATGGGTCCTTGTTCATGGGTCCACTAGGCAAGCTCACGGTGCATGTACTACAATTATGGTGTGAGTTTCATTTGAATTTTTCTCTTGTTTGAACTTGTTGGCTTTAGGCTCATAATGCATGTTTCTGAACAAAGGTGTTAAAATATTTAAAATAGAATGATAATATATCTTAATAAAGGGTAAAATTGTATGGTAATTAATTTTTTTATTCATTGAACCCTCCTTTTTTCCGTTTGCTAAGTTTAAACATCAAAACAAGTGGAAGGAAAATCATCATTTTACCCCACTCATACTCCTTGCATTAGTTTGTGAATTCTGTGTAAATTGGTTTAGAGAGAGTGAGAGACTCTATTCAACCAATATGATTGTGTTTGGAATCTGTCTTTTCAGATAATTTTCCTGCATTTGTACTTATTCAAGCCGATAGGGCAAGTAGAATGAAATTTATCTTGTCATGTTTTTTTGTATTAAAATTTATCTTGTCATTTAGCTTTGCAGTCTTTATCCATGGGTGATGAGTTTTGTTAGGTGGGATGTTAGAAAACACATTAATTTGATAGGGTGATAGGTCTAATTTCATCCCCTTTAGCTACTATTTAGGTTTTCTTTCCCCACATTTGACTACTAACTGATTGTAAGTGTTTGGAGCATTGCTTCGTTGAGTATGGACAAGTCAGTTTGTATTTTGTTTTCATATTTATGAATGATGATGCTGACTTTCTGTTTCCATGATATAGAGTCTTTAGACAAGTTAAGCAAATTGATTAAACACTTACTGTGGCTATGCAGCCAATAAAGAAAAGTAAGAGCACTACTTCTAAAAGGATTTGAATTTCATGATGAAACTAAGGTGGCAAATCTAATAAGACTTGGGTATATACTCTAAATAACCTATGAAATAAGGTGCCGATTGGTATGAATTCATTATATATAATATATTATTTTGATTTCTAGAGATCCTAGATGTGATGACCTATATTTAAGTTCAAATATAATTATGTTTAAACTTAGTTTTTTTATACGTAAAATGATGTTGGAAATCAAAGTATTGATGATGAACTATTCTGGTTACTGGGCACTTGAGCTTTGACCTACCAATGCCAAGGTGTTGGCTAGGCATAGTGGCTAAGCTAGGATGTTGTCACCTGCGTGCTTGAGTGCTTGGAAATGAGTGCTTTAGTGTCTGCAGTCTAGTCTTCAATCTTTGTTGTTTTGATGCTATAATGAAATATTGTTAAGTATGGTTTGGAGTGATTAATTAGGTTGTAAATGAGTTTTTAAAAAACAAAAAGATAATTGATAGAGTTTTGTGTGGATGCTTTGTAAGTAAATTAATTATTATTACAATAATAAGTTGTAATTGGAACACTTGTATGTATTCTGTTCTATTTTTTAGTTTGATTACGGATTGGGAAAAATTGAACTCTAATGGTGAAACTTAGAACTAAAAATGGTGGTATGATCATAGGCTATTTGATGTTACTTGGCATGAGTGCTGAAACGTGAACTTTAAATTTCTCTATTCAGAAATTATTGGGTTGGTGATTGAAATGTATTTCATATCACGATAATTTAAACTTGCTTTTGATAAGGGAGAGCGCCAGAAAATTAAATAAGAGTTTTAATTGGATAGAATCATAAATTTTGCTGGATTTGTATGTTGTCATGGTTTCGGCAGCCTGTATGATTTATGACATAACTCTAGCTACAAAAATCAAAATGACCTAACGTTTGTTGCATTTAAAAGTTAGAAGATAGGAATTTTAATGGTAAATATTGTATAATTTTTACTCTTGTCATGTGGTACCAATTTGTGTGTGAATTCAGGGCTATTTATGAAAATATTACGGTTATAAGCATTGAGTGTCTTAAAGGTAGGGGTTTTTCTGCTCTTCTACTTCAAGGATTTTTTCTTTTAGCTTCCTTTCACTGTTTTGGGTTGAGTTTTGATGTTATTGCTCTATGTGGGAGCCTTAATGGGGTTGCTATAATGGAGATAGGAATTTTGAGGTTTAAGCCTGCTTTTCCTAGTGGTGTACCGCGGGTTATAAGAGATAAAGAAGTGAACTTCATGCTTAAGGTTTGATTATGTCTAAGTTTTCTTACACTTAAGTGGTTGTTGCTACAAAATGTAATACCAATTTAAGTTTTTAATTAGTTAGCTCTCCATATCTATCTGTTATCTCTTAGTCTTACAATTGCCAGTTTACAACCTAATGATTCCTCACTTTTAATTAATTTGACTTCAGGGTTGCGAGCAATTGAAATTATGGCAATAGCTGCAGTGGGACACAACCTCATAACTTATGTGATCAATGAGATGCACTTCTCTTTATCAAAGTCCGCCAACGTAGTGACTAACTTTGTTGGGACTCTCTTTCTCCTGGCCCTCCTTGGTGGCTATCTATCAGACTCTTATCTTGGGAGCTTCTGGACCATGCTTATCTTTGGTTTTGTGGAACTTTCTGTAAGCTAACCTGTCTCTCGATTTTCCATCTACTTTTTGTCTCTCTATAGTCTCTCAATCCACTAATATAACTGGATATATGGCGTTTATTGCTTTTACAAAAGGATATTTTCATAGTTAAGTCAACATTGAGATGAAAGCATTAGTCATTTTCAATTTCTTATTAATTGCTAACTTTTTTTAAAAATTAGTTTTGGACTTTTGGCTAGCCTGTTAAAGGTAGAAGGGTTGTTTGCCTTCTATTTGGATAAATTTTTGGGTAGTATCTTTCTATCTTAGACATATAAATCAATTTCTAATATGTATAAAGTTATACTAATAAAAATATATATATTTTTAACATAACCCACATACATGTCAAATATTGATTTAATGCTTAAAGGTAAAAAGTTCTTATCAAGAATTTCTCGTTTGTGTGTCAGTGAGAGAGAGAGCGAGATATAAAGAACATATTTTTTGAAATAATAATAATTGGTTCTATCTGGTTCTTACAGGGTTTCATATTGCTCTCAGTCCAAGCTCATCTCCCTCAGTTGAAGCCACCGCTATGCAATATGCAAATTGGTGTTGTATGTTGATCAGAGGCAAGTTTGTTTTGTATAATTTTTGTTCTGGGCAGCATTCTCTCTTTTATGAATTACTTTAGCTACAAGCTTTTGATCTGCTCAGTTTATTGTCTTGTGTTGTGATTGCGGGATTTAAGGATGCAAACCTAAGTGCAAGTTGTCTCAAGTAATAAATTTTTCAGGAGTCCGAGGTCGATCCACAGGGAATTGATGAAAAAAAATTAATTGAGGTAAGAAAATGATTTGTCACAATACCAAAAGTAATAAAAGATGTTCACAAATAAATTTAAAAACTTGCTTGGGTTAGGAGATCCACTCTTGGTAATAAATTAAAGGCAAGATTATTTCTCTTTATAACTCAATTGAAATCCACACACAACGGAGGTTCCAATTGGAAAATATAACATTCAAAGTTCAATTATATATGTAATCATATTATAATTCCTTTAATTATCTACCAACATTTGTAAATGAGTTCAAGCATTCACTGTGTCAATCCTATTGTCTACAATAAATCAAGATCTCCATTATACAAAGAAGGTTTCTAAATTGATTGGAAACAAAATACAACACATATAATGTCCATTTGATAATATATTATTTAAGCACAAGAAATAGAATAATCTAACCTTATTTCATTACCAAGAGCTTCACTCTTTCACCCAAGCAAGATGAAGATTTAGTTACTCATAGACAAGAAGAAAGAAAGAGAGAAGAAGATAAAGATGAACATAGCTTTAATTTAGAGTAAGAGAAAATTACAACAAAAGAAAATAATAAACAAGCATAACCATAACTTCTAAAAACTAAGCCTAACACCAAGAGCACCAAATGATCAGTCAATGGTGCCTTTTATAGAGAATTAGGGATACAAAATGACAAGGGGGCTGATTAAGAGTAGGTGGATGAGTGGGTGAATGAGTGAAAAATGCCAAATGATGAGTTGGTGAGTAGAAAATTATTGAGATTCTTTGTCTTCGAAATCATTCAGTGTTGATCTCATGGATGCCATCAAAATGAAGCAAAATGGTCTTCATAGAAGTTGTAGCATTTTGTCTTAGCTTTCTAATGCCACCAAGATCAACCAAAAATACATCCTACAGCCCAAGATATGACCCAATTATTGCAGACTATTCAGGCCTAGTTTCAATACATCTGTTTTGACTTCCAGACCCAATATCACCTCCAAGCTGTTTGAATGAGCTCTTATGTTCAAATGACAATTGTAGATATGGGTCTTAACTTTCAAAGTTCCAAATTTCAGCCCAAGATAATTCCTACAGCCCGCGTTATGCTCTGATTACTGCACACTGTTCAGGTTCCAATCACAAAACCCGTGCTCTGACTTCCAAGCTCATTTAGCTTCACTAGATGTCCGAATTTTACCTGGAGCTCTTCATGAAAGTTGTAGAGCTCTCTCTTATCTTTCCTACAAGGTAAGATGCATAATTTTTACACATCTATAACTCAAGATATGACGAAAATATAGAAATAGTGTAAGACTCAAATAATGCTAGAAAAATCAATTAAATCCAATTTGAGTCCAAACTTACAAAACATAACCAGGCTTAATCAATTAAGTACATGAAGAGTGTAAATGACTAAAAATAAGAGTTTGTTAATGTATAAAATATGTGATCATCATGTTGTGAAGCTGAAACATGGGGATTTCATATGTTAAAATTTCAGAATTAGCATAAAATTCTTATTTTGGCAGAAGCTGTTCTCTTGACCATAAGTTGAGCTACACAACTTGAAATCACACACTATTTGTTTCTATTGAAGGCTAACATGTTGGTCTTCAATTTGTAAAAAAGTTAAATTTAGAAGTCAAGTGATCCTGCACCTCATGGAAGGTTAAACAATCATTTTACAATATCCTTAATCCATATATATTACCGATCCTGCACTTCACAGAACTCATGGAAGGTTAAACAATCATGTTGCCATATTCTTAATCCTTATATATTGGAATAGCTATTTTAGAAGTCAAGTGATTCATAGAATTTTATTATATTAATAGCTATTTTCGATGATGATTTTGGATAGTAAGACTTTGGTTGCATGTGTACAGAAAGCCCCATAAAGATTTGTTTTAATTTGTCTTTACTATGAGCATGTATGTTTGGCCAATAGGTAATGCTTACTTGATTTCTACTTAGATTTGTTTTAAAATATGCATGTAAATTTTTTCGTTCAATTTCAGGCTACAGACTTAGGCTCACCAGTAGATGCAAGACGCTTTTCCGGCGCTAGTCATCAACCACAAAGCCATGGATCATCATCTTGTGCTTAGCTCTTTATTGCTTAGCACTTTAGAGGAAGATATTAGACTTGCATTTTGTCCATTGTTACTTTGACTAGGAATTTATGTTGGGAATAGTTGTTTTTATACTACTTAGCACTTTTGAGCAAGATACTAGACTTACTTGCATTTTGTGCATTGTTACTTTGACTATGAATTTATGTTGGGATGAGTTCTTATGCTACTTAGCACTTTTGAGAAAAATACTATACTTGTATTTTGTGCATTGTTTTTATGTAGATTTTGTTTAAAGTAACAAATGAATTTGATGCTTTAGATCAATTAATGTTCTAATGGTCTAAAAGAATTTTAAAACCAAATTAAAAATCATTAGTGAATGTAAATAGAAAATATGCAAACAAAAAAAAATAATTTTTTTCAACTATCACCGATACAAATGGATGAAATTTTAAAATTAAAAAAAATTGTAGCGGTTACAAAAACAGCCACAAGTTTTAGCATGTGAAAACGTTCCGAATATTAGTGGCGGTTGACATCCGCTACCAATTTAAGGTAAATTTAATTTTATTAAAATCGAAGAGGAAATTTTAAAAAATTATTATGGCGGTTATAAACCACCGCTAAAGTACAACTGAAATTTATAAAAGATTTATTACGGCAGTTATAAACCGCCGCTAAAATGAAAAATGCAATTTAAAAAAATTTATTACGGCGGTTATGAATCGCCGTTAAAATACAAAGCAAAATTTAAAAAAAAAAATACTACGGCGGTTATAAACCTTCACAGAATTTTTAACCAAATTTCTAAAACTTGTACTTAACAGCAGTTAGAAACCGCCACAAAATTAAATTCACATTATGCGGCAGTTATGCCAGTAGTTAATGTAACCGTTGCAGGTTCAATCTCCCAATGCTAGAACCGCTGCGATATTCTTTTTGCGGTGGTTCAAACTGCCGCATATGGCTCTCAAAACCGCTACCGTTAACTTATTGTGTTGTAGTGAAATGATATTAATGAATTATAAATCTTTTTTCTTAAATTTTGTAACTATATATATACATAAATCAAGTTATAAGTTATATATATATATATATATATATATATATATATATATATATATATATATATAAGAATTGACATAAACCAAGTACCATACCTAATAATAAATAAATAATAATACTAGTATACTTGTGGAGAATCACAACTCAAGCCTTAGGTGTCCCGGTCTCCTCTTAAACAATTGAACCGACAGAGGATAAAAAAAACCTAGACAATAACCTGGATTTTTTTCCATTTTCTTTAAGAAATAAAATATATTTTATCACATATTATTTTATTTTTGTTCCTTACAAAATTTTTCCACACTTAGAAAACATGAGACTAATCCTCGCTCAGATACTAAAATCACTCCAATCGCATATATTTAAATACACTATGACAATAAAGCAATGATTAATTCGTAAATTAAGTGATAAACCTCAACTAGTTAAATTTATTAAACTCAGCTAATCCTCAAACAACTTTCAAATCTTATAAGCAGCTACCTAATTTGTTGAGTTTTTTTTATTATATATTATATACATAGGCACACACGCCACTTTCGAAAGTATTTCATATAAATTCTTTGTCAATTATAGAAAAGTCATTAATCTTGAATTTTAAAAAATAATTAATTCTTTGCCTATTATTGACCGAATCAAAATATTGATTCAATAGATTATTAGTTCAACTAGTGAAATATTGGTCGAATCACTTAAAATAATAAAATATTTTTATAAATAAATAAATATAAAAATAATTATCAACTATTATTAATTTATTATTAGAATCTAATTAATCTTTATAGTATAATTCTCAATTATTCTTTTACCTTTAATGTTTTATAATAATTATATTTCATAGAATTTGACTGTTCAATTCTACAATTTTTACATCCCAAAAATGTTTTTTGTACACTCACTTTTGACATCTATAGGATGTGGTGAACGTCTCTAAGATAAGTAGTGATTCTTATGTTAGATGTGGTGAATTCTATTTAGGTTAAGTTAGAGAGAATAGAAGAAGGTTACCATATAAGTAATAAGGACCATCACTTATGACTTCATTGATCACTACATCCTTGATTTGTGTTGAAAAATGTGTCTCAGTATGTGGTGAACACCTCTAAGATAAATGGTGATCTATGTGTAAGATCTGATAATTCTAATTTCAACTCACTATGTGTAATATAAGAATGTCACCATATAAGTAATTCGAATAACCACTTATTGCCTCATTGATCACCACATCTTATGGGTGTGCAAGTCGTAAACCTAGCTCCTATGATGGGGAGGATATCTCCATTACTTCCACTCACATGCACGAAGTTCATCATGATGACATGTCTGAGGAGTTATGCACTTATGGAGAAGAGCAAGTAACTGTCGAGGACCAATGACACAATCTTAACAGACATCATATTACTATGGAATCAATGGGTGCCAAGTGCAGTTACTTATTTTTTCTATAAATATGGAGTCTTGGTAAGATTCCAAAAATGTCTCGAATACTATACACTCCTCACTCGTAGCAGGAAAATGATTTACCAGTGACCACCCTTTTCATTTTCATTTCTAGATTGGACTACTTTTCCTAAATTTTATCTTCAATCCCAAGAGTAGATCTCAGGTCATACCTTATCAGTCATCTTGTACTTGGAATGGCGCTATAAAAGTGTACTTTTCAAGTTCAATTCTATATTTCGATTTTCAATGCTTGTTAATGAAAGGCATGCCTAGTTTTCTTTTATTGATAATCAATATATGCTCTACACGATCACACACATTTTATTTTTTGGATATCATTACAATCAACATTAGAGATAAGGTTGTAACCAAACCTTTCAAAGTGATTAAAGTAGTTTGTGAGAGTTTACTCCTCCTCTCTTGTCAAATGTGAAACGATTAACGTTCTATGTTTAGACCATGAATTGATTATGTAGGCTATATTAGACTTAAGATATTTTCTCCTCAAGAACACTTCTTATCTCTAAATTTCGTTTCAAAGAATGCAAAATAATTAGGTTTTTTGTTATAGGTACTATTATATCTTGCATGTAAACAAATAATTTGAAGGAACATGATTTACAAGGTGTTTATGATAAACTTTTGTGTAAGGACAAATTTGATTTCGGATTTCAATTCGAGAAAGAGAATCACTTTCTCTCTGGATTCTCTTGTTCCTAGACTGATGTTTGAGTAAGAATGTCAAAGGTTAATTTCAAATTAAACACAAAATTGTGTAAATCAAAATTGAAGTATTTATGCGTAAGAAGTAATTGAGTAAAAATAAGTAAAAATGAAAAAGACTTTGCTTTAAAAAGTAAGAAAATTTGTAAAATAAAGCAAGTTAAATGACATGAACTGTAAATAACAAAAGTAAAGTGTAATTAAGTAAACTTGACAAGTAATGTAAAGTGTTGAAATTAAAGAGCATGAAATAAAATAACGTAAAGTGAAAGGACAATAAAAAATAAACTTGTAAGTATGTAAAGTGCAGAAAAATAAATTTGCAATAAAGTAAAGAAAGCAATTAAACAAAACTCAAATGATCTTTGGAAGAATCACTTAATTGGGAGTAGAAGAGAATTCACAAAGAAAATGAAGACTGAATGTAAATGAACTGAATTTAAAGTTGCATTGAATTTGTAAATGGTACAAGAATGAAAATAGATGGAAACATACTAGACTAGACTTGTGTTTTTACTCGAAATGTCAAGGATGTGAGAGCGTGAGTTACAAATGTTAGTGAGTATAAAATTTCCAACCCCTGAGTGTTTCAATCCTTTTGGTATTTATAGACTTCCTAAGTAACTATCATTTCTATAGGATCTTGACATATGTTTAAAAACAAAGATAACTACTTAATGATTGGTAATCTTTGCCAAGTAACCACCAAATCTTTGTCAGCAATCCTCGTACTACAAGTAACTGCTCTATCTTTATCAACAATTCTTGTGTTGTCTTGATCTTATATCTTCAACTGCTGCTAACTTCCATTTCAAATTCAAATCCTTTCTTTTGAATTCAAATTTGAACCTTTGAATATTTGTTGGCTTCTAGTCGAGATCCCTTACTTCTATTTCCAAAAATTTTGCTAAGTGTAGTGATGAAACTATAAAAACTCGTGTTTTTCCATTTCAAAATCTTGGTTTTCATCCTCTTCCAAACCCTTTTGATTGAGCTTTGTTCTCTATTTTTATCATATTTTTACTACTTTAAACTTTGTTCTAATTACGTGTTTTATTTATTTTTATTAGGTGATTACACATGGAAGAATATTAGATACTTGAAGAAGGAAGAAAAAGCCAAAATGAAGATTCTGGTGTTGGGCGCTTAAGTGCCAAACTTCCTACCAATTAAGCGCCCAAGCACAAAGAAGGAAATGTTGCGCGCTTAAGCACCTAAATTCTAACTGATTAATCGGTCAAGCATAGAGAGGCATACTTTGCAAGCCTAAGCACCCAAAAACTAAGCACTTAAGCATCCAATACGTTTAATGACACGTTTCTCTGTCTATAAATAGACACTGTGATGTTTTTGGTAATCATTTAGAGAGAGAAATTGAGGCACAAACCATAATTTGATGTGAGCGCATCCAGGCTTGAAGATTAGGAATTTTCTTCATCCTTTCCACTTATCTTCCATGAAGTTTGTTGGGATTTCTTCTTTATTCTCTTTGTTCTCCATATGTAACTAAACTTCTCTAGTTAGGGTTGTGATGGATCTTGTACTTGGATTATGTAAACTTGATTTTATATTTAATCTATGTCTCTATTTCATGATTTATGTATTTATCTCTTCTCTTAACGCTTTCCTTGATTTGGCCAATTTGGGAATAATTTTAGGGTTTATGTATGATTTGGGTAAATTTTGTAAGAACTTTGAACTTGTAATAAACACCTCAATCTTTGCAATCGCTAGGAATAGACGTTGTAGGTTGTGTGATCTTGTTTTTTTATTCCCTTGTTTTTTATCAAGCCTTCTCTATTTAAGGTTATACTAAGGGATTGGTTAACTCAAAGTAGTGTGAAGAAGATTAATATACTAAGGGATTGGGTATTGATTAATTTTGGGCATTTGATCATGAATCATGGAATAGAACTTAGTTAAACCAATCGCTGAATTTGCATCAAAAGAGTTCAAGTGAAATTTGAACCCTAATACTTTGATATCATTATTTTTCACCCTTTGCTTAAATAACCTATTTTTACTCTTATTAATTTTGAATATTTTCTTGTTAGTTCTTCTCTATTTACATTTCTTATCAACTCTCGTTTTTCGATAACTTAAATAGTGTTGATTTAACGAATTTAGTAATTGATAACATAATCCTTGTAGGAATGATACTTTTCTCATCACTTTATTAATTTGCGATTTGGTGCACTTATCAATCTCACAACAAGTTTTTGGCGCCGTTGTCAAGGATTATTTGTTTGTTAATATTAAAAAGTAGTTAAAAATACACTAATTTAGGCATTTATTTTTCTTGTTTATTTTTAATTTTTAATTTAATTTTCTTTAATACACTCTTATTTGCTTGTTTGTTTATGCGAGGTACTATAAATTCGAAAGCATTGCTTTTTGATTCGGATATTGAGAAAACAATAAGAGCAAATAGAATAGCAACAAGATAAAGAAGAAGACTAACAATGGCTAAAACAAATAAAGAAAGAAGATGCACTATGGGAGACTATGCAACTCCTATTGCTAAAGGGTTGCAACCAGTATAGTGCGATCTCCTATTCAAGCCAATAATTTTAAGATCAAACTAACTCTTCTATAGCTAGTTTAGCAAGATCAGTTTTGGGGTAACCAGTCAGAAGATCCCAATTTGCATATAAATAACTTCCTACAGCTGTATGACACTTTCAAATTCAATGCAGCGAGTGATAATGCTATACGACTTAGGCTTTTCCCATTCTCTCTAAGCGATAAAGCCAAGAGCTAGTTATAACTCAACCTCAAGGAAATATCAATACTTGGGATGATCTAGTTAGCAAATGCCTCACTAGATATTTTCCTTTGTCGATGTTTATGAAGATGAGGAGTGAAATAACATGTTTCGCTCAGAATCAGGGGGAATCTTTGTATAAAGCTTGGGAGAGAAACAAGGAGTTACTGAGAACATACACCCATCATGCAAATTTGGCAATAGGTTTAAATATTTTATAATGGCTTGAATCACTCCACTAGAGCCATGGTTGATGCATCTACAGTGGGGCTCTTAACACTAAAACTCCTGAAAAGACTCCAGAATTATTTGAAACTATGGCAACATATGAATACCAAATGCCTAGCGGAAGATCCGTGGTTAAACAAGGAGTTATGGAGCTTGGAAACTTTGATCCCATACTTGTGTAGTATAAGACTCTTTCGCAGCAGATCGCCAATCTCACTAAGCAAATTGGCAATATGCAACTCAGCTTTGTCAACTATCAAGCCTTAACTTGCGATTTCTATAGGGGGAATCATGTCAATGGGGAATACGAGCCAAGCAACTCTGGCTTCACTTCTCAATAGTAAGTCAATTACATGGGCAATCCTTTAAGACCCCAAGATAACCCATACTCAAACACGTATAATTTAAGGTGGATGAGTCATCCTATTTTTTCTTAGAATAATCAAAGGATGCAAAATGCTATTCAACAAGAGAAGAAATCTCCTCTAGAGATTGCACTTGAAAAGCTCTCAGAACAAACATCTTCTTTTGTGCAACAGACTTCCAACTTTATTTAGGAATCAAGGGCCTACTTCAAAAATCAAAGGGCCACTATTTGAAGGCTGCAAACACAAGTGGATCAGATATCAAGACACCTTGCAGAGAGACCTTCAGGTAGCTTACCTAGTGACACTGTGGTCAATCTAAAGAAGCATTGTAAGGTAATAATCACTTTGAGAAGTCATAAGACTTTGGAAGAACACATGAAAGAAGCACCTAACTCTTCAAGAATTAAGAAAGAAAAAAATGATGTTCCTACTGAAGATATCTTAACTCAAGATGATAGTAAAGAAGGAGAAGCTAAGGAGGAATGACCGAAAATGCAGAGAAAGAAGAAGGATCTTGAGCATAATACAGCATATGAACCATCACTATACGCTAGGATCCTATTCCCTCAAAGGTTGAAGAAAGAGAATCAAAAGAGGCAATTCTCGAAGTTCCTAGATGTCTACAAGAAATTACAAATAAACATCCCCTTTACTGAAGCTCTTGAACAAATGCCATCTTTTGTTCACTATTGGGAAAACCCTTTGTGATCTTAGGGTAAGTATAAATCTCATGCCCATATCTATGATGCACAAGCTAGGAATTAAGAAAGTGAAGTTAACAATGCTCTCCCTTCAACTAGCATATCGATCTATCAAGCACCCTTATGGTATAGTCGAAGATGTGTTAGTTAAGGTGGATAAATTCATTTTTCCAGCTGATTTCGTGGTTCTAAATATAGAAGAAGATGCAAACAACCCTCTCATTTTGGGCAGACCTTTCTTAGAACCTGGAAAAGCGTTAATTAATGGGGAGGTAGCATCAGAGATACTTGAGTGCATAGCTAACTTGGAGGCTTTGTCAATCTTCCCTTATATAAACTTGCAGAAAGAAGAGTTGAAGAAAGAAGATGCAGTTAAAGAAGAACCACTAAAGCTAGAATTAAAATCGCTTCCCTCTAATCTCAAGTATGCTTTTCTTGGAGAGAATAACACTTTTCTAGTAATTATGAATGTTGAGCTCAGTGATGTTGAAGAAGAGAAGCTTTTGAGAGTTTTAAGAGAACACAAATCAGCAATTAGGTGGTCTATTAAGGATCTTAAGGGCATTAGTTCCACAACTTTGCATGCATAAGATCCTACTGGAAGATGACTTCAAGGTGGTGATTCAACCGCAAAGGAGATTAAACCGCACCATGAAAGAAGTGGTGAGAAATGAAGTGATGAAGCTCTATGATGCAGGCATTATTTATCCTATCATAGACAGTTTGTGGGTAAGTCTGGTACAAGTTGTTATGAAGAAAAATGGGGATGATGGTGATAGTTAATAACAAAAATGAACTCATTCCCACAAGGACGGTCACCAGATGGAGAATGTGCACAGATTATAGGAGGCTCAACAATGCAATAAGGAAGGATCACTTTCCCTTTCTATTCATTAATCAGATGGTAGAAAAGGTTAGCGAGTCATACCTATTATTGTTTTTTAGATGGGTACTATGGCTATAATTAGATCTTGGTAGCACCCGAAGATCAAGAGAAGATTGCTTTAACTTGTCCATACGGAGTCTTTGCATATTAAAGGATACCCTTCAGATTATACAATGCTCTCGTAACTTTTCAAAGATGTATGATTTCTATTTTTTCTGATATAATTGAAAAGTTTGTTGAAATTTTTATGGATGATTTTTCTGTATTTGGATCTTCTTTTGATTTATGTCTATCTAACCTCTCTTTGGTTTTTGAAAGATGTCAAGAAACTAACTTAGTTTTGAATTAGGAGAAATGTCACTTCATGGTACAGGAAGGAATTGTTCTAGGATATCGCATCTCTTTATGGGGAATTGAAGTGGATCGAGCAAAAGTGAAAATAATTGAGAAACTACCTCCTGATAGCAATATATTTTATTTATTTTATAATTCTCTCACTAGGCTTTTTAAGGATCAATTAGGCTTAATTAAGTTAGTTTTGTCACATTTTATGATATCGAGCTTAATTGGATCATTGAAGAAATTATTGCTTGAATTGGCCTTAATTTGACTAATTGCATCTTTTAGTAAACTAGCTATAATTTGAGTTACAAATATTGTAATGATATGATTTTGGTCTTGTAGGAAAGCTAAGGCAATTCTCTACAACTTTCATGAAGATCTCAAGAGTTGAAACACTCGTTTGGATTACTCAAATTGACCTCTGTGCACTCATTGGGCTATAGCTCGGGCTATAGGAGTGACAATGGGCTGAAATTTTGATAGCGAAGGATTAAGACTCATATCTACAACTTTCATGAAGAACATAGATGGCTTGGAGGTCATATTTTGCTTGGAAGTCAGAATAGAGAAGTTGTAGTTGAGCCTGAGCAGTGTGCAGTGATTAGGCCATATCTCAGGCTATAGGTGGTTTAATGAGTTGAAATTTTACCAGAAGACAGTTAAGACTCGTATCTACAACTTTCATGAAGACCATTCTGCCCAATTCTGACGACATCTATAAGATAAGCACCGAATCATTTGGTGCTAATGGGAGACAAGGATCAAAATAATTTTCCACTCACTCACTCATCATCAAACAACTCCTTTGGCATTTTCTCGTCATCATCAACTAACTTCATTGTCATTTTGTACTTTTTAAACTCCATAAAAGGGAGCATTGGCTAATCATTTTGATCATCTCGGCTTAGAGATCAAGATTATGTTAATGTGTTATTTGTTTCTCTTGTTGTAGTTTTCTTTGTTCTAAATTGAGGTTATGTTCTGTGAATGCTTATGTCTTAAAGAATGTCAAGTGGTTTTTGATGATAACAAAGCCAAAGATGAAGATCAAGTGCAAAAGAGAAGATCAAGATCAAAGAAAGAAATCAAAAGGTTTATTTAGACATAGGCCTTAGAGCATCAATGTTAAATGCTCTCAAGATATCTCAAATGATTTTTCAAAGATGTTTTTAATCAATATGTTTTACAAAGTTCACATTTTACCAAGAGTGAATCTCTTAACCCAAGTAAATCATTTTTCATTTGTGACCAACCTTTATCACCTTTATTGTTATAACAAATATTTTTCTTACCTCCAAGAATTTTTCTTCATCAAATCCCTATGGATTGACCTCGAACTCTTGATAATTTATTACTTGAAATAACTTGCACTTGAGTTTGTAACTTATAATTACCATCAAGTTATTGGTACCGTTGCCGGAGGACTTGATTTGAAGTTTTAATTTATTGAGGTTCTCTTTCTTTACGTAAACTTTACCATCAGGTATATTTTTCCTCTACTCTTTTTAACTTATTAACTTACTAACTTAATTACTACCAAACTAACTTATTTATTTATGTCATTTATTTATACTTATTAACTATTTATTTATGTCATTTATTTATGCTTACTAACCTATTTATTTATGTCATTTATTTATGCGTACTAACTTTTTTATTTATGTTTTTTGACTTATTTATTTACGCATTCGACTTACTAACCAACAAACTTATTTATTTATGTCATTTATTTATGCTTTTTGACTTATTTACTTATGTCATTTATTTTTTCTTTCTGAGTTACTAACTTATACATTATTTTTTATTTTAAGTCATTTATTTATACTTAATATTTAATGGCTGGTTTATATCGCTGACTTCTACATTTTTTTATTATTTTAAGTCATTTATTTATGTTTAATTAGTATCGTGATTCAAATTTTGATCGTTTTGGTTAAAATTAATCCTGGTACTTTATATATTGATTTGTTTGAATCACAATCACACACAATTAACATAATGGCTAAAAATGAAAGTGTACATGATGAACATGAAAATCAACCGTTGCGAATTATGCGTGCATATTTGCAACCACATCGAAATTCTAGTCCATCATGTTTTATTTTTCCACTTAATGCTAACAATTTTATATTTAAGTCAGTTATAATTTCTTTACTTCATAATTTCTATGGTTTAGAATCTGAAAGCCCATATTTACATTTGAAAGAATTTGAGGAAGTATATATCGCTTTTAATAACCAAACTTGCACTGAAGAGATTATTAAGGTTAAATTGTTTCATTTTTCTTTGAAAAATAAAGTAAAAACTTGGTTTAACGCTTTGAAACCAAGATCAATTGAAACATGACAAGAAATGCAAAGTGAGTTTTTAAAGAAATTTTTTCCAACACATAAAACCAATGCTTTGAAAAGACAAATTCAAAATTTTTTCCAAAATTCAAATGAAGCGTATTTTCAATATTAGGAACGTTTTAAAGATTTGTTAAATTCTTGCCCACATCATGATTTTGAAAAATGACGCACTATAAGCTTCTTTTATGAAGGTTTAACACCTAAAACTAAACAATTTGTGGAAACAATGTGCAATAGCGAGTTTCTTAATAAAGATTCTGAAGAAGCTTTAGATTACTTAAACCATTTGGCTGAAAATTTTCAATCTTAGCATGGTACTAATCCTTCTAAAAATTCAATTAGATATAACCTTACAAATGCTAGTAAAAGAAAATATCATCTTGGTTAAGAAGAAGATCTAAATTTTAGGTATGCCAGTTTGGCTAGAAAGGTTGAATCCATGGAATTAGAGAAAATAAAAGAAGTCAAATCTATGCAAAATGAAGAAATTTGTGGCATTTGTGATGAATTAGGACACTCGACAAATGAATGTCCAAAGATACTTGTTTTTAAAGAAGTTGTTCATGAGCAAGTAAATGCAATGAACAATTTTAAAAAGTTATTCACCTTTTCTTTTTCAGATTCATACAATTCAAGATGGAGAAATCACCTGAACTTCAGCTGGAGGAATAATAATAATGCACAATTTATGCAACCACTGCCTCCTCAAGAACAACAGAACTCTCAAAATTCTCAAGGATATACACTTTATGTCCCACCATATAGGAAAAACCTTGAAGGAATACTGCATGCATTCATAAAAAAGCAAGAGGCCATTAATAAACAAAACACTCAAGTCATGATTGACATAATAGACACTCTTGCCAAATTTGCTTATGCACTCACTATTCTTGAGAAAAGAAAATTTCCTTCTCAACCTCAACTGAATCCCAAGGGTCAGTACAGTCTAAATGAGAATAGTTCAGAAAATCAACAAATAGATCAAGTTAAGTCAGTAATAACTCTTAGAAGTGGAAAAGTTGTTGAAAAACAAATTTCTGAACACTGTGAGAAAGATAATGAAACAATCCCCCAAGATAAGGAAGAGTTTGATAAGCCATCTAACAAAAATGAGACTGAACTCTTGCCTCCACCCCCATTTCCTCAAGCATTAAAAATTCAAGGAAATTGAACCACCACACTAAATTTTTTGAAATTTTTAAACAAGTAAAGGTCAATATTCCGTTGTTAGATGCTATCAAACAGGTTTCTTCTTATGCCAAATTTTTGAAGGACTTATGCACTGTTAAAAATAAATTAAACGTGAAAAAGAAGGCCTTTTTGACTGAATAGGTAAGTTCCATTATTCAGAGCAATAATGTTTTGAAACATAAAGACTCTAGTTGTCCTACGATTTCATGCATTATTAGAGAACATAAAATTGGACAAGCTTTACTTGATCTTGGTGCTAGTATTAATTTGCTTCCATATTCAGTTTATCAACAACTCAACCTAGATGAGTTAAAACTAACTTCTGTAACTCTTCTACTTGCCCATAGATCAATTAAAATTTCAAAAGGAATAGTGGAAGATGTATTGGTATAAGTTGATAAATTCATATATCATGTAAATTTTATTGTCTTGGAAACCGAACATATGGTTAATAGTTGCAAGTCAATTCCTATTATTTTAGGTCACCCATTTTTAGCAACATTTAATACTTTCATAAATTACAAAAATGGATTGATGAAGCTAACATTTGGAAATATGACACTGGAGTTTAATGTTTTCATCATGTGCAAGCAACCACATGAAGTCAATGATGAAAAAGACGAAGCTGACGGGATTGAGGCCATTGTAGATGATCATCTTCTAAAAGGAAGTTCTTCTGACCCATTAGAAGTTTGTTTAATTAATTCATTTGATTCAGGTATGCAAGTAGATGATGATATTTCTGAAATATGCTCTTTGCTTGATTGTACATAGGTAATGGAATACAAAGGATGGAAGCCGAGATTTGAAGAGCTAAAACCCATGAAAGATAGTGCCCATGAAGAAGTATCCACATTGGAACTAAAATCATTTCCTACTGGGTTGAAGTACACATTTTTGGGAGAAGAACAAAGCTTTCTAGTAGCAATTTCCTCAACCATTTTTGGAGAATAAGAAGATATGTTGATAGAAGTACTTAAAAGGCGTAAAAGTGCAATTATGTAGACATTAAAGGACATAAAAGATATTAATCTATTAATTTGTACACATAGAATACATTTAGAGGATAATCCTAAAACATCACAACAGCCTTAAAGAAAATTTAAATCCACACATGAAAGAGGTAGTTAGAGCTGAAGTTCTTAAATTACTTGATGTTGGAATTATCTACCCTATCTCCAATAGCCAGTGGGTAAGCCCTACACAAGCTATGCCTATAAAATCTGGAATAATAGCGGTTGAAAATGAAAAAGGTGAATTAATACCTACGTGAGTCTCATCCAGTTGGTGTATGTATATTGATTTTAGAAAATTAAATGCAGCCACTAAAAAAGATCATTTTTCCTTACCATTTCTTGATCAAATTCTGGAAAGAGTAGCAGGACATCCCTACTACTGTTTTCTTTATGGTTATTCAAGATATAATCAAATACCAATTGCATTTAGGATCAAGAAAATACCACTTTTATGTGCCCCTTTGACACTTTTGCATATAGAAGAATGTCTTTCGGCCTTTGTAATGCTCTGGCAATTTTCTAAAGATGCATGCTAAGTATTTTTAGTGACATAATTTAGCATTATTTAGAAGTTTTCATGGATGACCTGGTAGTTTTTAAAAATTCTTTTGAAAATTGTCTTGATAATTTGGATAAAGTTTTTAAAAGATGTGAAGAAAAAATATTTGTATTAAACTGGAAAAAATGTCATTACATGGTTACCTCAAGAATCGTGTTAGGTCATGTGATAGCTTCTAAAGGAATTGAAGTTGATAAGGCTAAAGTTGAATTAATTGATCATTTGCCTTATCCAAAAACAGTCAGAGAAGTTTGTTCCTTTTTAGGACATGCAGGATTCTATTGAATATTCATTAAGGACTTTAGTGTCATATTTAGACCATTATGCAATCCTTTGATAAAAGATGCACCATTTGATTGGACTCAAGAATGTCAAAAATCTTTTGAAAAAATAATTGGTCTTCTGACATCTGCTCCTTTCATGCAATCTCCTGACTAGTCTTTACCTTTTGAGTTGATGTGTGATGCTAGTGATTTTGCTGTTGGCATTGTTTTAGGCCAAAGAAAGAAAGGTAAGCCTCATGTGATTTGGTACGCAAGTAGAACATTAAATAGTGTACAAATGAATTACACCACTATTGAAAAAGAACTATTTGCTATAATTTTTGCATTAGACAAATTTTGAGCTTATTTAATTAGTTCTTCTATTATTATTTTCACTGATCATGTTGTTGTTAGATATTTAATGTCTAAGCAGGATGTCAAACCTAGGTTAATACGGTGGATCTTGTTGCTTTAAGAATTCAACATCACAATAAAAGATAAGAAAGGAGCTGAAAATGTTGTTGCAGATCATTTGTCCAGACTTACAACAAGCTCACATTTTGATAACACACCTATCAATGATTCTTTTCTTGATGAATTTTTATTTTCTATCAATTTCATGCCTTGGTTTGCCAACATAGTTAAATTTCTTGTAACAGGAAAGATGCCGCCTTAGTGGTCACACCAAGACAGAAAAAAGTTTTTAACTGAGGTGAAAATTTTTTATTGGGATGACCCATATTTGTTTAAATATTGTCCTGATTAAATTTTTTAGAAATGTGTACCCGACAGTGAGGTAGGTAGTGTCATTAAATTTTGTTACTCAGAAGCATTTGGAGGTCATTTTTCTTTAAAGAAAACAGTTGCAAAAATCTTGCAGTGTAGATTTTATTGGCCCACTTTATTTAAGGACAGTTACACCTTTTGTAGAAGTTGTGAAAATTGTTAGAAATTAAGTTCCATTTCTAAAAGAAATATGATATTTTTGAATCATATCCTTGTCATTGAAATTTTTTATTGTTGAGAAATTAATTTTATGGGTCCATTTCTATCCTCATTTGGATTTGTGTATATTTTGGTTGTAGTTAATTATATCTCCAAATGGATTGAGGCGATTCCATGTCGACACAATGATCATAAAACTGTTCTTAAATTTTTAAAAGAAAATATCTTGAGTCGATTTAGAATCCCTCGAGCTATCATCAATGATGGGGGAACACATTTTTACAATTTTGAATCTTTAATGAAGAAATAGGGAGATTAAACAAATTTTGAAAAAAAAAATGGTTAACCCTGTAACACCCCAAATTTCCGTATCTCTTAAACAGTAATTTTGACAGTTAACAGAATTTTACTGTTTAGTAATTTCTGCACCTAATGTAAAATTATTTTGATTATTCCGTTAGCGTATTTGATCGTTTTGAGTGATTTACTCTCGTGTCAAGAAAATAAAAATTTTTGTAGGAAAACTTTACGTAATTTAATTTTTACCGTTAGGTAATTATTTTACGTAATGTCGATTTGATATTTGTGCATTTTATAATTTTTGTGATTTTATGGATGATTTTAAAATTTTTCCAGGTTTGTGGGCCCAAAAATATGTAGTGTGGGCCAGGTGACCTTACTTGGGCCCAGGTAGGTCCCACAAAGTGAAAAAATTTTCTACGCATATAAAAATTTGTCTTATTTAGGCGGAGACGGAGGGGATCTTACTAAACCCGAATCCGAAATAGTTTTAGAAAATTTCTTGTACTGTATTTTATACTGTATTTAATTATCGGATGATAAAAATACAGTAAAAATATTATTTGAAGGATATGAGAATAAATATTATACTGTGTAGTCAACAAAGAGAGCTTGACCTGATTTATACCCTTGGATGAGAATACTTAGTTTGAATATTAACCATTGATTTAATCAAAGGTTAAGAAACAAATTTAATAAAGAAGCCTTGGATAATAACCATTGATTTAATCAATAGTGTGAGAATAAGCTTAGTTAGGAAGGCTTTGATATCAACCATAGATGTAATCAAAGGTGTAGAATTGGTCTTGAAAAATGACAAAGCACCATTTATAACCATTGGATTTAGATTAAATCAAGGTGGAGATTTAATCTTAAAAAGTAACAAAGACCATTTATGACCATTGGATGAAGAATCAATCAATGATGGAGATTTGGTCTTCTAAAGTAAGAAAGACTAATTAGGACCCTTGGATTTAAAATTTGAAGAAGCAATCTTGACCTTAATTTTGGAGACACATCTAAGCGCTTAAATTTAAAGGAGAAAGATCCAATGGCTTTAGATTAAGTCTTCTAACCTACCTAAATCTACCTAAATCCTAACCATTGAATTAATCAATGGCTAGAAATGCTTCAAATGGTGGCAAATAATGAAGACAACTTTATTGAATGCATTATGAAGAGAAGGTGATGGTTTTGGAGTGTTTAGAAGACAAAGAGACAAGCTTTATGTCATTTTTGCATGTTTTGGTCAAGTTAGACATCATAATGGCTTATTTTTGATTTTTGCACTCCAAGGAGAATGCTTGAAGGGGGGGCATGGTTTTGGTGCTGCATGAAGGAGTTTGGAAGACCATAATTGCATGCTTTAGTCATTATTGTCTTCCTTGGTCTTCATTGATTCATTTTCAAGAAGGAAACTTAGAAAATTTTCTCTCCATCTCCTTTCTTCTCTAGGTTTCGGCCAAGCCCTCCAAGAGCACCTTCCATCACTCAAAAATTTCATCCAACTTGATTTTCTAAACCTAAACATCATTCTAAGAACATCTCTAGTTATGAGTTTTTCCAAAATCATTCATCTTGATCTTCAAATTCAAGCTTCAAGTTTCTATCAAAAATCAAAAATTTCATCTTTGTTCTTCAAGAGATATCATTCGGTCAAAACCCCTAAAATCACCATCCAAGCTCTTTTAATTTCATCCAACCTTAGATCTTGAATCTCCATGATATTCTAAGCAACTTTCATGTTGAAAACTTCTTCTAAATCATTCATCTTCAAGGAGTTTCTTCAAGATCAAAGTTATTGGGTTTTTGAGGTGAAGTATAAGGAAACTTCATTTCTTCTCTTTTTCATGATCTAAACCATGTTTGATCCATGGTTCCTCTTAATCAAGCTTGATATGTTAATTAACTTGTGTTTTGTTTTGTATTTGAGAAGCCCTTTGTGGTGAAGGACTTGGAAAAAGAAACAAATCAAGAAGCTTTGGAGGATCTTCAAGAGGTAAGAGGGAGATCCATCTCACCAACCAAGCATGGTGGTGAGAGATGGTATTTTATTTGATGGATGTGGAATCCATGTGAGGATTCATATCCATGGTCATGTAATTAATTTGTGGGTGTTTATGAGCTTTGATTAATTTTCTATGTTTGATATGCTTTGCATGATTTTATAGCTTTGATGATATGCTTCATATGCTATACATGCTTTTATGGCTTTGATGGTATGCTTATATTATTTATGATGAAATATATATATGTATATGCCATGACTTGATGGTGGAAAGGACATTGATTTTTGGCTCCAATAGCCAAGGAAGAGCTACGATTTTGATGCCCTTGATTAGGGTTCATGTTGAAAATTTTCAAGAACAAAAGAATTGATTTTTGAGTACTTAGAACATGGTGGATTTCGAACAAGACACCTCAAAATAGGTGTTCACAAATTAATATTTTCATGAAAGATGAAAAAGGATGATTTGAAGAGTATGGAAAATAAACAAAGGATTTGTTTTTCAAGAGAACAAGAATATGATTTTTGGAGGAATTTTTATTGATTTATTTTGTGTAAAAAGATGCTAAGTGTCTTTCTAAATATGAGTTTTGAATGAAACAGACAAATGTTGATTTTAAGGATTTGCAAAGAAAGTGAAAAAGGATTTGTAAAGAAAGTGAAAAAGGATTTGTAAGGAAAGTAAAAATGAATTTGAACAAATGGGTTTGGTTTTTATGACCATCGTATTTCGGTTTTGAAAACAAAGAATTTTTAATGGTTTTGTTTGTGTAAAACCATATCAATTTAGAAGGAAAATATTTGATGGCTTCAATGGCCAAAGACTCTACGATTTTTGGAGGTTGGAATAATTTTGGTTTTATGAAACGAAGTAATTTTAAAGTGGAAACAAAATGTTTGAACAAAATGTTTTAGTATAAGGATTTTGGAAAGGGAATCAAAGTATTCTATCACTTGAGAAATGAACTTTCATATGAAAATGGAAAAGAAAAGTTACAAGGGTTTGAATCTTAATTTGTTTTGAAAATTTACTAACGTATAACTTATTTTCAAGTTTTGAAATACGTTAGAAAATGTTAAGTTTTGAAACGTTGATTTACATCAATGAAAAAGTGATTTTGTGAATTATATTTTGAAAAAGAATTTCTTGAGTAAAGAACTGTGGAAAAATATTTTCTTGAGTAAGAAAATATATTAAATGAAGTGTAAAGTTATATTATTTTGAGAAAAGTTAAAAAGGAATTTTTAAAGGTCAAGAAATATTTTCTGTAATGAAATTGTGGTGAAAAATTATTTACGTATCTTAAAAATGTGACTTTTAAGTTACGTAATATGGAAAAATATTTCTACACGATTTTAAATACGTTAAAATATCTCTACGCGATTTGAATTACGTTTAAATATTTTACGTAATCTAAATTACTATTGAAAAATCACTACGTGAAAGAAAAACGTTAAAAA
This sequence comes from Ormosia emarginata, assembly GCA_029884605.1. Classification (NCBI taxonomy): domain Eukaryota; kingdom Viridiplantae; phylum Streptophyta; class Magnoliopsida; order Fabales; family Fabaceae; genus Ormosia; species Ormosia emarginata. The sequence continues at coordinate 680,707 of JAQQTP010000073.1, read as the reverse complement.
ATTAGTACGTGTTTTAAAAGTGCAACAGAAGAGTTGCGGTATTTTGAAAACGTAACAAAAATGTTACTGTATTGTGAAAACGTAACATAAGTGTCACGATGTGAAAATATAACAGAAACGTTTCAGAATTTTGAAAACGTAACATAAGTGTTACGATATTTTGAAAACGTAATATAAACATTTTGGAATTGTGAAAACGTAACAGAAACGTTTTGGAATTGTGAAAATGAAACGGAAATATTACGCAATTTTGAAAATACGACGAAAGTGTTTTATAACTATGAAAATGTGATAACATGATTTTTTTTTGTTGAAAATACAGTATAATTTGGTGCATTTTATATGCATTGGAAAGAGATGCTTGTGATTGGATTTGGTGCATTATACATGCATTGGGAAAAAAATATGCGTTGAGGCATATGATACATTGAACAAATGAAATTGAAAAGATTTGGCCCTTTGGGGTTGGACTTGCACGGATATATTCGTGCATTGTATATGGCCTTGTGGTTGAAGAGGAATGAGAATTGATAGTGAACTCTATGATGGATCTTGGGGCGTCGAGTGCGGCGGTAGACCAAGTGGACAACTGGCGAGTACCTTGTGTTACTTGGCGATGCAGTCCGTTGCAACGCATTGACGATACCCGACAAGAACACGATTTTTTTCAACAACTGGAAGATTGTCTTTGGGCTAAGGCTGACAATTGACAGAGCATTCTCCTCGAAATTGTGAAAACCTCCATGGAGTTGTTTTTGAAAAACTGAGTCTTCATGCAATGCATAATCTGACATTTATATCTACATGATATATATATATATATATATATATATATATATATATATATATTAATTGAGGAATATTGGCTATGACAATTGTTTTGAAAACTTGGATGATGATGATGATAATCATGTTGATGGCATTTTTATGATTATTGTGTGATGATAATAATGTTAATAGTATGATGATGATAGTTGATTAATGTTGAGTGCATTATTGAAATTCTGGTATGACATATCTGTATGATATTGCTATTTGTGTTATCTCTGTGCTGCCATGTTGGTATTGGCGTAGGTGATCTCACCTCTTTGTTATGTTGTTTTACTGTGTCTATACTGTTAAAATCAAATAATAGAAGGATCGAGTTGTCTTAGACATAACGGGCAATGAATACTCTGAGATGGGTGACAACAATAAGGAGTGGACATTCAGGACTCGAAGGTGTGCGGTGTTGACAAAGAACAGATGTAGAACAGATGTCTGATGCAACAAGATGGATACACAACAGAATAAGTATGTTAAGTTTTAACGTTAGTGTTGTACCGTGCTATTAAGTAGGACCCGTCATGGGGTTTGCTACTATTAAAAAAAAAGAATCTATTAGTTTATATTTCTCTTTAAATTGTGAAATATTAATTGGTGTCAATATTGCATAATGAATAGTTGAAATATGATTTCCAATATTACCTAATATTTTCAGTAAATTTACGTTTCAGTAAAGAAGAAATTTTAAAACCCACTTTTTATAACTCAAACTTTGTGCGAATTTCTTTTCAGATTATGAGTCGGGAGTCGAAAATGTGATGCCCTAAGGAGAGTGTTACAAACCCAAATCGTAAAGATTTGTCTTTAAGACTAAACGATGCACTTTGAGCTTACCGTACTGCTTTTAAAATATCTTTAGGCATGTCACCCTATCGGTTAGTCTATAGAAAACCTTGTCAATTATCTGTAGAATTGGAGCATAAAGCATTTTGGGTCATTAAAGCTTTTAATTTAAATCTTGATGATGCTTGCAGGTTACACAAATTGCAAATAAATGAACTTGAGGAATTGAAAAATGATACATATGAAAACTCAAAAATATATAAAGATAGAACAAAAGTTTTTCAAGATAATTCAATTTTGAGAAAATCTTTTGAAATTGGTCAAAAAGTTCTGCTTTATAACTCTAGCCTTGACCTATTCCCTGGAAAATTGAGATCTAGGTGGACTGGCCATTTTATTGTCAAACATATGTATCCTTATGGGACCATAGACATTGAGAATCCTAGGAATGGTAATGTGTTTAAGGTCAATGGACAAATCTAATCCTTGTTATGAGAAGAATTTACTCTAACTTTATGGCTTTATTTTTTTTGTAGTTCTTTATCACCTCTGTTAAGTGGCGGATAACGGTACTCTGTGACTCTCAAGTCAGTTTATTTTTCAGTTTTCCATAATAACTGATTCTTTCTCATTTAAAATGGATGTCATGCTCTCAAATTTAAGAAAACATTTTTCATCTCTTCCTCAAAATGCTCTAACAAAAATTTACAAAGCTAGATGTGAAAAATTAAGACTGTTAATGCACAAGGGTATGCCAGAAGATATACGTTGGATAATCAAAGTAAAGGTCCATTTAGCAAATGAGTCTTCAATTTCATTTAACTCATATATGTCAGGTTTCGGTAGAAGTTCGTATTCTAAAAAGAGAAGAGTAAAAAGGTTACAAGTCTGTCACAAATGTGCACAATGGAAATGTAACAAGTGATATCGTTCTTTGGGGATGGTTTCCACCAATAGGAAAGATAAAATATTCCTCATTAAGAATGGATTGAGTAAAGAGTCATTAGATGATATCTTATTGACTCTTGATATGCATTCTTGTGGATATGTGTATCGTGAACTTCTTAACTTGTGAAATCTCTTCAAGGACGAACAAAAACATTATAGTCTTGGGAATCTGACTCTAAAAGACCTTGTTTACAAATTTATAAGAAAATTGGATGGGAAGCTTATCCTTGACTCATAGAAGGCGTTTAAGCCATTTTTTGACATAAAACTAGAGGAAGACGTGAGCCACGACCATGACAACATGTACATATTATCTTCTTCTTCTTCATCTTTTTCACACAAAAAAAGAGAAAAAAGAAAGAAAAAAAGAAGAAGAAAAAGAGGGTGAAACTTCGGTTGTACTTAGTCTTTAATTAGATTAGGAACCTCGGGCGGATGCCCATCCTGTCATAGACTCAAGAGGAGACCTTTGTACGCCGGTATGTCAATAAGGTTTGTGTGTCATGCTATGTAGAGATCCACGTGCTACATTCCCAGTTCTTGGAACTAAGGCTCTGTAGCACTGATTGACAGATAAAAACGTCCCATCTTTACAGTGCACGTGAAACAGTCACTGAGCCATATACTTACTTTAACTAGTAGGCCTCTATGGAGAGTTTTGACTAGTTGCGGTCAAGTACCATCTTCTTAGAATATAGGCCTTTAATTAGGTTTGTAGGAAGATAGACGATTGTTATTCCGTAAGCAGGATGGAAAGGGCTTAAAGGTTTTTATGGCCAGTTTCGACAATCCTTGTGGAGTTCTTATGTTGCACTAGTGACACGTAATTCAAATATATGCCACTACTGCACCTATGACGCGTAATATAAGATACGCCATGAAAACTGTACATAAGGGTATACCATCATTTGTTATTATATTTCTTTTATCTTTGTATGATTTTGTTGTATTTTGGTTTTGGACAAACGATCATTTGAGTAGGGTCCTTCAGGGGTTTCTAGACTTCTTTACCCTGATGGTTTTCTTGAAGTTCAAAAAAAAAAAACAAAGCAAAAAAATTTAAAAAAAATAAAAAAATATTTCTTAATTTCAAACTTTTCTGACAACAGTCAGCCTACCCACATAGGTGCTATCATTACTTTTTCTATTCTTTTCCTATTTAAACACTCTATTTTCTTCACTTTCCTCTAACTCAAAATCATTCAAAGGGAGGGTGAGTATAGAAATGAAAGGGCCTTCTGTTCATAGACTTACAAATATCTGTGTTTTTTGTGGGTCAAGTTATGGGAAGGGTTTTGAGTTTGTAAACGCAACAAGCACTCTAGGTTAACCACTTGCTGCGAGGAATATTCATATAATATATGGGGGATGTAGCATTGGGTTAATAGGGGCTGTATCACTCTATGCACATCTAAGAGGCAGTCGAGTTATAGGTATCATTCTTGGAACTTTAACTCAAAAGAACATCACTGGACATACAATTAGGCAGGAACTTCAAGTATCATCTATGCATGGACGAATGAGGACAATGCTTGAAAACTCTGATGCATTCATTGCCTTACCAGGTGATTTTGGTACTTTGGAAGAAGTTTTTCAAATTGTCTCTTGGGCCCAACTGAACATCCATCATAAACTCATAGGTTTATTGAATGTTAATAATTTCTTTGATCTTTGGTTATATTTTCTTGACTATGCTGTGAAACAGAAATTTATCACACCTTCGACAAGACTACTTCTTATCTCTGCTTCCACTATTGATGAGTTAATTGATAAATTAGAAGCTTTTGTTTATGAACCTGATCCAATAATAGCTCAGATAGATTGGTCAGAAGGAAGCAGTAAGGGAAGCAGTATGAAACGCAAGCCAGATCTGACACTTCATCTATAACTTTTCTTTACCTTTGGTTTTATTTATCGTACTTTATTTTTGTATAAATTTGTGTCAGGTCTCTCTTTTTAATAATTATCACTACAGGTACTATCTTCTATCATTTACTCATTATATTTTAACATTGCGGATAATGTTGTGATCTGGTTAGGGGGGAAGGATAGTTAATCAAAACAAAAATTGAGAAGTATGATATGATTATCAATAACTTACTAAATCAGTTAAGGATGACAGAGTAAAGAGTAATCTTACTCTTGAGATGCATCTTAATTGGAAAAGTATGTTTATTGATATGATTGTCAGAAATCTACTCATAGTAAAACCAATTAAGGATGGCAAAGTAAAGAGTAAATTTTTCCCTAGAGGTGATTTTACTCTTGAGACGCATCTTAGTTGAGGAAGTAATTATTTTGTGTAGAAGTAGCAAATGGATTCTTGGATCATAGCATAAATTATCTTTATTCTTAAAAATCACATGCTTGGATATGAATGTTGAATTGGTGGAGTGAGAATGATAGAAATATGCTTTGTGAGATTTTGAGCCTATTGATGAATGAATTGAACATTTGTATTATTCTCTTCTTTCTTGTGTGATTTTCATCCATGGAATTGTTACTCTAGAACTTGCTTTAATTCTTTTTTAGGCTACATTTTCACATGCATACATAAACATTATTGAGGTATTTTTCTTGAAATAGCTACTTTAACTAAATAGCTAACCTTGCATATTTTTCTTTGCTTAACCCTGTTGAACTTATTTGATCATTCCTTATTTCTAGCTCATTATGTGCCTTAAATGAAAAAATGTGTTCTTACCCAACCTTAGGGAGTAAGAGAACATTAGCTTTGTCATTGGATGAGTTCTTGAACAAGTGTGAGGGTGTGTGTGCAAAATGGTTGGTGAAAAAGGAAAGAGTGGTTAATTAAAAATGTGTATATTTATATTTAAAAAAATGTGTAAAGAAAGGCCAACAAGGCAAAAAGGGAAGTAAAACGAATATGTAAAGGGAATTTGTATTAGGTGGAGTTGGGATGAACTTTCATGCTTGTTAATTGAACTTAGCTCTCACGCCTTTTTATTCTCTTTGGTTTTTAACTTGTCAAATTTATATTACCACCCTCCTTTACCTTGTCCCATTACAACCTTGAATAAAGTCCTTATGATTTGTGTGTGCATGTGTTCTGAGTAGTGGAGAAGTAGAAGATAAGTAAGCTTATGGTAATGCAATTTTTCATGGGTTAAATTGAGTGAAATACCTTTTTTTTAACACTTGAAGGATTGCGAGTGAATCTTGTGAGGATCTATCATTCTTGATTCATTCTTTTTAACTGAAGTTTCCTTACTTGTTGGTTTGAGATGTGAAGAAATGTTACCTCATTAATGCTTTGATCCTTTGAATCTCTGGTTGGTCTTCTTGATTCATTGAGTCTTTTAGAGTTTTTAGCTTTTGAGTCTGTGTCATTTTTCATTGTTCCCTAAATTTTTGTCTTATGTGTTTTGCCCAGCAACCAGAGATTCAAAGGATCAAAGCATTAATAAGGTAACATTTCTTCACATCTCAAACCAACAAGCAAGGAATAATGATTCATTGAGTCTTTTAGAGTTTTTAGCTTTTGAGTCTGTGCCGTTTTTCATTGTTCCCTAGTTTTTTTTCTTATGGGTTTTGCCCGGGAGTGCAAAAGTTAAGTGTGGAAGAATTTGATAGCAATATATTTTATTCATTTTATAATCCTCTCACTAGGCTTCTTAAGGTTCAATTAGGCTTAATTAAGTTAGTTTTGTCACATTTTATAATATTGAGCTTAATTGGATCATTGAAGAAATTATTGCTTTAATTGGCCTTAATTTGACTAATTGCATCTTGCTGTAAACTAGCTATAATTTGAGTTACAAATATTGTAATGATGTGATTTTAGTCTTGTAGGAAAGCTAAAGCAATTCTCTACAACTTTCATGAGACCTCAAGAGCTTAAACACACGTTTGGATAACTCAAATTGGAGTTGAAGCAAGAATTAGAGTATTGATCTTGATAGTTTGACCTATGTGCACTCATTGGGCTATAGCTCGGGCTATATAAGTGACAATAGGCTGAAATTTTGATAGTGGAAGGTTAAGACCTATATCTACAACTTTCATGAGAGCACAAGAGCCGGTTCGGATGACTTAGAGGTCATATTTGGCTTGGAAGTTAGAATAGAGGAGTTGTAGTTGGGCCTGAGCAGTGTGTAGTGATTGATTCATATCTCTGGCTGTAGGTGGTGTAATGAGCTGAGTGTTTACCATAAAATATTTAAGACTCGTATCTACAACTTTCATGAAGACCATTCTACCCAATTCTGATGGCATCCATTAGATAAGCACCGAATCATTTGGTGCTAGTTGGAGACAAGGATCAAAATAATTTTTCATTCATCATCATCATCAAACAACTCATTTGGCATTTTCTCATCATCATCAAACAACTCCATTGTCATTTTATTCTCCTTAAGCTCTATAAAAGGAAGCATTGACTGATCATTTTGATCATCTTGGCTTAGAGATCAAGATTATGCTATTATGTTATTTGGTTCTCTTGTTATAGTTTTCTTTGTTCTAAAATGAAGCTATGTTCATCTTTTTCTTCTTATCTCTTTCTTTCTTCTTTTTTATAAGTAACTAATTTTCATTTTGCTTAGGTAAAAGGGTGAAGCTTTTGGTAATAAATTAAGGTTTGATTAATTTCTTTCTTGTGCTTAAATGATGTATTATCAAGTGGTCATCATATGTATTGTATTTTGTTTCTAATCAATTTAGAAACTGTCATTGTAAAGTGGAGATCTTGACCCATTGTAGACAAGAGGTTGGCACAATGAATTCTTGAGCCCATTTATACATGTTGGTATTAGTGGATAATTAAAGGAATCATAATATAATTACATATATAAACTTAAATGAACTTTGAATGTTGTATTTTCCTATTGAAACCTCCATTATGTGTGAATTACATTTGAATTATAAAAAGAAATAATATTGTCTTTAATTTATTAGCAAGAGTGGATCTCTTAAGCCAAGTAAATCTTTTTTTCATTTGTGAACAACCTTTATTACCTTTATTGTTGTCACAAATGTTTTCCTTACCTCAAATAATTTTTCTTCATCAATTCCCTGTGGATCGACCTCGGACTCCCAAGAATTTATTACTTGAAACAACCTGCACTTGGGTTTGCAACTTATAATTACCATCACCTCCTCCCACCAATGTTAAGGGAGTAAGAAGTTTCCTCGGGCATGTTGGGTTCTATAGTAATCTAAGTCGAAGATCTGTGCATGCTCTTTTGCTACAAGACGGGCTTTGAGACAATCAATTTTACCATCCTGATCTATTTTGACTATATAGATCTATTGACAGCTAATAACAGATTTCCCTAAAGGAAAAGTAACCAGTTCCTAAGTACCACTGTTGTGAAGCGCACTCATTTCATCAACTATTGCTTGTCTCAATTTGAGATGGGAAATGGCGTTACCTGGAGATTTAGGAATGGAAACAGAAGACAAGGAAGAAAGACAAGCAAAGTGCAAGGAAGACAGGCAGTGATAACTCAAAGTAATATATTGACGAAAATGATTATGAGTAGATCGGATACCTTTTTGCACGGCAATGGGAAGATCATAGTTGTCTGGCAGTGTTGGAGCTGGTCATGGAGTTGGTTTCGGGGAAGAGTCTGCAATGACGTCAACAATAGTATTTGGAGGACAGACATGGGGCACTAGAGGGTGTGGTCGGTGATGTTAGGTGTGGGAGAAGCAGTCAGTGGTGCTGAGGACCTGTATGGGTAGTGGTTGGGGCGGATTAGACTCGATAGTGACAGGGACAAAAGGAATTGGAAAGACCACAAATGCTTAGGAAGAATGTCATGAGAAGCCATAAATGTCTGAAATTGATGAGATAAGTATTCATAGGAATTATTAATGCGTAGAGTATGAATAGGAACACCAAACTGAGTTTTAATTTCTTGTTAAAACTTTTGAAATGTGGAAAATAACTTAGACCTATTTTGCATTAAAAATAATTAAATACGCCGAGAGTAATCATCAATAAAGGTAACAAAGTAATTTGATCCTAAAGTAAAAATAGTTCGACTAGGACCCCTATACATCAGAATGAACTAAGGCAAAAGAAGATGCAACGCAAGTACCGAAATGATCAGGAAACGGACTATAAATGTGTTTCCCTAACTGACACGAATTACAAGGAAGACTCAATAACTTAGAAAGGCTCAGCACCATTCTCTGTAGTTTGGGAAGGCTAGGATGACCTAACTGAGTATGGATGGTAAAAAGGGAATCTATGGCAGAGCAAACACGAGAAGGGTTGAAAAGCTGGTAAAGGCCATTAGACTCAAATCCGGTGCCAATCATCCGTCCCGAACTCTGGTCTTGCAAAAGAACAAAATCTTTAGTGAAAGTAATGTAACAATCAAGAGAACGGGTTAAACGACTAATGGAAAGTATGTTAAATGGACACCCAGGGATATAAAGAAATGAATCAACAGTGAGGGAATGGAGGGGATTAGGAGTGTCAATCCCTTGAGATTGCATCTAGGAACCATTAGCTGAAGTAACCATAGGCAAATAATCAGAAGTAAAGAGTTGAGATAACAATGTTGTATTACCATAAATGTGGTTGGATGCACTAGAATCAAGAACCCAAGGGGCAAGGGATGGTGACTGAGAGAGATAAGCATAGGAATTACCGGTGTGTGCAATAGAAACAATGGAACTAGAAAACTGACGTTACTCAAATCACTTCAGCAAATGTGCTTAATTAGTCAGAGAGGCTCTAGGTGGTTTAGAAGGCTCAGGAGTGTCTGGTTGAGTAGTCTGTGCAACATTAGCAGTACGGGGAGAATGACTATGTAAAGTCTAACATTTATCAATGGTGTCACCTAAGCGATGACAATGATCTCATTTCAGATGAGGTATGGAACTTAAGTGACCCCTATGGGAATGGCCATGACTGTTGGTCTGGAAGACAAGGCATTCTGAAATTATTGCATAATCAGTACACTAAAATCAAACACCACCAACCAAAAAAAAATGTGTTACTAATTACTATCAGGGATATACTAATAGATTAAGTTGAAAAACAAACTTCTGAATTCAAAACAACAGAGAAAGGTATAAAGTTTAGTGGATATAGATTGGCATCTAAATGTACTCTAAAATGATATGATGAAAATATAAAATACAAAAAAAGGATATCTGACCAATTTTGCAAAGGATACAGAGCATTGAGCAAGAAGGCAATAGTCCCACACTCCCTAGCAGACAGTGTCACAGTGGGATACAATGTAATGCAAGGAGCAAATGAGATGTTAGGCAGCCTAAATGTGTAAAAGGCCTAATAGCCAAAACATGGACTAAGTATTTTAAGCAAGCAGTTGTATCAGACTCACACTTGTTGAATTAGCAACTACCTATAAGAATGAAAGATATGAAGAATGAGTTAGTAATTGATTAAGTTTGATACGGCAACACACTCAGACCCCTAAAGAACAATTTTTATTCATAACCATGTGCTAGCTGTGCATGCAGAACTCAATGATGCAGTCTATTATTAATCCCTAAATCAATTGTATACCCATACTAATTGTAACATATATACCACTTGATTCCAATGAACAATGATGCACAAAAAAACTCAAGAAAACTCAAACCAGAATTATCACACAAACCTTTCATCAAGCAAGTAGTGTGCACCAAAGAATACATCTAACTATCCAAGAATTTTCTAACCCATTATGTAATCTCAATCACAGTTTATAATAAATTCATTCAACCCATTCTGTAAGCATGAAAACATAAAGGAAGAACAGAGAATAAAAAACTAGATTACCCCTGATTGTTCTCGTGATTAAGAATAACTGAGAATCACCTCACACGGCTTTGTTCCTCTTCTATTCTAACTCCAATTTTCACAATCATTTTTTCCTTCCTGAAACCCTTTCGCCCCTATCTTATCCTCTCTGTCAAACTCAATGTTCTTCACTCTTTGTAGATCTTCGTTTTCTCCGTTCCAACCTCATGACCGAACCCAACTTTGCTCTTTTATAGAAAAATAAAACCACAATCTCTGCTTTGCTAACTTAACATATATTCATGTCCCAACCCTCAATAATATTATTATCAATCAAAAACTCTATCAATCTATAATCAAAACCCATTGCTCTTCAACCCTACCAAAAGTGAAAACTATTCATTACTGAGTTCACGAAACTCTTTCTTATCTCCAATCAAAACTCACATCACAATGGAACTTAGGAAAAATTGAAGAAAATTGGAGAAAAATAGATTCAGAGAAAGTTAGAGAAAAATAAATTCAAAGAATGGGTGGAGAAAATCGAACCTGAGAAATTCTTGGACGCTTACTTTGGTCGCATACTAAAGAATTTTCTTTTGCCTCTCCACGATGCCACAGAGCCCACCCATAGAAAAACTTCTCAAGGCTTTTGTTTTTGTGAGTGAGATGGATAGGGACAGAAGGAGCAGTCTGGGGGTGAGAAGTGGGGGAAACAATGAGCGGAGAGGGTAACGGACAAAGGGAGAGAATAAGGAGAGAAGAGGGGGAAATTTGAGAGGGAGAGAGGGAATTTGAGAAATGAGATGAAAAATGAAAGAATTTCTTTTTTTTTTAATAAAAGCTGATGTGACAAATGGTGTTAAAATGGGTGTTTTATTGTTTGCGGTGGGATAATCGGCATTGAATTTGAATTGGGCAACAAAATTGTTTGAGTGTCACAAATAAGATAAAAAGATTTTTATTATTTTTTATTATTTAAACCTTTAAAAGACTTAATTAAATATTTATTTCTTATGACGCGATTATAATTGAGTGATAATCGTACATTAAGGCAATTACCTTAAGAAAAGTTACACAAAAAGGAAAAAAGAACATGGAAGGAATGTCAAACTCGACGAATGCCCAATTCAACTTCTAATTCCTCAGCGTTGCTAGATTTAGATGATGAAAACCCGTAAGGGAACAAAAAACAAGTGCCACTTAAACCTTATGTGCCTCTAATGTCCTTTTCACAGAGTCTGAGGTAAAATAAAGACATAAGAATTTCCTTAAATTTTTTTGATGTGTTTAAAAAATTTTACATTAACATTCCTTTTATCGAAGCTTTAGCACAAATGCTAAATTATGTCAAATTCTTGAAGGAAATTTTGCATAAGAAAAAAAAATTGGAAGATCATGAGACAATGATGTTATTTGAGAAGTGCAGTGTCATCATTGAAAACAAAATTGCCTCTAAAGTTAAAGGGTCCAAGGAGTTTTGTTATTCCTTGCTCTATTTGTAGTTCATATTTTAAAAATGTTTTATGTGATCTAGGAGCTAGCATAAATTTAATGTCTTTTTCTATTTTTAAAAAACTTGGTCTTGGTGAAGCAAAAGCTATCACGATATCTCTTCAACTAGCAAACGGCTCTATTAAGTGACTAAGAAGAGTTATTGAAGATGTGGTGGTCAAAGTTGATACATTTAATTTTACTGTTGATTTTATTATTTTGGATGTGAATGAAAATTATGCAGCTCCTTAATTTTAGGAACAACTTTGATTGATGTGGAGTAAGGGAAGTTAATTTTGAGTTGGCAATGAACAAATTATTTTTTATATGTATAAATATGTGAAACATCCATCTAACACCACTTTTTGTTCTCGAGTTGATATCATTAATGATTGTCGTAATTTTCAGGTTGACTCACAATAAAAAAACAACTAAGGATGAGAAATTCATGCAAGAAAATCGTGTATTGTCGGTGGATATGACCGTTAGTAATAAATCGAAATCCGCCGAAACTTTTTTCAGCAAAAAATCTGCTGGAAATTTCTAGCAGATAAAATCCAGCGATATATCCACCGGTAAATTTCTAGCTAATATACTGCCAAAAAAATAAGCCTTAATTTTTAAAATTTTTCCAGTAGATAAATCTGCAGGAAACTAAAATAATTTTTTTAAAAAAAACAGAGAGATGTAGCTGAAGTTGAAGGAAGGATGCTCACAACATCTACATCTTTACAATGATCAGAACTGTTATCATCTGTAACAGATATGTCTCATATAAGTAAGCTTGTTAACATCAAAATAGGAAAGACCTGCCATTGTATTATAAGAACACATACATGCATGACAACATATATATCCCATACAAGTAAGCTTGTTAATATCAAAATAGGAAAGACCTGCCATTGTATTATAAGAACACATACATGCATGACATTTACAATCTAGGAGTATAAACTAATGAAATTGCATCCGAATTTGAAGCAAAAAAATGTCTTCAAATGAAAGAAAGATAGACTCCGGGGTCAACCAGTAGTTTACCATATCTTATTGAAATGCCAAGTACATTATATAGCAAAGAAGGTTTTGTTTCCTTTTCTTCATTTTTCTTCACCTCTTTTATGTCAAAAGTACTGAAATTAATGCATCATAAGAGATGATACAACAATGGTGAAGGAGAAATCACCACACTCAGTCAAGTCATACACTTGACAAATGCAACACCTTTCATATTTTTACCATTTTAGAATTCATGGGCAGCATTGTTTTTCCACAACAAAACCAGAACAGTCACGTGACCAAGCAAACCTGATTCATCTGTTTCAGAATTTTAAGATTGCATATGGTGAAAGTAGAATCAAGGTCCTCCCCTTGTTTCTTCTTCCATTTCTTCAATTTTCCAGGTGACAATCCCCCATCACCATTTAAAATCCAAGTTCCCATAAAATCAACTTTTGCATCATAAAGGAAAATCCAAGGAACCAAATTAACATATCAAAAGAAGACTAAAACAAACACATTTAACAGTGACACTTGGACTCATAATATATAAAACACTGGGAAGAGTGAACGCTAAAAATGAATAAATGAAGAAAAAACAGAAAATGGGGTGGGAAAGCAAATGCAAGATATAGTAGTACCTGAGCCATTTCAATCCTTTCGTAATTGATAAATGGGATTCAGAGTGAATGAGGGGACTAAAAGTGAATGAGAGAGAGGATGAGGAAATGAGGAGGGGAAGGGGGGACTGAGATAGCAGTACCTGAGGCGTTTTAATCCTCTCACTGATATCTTTTTGGGTGGATTTTTTAAACTTTTCGACGGAATTTCCACCGGAAAAAAGCTTGCTTTGGGCAACTAAAAATTTTCTAGCAAATAATCCGCTACAAATTAAAATAATATTTTTTATAGAAAATTTTACTTTATTTTAAAAAAAAATCTGGCGGATAATTCCACTGAAAATTTTGGACAACTAAAACATTTTTAGCAAATACTCCACCGAAAATATTTAAATTCTTTTTTAAAATATCAAAAATAAGAAATTGGCACCATCAATAATTATTTTTAAAAAAAAATTAAAAAATTTTCCCATAAGATTTTCAGCAGATAATCCACCAAAACTTATTTAAATTATGAACTTTTTTTTTTACGGATTGAATCGCCAGAAAATATTTCCAACAAATTTGGTTGCTAAAAATGCAATAATTTATGGACAACACAAATCCACTGGAATTATATGGTGACAATACGTAAATTTCTTGCAGTGATTGTGCAATAGAGAAAAGATAATATCATTAGAGGTTACTTCATTCCTAGATAGAAATGGGCCAAAATTTGAAGTTTTAGGACTACAAGAAACTTGGCTTTTAGTGACAGATTTTCCAGCCATTCCTGCCACCGTGACATCCTCCTCCTTACCACCCATCCCAAACTGCGACTATCACTCCTACTACCTCGCATCACCATGTTCATTGTTAGTTCCCACTGTGGTGGTGCTTGCGAAGCCTACATGAGCTCCAAGTTGTCACATCTCTAAACATGGGCGTGGACATGGTGCATGGAAATGGTGGACGTGGTGCACGAAAGACATGGATGTGGTGTATGGGAAATGTGGGTGCATTGCATAGAACCGGTATGTTATTTTTGTTTATTTTTTATTTGAATGTGATATTTTTTTATAATATGTATATCTATGCATGTATGTAAATGGTGTTTATATTTTGAATATGTATTTATGTGTATATTTGAATGTATATTTATATATATAGTATATTGGTATTTGTTAGTGTTTGTGTGCTAATATGATAGATGATAGATATTATGATGTTATAGAATTTGAATGATAACATTACATTGTATAAGACTAATACTACTTTATAATATAATAATAATAATAATAATAATAATAATAATAATAATAATAATATAGTATTATGTGCTAATTTTAAAATTAAAAAATTGCGACAAAAATAGTAATAAGAAAAATGATTTTTTAAAATTTTAAGTGAAGAGGTTGATAAATTATTTAATTTTAATTTATTAATTTACATATTAAATTAAAATAATTATTAATTAATATCAATATGAATAAAATTAATAAAATATAATATGAATTAAAAGAAAGTAAAAATATAAACTATATATATAATTATATAAATAAATAATTAACTAATTACATGAGAATGATAAATTACAAAAATATGCACCCAACTGTCAAACGTATGATGTATACACATAGGTTGGAGACACGAGGCAATGTGTCAAATCTTGTAACCGAATGATGGCTTCAAACTAAGAGGAATGCCAAATATATAAGAGACATCAGTTACAGAGCTTCAAATTATGTAAAATGAAGATTTAAATTTAATTAAATATAAAAACTATAATTATAATAAAAAATATAATATAATATGAAATTATATAAAGTGGAAATTTGAACTATATCAATAATTAAATAATTAATTAATTGAATAAGAAGTAGTATGGCAGATCTTGCAAACGAATGATAACTTCAAACTACAAAGAGGAATGATGAATATATAAGATGCCTTGATTACGGATATACGAATCGCATAATATAGTAATATGTTAGTGTTATTAACGCTTATTTGCATACGTGTTGTTGCATTTGAATTGTTGAAATAATTAATGTTCTAATGAATTAGGAAGCTCTTAACCTTAAATTATATGATATTAGTTTTGAATTGATAGGTTAAGTGGCTTTGAGCAGTCCGAGATTTGACTGCTAAAGTAATTTATCTTTTGTCATCTACTGATAGTGAAAATGATGACTCTAGTGATAAAATTATCATGTGATAAATGTGACAGAAAGTTTGAGTGGTGACACGAGTCCACCTCTTATGATAATGAGCAGAAGACTAGGTAAGGTGATGTAAGAAAAAAAGAAGAAAAACATTGCGGATTAAAAAAAAATAAACTTGAATGTTTTGTGAAGTAGATTTTCTGACGGACACAAGTCGCATGGTGGAATAATTAGGGAACAAGAAAAAAATTGAAAGTTAATGAAATTTATATAAAGAGTGATTTCAACAATAAAAATGACGTTATACAAGAATCTCGTGAACAGAAAATACCCGATAAAAAATTTAGAGCTCGACATCATTAGTATTTAGAAAGTTGAATGGGTTATGCCTAGATTATTGCCCTTGCTGGTGATACTAGAAGCGTATGTCTCCTTGCACTCATCTATCGAGTTTTAGGGAATGGTTGAAAGAAAAATAATTTCAATGATATTTGGCTGAAATTGGGATTAGAGTTTTGATAGTGATTATGATGACAAGTCGAGTAGATGTATTTTTCTTATTACATGTAATACAATTGGAACTCACGGGAAGACTATCTATATTTAATGAATGAGTTTAGGAACTAGGAGTGCCAGTATCAGGAAAAGTAAAATTTCTTTTGATATTTAATAAATTGCTTTTACTCGTGTTAAAAGATTTTCATATTAGATCTCTCCTAGGGATTTAGGATAGAAATGCTGGCAATTATTCAAGAAGTACTTTCCTTTTTTAAGTAATGTTCCTTACAAAATACATAAATCATCATCCATGCCTTTAACAGTTAAATAATTTAATTTTCTTAATATTCTCGCATTTTTTATTACACATGATGATAGCTACATCGTACAGTTCAACCTATATGTATTCTCCAATCTAGAGATCTCTTTGGATTAGAGAAGTTGTATAGTTCATATCTATGGATTAGAGAATGCATATGAGTTAACTTCTGTAAGATTTAGCTATCATGACTGTTTGGAAGAGCTTATGTAAGTATATTAATAAAATTTATATATTTAACAATTGACGACAATGATGATGATTGATATATTTCACAATAAACATTGCTTTTGAAAAAAATTGTACTTCTCAAATTGTAGCCAAATTGGTATCCTAACTCATCAAGAAAGAAATCAACACAATTTTTTTAAACTCATACTAGCATGATCAATTCAAGAACTAAAAAAATGGTTTTTTTTCTTTTTTTTACTGATACTCCTAGTTTCTAGACTAATTCGTTAAATTTAGGTAGTTTTTCCTTCAGTTCATATTGTATTACGTGTAATAAGAGAAATATATATACTTTTACTTGTCATTATCATCACTCTCAAAATTCTAATTTTTCTCTCGTCTACATTCCC
Source organism: Ormosia emarginata (assembly GCA_029884605.1). Classification (NCBI taxonomy): domain Eukaryota; kingdom Viridiplantae; phylum Streptophyta; class Magnoliopsida; order Fabales; family Fabaceae; genus Ormosia; species Ormosia emarginata. The sequence goes on along the minus strand of JAQQTP010000073.1, from coordinate 663,773 downwards.
TTATGATTAATTTTTTTCTTATACTTTTTAAAAATCACTACATGAATGGAAGCAGACATATACTTTATGTGCCACTTGCAAGGGTAATGGTCATGGAGCAGCCCTCTAAATTATCCTAATTCTAATAATGTTGAGCATACAATATTATCTGGATATTCATCTCCATGATACTTTGGTATAAAGTTATTTTCATTTGTATCATCATTCTTGACAAAAAATTTCATTTGTTTTTGGTTTCTTTCTTATTCTCCTGTCTTTCCATTGGGGGGCATCTATTCGCCATAAAAACCGCTTCATAAAATTATGTAAATTCATTATTATAATCCGCAATGTTTTTCTCATTCCTTTTTTATATCTCATTATCTAGTCTTTTTCTCATCATCATAAGAGGTGGAACTGTTTCCACTTCGTAAACTTTTGATCATATCAACCACCTAAAAATGTTATTATTAGAGTCATCTTCGTCACTATCAATGAAAGACGAAAGATGAGTAGAGCATTCAAATCTCGAATTGCTCAGAGTCACTTATAAAGTGATTTTGGCAGATTTCGGAAGATTTTTCGCGCTAGAAAAAAATTATAGAAACATGACATTTTCGGTAGAATTTTCGTTGAAAAATGTTGACCTTTGACAAGTAATCTTTTTTCTTTCTGGCTGCCAAATCTGCCATTATTTTCGTCAGATTCGGATGGATTTTTGTTTTCGACAAGCATTTTTTCAGGGAATCATAATCCATTGGAAAAGTTGCTAGAAATTCAAATTTTCACAGGATATGGCCAATGATAATCTTTGAATTTCTTACAGTGTAGGACCAAGCACTACTCAACTAAAACCTTCTATTGAAGAACCCCTTAAATTTGAGCTTAATCTTTTGCCATCATATTTAAAATATGCGCATTCAAATGGAGAGTCTTCTTTGACAGGTGCAACAAAGTGAAAATCGTTTGAGGTTTTGGGAGCAAATAAGAAAACATTGGGGTGGACTATGGAGGGCATTGAGGTGAAAAATCCACCAAAAGATGACAAAATGTCACCTTTACAGTTCAAAATCATTATAAAATCTAGCTATAGACTATAAACAAAGCGCTTGTTAGGAGGCAAATCAAATTTCTTTCATTCTTTCTTTAATCTTCCATTAGTTTTTTGTTTCTTTTAAGATTTAGTTTGGTTTATTTCTTTTATGTGGCATCTTCTAGGCTTGATTTTGACATTTGGAGTAATGGATTAATTTAAGTAAATATGTGCTTCAAAGGGAAGTATCCGTAACCTTTTTAATTTTTTTCTTACAAATTCCTATAAGTGGAGTTATTGTATTGTTTGTTGACATTGAGGACAATGTCAATTTTAAGTTTGGGAGTGTAACATCTTCATTCTTGCATTTTTGTTTTTATTTTTTAGTCAATTTTATTTGCTTTATTTTTCATTTCTAATTAGTGTTCATTGAGTCGGCTTAAGTGCCTAAATGAGTTCAGAGCCTTTGTAGGATATTTAAATAGTGTCGACCAACAAAAAAAAATTAAATTTAAAAAATAAACAAAAAAGTTAGTTTGTTTCTTTTTCAAAAGTCAAACCCCTTTGAGAAAAAATTGCATTGATAAAAGATTAAAAAAAAGCTAATAGAGGTTTGATGAGTAAATATCTTTGAAATGTGTGAGCGGATGAAAATTCATAATTGTTATTTATATTCACTTAATGCATATTATCAACTTTAGCTTGTGATTATAAAATTTGTTTCATTAGATATATAAGTTTTTGAGTTTGCATATGTGTATGACGTGATATCTTATTTGTCTCCCTAGTCTTTAGATAACTATTCTACTCTTTTCAAAGTGAAGTTATAGGAAGCACTAAGCTAAAAAAATTTAGGTAACTAAAGAAAAGTGAAAGACAAAGGAAATTATATGATCCATCCAAGTGTATAAAAGAAAATAAGTTTGAGGGTGGTGAAAATTAAAATGTATGGAATGAAAAGCAAAGAGTGTAGGTTGGGCGAGGATAAGAGTATCTTGATGTGGGAATTAGGTGCACTGTCAAAAGTTTGAATCCTTAACAAGAGATCTTAATGTGTGAAAAAGGTGCACAGTTACAAGTTCGAGCATTGCAAAGTCCTTGTCCCTATTGCAAAAAAAAAAATGAGTGAGGAGAAAATCTCAAATTGAAAGCCTAATGATCTTTAGCATGATGTGGACTTAAATTAGTAAAATATTGAGTAGTAGTTATAACTATTTGACTTGGGGGTGTTTATGTGTTGTTAAATATGAATGTGTTCTTTAAGAGAGTAAGTAAGTCTATAGGATTTGTTTTTAAAAGTTAGTTTGATTTGATGATTTATGATAATAACTTAATTTTTATATTTTTTTATAAAAAATAGATATTGTAATATTTTATTATATTTGATTTTAATGACTTTGTAATATTATTAATCTATTTATTTAAAATATTATTAATTTAATTATTTTGATAAATTTTAAAAATAAATAATTAATTTGAATAAAAGATGATAAAGTTCAAATTGCAAAATCCAATCCAATTTGAATATTGAAGAAGTGAGCATATGAATATATGACACAAGCACTTGTCATGAACTAAGTGGGGTCGTGATTACATCAACAATTAAAGGAAAAAAAAAACTGAAAGAAGGAAGTGAGCAGCTCACGTGGAGGGAAAAATATCTAAAGATAAAAATTGAATATAGAAGTAAAAGTTGGGTCCCACTGTAAAATAAGAATACAAGAAGAAATTGAAGTGTGTGATACACAAAAGGCCAAGGAAGAGCTAGGCCCACCTGCAAAGAAGAGAAAAGCCCAAGGTTACAATTTGCTTAGTGAAACGTACACAAATTGGAGAGAATGAGGCGGTGCAGCAAGTTATAAATTGGAGTACGTACGGCGCCGCAGGGAGGAGGGAACAGAGAGCAGCGTGAAAAAATTGCAGAGAAGAAGAAAAGGGGAATCAATAGAGAATATTAGCGAAATAATTTTATTATATTTTAATTTTTTATATTTTATTAAATTTTTATATTAAAAGATAATAAAATTTTAATTATTTTGATATTATTATATTGAGTTATTTTTATTTAATTTTAAGATTTAATATTTATTAATTTTATTTTCTTATCGATTATATGAATAAAATTTTAAATAAGTTTAGACATATTTTTTTTATATTTTGTAATTTATTTGAGTATTAGTGGTAATTGTTATATATAAATTGTGATTTTTTATTAAGAATACATTTAATGATTTATAATTTATTATTAATTAAGAAAATTTTATCATACACTTAATTATTATTTTTAGTGCTTCATTGATAGATTTTCTGTGAGTACATGCTTTGTCGTTAAATGTTCATGAGATAAATTATTTGGATATAATAATTTGACATAATTAATATTAAAATTAATCATAATAAATTCTGAACCTTAGTCATCTTGCATCTGGTTAAAAACTAAATTTATTTATTTGTTTTCTTTTAATTTGATTTTTGTTTTAGTTATTTATTTAATTTATTTTTTGTATTTTTAGCTCATCAATTTGTGCGATTAGATTAGGAATGATTTTTCAACACTTAAAATTAAGTTTAAGTCTTTGTGTGATCGACATCTTACTTGTTCAACTGTACTTCAGTATAGCTCGTGTACTTCAGATTATTTAAGGGCTTTTAAAAAAAGTCACAATAAGTTTTTGGCATCGTTGTCAGGGATTTAGTTAGTTAAAGATAAGTATTTGGTTAAGTATTTGTAAAAAATTTCTCTTCTACTAGTTGATTTTTATAATTTATTTTTCTTATTTGTCTAATCTTATTTTTTATTTTTTTTAAATTTAATTATTTTATTTTTTAATTTTATTTTTTGTTATTTGAGCATTGCATGATAATTTGGGTTTATGATCATACACTTAGATTCGTGAGAGTTGATATAGAATCCATAATAGAAATGAATGTGACTGTGCAAGGAGTTCATGTCGAAAACATAGTAGAGACAGATGTGGTTGTGCAAGGAGATGATGTTAGACTACTTAAGGAATCATTTTGCCCAATATCTATAAATCCACCATCATGCAATATTTTACCTGATACTACTACTACCTATTTTGATATTAAATTTCAAGTTATCAATCTGCTTTTAATTTTCCGTGGCTTATATAGGAAAGACTCATACTTACATGTCAAGGATTTTTTAGAAATTTGTGAAACATTTAATTTTCAATTTTTTTTTTGCAGAATCTATGTGTTTGCATCTCTTACCTTTTTCATTGAAAGATAAAACAAAAACTTGGTTTAATTATTTATCTTCTTACTCTATTACGCCATGGAAAATGTTGAGCCAAAAGTTTTTATCTAAATTTTTTTCCATGTCCAAAACAAATTCTTTAAAAGTTGGGAGAGGTTTAAAGATTTACTTGTGAGGTGCCCTCACCATGGTATATCTAGTCTATTCCTAATCCCAAAGGATAATATGTAGTTCATGAGATATCTAGCTCTAATAGGAAAAATGAGTAGGTTCAATCTATCACCATCCTTAGGTCTGAGAAGCAAATAGATAATCATGTTGTAGAACCTATGAAGGATAATATGAAGTTAGAAGCTAGTAGTTCTAGGGATAAGAATAACTTAGATAAGGATAATATACCGTTAAAGCTTAATGTATCTACTCCTAAAGTTATGGAGCCTGAAGTTAAGGAGTATGTGCCTAGGACCCCTTTTCCTCGTAGATTAGTAAACCCAAAGAACACTATGCAGTCAAGTGATATTCTAGAGATTTTTAAACAGGTGCAAATTAACTTTCCTTTTCTTGATACTATTAGACAGGTGTCTGTGTATGCTAAATTATTGAAGGATCTTCTCACTATGAAGAGGAAGTCTAAAGTTCCCAAGAAGGCCTTTTTGAAAGAGAATGTAAGTTCTGTGATTCTCATAAAATATCATGTTAAGTATAAAGATCTTGGATCACCTACTTTTGCTTGTAAAATTAGGGATCATCATATTGAGAAGACTTTACTAGATCTAGGTGTAAGTGTTAATTTATTGTCTTATTCTGTTTACTTGCAATTAGATTTAGGGGTTATGAAACCAACTAAGATTACTTTCCAATTAGCTGATAGATTTGTCAAATATCCTAAGGGAATTGTTGAGGATGTGTTGATAAAAATTGAGAATTTATACTTTCTTGTTCATTCTATTGTGCTTGATACTGAGCCTATTTGTGATCCCTATCCTAAATTTCATGCTATTTTGGGTCGTTCATTTCTTACTACATCTAATGCATTAACTAATTATATGAGTGGTGTGATGAAACTATCATTTCGGAACATGACTATTGATCTTAATATTTCTCATATTAGTAAATAGATGCCTGAAGATAATGATAATGAGATGCTTGAATTGAATTTGATTGATAGTTTGGTTCATGACTCATTTATGTAGTCTAGTTGTGATGATCCATTATTGGCATGCTTGAATCATGTTAATACTGATGATGGTCACATCATATCTAAAGATAACATTGAGGTTGATAAGACTAAATTTGATTTGATTTTTGACATTCATCCCCCTAAATCAGTGAAAGAAATTAGATCTTTTCTATGGCACGTAGGTTTCTACAGGAGATTCATCAAGGATTTCAGCAAGGTAGCAGACGATCTTTTCTGCCAAAATTGAGGTAAGTTTTTAGGTTAAGTTTTGTTTTTATTAAGTCAGCTTAAGTGTCTCCCTAATTTTGAAGTCTTTGTACGTGGATGTAAATAGTATCGACCAATAAAAAAAATTAAAAAAATTCAAAATAAAAAAAAATGTTTAGTTTGCGTGCTTGTTTATTTCATTTTATTTTATTTTGTTTTTGTTATTTTTGTCATTGCTAACTATTGTCAGGGTGTAGTTATCATCTTTTCGTCTTCTCTTTTTAATTGTTAAGCATTTCAGGTATGTGACTTCTTCCCATTAGTCTGTTTATTTTTATCTCAATAATTTCTTTGATGCATATTGGTAATTATTTCTTAAGTCTATATTTAATTTGAAACATTGAGGACAATGTTTGATTTTGATTAGAGGTGAGAGTTACTTGAATTTCAGTCATGTTATCATTATACCACTTTTGTAAGGAATTTTTTTTTATCATCTTGTTCAACTTGTTTCACATTATTCATAACTGCTTCTACATGTCTCTTTGTTGAAAATTTGAAATAATTAGAAAACTTGATGAAAGCACTTGAATACCATATTTTCGCCGAGTGAGTTTTGAACCATTCATTTTTATTGTGAGAATATTTTCTTGGTCATCCAATGTTTATTGTAGTACTCATATTTTTTTTCACTAGATCGTTTTATTATTGTTTTTTTTTACTAAAGAAAAGTTTTCTATCACACTTGCATTTAATTTGATGTCATGGAAGTTGGTAGAATTGTGTGTTTCCTTAAGAGATGATATTAGGCTATGTTTCTTATTTTGAGCCTTCAAATAATGTTTTTGTTCCTTTACATAATGCTGCTAGTCACCCCTTTAAACTTATTTATTGAGTCTTTCTTTCTTAATCCTTTCCTAGAGTATTTCAGGAAATAAGCAATATTATTGTAATATGGAAAGGTATATAGGAAGAAAAAAAATGATTAGTGATAGTGCAAGAAAAAAAAGAAAAATAAAAAGGAAAATAATTTGAAAAGCTACAAAATTGGAAAAAATTGAGAAAAGAAATGCAAAAAAAAAGTCTGATTTGGGATTTAAAAAAATATATATTTAAAGAAGGTAAAGAAAAAATGATATTGAAAGTGTAGATGTGAACTTCAAAATATTCTTGGAACACTTTTGATTTCCATTGTTATCTTTAACCTTCATATTTTCCCTTGACCCATATTACAAGCTTAATAAAGTTCTATTTGATCTTAAGGGATTGCATGATTTTTTCAATGTACATGACTAATCTTAAGGTATGACATAAAGTCTTTTCTTAGAATCTTATCATGAAACGATATTTGTTCTATTTTTTCAGCGTTCTTTCTATCATTTTATATGTAAGATATTTGTTTTCATTTGTGTCAACTACTTTACTCACGTATACTTATTATGAGTGACAGTATATTTTTTAGTGATTTTCATTGTAGAATGTAACTCTTGTGAGAATTGCATGTGATTGAAATGTATTTTCTGATGGGAATTCTAGTCGTGATATTTGGAGATAATGAATACATGTTGTAGTAGTTATATTATTCACACACTTTGAATTTCATGATGATAGAGTTTTTGAGATAATTGTGATGTTCTAATACATGACTCATATTCTTGAGTTGAGATAAAATTTGATTAAATTAATTGGAGATATATTTTATTTTGAAATTTATTTTAAGTCACTTTCATTATTTAAGACTAGTAATAAGTTGATTAGGAGTTGTCATAATAATCTAAATTTTATATTTTTTTTATTAAAAATAGATATTATTATATTTGATTTTAGTAACTTTGTAATATTATTAATTAATTTATTTTAAAAAATTATTAATTTAAGTATTGTGATAAAAGCTCAAATTACAAAGTTCAATTCACTTTGAATATTAAAAAGAAGTGAACATATGAAGATATGACAAAATCACTTGTCATGAACCAAGTGGAGCCGTGAATACATCAACAATTAAAGGGGAAAAAAAATTGAAAGAAGGAAGTGAGGAGCTGTTCACGTGGAGGAAAAAAATCTAAAGATAAAAATTGAAGATAGAAATCAAAGTTGGGTCCCACCGTGAAATAAGAATACAAAAAGAAATTGAAGTGTGTGATGCACAAAAGGCTAAGGAAGAGCTAGGCCCTTATGCAAATAAGAGAAAAAAAGCCCAAGTTTACAATTTGCTGAGTGAAACGTACACAAATTAGAGAGAATGAGGTGGTGCAGCAAGTTATAAATTGGAATACGTATAGTGCCGCGCAGAGGAGGAAATAGAGAGCAGCGTGGAAAAATAGTAGAGAAGAAGAAGAGTATAATAGAGAATATTAGGGAAATAATTTTATTATATTTTAAATTCTTTATGTCTTATTAAATTTTTAATATTAAGAAAATAATGAAATTTTGATTATTTTAGTATTGTTATATTGAATTATTTTTATTTTATTTTAGAATTTAATGCTTATTGATTTTATTTTTTTATTAAATTATATGAATAAATTTTTAGATGAGTTTTCTCATGTTTTTCTCATATTTTATAATTTATTTGTGTTATCTGAGTGTTGATAATAATTGTTGAATATCAATTATGATTTTTTATTAAGGATATATTTGATGATTCGATAATTTACTATTAATTAAGAAAATTTTATTATATACTTGATTATTATTTTTATTGTTTTATTGATAGATTTTCTGTGAGCACATGTTTTACTGTTAGATGTTCATGAGATAAATTATTTGGGAACAATAATTTGATATAGTTAATGTTAAAATTAATCATGGTGAATTCTGAACCTTAGTTATCTTGCATCTGGTTGAAACCAAATTTATTTACTTGTTTTCTTTTAATTTGCTTTTTATTTTAGTTATTTATTTAATATAATTTTTGTAACTTTGGCTCATCAACTTGTGCGACTAGATTAGGAAGAATTTTTCAACACTTAAAATTAACTATAAGTATCTGTGAGATCGACTTTGTACTTGTTCAAATGTACTTCGTACGACTTGTGTACTTACGAGTATTTAAAGGCTTTTAAAAAAGAGTCACAACAAGTTTTTGGCGTTGTTACTAGTGACTTAGTTAGTTAAAGTTAAGTATTTGTTAAATTTTTCTCTTCTACTAGTTTAATTTTTTTTAATTTATTTTTCTTATTTGCCTTATCTTATTTTTTATTTTTTAAAAAATTTAATTGCGCTATTTTTTTAATTTTATTTTTTATTGTTTGAACATTACATAACAGCTTGGGTTTGTGATCATACACATAAATTAATGAGAGTTGATATAAAACCTATAACAGAAATGAATGTGACTGTGTAACAGTTCATGTAGAAAACATAGTAGAGACAAATGTGGTTGTGCAATGAGATGATGTTAGACTACTTAGGGAATTATTTTGCCTAATATATGTGAATTCACCCTCATGCATTGTTTTACATGTTATTACTGCTACTCATTTTGAGATTAAACTTCAAGTTATCAATCTGTTTCTAATTTTTCATGGCTTAGATAGGGAAGACTCATACTTGCATGTCAAGAATTTTTTTGAAATTTGTGAAACATTTAAATTTCAAAAAATTTATGCAGAATTTGTGTGTTTACATCTCTTTCCTTTTTCATTGAAAGATAAAACAAAAACGTGGCTGAATTCTTTATCTTCTAACTCTATGACGTCATGGGAAATGTTGAGCTAAAAGTTTTTATCTAAATTTTTTCCCATTTTCAAAATAAATTCTTTGAGAAGGAAAATTTCATATTTTTATTAAGAAAACCATGAAAAATTCTTTAAAAGTTGGGAGAGCTTTAAAGATTTGCTTGTGAGGTACCCTCACCATGGTTTTGAAAATGGTGTCTTGTGCAGAATTTTTATGATGGGTTGAACAATTTAATAGGGGCTTGGTTGAGTCTATGAATGATGATACATTTTTAAATTTGAATGCACAGGAAGGTTGTTAATTTTTTTAGAATTTGTCTGAAAATTTTCAACTGTGAGACTTTGCTAATCGTGCGGATAGATTATACCAACTTAAGAAGGGAGATTTATATGAGGTTAGTGAGGATACATATATCAAAGTTGTACTAGATGTTATTGCGTGTGAAGTTAAGTCTCTATCACTCAATAAATGAGTTGGTCAGGTTAATAGTGTCCAACAAGAAAATTGTGCATTTTGTGGGAGTAATTAATAAGCATGCTTCTTCTATGTGCTCTTCTTATTCTTCATCTAATAATGATTGTTTTGTTGAGTAGGGAAACACGTTAGGGAGATCTTTTTCTAATACTACTTTAAATACTTATAATCCTAATTGGCGAAATCACCCTAATTTTTCTTGGAAGCAAAATAACTTTTTAGGTAACTTAGGATGTTAACCTATGGAGAGTCAGACTCAGTTCTAGTAGCCTAATCAAGGTTATCAACAACCATCATATTTCCCAAATTAGAGTGCAGGTCAGTCTAGGCAACAGTTATCACTAGATGAGACTTTTGGTCAATTTATGTAAGAGATGAGAAATGCTAACCAAGTCACTACCAATGTCATTTAAGAGATAAAGAATGTTACCTAAATGTACAGTAATGCTATAGCAAAGTTGGAAGTTTAGATGAGTTAGTTGGCCAGTCAGATGAAAAAAAAAAGAAAGAGGAAAGTTTCATAGTCAGTCTATCCATAATCCTAAAGGACAATATGCAGTTCATGATATATCTAACTCTAATAGGGAAAATGAGTAAGTTTAGTCTATCACCACCCTCAGGTCTGAGAAGAAAATAGATAATCATGTTGTAGAACCTGTGAGAGATAATATGAAGTTAGAAGCCAGCAGTTCTAGGAATAAAAATAACTCAGATAAGGATAATGTGCCATCAAAGCTTAATGTGTCTACTCCTAAAGTTGTAGAGCCTAAAGTTAAGGAGTATATGCCTATGACCCCTTTTTCTCATAGATTAGTAAACCCCAAGAATACTATGTAGTCAAGTGATATTCTGGAGATTTTTAAACAGGTGCAAATTAACTTACCTTTTCTTGATGCTATTAGACATGTGTCTGCGTATGCTAAATTCTTGAAGGATCTTCTCACTACCAAGACGAAGTCTAATGTTCCCAAGAAGGCCTTTTTGACAGAGCAAGTAAGTTATGTGATTCTCAATAAATATCCTGTTAAGTATAAAGATCATGTATCACCTATTATTGCTTGTAAAATTAGGGATCATCATGTTGAGAGAGCTTTACTAGATCTAAGTACAAGTGTTAATTTGTTGCCTTATTCTGTTTACTTGCAATTGGGTTTAGGGGAGCTAAAACCAACTGCGATTACTCTCTAATTAACTTATCTGTTAAATATCTTAGTGGCATTGTTGAGAATATGTTGATAAAAATTGAGAATTTCTACTTTCCTGTTGACTTTGTTGTGCTTGATATTGACCATATTTATGGTCCCTATCTCCCTATTCATATTATTTTGGGTCGCTCATTCCTTAGTACATCTAATGCATTGATTAATTATAGGAGTGGCGTGATGAAATTATCATTTGGGAACATGACTGTTAATCTTAATATTTTTCATATATGTAAACAGATGCCTGAACATAATGATAATGAGGTGCATAAATTGAATTTGACTGATAGTTTGGTTCATGACTCATTTATGAATTCTAGTTATGATGATCCATTATTGGCATGCTTGAATCATGTTAATACTGGTGATGGTCACGTCATATCTAAAGATAGCATTGAGGTTGATAAGACTAAATTTGATTTGATTTCTAACCTTCCTCCCCTTAAATCTGTGAAAGAAATTAGATCTTTTCTATAGCACACAGGTTTCTACAAGAGGTTCATTAATGATTTTAGCAATGTAGCAAGGCCTTTAAGCAACATTTTTGGTAAATGGTCAACGGTTGAAGTCGTACATTGAGTTAAATGATCTAGATGTAGAAGAGACTTTGGTAGATGATCTTATCTACCAAAACTGAGGTAAATTTTTAATTTAAGTTTTGTTTTTATTGAGTTGGCTTAAGTGCTTCCTAGATTTCAGAGCCTTTGTATAGAAATGTAAATAATGTCAACCAACAAAAAAATTTAAAAAATGCAAAATCTAAAAAAATGTTTAGTTTGCGTGTTTGTTTATTTTATTTTGCTTTATTTTGTTTTTGTTATTTTTGTCATTGCTAACCATTGTCATGATGTAGTTATCCTCTTTTCGTCTTCTTTTTTTAATTGCTAAGCACTTCAGGTATGTGACTCATTCCCATTAGTCTGTTTATTTTGTCCCAATAATTTCTTTGATGCATATTGGTAATTATTTCTTAAGTTTATATTTAATTTGAAACATTGAGACAATGTTTGGTTTTGATTACGGGTGGGAGTTACTTGAATTTCAGTCATATTATCATTATGCCACTTTTTTAAGGAAATTTTTTTCTATCATCTTACTCAACTTGTTTCACATTATTCATAGCTGCTTCTACATGTCTTTTTGTTGAAAAATTGAAATAATTAGAAAACTTGATGAAAGCATATGGATATCATATTTTCGCTGAGTGAGTTTTAAACCATTCATTTTTATTATGAGAATATTTTCTTAGTCATCCAATGTTTATTGTGGTACTCATGATTTATTTTTTTTCTACTAGGTTGTTTCATTATTATTATTTTTGGTTAAAGAGAAGTTTTATATTATACTTGAATTTAATCTGATGTTATGAAAATTAGTAGAATTGTGTGTTTCATTGAGAAATGATATTAAGCCATGTTTCCTATTTTGAGTCTTGAAATATTGTTTTTGTTTTTTCACATAATGTCATTAGTCACCCTTTAAGTCTATATATTGAGTCTTTCTTTCTTTTCTCTTTCTTAGAGTGTTTAAGGAAAGAAGCAATATTATTGTAATTTGAAAAGGTATATGGGAAGAAAAAAAAAGGAAAAAAATTGAAAAGCAACAAAGTTGGAAAAAATTGAGAAAAGAAGTGGAAAAAAAAGTATGGTTTGGGAGTTTTAAAAAAATGATTTAAAGAAGATAAAGAAAAAATGATATTGAAATTTAGATACGAGCTTCAAAATATTCTTAGAGCACTTTTGATTTTTATTGTTACCCTTTAATCTTCATATTTTCTCTTTACCCATATTACAAACTCAATAAAATCCTATTTGATCTTAAAGAATTGCATGATTTTTTAATGTATATAACTAATCTTAAGGTGTGATGTAAAGTCTTTTCTTGGTATCTTTTCATGAAACGATATTTGTTCTATTTTCTTATCGTTCTTTCTATCATTTTATATGTGAGATATTTATTTTTATTTGTGTCAATTACTCTACTCAGATATACTTGATATGAGTGACACCGTATTTTTTAGTAATTTTCATTGTTAAGTGCAACTCTTGTGAGGATTACATGTGGTTGAAATGTGTTTTTTATGGGGATTCTAGTTGTGATATTTGGAGACAATGGATATATGTCGTAGTAGTTATATTATTCACATACTTTGAGTTTGATGATTGTAGAGTTTTTGAGGTAATTGTGGTGTTTTGATACATGATTAATATTATTGAGTTCAGATAAAATTTGATTGAATTAATTAGAGATACGATTTATTTTGAGTTTTATTTTAAGTTATTTTTATTGTTTGGGACTAGTAATAAATTGATTAAAAATTATGATAATAATCTAATTTATATATATATATATATTATAAAAAATAGATATTATTATATTTTATTATATTTGATTTTAATGACTTTATAATATTATTTATTTATTTATTTAAAATAATTATTAATTTAATTATTATGATAAATTTTAGAATTGAATAATTAATTTGAATAAAAGGTGATGAAACTCAAATTACAAAGCCCAATTTAGTTTAGATATTGAAAAGAAGTGAGCACATAAAGATATGACACAACCACTTGCCATGAACCAAGTGGGGCAGTGACTACATCAATAATTAAAGAAAAAAAAAATTGAAAGAAGGAAGTGAGCAGCTGTTCACGTGGAGGAAAAAAATCTAAAAGATAAAAATTGAAGATGGAAGTCACAGTTGAGTCCCACCGTGAAATAAGAATACAAAAAGAAATTGAAGTGTGCGATGCACAAAAGGCCAAGGAAGAGCTAGGCCCACATGCAAAGAAGAGAAAAGCCCAAGGTTACAATTTGCTTAGTGAAACGTACACAAATTGGAGAGAATGAGGCGGTGCAGCAAGTTATAAATTGGAGTACTTACAGCGCCGCACAGAGGAGGAAACAGAGCGCAGCGTAAAAAAATTATAGAGAAGAAGGGGAATATTAATAGAGAAAATTGTGAGATAATTTTATTATGTTTTAATTTTTTATATTTTGTTAAATTTTTTGTATTAAGGGAATAATGAAATTTTGATTATTTTGATATTGTTATATTGAATTATTTTTACTTAATTTCAGGATTTAATATTTATTGATTCTATTTTTTTATCAAATTATATGAATAAATTTTTAGATGAATTTAGTCATATTTTTTTTATGTTTTATAATTTATTTGTGGTAATTGTTAAATGTCAATTATAATTTCTTATTATGGGTACATTTGATGATTTGATAATTTATTATTAATTACGAAAATTTTATCATGCACTTTATTATTATTTTTAGTACTTCATTGATAGATTTTTCATGAGCACATGTTTTGTCGCTAGATGTTTATAAGATAAATTACTTGAGTATAATAATTTAACATAGTCAACGATAAAATTAATCATGGTAGATTATGAACCTTTGTCATCTTGTATCTGGTTGAAACCATTTTTATTTACCTGTTTTCTTTTAATTTTATTTTTATTTTAGTTATTTATTTAATTAAATTTTTGTATCGTTGGCTCATCAATTTTTGCGACTAGATTAAGAAGAATTTTTTAGCACTTAAAATTAACTCTAAGTCTCTGTGGGATCGACTTCGTACTTATTCAACTATACTTCGGTACAGCTCATGCACTTTGGAGTATTTAAAAGTTTTTAAAAAAAGTCACAATGAATTTTTGTTAATTGGAGATGTGATTTATTTTGAATTTTGTTTTAAGTTGTTTTCATTATTAAAGTCTAACAATAAGCTGATTGAGGATTGTAATAAATTTGTAATTGAGTTTGATATAGATGCATGATTAAATGATTAATCTCTTTAAGCTTTGATGTGGTATTGGCATGTCAAGTTTCTTGAAGATTTTTTTGAAAATTTAATCTGCACTTGCTATCATCTTAAGGGTGTCTTTTCATGTTTGTGCGTAGATTTTTCTTACTTGAGAGTAAGTAAATGTTTAAGTTCAGAGGTATTTGATGTGTTTAATTTATATATAATTTTTATACCTTTAAACTTAATAATTTTGTTAATGTTGTGCTTATTTTTATTAATTTAGTCTTATTATTGATAATTTTATTTGCTAGATTATGGCTTCTTGTTGTTGGTAGGAGACCCACTTGCAGAGTGAGTAGCTGAAACAATTAAAAGGAAATTCATGAGCATGGCTTGTACGATTGCTCACAAAATTGGCTCATTAGGACTACAACTTTGATGCCAACTAGGTGGCAACAAAGTGGGCCGCCAATAGAAGTAGAAGACGAAACATGTGAAGCAATGGTGAAGGGCTCACGGTTAAACATTGATGACCAGGAATCAATAAATTAAAGAATCTAAATAGACGTAGTCAAGGTACGATTTGGGCCATTGGTGATCCAATGAAGTAAAAAGGCCAAGAAGGAAATTAAAAGCCCTTTGCATGAGTGGAGCGCAAGTCACCAACTTAAAATAAATGGAGGACAGAAACACGGAATAGAGAGAGGATGCAGCAGACGCAGAGCAAGAACAGAGGCAGCATTGAGTGAAGAAGACACATAGTGAAGGAGAAAAACACATACCACTGGTTTTTATTGTGTTTTTCTTCTCTTATTGCTTATGATGAGCATGATTAAATTTTTTATGACAAGATTTAGTTTAATTATGAGCTAATTTTTTTTTAGAGAGTTTTGATGTAATTTGAATATATGAGTATTTATACTTGTTGAATTAAATTTTTTTTTATCTATACAAAAGTTTTTTATTCTTAATTTCTTTTGATATGTGTCTTGGAATCACATTGGAAGAAAAATTTCTTGATTTGATATAAATAATAAACTCCATAAGAATATAATCGAAACATGATTAAAGATTTGTCTTGTGAGGTTGAGTTGGTTAATTATAGATTTTAATGAGTTGATTAATGCTTATTATTGCTATTGAGAAATAGGTAATAAATGTTTTTCAATATGTTTAGTATGACTCGGAAGAAAATATTAAATATTCTAGAATTATCACCCCTAGTATGAGATGATTAAAATTAGATTATCAATCAATTAAATTAAATAAGATTAATTCAAATGAAATCAAAATACCTTAATTTTAATTGATATTGCTTTTGTCTCTTGCTAATTTCCACCTCGATGGAATTTAATTCATTAGTTTTAATTATCTTTAGTTTTAATTTAATTAAAATTTCTTTTGACAATTTAAATAATAGTAGAATTATTATAATTTTTGTAATTAGTAAACACTTTATGAGGGAACGATATGTGATTCACTATTTTATTAGTTGATTGATTTTGCACGCTTGCAAATTTTCCTATAAGGCAGCCCTAATCATGTATTTTCACGGAAGGAAGGCTCAAAACGAGAGAATATTAATTTTTTATTTTTTTTATCTAACTATTTAGTCATGAAATATTATAAAAAAATAAGTAAATGATAATCATTTAATAAGCAAGAATACTTTTCTTTTATATTTTTGAATTAATTAAATATGGGTCTTGGATTAGATAGAAAATGACCTACAAATAAAGGTTGAAGCCTGATAATAAGTACATTTCAATTATCAGATTTAATGATCAAATTCTCTTACATATATTGGCTATGAGAATATGAAGTTACAGGTTGAGTATATGCACATTTTGTGTGTGAAAAGACATTGCTTAAATTACAAAATCGACAAAGAATCGACCGAACATGTCAAAAATTTATAAAATCGATAGTAGATTAGTTTATAACTCATTTAAATTATTTTTTTAAACAAATAAAGACTCAATGTTAAGTTACAAAAACTCACATATAAAGTTCAAAATAGATAAAAGAAAGTTTGTTTCTTTCTTAACTTTTATATATGTTATATGTTTGAATATTCTATTCATTATTTTATATAAGACTTGTAAATACAATCTCATTTTAATTTTTATATATGTTGTATGTTTGAATGTTTTACATATTATATAATGTGAAATTTTAAAATACTAAATAATATAATATAAAATATTAATATGTTAACAAACACAAACGTTATTACCCTTCTAAAAAACAATGGCAAACAAGAACAGAGCCTGAAAATTGGCAGGATTGACACTATGCAAGAAGTGATGGTCGTTGGGGATCAGAGCATACCATTGGTAACTTCATCAAGCTCAGAGCCCCTTATCTTCTCTGTGGGCAGTTCTTTACAAACGTCAATGGGTTTTCCAAGCTCAAGGAATAAATCCCTCCACAATAACATGGAAGTGGATGGGAAACGTACTTGCTACGAGGTTCCGTAGTTGGCAATTGATACATACATGTCTTTGTGTTAGTTTTTTTAAGTTATCCTTCCAGACTTGTTGGAAGTGATTTTGAAAAGCCACCCGTTTTGTGTTTTTCCTTTGGAACTATGTTTTCCCTTTCATTTAGTTATCCTTCCAGGCTTGTACTTTTGTGTTTTAAAAGTCAAATTGACCAGTGAATTTGTTAATGATATATCTAGCTTTTTCAAAACACTTCAATGCTTATTTTATTATTTTTCATTCTAATTTTAAAGTTTGTACCAAATTAAGTTTTGAGATAGAAGAATACAATAATTAATTGATCTTTCAAATTTTTCTTAACGTTAAAAAAAATTTATTATGAATGAAAGTTTATAAACTTAGTAATAGAAAAAAATACATCAAATCTAAGAAGAAAAAGAAATAAATACAATTTATACTCTGAACTAATTAACGATTTATATATATGTTCTTTGTTTAAAAACTATTAATGCCTAAATATCTTTCTTATAAGAAACTAATACAAAAAATGTTACAACTTAATAGTGTATTATGTCTCCTTTCAAAATAGATATGAAACTCTTTCTTACATGCAAGACCATCAAGATATGACTAATTACAAAGAGACTGATAGAAAATATCTTAAAAATTAAAAATCAGACTACCCATAAAAAGGTGTAACAAAGTTAGAAGATCATTGAGAAAAAACATATTTGAACAACCAAACTCAAAGTTTGAGGATCAAATTATTAAAAAATATACAAAAAATAAAAGAAAATGAGATGGTGAAACTATCACTAAAAAAGGAGGACGACAGTCCTCTGCTCTTGCATTCTTACAAAAGAGAAGTTCAAAACGAAAGAGAATATTGATTTTCTAATTTCTAATTTCTATTGCCAATCAATTTGGCAGCATTAAGCAACATTGTAGCAAGCTGAACTACTAATAACACAATAGCATTTCATTCAGTAGGGCTGCACAAACTCGACCCATGACCCGGGAACCCGATTGATCCGATCCAACCCG
The DNA here is from genome assembly GCA_029884605.1 of Ormosia emarginata. Classification (NCBI taxonomy): domain Eukaryota; kingdom Viridiplantae; phylum Streptophyta; class Magnoliopsida; order Fabales; family Fabaceae; genus Ormosia; species Ormosia emarginata. Next base: position 645,543 of record JAQQTP010000073.1, on the reverse strand, counting down.
ACCGATCTAAAACATCTGAGTTGGTTCAGGTCATCGGGTCCATTCGGGTATAAACCATTCAACCTGACCACTCATTAGTTCGGGAATTGGGTTCAAAAAATAAACTCGATGACCCGATTAAAACGACGTCGTTTTGCCAATATTTCCTTCATTCCTTCATTTTCTTACCCGAGCATTAACTTATTTTTTCATAATTTCTCTTTTCACCCTTCTTCGTTTCTTAGTTTCTCTGCAAACCAAAATTCCCAATTTGAAACCCTAAGCCCCATCGTCAATTCTTCATCTTCACCCTCAGGCTCCATCTTGGCATCTTCAATTAGTTAATCTCAGGCTCCAGCTCGCACCCTCTAGGCTCAATCTTCAATTCTTCATATTCACTCACCCTTAGGCTCCATCTTCATCTTCACTTGTCTTTGCCAATCTCTCTCTCTCTCTCCCTCTCTCTCTATCTAACTCTCACTTTCTCTCTCTAAAATCTTCTTTCTTGTATAGCTTAACTCACCTCTCCTTCTCCGTCCATGTCTTCTACTGCCAGCTATAATGTCACTGTCATCGTTCGGTTTCGACCCCTCAGGCTCCTTCTTCTGCTTCCTTCTACCAGATCTGGGTGTCGACCGATGTAGCCCTGATGAGAAACACTGTCACTGTCACCTTCTTCGGCTTCCTCAGATCTGGGTTTGCCGTCATACCCCCTCCCCCCCTGCCAGAACCACCAACTAGAAAATAGATCTGACTATTGTTGATACCTAATTTTATCCATAAAATTTTTATTGCTTGATCAATGATTAATATTTTAGTGAAAAGATGTTTAATTGCAATGTTATGATCAAACCATTTTCTTTTTTAAATTTTATTTACTTTTATCTTACTTTTTCTTATTTGTGCAAAATAAAAAAATAAAAAAAAAATAAAAAATTTATTTTGTAGCTTGCTTGTCACTCTCTGCACACACATTCACTTTCTCAGCACAAATTCACTCACCTGCACAAGTATTCACAGTGCACAGAAAAGCCTGATTTTCAGCAAAAGGAAAGAGATCTTGGTTATCAAAAGGAACCAAGCAGAGAAGAAAAATAAGAGCTGAGATTTTCGGGAGACCAAGGGGCAGAAGGTAAGGATTTTTGGGAGAATCATTTTTTACAACACTTCAATAACACAGACTCACATTCATCTTCCACCACCAACAAAAACAGCAAGCCTCCACCATCGTCACTTCTATTTTCTTACCTTCGCACACAGCATACCACTCCATTTTTTTCATCAACCTTCCACTACCAAACCACATTCCTGCCGCCACCTTCAACCTCTCACCACTTTCATCAACCTCACCATCACCTTCCATAACCCATTACAACCAAGCAGCTCATTATTCATCATCTCCTACCTCCAGTCACCATTAACATTCACCCTCATCACCACCAACTCACCCGTAAACCACCCAACAGAAACCTCGCAGGTGTCGCAGATCCATCACCCTGGAGCCCTATAGTAGCTGCGCAGCATCGGCATCACCCAGGCCTGAAGCCGCACCCGCGAACCACCGTTCCCCGGAACCTGCCGCACCTCCACCGTCTGCAAGCCCAGATCCGTGCCGCTAGTCCAAGCTCCGTCTTTCACCGCACGAACCACACTGGAACAACCAAGCCATGACCCGCCAGAGACCGGAACCACCAAGCCAGCACCATTCAAAGCCGTTGGACCTCACCCCGCACCAGATCCGTCGTCGCCCGAACCAGATCTGGGGCGACCCGTCTGTTTTCTGCCAAATCTGGTAACTCCACCCGCTCGCTCCCCCACCGCACCGCGCCTCTTCCAGCACCGCACTAGGTGACCCGCAGCGCCGTCTGCTCCACTGGCCAGATCTGGAGATACCAGATCTCGTCGTGCCGCCCGTTGTCCGAGTCGCACAGGTCCAAACCCAGTTCAACCGAGACCACCAGTCGCTAAGTCCGTCGACGCCGTACTACCCCACGCCACCGCCACCGACCGGTCAGCTTGCTCCACTCTCTCGATTTGGTGTGGTCCGAGCCTATGGTTTGTGTTTCTCATTTTGTTTTTTTGGTTTCACTGATATTATTTTGTTTTTGTAAGTTTTAAGTTTTTGTTTTCTGAATCTTTTAAAAAGAAAGTTATAAAACAAACTTTGGATTTAAGTACCAGCCTACTTTTACGTGAGTTGGCCCTCCCCCCTTTGTTTTTTTTTTATATTTGAATAAAATAACAATAAATGAAAAAGAAAAAACATGATAACGTAAAAAAGGTTAGATCTGGAAGTGGTTTTAATAAGCTTTCTTTTTTTTTCTTTTTTTTTGTTTCATCAAGAAACATAATAAGAATAAAAAAAATGGAAAACTAAAATAAAAATGATATGGAATAAAAAATATTTTAATTAATACAATGACTAACGATGATGATTGAATAGCGGATGCTATCTTCTATATTGTTTAGATCATATGGGTTTATTGAGTAGCTTTGTGCTAACTTGAACCCTGTGCAACGATGAATTTGCTTTCAAATAATTTTTTTTATTAAAATCAACTAATCCACAATTATTTTCTACAGAACTACATGACTTTGAGTTCCTCATTGCACTTGAGGATACGTAGAAGCTTAATTTTTATTCTGTCAAGCCAAAAAAATAAATTTTCATAATTTAGTTATTTTTTCTTTTTTAAAAAGGGAAAAAATAAATATATTTGAGATTATTAAAATTTGCACAACTAACTTAAGGTACCGTTCTTGAAACGGGCAGTGTAGGGTGTTAACAACTTTCCTACTTGTAATCGACTCCCGAACCCGAACTCATTTTCTAAAAGACCAGTTTTCCTAATTTACGGGTTTTTTCTAATATTTTTTCAATTTAAATAAACATTGGTGGTGACTCCATTGATTTTCAAAATCTTAATCTTTTACGATCGTCCCGTCGCGATTCCAATTGCGACAACTATCGTGAACCCAGATCTGGCCACCGCGAACCCAGATCTGGTCAATGCGAACCCAGATCTGGTCACTGCAAGATGGTCCTCTCTCTTCTCTTTTTTTTTAAAATTTTTTTTTTCTGATTGATTGAGTCATTCTAGTGTTAATGGCGATGTGGGGTTGCGGCGCGGTGGCTGGTTGGGGGCATTTGGCGCAAAGGGGGTGGTGTGGTGGCTGGCTCAAGGTAGAGGAAGGTTCATGGGCTCACAGGAGTGGCAGCTCACGGTGGTCATTCTGTGAGGGAAAGTTTTTAACCCAATTATTCGACCTGAACCAACCCGACTATAATTGGATTGATTCGCTTCGGGTTAGTCGAATTTTTTTAAAAAAACTTAATCAACTCAACCCGACCTCTAGTGATTGGTTTAAATTTTTTTTTCCCTAAATTCAAACCAACTCGACTGGTGACATTCACAGACGTGTCACGTACTCAGACAAAAAAATTCACGGCACCTTCTGATACGCTTACGTGGAAAAGCATAGGCCACTTATTTCATCAACCAACTTTTTCCTTGTCTGTTCGATTATTATGTGAACTTTCTGTAAGGACTTTGTCTGTGTAGAAACATAAGTATTTGCCAGCAAATATATCTGCCGCTAGAGACAAACATAAGCTCAATGCAGATAAGAGTTAGCTAAGAAAGAAAGAGTTTAAAGACACAGCTTTACAAGAGATTTTTGCATTATTTGAGTATTGTTATACATTACAGACACTCCTTATTATACGAGTTTTTTTTTTACTTAGTTGAATTCTAAGCTAGCACATTGCTTAGTTAAAAATCCCTTGTCCAGGTGACAATATTCTTTTGGGATCAAATTCAGCTTTTCTATCTTCAAAAAGTTGCCATTTGGAGCCAAAGTGTTCCACCCATTCTTGATGTGTTTTGTTTGTAGGAAGATATTCCTTGATCTTAATACCAGCATCCTTACAGAACTGTAATATCTGTTGGTTTTGAGCCAGAAATGCCTCCACCTGATCAAACCCACTTGCATGTAGAAGACTCACAACGTAGAAAACATCTTCGTCTGGTGTAACTACTGACATCCTATCATTCCACCTGTTAATTTTTAATACATATTGATTTTATTAACCCTCACATATGTACCAAAACCAAATATAATTGCTGTTATAGTTCTAATTAATTGATATTTAATTTTTAAATTTAAAACTAATCACATAGACTTACTTGTTTCGGTTCATGGGGTACACTATAACAATTCTGGCAGTAATATTTTGCTTAAGAATAATGCCCTTGAAAACACCTTCATTAAAATCCCAGATTCGAGATCTTGGAACCAAGATGTCCAACCAAGGATGAGGGACATCCCAAAGTCCTTTTGACCTAAGAACTAGCTCATCTGCATGAACTCTATTCAGAAACTCCTCGTATGACACATCTTTTTCAAACACGAATGTACGTACAAACTTTAACCCTTTGACCAAATTTGCAACTTCCTGTTCAAGAAACAAGAAGATAATTAATTAAGATAAATCTTGATTCATAGCTAAATTAATCATTGGATCCTAACAAATTTTTTGACTGAAGATTCCTGACAAATTAAAGTAAAGAGAACCAAAAAAAAAAAAAAAACTAAATAGCCATAATATGAGCTGGCATTGTTCTTGATTCTTGAATAAATAGGTGGTTCCCATAACTTTGCCTTACCTAACAACCACCATTGAGCTTGGCAAATTTTGGCTGAGCTTTTTCAATATTTCTTTTACTATGTAACATTACTCAAATAAAATATGTTTGGATCGAGTTACCTCTTTGACGTGTGCTTGGGAATTATTGTTGTAGTATTTGACTAGCTCCAGGATGTAGATAATGCCGTATTGTGTTACCAAGGAAGTTATCCTTGGGTGATCAGGTGTTGGATAAAAGGAAAGATCTAGTGGCAGCTGATTCAGTAGAAGCAAACCTTCTACATAATCTGCTGCATTAGTGTCATTCCTTTCATTGAATGAGATTAATTGTTCTTGGTCTCTAGAAAATACTGAGAAGTCATTGTAAAACAATCGGAGCCACTTCACCTGCAAGCAATGAAACAAATTAAAGCTTCGTTATGATTAATTAAGGAATTGAAAATTAATTAACTATCTCTTGTAAAAAAAAAAAAAAAGTTCTAAGTTTGAAGTCAGTTTGTACAACTTTGAAAAATGTAATGACAAATTCATGGATATAGTACACCTTTACAAAATGGTAATAGTAGAATCATATAATATTTAAAGGTTATGGAAATAAATAATCTTATATTTAATTTCAATTAAATGAGACTTATAGCTAAATATTGGTCATTAATTATTAGGGGCACAACGTCCTCACAAAAGCAAGAGTTACAAAAGAATTTATAAACGTTTGCATGAAAACTTATCCTTAGGTTTTTCATTTATCAAATTAATTGAATGTTATAGGATTTTCTTACAAGTTGGGATTGGGGGATCGTACATTAATTGTTACTAGCAAGCAACTAGTTGCTTTAATAGAATTCACTGATTCATTTGTAGGAACAAGAAGAAATTAAGCGTTTTAATATATATGTGATTGTGAATTGCGAACAAGAACGGTGGGTGCGAGGAATTTTTTCTTTCTTAATTGATTATTGTTAGTTCTTAGCATAAAAGAATATATGTACCCAAAAAGAAAAAAAGTAAGAAAATGATACTTGCCCTTGTTGGTGCAAGTCCTAAAGCTATTCTTGCTCTTGTTATAACCCCAAATTGGCCTAATCCTCCAAGAACGGCGTGAAATGCCTCTGAGTTGTTCTCTGCAGAACAAGTTACTAGGTCTCCTTTTCCTGTAAAAACCACATATAAACATGTCTATAGAGTTTTTAGATGATAAATTGATTTTTTCAACCATTATTATCTCCCTATATCATACTTTCCCCACATTTGTCACTTTTTATTTTGGAAAAATATTTTTCGTGAGTTGTTTCTTACATTATCTTTCTTATTCCTACAATAATTTGATATTATATGGATTTATTAAAAAATAATTGTATCTCAAAATCTTTACATCATATATAATAATTGAAAATTATACACAACACATTAATGTATAAATATAAAAAATCCTTTCTTTTTTAAAAAAAGCATGTAAATGCATTAGAACTATAGCATGGAATGTTTGACTTCATGAAGTTTGGGTACACCAATTTTTTTTTTTTGCACTGTTTTCACATCTTAATATGCCCACTATTATACTTGTATGCTTGTCAACATCTTTAGTCTTGCTACTCCTATATAGTTTGCGAGTCTATCAAAAGGCAGTTGTATCATGCATGTGGAGTGTATCTTTGTTTTACTCTGCTAATGTGTTTTCTTTCAAGGGATTTTCTATAGATTAATCAAGGAATAATAATCTTAAATTGCTGACTTTGAAAAGGAATTTTTTTTTATAAAAATAAGAAAATATAGTCAGATACCATAGCAAAAAAGGCATGAAGCCGCGCTAATTAATTACTTGTTGACCAACTTATTGTCAAGATGAGTAATTTTTAAGTGAATACGGTCTATTATAGGTATTTAAATTATTATTTAATATGTATAAAGTAGTAGAGATTATAATAAAATTATATTAATCATTAGTAATATTTTTACACATATTAAATAATAATTTGAGTATTTAAGTAATGATGTGATAAACCATGTTCACCTAAAAATTTCTCTTGTGAAGATATTGATCGACAAAAATAACAGGGTATACAATCCAAGCCAATTGCATTGTATTTCATGTCTAACTTTGATTTGATCATTGTTGTAAAATCTTGGTAACTATATGGTGAAATCTCGTGACAATTACATTTAACTTATTCTTTTATTTTTTTAAGTCTTTTATATAGATTCGGATTTTATAAGCTTGTTTAAGGATTGACCATAAACCAAGTACCACAACTAATAAGTAAATAAATAAATAATAATACTAGTGGAGAATCACAAACAAAATACATTCTTCTTTTGTTTGTTCACAATAAGCCTTACACTATGTTTGGATGATAAGGAATGAGGGAAAGGAAAATAACTCCATTTGTTTGGGAGTTTTAAAATATATGAGAAGGGAACGAAACACATGAGTAACCATTTCCTCTCTATTCCTCTCAAATTAATGCCTAATTTTTGTTCCATCCAAAATTGAGGTGGAATGAGGGAAAAACATGGGTAATGAAATTCTGTTTCATTCTATTAATGAAACTTCCAAACAAAGAGAATGGTAACTATGTTCCATTCCTTTCGTTTCCTTTTCAGTTCATCCCCACATATTCCATTCTGTTCCATTAATGAAAAAACATACAAACACAGGGTTAAGTGTCCTCGTCCCCTCTAAAACAATTTAATCAACAGAAAAAAAAAACCTAGAAAAAAACTTGTATTTTTTTTCTTTTCTATAAGAGATAAAATATATTAGGTCTCATTTTTTAAATTCTTGTTCCTTATAAAAATTTTCTACACTATTAATACAAGAGACTAATCCTCACTTGGATACTTAGATCACTCCAATCACATATATTTTAAATACACTATGATAATAGAGCAGTCATTAATTCCTAAATTAAGAGATAAACCCCCACTACAAAAAAACGTATAAATTACGACAGTTTTAATACGATAGTTCTTAAAAATTGCCGTAATATGTAGTATAATATGTCAGTTATATACCTGCCATATTTTACAAGTAAAAAACGATAGTTCAATGTATAAAACAACAGTTTTAACTACCGTTATTTTTATTTTAAATTTTAATTAAAATATTTTAAAAAAACTCTCTCTCTCGCGCTCTCCCTCTCCCTCTCATTCTCTCACCCTCCCTCTTGCTGCACTCACTCACCACTCGAACAACAACACCATCTCCACCGCATAGTTTTCCACTCGTGATCTCCACACCATCGTGAACTACCCGCACGCCTCTACCATCCAAGTCACCACTCCCAACGTCACTAGCCACCAAAACTGCCAGATCCACCATCATTAGCTAAGAATCTCTGTCCCTACACCCACGCTAGAACACCTCCCTCTTAACTTCAACCCATATCCATTTTCCACCACGAACTACCGCTCATCTCTGCAAACTGGTATCCATGTCCACCCAAAGCCACCTTCGATCCCCATTATGCCAAGAACCTAGATCTGAATCAAACCAAAACACCAAACCCGTGCCCCACCCCCAAACTGAATCTAACTTCGGCCACCATGGCCACCACCCAAACTCCTAGCCGTGAGCCCTCGCACCATTTGCACCTCCACCACAACCAGATCTCTGATCTGTGCATGAACTAGAGCCACCACAGCCAGCCGCTATGCCACCCAGCTTCAACCTCTGTGGACCGTCCAGAGCTACCATCAAAAAAAGAGAAAAGAAATGAGAGGCAGAAAGAGAAAGGGAAAAGCTAAGCCTCCTCCCCCTCATTCATGAAGCACACGATGGCTTGGCCACAAGTGGAGATCGTTGGTGCTGCGATAGGGACGATGGTAGTTTGAGTCTGTGGCTAAATGTTGGGTTTGGTGGAGCTCGTGACGGTACGAGACAATGAGGGGAACAAATTTGGACATGACCTCGGGCCGTTCTAGTTCAACAGTGGTGACGAGCGCAAACGGCGGTGCTGGGCGGAGAAGCTCGTGGCCACGCGAGGCCAGGAAGGGAGCGGATCCAGGCATGGCCTCTGACTGTTTTGGTGAGATTGATTGGTAGTGTTGGGTGGCAGAGCTTGTGGCCACACGAGGCCAGGAAGGAAGTGGATTCAGGCGTGACCTCTGACCATTCTGGCGACATAGATTGGCTTCACTTCCTTCTTCCCCCTTCACTTTCAAGCAGCTCCTACCCATGATAGGTCATCCCTGCCCCAAAGCAACAGGTACTCATTCTCTCCAATACCCACAATTTCCTTCGTCATTAACAATATAAACAATTCTCTTCACTAACATTGTTGAATCTCTTCTTAAGAAACCCTTTTCATTGAATAAGTCACATTTTTAAACCAAGACACAGGAATTTGTTACCTTGGATTCACTGTCATTTTTTTGTGGTTGGTTTTAGATAAATTACAACAATTCTAAACGGTCATTTTATGTTTTTTTGTTGGTTTTATATAAATTATGGCAATTCTAACTGTCGTAATTTACATATTTTTTTGTTGGTGTTATGTAAATTATGGCAGTTTTAACTGCCGTAATTTACATTTTTTTGTTGGTGTTATATAAATTATGACAATTTTAGCCGCTGTAATTTATATTTTTTGTTGTTGGTATTACATAAATTACGGCAGTCAAAATCGCTATTTTATGCACCACGAAATCACCATTTTATACATGATAAATTGTGGTGGTTGTCGTGACGGTTAATGGGAAACCGCCATATTATACCGAATGGTGAAGTTAATTACGTCAGTTTTGGAAACTGCCACTAACACAAAAAATTGTAGTTAAAATTACCGTAATATGCAAAAAAAAAAATTGCCATAATTTACCCCTTTTTTGTAATGCCCCGCTAATGAGATGTGTTGAACTCAAGTAATCCCCAAAGAACTTTCAAACCTTATATGCAGGTATCTAACTTGACCTTTTTTTTGGGATTATATATATAGACACACACACACCACTTTCAGAACTATTTCATATAAATTCTTTGCTAATTATAGAAAAATAATTATCAGATCAAAACAAAAATCATTAATCTTGAATTTAATATTTACTTTTAAGATAATTGTATTGGGTAGAATATGAGAATTACTATGATATCCTTATGGTTTTGATACTTGGCTTTTTTACCAAACTGCCTTTGATGATAAAACTATTTGTCAAAATGTTATTTTTTAAAAACTATTTACTAAAATACCACTCTTTTAAAATTATATACCAAATTATCACCTTTTTGTCCAGCGTGATATTTTTTATTATTTTTATTCCACGTGAAAAATGCCAAAGAGGGTGGCGCATCTACGTGAAAACACCATCCTACATGGTGTTTTTACAAGAAAAACGCCAACACGCCTGGCGTATCGAGGGCAAAAGTGCCATTTCACTTGGCGCTTTCAGGGCATACATAGCTCCATCTAGGTTCCAATCGAGCCATCCTCTTCATTTTCTCAAATTTCACTATTGATGATTTTTTATTGTGATTTTGGTACCCTTGTTAGATTAAACACGTTTGCGGCTTTTCTATTGATGATCTTGGTACCATGGTTGAATTAAACAAGTTTATGTGCTTTTGGGGAGGTCCAATATTCAGGGAAAACTCTGTCAAAATTTTCATAAAATCTTCATGATTGAATTTTAGTTGAACTGTGTTAAACAGGTTTATAAAAATATGAAATCTGAAATGCCCCTCTAATGTTAACCAAAAATATAAAAGAAATGTCTGTGAGTTCTTAATTGAAAATATTGTCATAAGAAGGATCATATTAAAAAAGATGAGATATCAAGTGGAGCAAAATATAAGAGTCTACTCATAATTTTATCTTTAAATAATATTAATGAAGTACATGAACCTATCTCCTACAATCATAGGTCAATTTTCAAGGTAACACTAGCAACATGGACCTACCTCCTACCATCATAGGTCAATTTCTCTCCTACGATCACATACCAATTTCTAAGACAAGACTAGCAACATATATAGACCTACCTCCTATGATCATAGGCCAATTTCCAAGGCAACACTAGCAACTGCCACTCTTCAACTCTCTCCTCTATATAATACCAAGTGAGTTTGTGTAGTGGCAAGTCTTTTGACTAGTGCGCGTTCGGTGAGAGAAAGAAGATAGTAAAGAAGGGTCAGAGGCAGATGAGAAGATTCGTGGGAGGGTACTGTCCTCAAAACGCCAAACGTGTTGGCATATGCGTCAAAGAGAGTAACGCATTCACATGGAGCAAAAAATAATAAAAAACTATCACGCTAGACAAAAGAGTAAGAGTTTGATATATAGTTTCAAAAGAATGGTATTTTGATAAATAGTTTAAAAAAATAATGTTTTGATAAATAATTTATCATTAAGGACAGTTTAGTAAAAAAGTCTTCGATATCTAGTAAAACTTGTCAAGCATTTGATGATTTTATAATTAACTACCAAATATCTCATGGACAAATTTGAATCTTTGTTAAGATGATTTTTAGATTTTGTGTAATTATTTTTGGATTAGTTTGTAGTTAACAAACCCAAGCTCAATGTTGAAAAAGGAAAGATATAAAAAATTAAATTTTGTGCTATTATTTTTCGATTAGTTTGTATTTAAACTATCCAAGCTCAATATTGATAAAGGAAAGATTTAAAAATTAAATTAATTTGCACCTTTGAAAATATAAAATAATAAATAAAATATTTGAACATGATTTTTTATGAAGATATTGAAGGAAGTTTAAAAAGTAAAATCTCAGTATAAATAAAAAGAATTAATTTGAGATTTTTTTTTAGGAGAAATCGATTTAGAATTTTAACAATAATGAAATAATTAATAACAAGAATAATGAGAATAATTTTTTTGATAACTAACCCTAAATATCAAAATCGAGGGAGAGAGACAGGTACTAGAGTAATGGCAGTAGAAGTTATTATAGAAAATTGTGAGAGTCATACCGGTAATAACATCCAATTCAAGGACATTTGAGATTTGAGGTCCGAATCGGAAGGATTGGCCACTGATCCCAGCATTAGAGAGTGTGCCACCAACCGTCAAATACAAGTAGTCAGTCCAAGAGAGGGGTGTGAGTCCACGTTCAAGGGTTGCATGCAACACATCAATCCAAATCTGTTCACCACCCACATCAGCATAATAACCCAAAAGACTCTTCCCATCAGACACTATAATTCCAGACCCATTTCTAAAACTGTTCAGCTGAGTCATATTCACCACGACTCCATCGTGTGTCATGGCTTGTCCACCAACCGAGTGGGCTTGCCCTCTGGCTGCTATGGTGAAAGGGATGGGAAGAGAGTTTGAGTACTTTATCAAGTCCGAGATATCATGTACACTCGATGGCTCAAGAACTGCCAATGGTTTTTCATGAACTATGTGGCCATAGTCGGTTGAGGCTAGTGAAAGTGTTTGAACGTCATGACTAAGCTTAAGGGCTAGCTCTTTGGGTGTTTGCAAGGGTGACCACGGGTGTGGTTGTCCCTGTGTGAGCACTATGCTAGCTAGCCATAGCAGAGCCAATGCTTTTGAAAGCATAAAATTGGCTGCCATTTTTGGGAGAGAAGCTGAGTTAAGTTGATAAGGCCCTATTGCTTTGAATCGGTGAGTATACATAGAGAGAGTAAGGTATGGAGCGGAGCGACTTGTAAGGAGAGAATGAAGTATATGGTAAATGGTATATTGTGATAAGACGCTAGCGTGTATTACTTAAAGTAATTGATACAATCAGTATTGTTACAATAAATATACATTAAAATCATGTATCTATTAAAGGAAGAATAATTATATTCCTTTGGTTAATTGATCACGAGTTAAGAAGTTGCCTTCAAATGACTATTTAGATTTTGGAAGGTCCTCATCGCAGATCCGTGCGGAGTCAAGAATTACTTTTACTATTTTTGTTGGGGCAAACATAATATTACATGAAAATTTTATAAATCAATAAATCATCAATAAATTAATATAATATAATATATAATACAAAATACATATATATAAAGAGAATTATGATTTTTCAAATTCTGTCAAGTGACAGAATTATTTTATGATATCTGTGTCTCAATAAAATTATAACAAATAATATATTAATTTGGTGACATGTGCATTGCTTTATTATTTAAAAAATAATTTAAATTTTTAAATTTATATCAAAATCTTATTTATGGTTCATTCATTTATTATTGTTAAAAAAATTAATTTAATGTTAAATTTATCTTACACTACTTTTCACCAATTGACATACAACTTCCAATTCAAATCTAGCAAAGAGATATTTTTGTATACATACAGATCTATTACATCAGATTTACACATAAAAGATAAAAAGTTAGAGAGAAAATTCAAATTAATACGATTTTGACTTGTTTCAAGTTATGTGTCATGTACAATAAATTATTCATGAAAACTTAAAAGTTAAATCTTCATTAATATAATTAATTTGCATCTGTTATTTTATTTTTATTTATTTTTTTGCGTATGGATATATGTAACTTCCGCTTTTCAATTGCGCACGCTTTGGGCAAAAGCTTGGATTTTCCTTTAACAATGCCGATCATACCAATAAGTTTCCCTTCACTTTAATAATATATAGTCAAATGTTGAAGATTTCGTATCTATTTTTTTCCATTTTGTGGTTAGAAGACTTCATATTAGATAATTGGACAGAGATGCGTGTGACAAATTGTCAAAATCAACATATCATTTTAAAGCAGTTGACATACTATGAGAAAACACTTAATAGAACATGTTCAATATCTCGAACGAGGATAAGTTTCATATTCAAAGGGTGTGGGGATACATCGTCAAACAAAAAAAAATTATATTAATTTTAGTTAGAGATTAATTAAATTAATTTGTTGAGTCTTAGTTACTAGTTAATTACTTTCTGTAGTCTATATATATAAATTTATCCACTGTTGCATGTACAGTGGCATAACGTGTTTACTCTTAGGTTATGAGTTTTCGATGACGCTGTTCTAAGTTAATGCTTAGTCAGGGGCAGAGCTAGAGAACTTTTCATGAGGAGGTCAAAGAGAACGACACTTTGTTTGGGTACAAGCTTAACTATTTATATATTTTTTTTTAAAAAATAAACTATATGTAAAATTGTAGTTTTAGAAAAATTTTGGGTGCGCCATAGCCTCCATAATGTACAACTATGCTTAGTGGCATATGTCAAGGAGAAATTATTGCATGTTCTAAGAGCATTAAATAAGATTGTACTTATCATTTTATCTATATTTTGAAATTTTAGTCTTAAATAATTGTGAGATTCATCACTCACTTTAATTCTTCAGTTTTTTTTTTTTTTGTCTTTGATTAAGATATCCATATAGGCACTGTAAAATTAACCTTTAGGCTGATTTTGGTAGTTAGGTAAAATTCTCTTTAAAGTAACGATTTTAAAATTTGAATAATTGACATTGTAGGTAAAATTCACCTTAAGTCACATTCTTATTCTATTGCAGCCAACCACTTTTGAGTTAATTATTGAGTTTATTAACAATAAATTGAAATTAAAAATAACAGCAAATTTAAAAATTAAAATGAGTGGCAGACTTAACACTATATAAAGCTGAAAGGTCAAAATATAAATAGAGTGAACATAATTCTACATGGTGCTTCTAGTGCATGGAATAATTTCTCTCTCCCAAGTGATTTGATGGCCTTAGAAGTATCATTAAGATCATAGTTGTACCGAGGCTGGTATAATCCTTGATTATGTGTTTTTGAAGTGATTCGGTCAAATTTAGGTGACCTGCATAGTACCTAAAAGACTCTTATAATGAAATGTATTTTGTCAAGTATATGGTATATTGTGATAAGACGGTAGCGTGTATTACTTAATGTTATTGATACAATTAATATTGTTACAATAAATATATACATTAAAATCATGTATCTATTAATGGAAGAATAATTATATTCGTATGGTTAATTGATCAGACGGTAGCGTGTATTACTTAATGTTATTGATACAATTAATATTGTTACAATAAATATATACATTAAAATCATGTATCTATTAATGGAAGAATAATTATATTCGTATGGTTAATTGATTATGTGTTTTTGAAGTGATTCGGTCAAATTTAGGTGACCTGCATAGTACCTAAAAGACTCTTATAATGAAATGTATTTTGTCAAGTATATGGTATATTGTGATAAGACGGTAGCGTGTATTAGTTAATGTTATTGATACAATTAATTTTGTTACAATAAATATATACATTAAAATCATGTATCTATTGATGGAAGAATAATTATATTCGTATGGTTAATTGATCACGAGTTAAGAAGTTGCCTTCAAATGACTATTTAGATTTTGGAAGATCCTCATCGCAGATACGTGCGGAGTCCAGAATTACTTTTACTATTTTTGTTGGGGCAAACATAATATTACATGAAAATTTTATAAATCAATAAATCATCAATAAATTAATATAATATAATATATAATACAAAATACATATATATAAAGAGAATTATGATTTTTCAAATTCTGTAAAGTGACAGAATTATTTTATGATATCTGTGTCTCAATAAAATTGTAACAAATAATATATTAATTTGGTGACATGTGCATTGCTTTATTATTTAAAAAATAATTTAAATTTTTAAATTTATATCAAATTCTTATTTATGGTTCATTCATTTATTATTGTTAAAAAATTTAATTTAATGTTAAATTTATCTTACACTGCTTTTCACCGATTGACATACAACTTTCAATTCAAATCTAACAAAGAGATATTCTTGTATGTATATAAATCTATCATGTTAGATTTATATATAAGAGATAAAAAGTTAGAGAGAGAAAAAATGAGTTTCACTAGACTCATTTATCACACAAAATCATTCTCTCTATCTAACTTTTTATTTCTTGTAAGTAAACTTGACGTAATAAGTCTGTATACATACAAGAATATCTCATATAACAAAATCAACCTAATATGACAATTCAAATTCAAGGCAGTATATGAAAATTGTAATTAGTAATAATAAATGTTTAATCAATCTATGCGAAATCATACAATAATACATATGGATGACAAAATTATCAGTAGTTGTGAGGATCAACGAAAATTATCTGCGATGGGATGGGGGATGAATACCCAATTAATAAATGAGGGAGGGAGCAGGAATTATAGTACTCGCCTCGCCAGTACTCACAAACTCGTTAAGTATACTTTTTCATTTAATATATATCATATATTATGATTTTTTTTTTTTTTTACTTTGAGATAAGATAAGAATACATATATTTTATTATTTTAAAATAATTTTTTTATTGAATGAGTTCATAATGATAAAATTTGTTAAAAAAATTATTTATGTAATAGTTATTTATGTAAACTGATCATTACAAAATATAATATAATTTAATTTATTATTTATAATATTCTTTTAATTTTGTAAGAATCTTATATTGTTGAACAAAGTTGTAATATGTGGTATTAAAGTTTATTTTATTTATATTTTTTTGTAATTTTAAGATTTTATTTTAAATTATTAACTACTCGCGGATACCAGTAAATACCTCTCCCTACCCGTAAAGATCACAAATAGATACCTATAATTGGGGCAGGGACGAGGGTGGAGAAATACTATCCGCCCCCGCCTGCCCCATTGCCGTCCCTAATAATACATTTCAAATTAGTGGTAAAAGATCCCATAGATTTTTTTCTTTTTGTATTAAATGGTCATCATATTGGGAAATTTTAAATATGAATCAATGCGAAATTAGTCAGTGGTAATTGCTTTCACATTTCTTTAATTTATTGTAATAATTATATTATATATGTTATTATGTTTCAACAACAAATTTAATTATACTCAGAAACTAATAATATTAATATTTGTATAATTGGTTTAATCACATTAGATACACTTTAAACAAATGTCATCTATATGTTGTGCCATTAATATCTCATGTAATGAGAAATTATTGTATGTTCTTATAATATAATAAATGTACGTTTCAAGATGATTTTCACTATTAACTTTAAGTACACTCATATGAATTTTAAATAAAATAACTTATATCAATGGTGACAAACATTTTTAAATATGTATTTATTACAACTCCAAAAACGTGTAATAATTATTCTCATTACAAATTTAAAATTCATTATCATGTTATTAGAGGAAAATTCAAATTAATACGATTTTGACTTGTTTCAATTTTTTCTTATGTTATGTGTCATGTACAATAAATTATTCATGAAAACTTAAAAGATAAATCTTCATTAATATAATTAATTTGCATCTGTTATTTTATTTTTATCTTCTTTTTTTTTTTTTTTTTGCGTATGGATATCTGCAACTTCCGTTTTTCAATAGCGCACGCTTTGGGCAAAAACTTGGATTTTCCTTTAACAATGCCGATCATACCAATAAGTTTCCCTTCACTTTAATAATATATAGTCAAATGTTGAAGATTTCGTATCTATTTTTTTCCTTTTGTGGTTAGAAGACTTCATATTAGATAATTAGACAGAGATACGTGTGACAAATTGTCAAAATCAACATATCATTTTAAAGCAGTTGACATACTATGAGAAAACACTTATAGAACATGTTCAGTATCTCGAACGAGGATAAGTTTCATATTCAAAGGTGTGGGGATACATCGTCAAACAAAAAAAATTATATTAATTTTAGTTAGAGATTAATTAAATTAGTTTGTTGAGTCATAGTTAGTTACTAGTTAATTACTTTCTCTAGTCTATACAAATCACATATTAACTTTCTATCGCACACCTTTTACCATTTATTGAATTTCACTTTCTTCTTTCATCCATATCTCAATTTTTCCAAGCTCTTTCTATGTTTTTTAACGTTCTTATCTGACATTTTTTGTTAAGTATTTGAAATTATAAAATTTGAGAAGTGCTTTCATTTATAAATAAAATATGTTGTTTAGAAAGTTAACAAATAAGAATTGATTTGATTTTGAAATATTTTTATTTAGAAAGTTTAAAATAAGTTAATTTTGAAATCATTCTTATATTAATTATATATAAAAAAATTTACTTAAATTTTAAGAGATATTTTTAATTGATTTTTTTTCCGTAGAATTAATTGATTTCTTTTATGATTTCAAAAATAGTGATATAATATTTTGGTTCCCAATTAAGTCCTTTATTCACTTCGAATTGAAGTTGAGGAAGTCTTCCTTTCTTTTTCTTTGGTTGCAACAAGACGTGAACCAGATTTTAGGAACACTTTTATTACTTTTATACAACCTTAGTCCAGTCTAAGACCTAACATATACTGTTCAATCTTACTTAATTAGAAATGATTCGTGTATTTTGACAAATCTAAATCCTTCTTATCTGACCATTTTTATTCAGCATTATGATTTGGAAAGTGATTTGAGGGGATATTTAAAATAAAATTAATTTATATTTTAATGATTTTAAAAGAGGGTGTTGCTATTAGCACTCTCAATTATCTTTCTACCTTCCTCATTAGCCACTCATGATTTTTTAAAAAGAAAAATTAAAATTTTGATTTATTAGCAGAAAGTGTAAATAAGCATTTTGACGTCTCCATAGCCTCACCCTTCAAAAGAAAGTGATAATATTTTGCTTATTTTCAACTAAGTCCATGATTTACTTTGAAGTTGAAGAGGTCTCCCTTTGTTTTTCTTGTTTTTGGCCAGAAACATGACGTGAAGCAGATTTTAGGAAGATTTTATTACTTTTATACATAATAGATATGAATATATAGATTCAATGTATAATATGACATGTGTTTAGTTTGATTTTTGTCAAAGACAAATTCAATTCTCGTTATCAATTAATCTGGAAAGGGAATCTTTTTCTCAAAATGGACTCTCAAGTTCTTGATAGTTTGTTTTTAATCAAAATATCAAAATAAATTTCGATTTAAACACAAAAAATATAAATATAGAATGAGAAATTAACAAATTTGTAACAGTAAAATATGTGAAGAATTGTAATCAAAAGTAAAGAAAACATATAAATACAATCAAATTAAATCACATGAAAAGTAAAATACAGGAAAATAAATTATGATAATGTAAACTTAACAGAAAATTAAATTATAGAATGATAAATGAAAGCAAGTAAAGAAAACAAGTAAAAAAACTAAATGATCTAAAAAAGATCACTTGGTTGAGAGTAGAAGAGAATTTGTAGAAACATAAAAGACTTAAGAAATAAATGAACTTGAATCAAACTTGCATTGAAATTGTAAAGTTTATATAAAGAAAGTAAGAGAAAAACATACTTGGCTAATCTCAAGTTGTTCGTGCATCAGAGTGACTTTGAGTGTGTTTAAAGATATGTACAAAAGTGAATGATTTCCAATTCCTAAATGTTTTCATCCTTCTTCTTTAAAGATATGTACTAAGAGGATAAAAATATTTAGGAGTTAAAAATTATTCACTTGTACACATCTATAAACACGCTCAAAGTCACTATGACACACAAGAGCAACTTAAGATTAAACAAGTATGTTTTTATGCAGCTTTCTTTATGTAAACTTTACAATTTAAATGCAAGTTTGATTCGAGTTTATTTATTTATTAAGTCTTTTAAGTATCTACAAATTCTCTTATAATCCCGATCGAGTAATTTTTTTAATATCATTTGGTTTCTTTTACTTGTTTTCTTTACTTGCTTTCATTTATCATTCTGTAATTTATTTTTCTATTAAGTTTACATTATCATACTTTATTTTCCTGCATTTTACTTTTCATGCAATTTAATTTGATTGCATTTATATGATTTCTTTACTTTTGATTACAGTTTTTTACATATTTTACTGTTACAAATTTGTTAAGTTCTCATTGGATATTCACATTTCTTATGTTTAAATCAAAATTCATTCTAACATTCTAATTAAAAACAAGAACTTGAGAGTTTCTTTTAAAAAAGATATTTCCTTCCCATTGATAACTATAATTGAATTTGTCTTTGACAAAAATCAGGCTAAACAACATGAAATGTAAAGGTTGTATAAAAATTATAATCTATGGTATGGCTTCAGGTCAAATGGTCAATTTTGGTAAATCTTCAATTCTGTTTACTCGCAATATTATTCCTTGGGATTCGAAGCAACAAATTACTCA
The DNA here is from genome assembly GCA_029884605.1 of Ormosia emarginata. Classification (NCBI taxonomy): domain Eukaryota; kingdom Viridiplantae; phylum Streptophyta; class Magnoliopsida; order Fabales; family Fabaceae; genus Ormosia; species Ormosia emarginata. The sequence continues at coordinate 625,834 of JAQQTP010000073.1, read as the reverse complement.
GGCGTGTAATATCCTATATTATGTCATGCTTTTAAATACCCAATTCTTTATGTGAAGAACTGGGGAGAATGTTGTGCAAATTCTATTGGTGGTTTTCTAGATGCAAATCTGGGTGCAAATCTATCCTTCAATGGAGTAGTATCTTAGAAGGTAGGAAGATGTTGGGATATGGAGTTGATTTCGAGGGTGGGTGATGGAGTTTCGATTAAGATACCGGTGTTTTGAAAAATTGAGTGAGGTTAATGGCACTCATTTTTTATATACTAATCAAAATTTTAGTTACTCTCTTTAAATAATTATGAATGACTAATGAGGAACATGGATAGAAATTTAAAATTCCAATAATAATATCCTAAAAAACAAAGCTCACTTATTTATTAATGTGTCTTGATCCGAGTAGAAAATGATCAAATTTCTTAAGCATGTAATCTTAAATTCGATTTTAAGATTTATGTGTATGAAAAAAATATTATTTAAAAAAGTATTTATTTAGACGTCTGATTATACTCTAATATATTAATATTTTACTTATTGAATTGAGATAATCTGAAAAAAAAAGAAAGGAAAAGAAAACCTCACATATTTAAGCAAAATACAGCCTAACATAGTCTTCTAACCCTATATTAAATGCACTTGCAGCAAATGAGATATAATTTGTGAAGAAGTTAATACTTATTCTACTGCGTAACTAAATTTTTGATGAAGTGAGAAGAAAATGTTGAATAACAAAACTTTCACACATTATTGACATAGAAAAAAAAAAAAACTTTCACACATTATATACGTATGTAATAACGTGTACGGAAGATTAAAGCTTCAAGAGTGAGCACGTGTAATTATAAATCTCTCATTATGTGTAAATATATATGCAATACAAATCATTACTTTACTCCCTCCGTCCTCCGTTTTCATAAGACATTTTTATTAAAAAAAAAAACTAGCCTTTTCAAAAATAATAAAAAAGCTGGCTTCTATTCCAAAAAAGAAAAGCTATGAATCTTCATTTTCGAAGCATTAAATACATATATACATATAGTGAAAAGCATTTTTATTGTACCGTTCCAACTCCAAGAATGGACCACAAACACTAGAACGATGTAAAAACCTGCTGAATTGTGGGCTGAAGTCTCGAACCGAAGTTGGGAACAAGTGAGTAGTACTTGCAAATACATTCTGAAGTTTAAATTAGTTTTTTAAAGTGTAATGTGTCAAGAAAAAGAACAGAGATTACATAACCTTATATATCAATTTTCCACTGTTGCATGTACAGTGGCATAACGTGTTTACTCATAGGTTGAGTTGTCGATGACGCTGTTCTAAGTTAATGCTTAGTCAGGGCCAGAGCTAGAGAACCTTTCATGAGGAGGTCAGAGAACGACACTTTGTTTGGGTACAAGCTTAACTATTTATATATTTTTTAAAAAATAAACTATATGTAAAATTGTTGTTTTAGAAAAATTTTGGGTAGGCCATAGCCTCCATAATGTACAACTATGCTTAGTGGCATATGTCAAGGACAAATTATTGCATGCTCTAGGAGTACTAAATAAGATTGTATTTATTACTTCTTTTATATTTTGACATTTCAGTCTTAAATAGTGGTGAGATCCATCAGTCATTTTAATTTTTGAGTTTTTTGTGTTTTTGATCAAGATATTCATACAGATATTATTATGAAATTAACTCTCAGGCCAATTTTGATAGTTAGATATAACTCTCTTCAAAGTAACGATTCTAATATTCGAATTATTGATATTGTAGATAAAATTCGCCTGAAGTCACAATCTTATTTCATTGCAACCAATCACTTTTGAGTTAATTCTTAAGTTTATTAACAATAAATTGAAATTAAAAATAATAACATATTTAAAAATTAAATTGAGTGGTGGACCTAGCACTATATAAAGCTGAAAGGTCAAAATATAGAGTGAACATAATTCTATAAGGTGTTTCTAGTGCATGCCGATTTTGATAGTTAAGTAAAACTCTCTCTAAAGTAATGATTCTAATATTCGCATCATTGACATTGTAGGTAAAATTTGCCTAAAGTCACATTTTTATTCCTTTGCAACCAACCACTTTTGAGTTAATTCTTGAGTTGATTAACAATAAATTGAAATTAAAAATAATAACAAATTTAAAAATTAAAATGAGTGGTGGACCTAGCACTATATAAAGCTGAAAGGTCAAAATATAAATAGAGTGAGCATAATTCTATATGGTGCTTCTAGTGCATGCAATAATTTCTCTCTCCCAAGTGATTTGATGGCCTTAGAAGTATCATTAAGATCATAGTTGTACAAATCGACCTGACCAATCTGACATAAAAATCAACGACTCGGGTTCTAGGCCGGTCTAATCATTGATTACATGTTTTGTAAGTGACCCGGTCAAATTTAGGTGACCTGCACAGTACTCAAAAGACTCTTATAATGAAATGCATTTTGCCATTAGATCACATGTTTTTGTTGAGTAATGTTTTTAATTTTTTAATTTATATTATTATTTAACAAATTTGATTTTAGAAAAATAGAGTTGCATAATTATCATTACTAGTTTGGTTACATCATTAATACTTTTTTCATGTGGTATATTTTTGTCATATAGTATTTTTTTATATAAAGTACTTATTCATATAGTGTTTTTATAGAAAAAAAATTTATTCTTTGTTCTAGTATTCCAATTCAACCGCTTAACCCACAATCGGATCGTGACACATTGACCTTACCTTTTTTGATCGTGTCAACCTCGACGAAGTTATATAACTATAATTAAGATCAGTTGATCCTTAGTTAGCTTGTTGAATTTCGTTAGAGTTCTTAGTTATTCCATTTTTTTTTATCACATTTCCTAGGCCATTTTCAGTTATATTGGGTCAGCTTTACACTTTTATTGGAATCGAAATTGTTAGGCCTTTTTCTCCCCTATTACAGTACATCAATATAATATAGAAAAGAAAGATACATAGCCTGAAAATCTACCATGTATTTTCTCAGTCATTAACCTAATACTTTAATTTCTTGACATATGGCTTCTATGGTAGTTATTTTTATGTCACATGTCATCTAATTTAGCAAAGTTTTTCACATGTGATATGAAGTGTCAACTGTCACATGTATAATAAAACAAATAATAAAATAAAATTTAAAAAAATATATCAATCATCATATAATAAAATAAAAAATGAGAATGAAAAAAAAAATACTCAAACACACAAATAAGTTTAAAAAAATAAATCAAAATGATTTTAATCAATAAAAAACTACTTCTTCCATTCCATTCATGTCTTTATAGGTCCCCAATAATCTGCTCTTCTTTGTTCTTGGTTGAAATTCCATATGCTCATCACATTTTAGAAATTCTCTCTGATATGAATGCCTATTCTACAACCTATGGAAACACTCATTTAGCAACCTAACTTGAAGGAGACCTTATTGGGTTACTGGATGCCATAGCAGCCATTTCTAGGCCCCTAATGATCTACTTTTCTTTGTTCTTGATTGAAATTCCAAATGCTCTTCACATTTCAAAAATTCCCTCAAATCTTAATGCCTATTTCACAACCCATGGAAACGGCCATTCTCTCTTATTTGAACACCTATTCCGTAACTCATAGAGACACCCATTCAGCAACCCAACTTGGAGGAGACCTCATTAGATTACTGGACGCCACGTCCAAGACAAGGTGTTTGTGGTGTGGGTCATAACTGGGGAGCCCTCGTTGATTGGTCCATTTGCCTCTGTCGCTCAAAACCAATGAAGGCTCAAAATGGGGGGTTTCTGTTAAGAGGGTTCTCAGCAGCACAACCCTGAATCTTCGATCTCAAGTTGCAAAGTCGTGACTCCAACGAGGAAAAGGGCAGCAAAGCCTCCTTCTGGAATGATAGCTTGCTCCATCAAATGCAATTTTTTGCTACAATGTGTTTTATATTCATTCTTTAGTTATATGGTCAAGTCTTCATGAACACTTTCTCCTTTTTTGGAATTGCATTGTTAGTGATTTATGCTACTTGAATCATAAATTTTTAAGATGTTTAGTCACATTAAAAAACAATGATGTTTGTCTCTTTTTGGGTCCATTAGAGGCTTACTAATAGCATATAGAAGGCTTGACTGGCTACTTTCTTCACTTAAAAACTTTACCATAGATTCCCTGTACTAAAATTCACTAATAGAGCTTTTTTTTTTTAAAGTAAGATATGAATAATTGGTAATTATTGTCACAGGGCTAATTCCTATGGCCTCACTTCAAGATAGACGCAACTGTAATGCTGACCAAGATTTTCCTTTTGGCCAATAACTTAAGATGGAAATTATTTCTAATATATTAAGCCACTATGAGATAGATATCAACCAAAAGAAAAGCTAGAAAAGAAAAAGAATGGGTATATATTGTGTTTGTTTTAGAAATCATACAGAATTTCTATTTGATTTCAAATTAAGAGGAGACCTTAACTAGCCTGAAGATGATATTAAATTTGGTGAACATGGTCTTTTTCTCTATCAAGTTTCTTACAGTTTGTGTTTGGAATGAATAAAAATGGGAAATGATTTGATTTGATTTGAATTTAATGGATTTGATTTAAAAATCAAATTGTGTTTGGAACTTTTTTAAAAGAATAGGATTTAAATTGATTTAGAAATCAAATTTTGTGTTTGGAATTCATTAAAATAAGATTTGATTTGATTTGATTTTATTATTTTACATTTTAACCCTTATGAAAGGTTGTTAAAAGTAGTTACTAATGGTAAAATAGTTTATTTATTTCAAATTAAATCAAATCCTAACAAATCCTATCAAAATTGATAGAATTTCTAAAACAAAAGGAATGAAATCCACGAGATTTTAGAAATCAAATCATTTCTCATTTTTAAACATTCCAAACACAAAATTTAATTAAATTTGATTTACAAATCAAATCATTTCTCATTTTTTTACATTCCAATCACACTCACAAGATTATTTTCCTCTTTGATTATAAATCCTAAATCTGCCACGAAATAGAAAGCTAAAACACAAAGGTTTAGGAAGGAGATAGAAAGAATGAAATAATAAAAGACTCTGTCTATAACATTAAAGTGGAAGCTACACTAAGATGAGGATATTAGGGTATTCAATAACTTCATTTTGCAGGTTTATTTAAAGAAAAGTTGGAAACAATGTCATCTATGACCTTTGGGAAATTTCTATCATTTTAAATGATAATTGAAAATTTTGTTCAATGGAATAGAGATTTAGAATTTCGATTGTCAAATTATCTTCACAACTCTTCATTCTTGAAGGAAAAAAATGTTAATTAACTGTTTACTTATATGTTTGTTCTTTAATTATGCAAGAATCAAGACAATGATAGATTTACCTAAAGCTATAATGTGATAGGTTGTAATGCTTTTGGTTATTGTGATCAATTCTGTTATGTACTTTTGTACTTGGTCTTATTGATGGATTATGAAGTTTGTTAGGTTAAGTTGTGTTTTATTGATTTTGTACTACTTTTTACAGATTTTACTAGGTTAATGCTTTTGAGTTTTGATTTAGAAATGAAAAGGTTGAGTTGTTTCTTCTCACAGTTTGATATTATATGTATTGTCTTGGGGGTAACTTTTTAACTTCCAGTTTGTATAGATGTTAGTTATTATATATTTGGTTTTCCTAGAGCACAATAAATAACAAAATACAGATGAATATTATGTGGAGATACAACAAGGAGAACTCCTACTTCCACTTTGTTCTTTAGTCCATCTAACTGGAACAAATTATTCATTCAACTATAATATTACAAGGCCTATTACAGGGTAGTTTTTAGATGGATTCTGATAGCAATATATTTATACATTTTACAACCCTCTCAATAGGCTTCTTAAGGTTAAATTAGGCTTAATTAAGTTGATTTTGTCACATTTTATGATATTGAGCTTAATTGGATCATTGAAGAAATTATTGTTTGAAATGTCTTTAATTTGATGAACTACATCTTTCAGTAAACTAACTATAATTTGAGTTACAAATATCTGGTTGATGTGATTCTTATCTTGTTGGAAAGCTAAGACAATTCTCTACAACTTTCATGAAGACTTCAAGAGCTAGAACACATGTTTGGATAACTCAAATTGGAGTTGAAGCAAAAACTAGAGTTCTGAACTTGACAGCTTAACTTATATGTACTCATCAGATCATATCTTGAGCTATAAGAGAGTTTTTGCATTGAAACTAGTGCCATTGAAAGTTAAGACCCAAATATACAACTTTCATGAAGAACACAAGAGCCAAATTAGAAGTCTTGGAGGTCATATTGATCTTGGAAATCATAACAGAGGAAGCTATAGTTCGGCCTGAACAATATGCAGTAATTGGACCATATCTCAGGTTGTAGATGGTTAAATGGGCTTAAATTTTACCAGAAGACAGTTAAGATCCATATTTACAATTTCATGCAGACCACTTTGCCCCATTCTGACGGCATCCATGAGATATGCACCGAATCATTTGGTGCTAGTGGGGAGACACGGGTCAAAATAATTTTCCACTCACTTATCTTCATCAAACAACTTCTTTGGTATTTACTTATCATCATCAAATAACTCCATTGTCATCTTGTACTCCTTGAGCTCTATAAAAGGGAGCAATGACTAATCATTTTGATCATCTTAGCATAGATTATGTTATTGTGTTATTTGTTTCTCTTGTTGTAGTTTTCTTTGTTCTAAATTAAATTTATGTTCATATTTTTCTTCTTATCTCTTTCTTTCTTCTTATTCATGAGTAATTAATTTTTATTTTGCTTGAGTGAAAGAGTGAAGCTTTTAGTAATAAATTAAGATTTGATTAATTTCTTTCTTGTTCTTAAATGATGTATTATCATGTAGTCATTATATGTGTTGTATTTTGTTTTCAATCAATTTAGAAACCCTCCTTGTAAAGTGAAGATCTTGATTCATTGTAGACAAGAGGCTGACACAATGAATTCTTGAGCCCATTTATAAGTGATGGTGTTAGTGGATAATTAAAGGAATCATAATATAATTACATATATAATCTTAAATAAACTTTGAATGTTATATTTTTTGATTGGAACCTCCATTATGTGTGGATTTCAATTGAGTTATAAAAAGAAATAATCTTGTCTTTAATTTATTACCAAGAGTGGATCTCTTAGGCCAAGTAAATCTTGTTTTCATTTGTGAATAATCTTTATCACCTTTATTGTTATGACAAATCTTTTCCTTACCTCAAACACTTTTTCTTCATCAATTCCCTGTTGATCGACCTCGGACTACTGAGAATTTACTACTTGAAATAACCTATACTTGGGTCAACAACTTTTAATTCGCATCATATTCCTCATCATTATATGGGAACCCTTAAATATTACAGGGACTTTTGGGATGAGTACTTTACATGGAATGAATACTTAAACTAGTTAGAAGTTGCTTTTCTTTATGACTTAGTATTAATAGTGAAGTTAGTGATACATTTTGGATCATATTATGTTAAACTGGGGAGTTTCATATTTTTTCCTTATCAGTTTGTTTTAAGATTATTTAAAATATTGAATTTGTAAATCATATTTAATCTTAAAAAATTATTCCATATTTAACTTAAAAAGTTAATATTGTACTATAAATTCAATGAAAGGATAAAATATAAGTTTAATTTTGATACAATCGTTAATGTAAAATTTTTTATACCATCAATTAATCATACATTATTATATATGTGATTTTTGAGATAATTATTATGAGAATCACATATTTTAAATGATGTGACAGTGTATTATGAATAACAATGTAAAAAATTTTTATACTTACAATACATCAAAATTAAATTCATAAAATATTTTCAAATAATAAATAGAATAACTCAGTTATATGTACCTTATATATATATATTGCTTAGATTTTTGAATATTAATAAGTTCCAAGAATACCAAGCTTGTTTGAGTTATATACCTTTTTTTTATGTTAAGGTTATCTTAATATCAAATGTGATATTATATTATTTTATATAAAGAATTTTGATATTTTATTTAAATTGTAGAATAATATAATTAATCAAATATCTTTTTCTAACTTTAATAATCGTTAATATTTTTATTATTATCCCTATGCATTACACGAGTTCATACACTAGTTAATAACAAAGGAGAATTACAATTTTAGACCAAATATAAAAACAAAAAGAATCACAATTTATCATCCTGATTAAGATAGTTGGATCTCTTATTCATTTACAAATTTAAACCAACGTTCCAAACACTGATTGAGTTGAACAAAAAATGAGAGTGATTCATAGTTCAATCGATTCAACCATTTTAATGGGCGGTTGAACCATATATATATATATATAATTAAATAGAGTAATTACTTATTATTATAACAATCAAGTATTTTTTATTTTTTGCATTGAGGTATTTATCTAAATTCTAGTTGACTTATCCAAAATACTGGAGACAACCAATGAGCCACAATGACAGCCTTTTATAGACCTTTTTATGAAAGGTGCATGATTCACCATACCATGACAACATTTGATTTATGGTTATAATATTTGAAAGACTAGATTTTATTACTTGCAACCTGAACAACAAGTTACATTAAAAATGCCCCTTGAAATGTTAGGAATTAGGATGAAGTTTTTCAGGGACTTGCCTTGGGATTGGGCTCTGATGAGATAATTAAAAGTTTCAAACCCAAATGTAGGTTGTTTCAAGAAGTAGTATATTATCAAGAGTCCGAGGTCGATCTACAGAGAATTGATGAAGAAAAATTATTTAAGGTAAGGAACAGATTTGTCACAATACTAAAGATGATATAAGTTGTTCAAAGATGAAAACGATTTACTTGGGTTAGGAGATCTACTCTTGGTAATAAATTAAAGACAAGACTATTTCTTTTTATAACTCAACTGAAATCATACATAATGAAGGTTCCAATTAGAAAATTTAACATTCAAAGTTCAATTAAGATTATATATGTAATCATATTATGGTTCCATTAATTATCTACTAATACTTGTAAATGATCTCAAGCATCCACTGTGCCAACGTCTTGTCTACAATGAATCAAGATATTAATTATACAAGAAAAGTTTCTAAATTGATCGGAAACAATATACAACACATATAAAGATTACATAAAAATATATCATTCAAGCACAAGAAGGAAATTAATCTAACATCAACTTATTACTAAGAGTTTCACCCTTTCACCCAAGTAAAATAAAAATTAGTTACTCATGAATTAAGAAGAAAGAAAGAAAGAAAGAAAGAAGAAGATGATAAACATAACTTTAATTAAGAATAATAGAAAACTACATAAAGGAAACAATTAACATACAAGCATGAAAGTAAACTCTAAGCTAACACCATGAAATGATCAGCCCTTGCCTCTTTTTATAGAGTTAGAGGAACATAAAATGCCAAAGGAGTTGATGGATGATGAGAACAAAAAGCCAAAATAGTTGTTTGATGAAGATGAATAGGTGGATTCTTATCTTCGAAATGTTTCACTTCTGAACTCATGGTATGCATCATTTGATAGCTAGGAAGTCTTCATGAAAGTTCTAAGAAATTGTCTAAGCTTTCCATAGACATCGAGTTTAGCCAAATCCACAACCTACAACTCGAGTTATGGCCCAATTACTGCTCATAGGTCAGGCCAAACTTCAGCTCCTCTGTTTTGACTTCTAAGCCCAATATCACCTTCAAGGAATCTGAACTGAATTTTGTATTCTTCATGAAAGTTGTCGATATGGGACTTAACCTTCCATTGTCAAAATTTTAGAATTCTTGAACTCTTATATCCCGAAATATAGCCTAATGAGTGCATAGAGGTCAAGCTATCAGGTTCAAAACTCTAGATTTTGCTTCAACTCTAATTTGAGTTATCCAAACGTGTGTTCGCAGTCTTGAGACCTTCACGAAAGTTGTAGAACTTTGTCTTAACTTTAAAACAAGACCAAAATCACATCCATCGGATATTTGTAACTCAAATTATAGTCAGTTTACTAAAAAAGCCAAGTGAGATGATTATACAATGAATGAAATATATTGCTATCAATGTGACTCTTTCTATCAAGTAAATAGTTATTAGAGAATTATCTTAACTTTCCAACAAGACTAGAATCACATTAATAAGATAATTACAACTCAAATTGTGGCCACTTTACTTAAGAATGCAATCACCTAAATTAATGATAATTTAAGCAATAATTTCTTCAATGATCCAATTAAGCTTAATTTCATAAAATATGACAAAATCAATTTAATTAAGCCAAATTAAACCTTAAGAAGCCTAGTGAGATGATTATAAAATGAATAAAATATATTGTTATAAAATTCTCCCACACTAAACTTTTGCACTCCCGGACAAAACACATAAGAAAAAACTAGGGAACAAAGAAAAACGATACAGACTCAAAAGCTAAAAACTCTAAAAGATTTAATGAAACAAGAAGAGCAACCAGTCATTCAAGGGATCAAAACTTTAATGAGGTAATATTTCTTCACATCTCAAACCATCAAACAAGGAAACTTCAGTTAAAAAGAACGAATCAAGAATGATAGATCCTCACAAGATTCACTCTCAATGCTTCAAACATTCAAAAGGTAAGTACTTCACTCAATTCGACCCATGAAAAATTGCACTACCATAAGCTTGCTTATCTTCTACTTCTCCACTACTCTGAACACATGCACATAAAAATCATGAGGACTTTATTCAAGGGTTGTAGTGGGGTCAAGGTAAAGAAGGGTGGTAATATGGATATGAGAAGATAAATACCAAAGAGAATAAAAGAGTATTATGGTACAGTTAGAGTGAAAAAGATATTTGAGAACATTCATCATAAAGGACAATGACTAATATTTAACTAGTGTTTTGTTGAAAATTAATCCCAAATTGGTGAGTTGAATTCATTGTTAGGCATGAACCTTCTCATTCTCTTCTTGTTGTTTCCAAGCATCCATCTTTATTCTAGGTATGGATATGTCACATGGTGTATCAGGAGACTCTGATAATCCTTTGATTGTAGCGGTGGTTAGCTTTTTTTTTAGAGATTTTGCACACACACCCCCACATTTGTTCAAGAACAAGACCAATGCTTTCTTATTCCCTAAGGTTAGGTAAAAACAAGTTCTTTTTAAAAAAACACGTAATAAGCTAAAAACAAGAAATGGTCAAATAAGTTCAAGGGGTTACACAAGAGAAAATATACAAGGATGACTATTGGTCAAAGTAGCTATTTCAAAATGTCTCAATCATATTTATACATGTATGTGAAAATGTAGCCTAAAAAAGAATCAAAGCAAGTTCTAGAGTAACAATTTCATGAGTGAAAATCACACAAGAAAGAAGAGAATGGTACAAATGTTCAATCCATTCATCAATAGGCTCAAAATCTCATAAGACATATTTCTATCATTCTCAATCCATCAATTCAACATTCATATCAAAGCATGTGATTTTTAAGAAAGAAGAACATTTATGCTATGACCCAAGATATGCTTTTTGCTACTTCTAAAATAATTATTTCCACAACTAAGATACGTCTCAAGAGTAAAATTACCTTCAGGACAAAATTTACTCCTTACTCTGTCATCCTTAATTGGTTTTGTTGTAGGTTTCGACGACAAATCATCTCACTAAACATACTTTCCAATTTAAATGCGTCTCAGGAGTAAAATTACTCCTTACTTTGCCAATATTTATTAGTTTAGTAAGTTCACAACAATCATATCATACTTCCATACTTTTTTTAAAAAAATAAAAAACTATCCTTCCCCCCAACTAGATCACAATATTGTCCGCAATGTTAAAATATAGATGAGTAAATGATAGAAGAAAATACCTGTTGGAAAAATCTAACACAAATTTAAACAGAAACAAAGTACAATAAATAAAACCAAAAGTAAAAGAAAATTAAAGATGAAGTGTCAAATCTGGCTTTCTTTGCATGCTGCTTCCCTCACTGCTTCTTGCAGACTACTTTATCTGAGTTATTGCTTTATCAGGTTCATAAACAAAAGCTTTTAATTTATCAATTAGTTCATCAATAGAGAAGGCAGAGATAAGAAGTTGTCTTGCTGAAGGTATGAAAAATTTCTATTCCACAGTTTTGTCAAGAAAAAATAACAAAAGATCAAAGAAATTATTAACATTCAACAAACCAATGGGTTTATGGTGGATGTTCAGTTGGGCCCAAGAGACAATTTGAAAAATTTCTTCCAAAGTACTAAAACCACCTAGTAAGGTAATGAATGCATCAGAGTTGTCAAGCTTTGTTTTCAGTCGTCCATGCATAGATGATGCCTTATGTTCCTCCCCAATTGTCTTTCCAGTGATGTTCTTTTGAGTTAAAGGTTCAGGAATGACACCTAAAACCTAACTGCCTCCTATAAATACATAGAGTGATATAGGCCCCATTAACCCACGGCAACCTCCCTCATATACAACATGAATATTCCTTGCAGGAAGTGCTCAACCAAGAACGCTTGCTGCGTTTACAAACTCTAAACCCTTCCCATAACTTGACCTACAAAAGACACAGATATTTTTAAGTTTATGACCAGAAGATCCCTCCATTTCTACATTCACTTTCCCTTTGAATAAGTATGAGTTGGATGGAAGTGAAGAGAATGGAGTGTTTAAATAGGAAAAAAAAGGAAAAAAGTAATCATAGCACGTATATGGGTAGGTTAGCTGTTGTCAAAAAAGTTTGAAAATAAGAAACACAATTTTTTTTTTATTTTGCTTTTTAACTTCAAGAAAACCATCAGGATAAAGAAGTCTAGAAATCCTTGAAGGACCCTGCTCAAAGGATCGTTTGTCTAAAACCAAAATACAACAAAATTATACAAAGATAAAAGAAATATAATAACAAATGAGGACATACCTATATATACAATTTTCATGGCATATCTTTATATTACGTGTCATGAGTGCTATAGTGGCATTTCTTTGAATTACGTGTCACCAGTGTAATATAAGAACTCCACAAGGATTGCCGAATCGACAACAAGAACCTTTGAATCCTTTCTATCCTGCTTACGAAATAAAAGCTCTCTATCTTCCTGTAAACCTAATTAAATGCCTGTATTCTAAAAAGATGGTACCCGACTGCAGCTAGTCAGAACTCACCATAGAGGCCTACTAATTAAAGTAAGTATACGGCTCAGTTAACAGTTTCTGTTCACTGTAAAGACAAGATGCTTCTTTCTGTCCATCGATGCTACAGAGCCTTGGATCCAAGAACTGGGAATGTAGCACGCGACTCTCTACAAAGCATAGCACACGAACCTTATTTACATACTGGTGTGTGAAGATCTTCTCTTGAGTCTATGACAGGACGGGTCATCTGCCGGAGGCTCCTAATCTAATTAAAGACCAAGTACAATCGTAGTTTCGCCCTTTTTTTTTTTCAAGTTGTTAGAAACCTGATGAAAGGTGAATGCATACTCACTTGAGATTAGGATGGAGGTAGTATGCTCTTTCGGCTTTGTGGCAAGGCATTATTAGCTAGTATTAGACCCATTTAAGACCAACGCAACATAGGGCTCCCAAAAGGAACAAGTGGCCATAATGCGACTGGCTGCTTCACATGTGGGATACAATCTACCTACATTATTTTTCAATTAAGAAGGCTGGATCAGGATGCATGCCTTTCCTCATTCTCGTTTTGTGTTACCAAAGCCAAACCCAAGTTGTATACATTTTTTTCTTTTTTTTTTGAAAGAAGAAGAAGGAGAAGAAGAAGAAAATATATACATGTTGTTGTGGATGTGACTCACATCTGCCTTTGATTTCACGTCCAGAAACGGCTTAAACGGCTTCTATGATTCAAGGACAAGCTTCTCATCCAATTTTCTTATAAATTGGCAAACAGAGTCTTTTAAAGTCAGATTCCCAAGACCGTAATGCTTTTTTTCCTCCTTGAAGAGATTCCACAAGTTAAGAAGTTCACGATGCAAAAAACCACAAGAATGCATATCAAGAGTCAATAAGATATCATGTAATGACTCCTTACTCAGTCAATTCTTAATGAAGAAAATTTTATTTTCTCTGTTTGCGGAAACCATTGATAACAATGTATTTTATTTATTTTATAATCCTCTCACTAGACTTTTTAAGGTTCAATTTGGCTTAATTAAGTTGATTTTGTCATATTTTATGAAATTAAGCTTAATTGGATCATTGAAGAAATTATTGCTTGAGTTATCATTAATTTGGGTGATTGTATTCTTAAGTAAAATGGTCACAATTTGAGCTGCAATTATCTGATTAATGTGATTCTAGTCTTGTTGAAAAGTTTAGATAAATCTCTAATAACTATTCACTTGATAGCAAGAGTCACATTGATAGCAATATATTTCATTCATTGTATAATCTTCTTACTTGGATTTTTCGGTAAAGTGGTTATAATTTAAGTTTTAAATATCCGATGGATGTGATTTTAGTCTTGTTTTAAAGTTAAGACAAATTTCTACAACTTTCATAAAGGCCTCAAGACTGGATACACACGTTTGGATAACTCAAATTGGAGTTGAAGCAAAATCTAGAGTTTTGAACTTGGCAGCTTGACCTCTATGCACTCATTAAGCTATATCTCGGGCTATAGGAGTTCAACAATTCTAAAATTTTGACAGTGGAAGGTTAAGACCCATATCTACAACTTTCATGAAGAAAACAAAATTCAGTTCGGATTCCTTAAAGGTGATATTGGGCTTGGAAGTCAGAACTGAGGTACTAGAGTTGGGCCTGACCCATGAGCAGTAATTAGGTCATATCTCGGGCTGTAGATGGTGGATTTGGATGAAATCAGTGGCTATGGAAAGCTAAGACAATTTCTTAGAACTTTCATGAAGACCACTTAGCTAAAAAATGACACATGTCATGAGTTCAGAAGGGAAACATTTTGGAGGCAAAAATCTACTCATCAAACAACTATTTTGTCATTTTATTCTCATCATCCATTATCTCTTTTGGCATTTTGAACTCTTCTAACTCTATAAAAGGAGGCAAAAACTGATCATTTAAGGGTGTTAGTTAGCTTAGAGTTTACTTTTATGTTTGTATGTTAATTGTTTCCTTTGTGTGTTTTTCTATTATTCTTAATTGAAGTTATGTTCATCATCATCTTCTTCTTTCTTTTTTTCTTCTTGATTCATGAGTAACTAATTTTCATTTTACTTGGGTGAAAAGGTGAAGCTCTTGGTAATAAGTTGAGGTTATATTAATTTCCTTCTTGTACTTGAATAATATATTTTTATATGATCTTTATATGTATTGTATGTTGTTTCTAATTAATTTAGAAACTCTTCTTATATAATGAATATTTTGATTCATTATAGACAAGACGTTAGCACAGTGGATGCTTGAGACCATTTACAAGTATTGGTAGATAATTAATGGAACCATAATATGATTACAGATATAATCTTAATTAAACTTTGAATGCTAAATCTTCCGATTAGAACCTTCATTATGTATGATTTCAATTGAGTTATAAAAAAAATAATATTGTCTTTAATTTATTACCAAAAGTGGATCGATCTCTTAACCCAAGTAAAACCTTTTCATCTATGAACAACTTTTATCATCTTTAGTATTGTGACAAATCTGCTCTTTATCTCAAATAATTTGTCTTCATCAATTCCCTGTGGATCGACCTCGAACTCAAGAGAATTTACTACTTGAAACAACCTGTGTGGTGTCCCGGGGCAGATGAGGGCGGGGAGTGGACGCCGGTGCGAATTGAAGCATGTACAATGGGCGGCTCCTGGCATGCTTCTAGGCGAAGGGTCCCATGAATGAACTGAATATGCACCGGAATGAGAGGGATTCAGAGACTGTGCAGGTATGAGACTGCATAGTTGAGGATGACTTAAATGAATTGATTAGGCGTAGCCATATCAACAAGTTGCAACTTCTTTTCGGGAGCCTAGAACATAAGAACTCCATAGTTAAGCGTGCTTGACTTGGAGCAATTATGGGATGGGTGACCTCCTGGGAAGTTTTCTAGGATGCGTGTGAGTGAGGACAAAGCACGCTGAAAAGACCCGTGTTGATTTGTGGAGACACTCATCAATCCTGCAGGTAGTCCCGAGATGTTACAAATGATATCAGAGACGGGACCTCTCCTAGTACGGTGTGGTTCGGGGACGAACCAGGCGGAAGCTGGTGGGCATGTGGTGTCCCGGGGCAGATGAGGGCGGGGAGTGGACGCCGGTGCGAATTGAAGCATGTACAATGGGCGGCTCCTGGCATGCTTCTAGGCGAAGGGTCCCATGAATGAACTGAATATGCACCGGAATGAGAGGGATTTAGAGACTGTGCAGGTATGGGACTGCATAGTTGAGGATGACTTAAAGGAATTGATTAGGCGTAGCCATATCAACAAGTTACAACTTCTTTTCGGGAGCCTAGAACATAAGAACTCCATAGTTAAGCGTGCTTGACTTGGAGCAATTATGGGATGGGTGACCTCCTGGGAAGTTTCCTAGGGTGCGTGTGAGTGAGGACAAAGCACGCTGAAAAGACCCGTGTTAGTTTGTGGAGACACTCATCAATCCTGCAGGCAGTCCCGAGATGTTACAACCTGTACTTGGGTTTGAAACTTTTAATTATCCTATCAACCATCCCCAAAGAACGACATCGTTTGTTACAATTCCATCGTGCACATTTGTGATAGATTTGTAATCTTTTTGCTCTTCTCCTTTTAGAATATGAACTTCTACTAAAACTTGACATGTATGAGTCAAATGAAATTGAATACTCACCTGCTAGTCGGACCTATGCTTTGATTATCCAACGTACATCTTCCGACATACCCTTGTGCATTAAAAATCTCAATTTTTCACATCTAGATTCGTAAATTTTTGTTATAGCATTTTGAGGAAGAGAAGGAAAATGTTTTCTCAGGTTTGAGAGAATGATATCCATTTTAAAGAAGAAGAAATCAGTTATTTTAGGAAACTGAAAAAAAAAAACAAATTGACTTGAGAGTCACAGAGTACCATCATCTACCATTTAACCGGGAACATAAAAAACTGTAAAACAAAATAAAGCCACAAAATTAGAGTAAATTTTTCTCATTATAAGGATCAAAAAGGGAAATGAATTCTACCTCAGCAGCTTGATCTTCCATAAATGGGTTAAGTCTTTGTCCATTGACCTTAAACACATTACCATTTCTAGAATTTTCAATGTCTATGGTTCCATAAGGATGCACATGTTTGATAATAAAAGGGTCAGTCCACCTAGATCTCAATTTTCTAGGGAATAGGTGAAGACGAGAATTATAAAGCAAAACATTTTGACCAATTTCAAAAGATTTTCTCAAAATTGATTTGTCATGAAAAGCTTTTGTTCTTTCTTTATAAATTTTTTAGTTTTTCTATGCATCATTTCTCAATTCCTCAAGTTCATTTATTTGCAATTTGCGTAACCTGCAAGCATCATCAAGATTTAAATTGAAAGCTTTAATGGCCCAAAATGCTTTATGCTTCAATTCTACAGGCAAATGACATGATTTTCCATAAACTAACCAATAGGGTGACATGCCTAAAGATGTTTTAAAAGCAGTACGGTAAGCCCAAAGTACATCGTTTAGTCTTAAAGACCAATCTTTATGATTTGGGTTAACCGTTTTTTTCAAAATTTATTTAATTTTCCTATTTGCTAATTCTACTTATCCACTTGTCTAAAGGTGATAAGGGGTGGTAACTTTATGGGTAATACGATATTTCTTCATTAAAGATTCAAATGGTTTATTGCAAAAATATGTTCCCCCATCACTGATGATAGCTCGAGAGATTTCAAATCGACTCAAGACATTTTCTTTTAAAAATTTGAGAACAGTTTTATGATCATTTTGTCGACATGGAATCGCCTCAATCCATTTTGAGACATAATCAACTGCAACCAAAATATAAACAAATCCAAATGAGGATGGAAATGGACTTATGAAATCAATTCCCCAACAATCAAAAATTTCAATGACAATGATAGGGTTCATAGGCATTATATTTCTTTTAGAAATGGAACCTAATTTCTGACAATTCTCGCAACTTTTAGAAAAGGTATAGTTGTCCTTAAATAAAGTGGGCTAATAAAATCCACACTGCAAGATTTTTGCAGCTTTTCTTTGAAGAAAAATGACATTCACATGCTTCTGAGTGATAAAATTTAATGACACTACCTACCTCATTGTCGGGTACACATCTCCGAAAGATTTGATCAGGACAATATTTGAACAAATATAAGTCATCCCAATAAAAATTTTTCACTTTAGTGAAAAACTTTTTTCTGTCTTGATGTGACCACTGAGGCGGCATCTTTCCTGTCACAAGAAAGTTGACTATATTAGCAAACCAAGGCATGAAATTGACAGAAAATAAAAACTCATCAAGAAAAGAATCATTGATAGGTGTGCTATCAAAAGGTGAGCATGTTGTAAGTCTGGACAAATGATCTGCAACAATATTTTTGGCTCATTTCTTATCTTTTATTATGATGTTGAATTCTTAAAGTAACAAGATCTACCGTATCAACCTAGGTTTGGCATCCTTCTTATACATTAAATATCTAACAACAGTATGATCAGTGAAAATAACAGTAGAAGAACCAATTAATTGAGCTTAAAATTTATCCAATGTAAAAATTACAGCAAGTAGTTCTTTGTTAGTATTGATGTAATTCATTTGTGCACTATTAAAAGTTCTACGTGCATAACAAATCATATGAGGCTTATCTTCCTTTCTTTGGCCTAAAATAGCGCCAACAACAAAAACACTTGCATCATACATTAATTCAAAAGGCAAAAACCAGTCAGGAGATTGCATGATAGGAGCCGATGTCAGAAGACTAATTAATTTTTTAAAATATTTTTGGTATTCTTGAGTCCAATCAAATGGTGCATCTTTTATCAGAAGATTGCATAATGGTCTAGATATGACACTAAAGTCCTTAATGAATCTTCGATAAAATCCTGCATGTCCTAAAAAGGAACGAACTTCTCTGACTATTTTTGGGGAAGGCTAATGAGCAATTAATTCAAATTTGGCCTTGTCAACTTCAATTCCTTCAGAAGATATCATATGACCTAACACGATTCCTAAGGTAACCATGTAAAGACATTTTTCCTAATTTAAAATAAATCATTTTTCTTCACATCTTTTAAAAACTTTATCCAAATTATCAAGATAATTTTCAAAAGAATTTCCAAAAACTGTCAGATCATCCATGAAAACCTCTAAATAATGCTCAATTATGTCACTAAAAATACTTAGCATGCATCTTTAAAAAGTTGCTGAAGCATTACAAAGACCGAAAGATATTCTTCTATATGCAAAAGTGTCAAAGGGGCACGTAAAAGTGGTCTTTTCTTGATCCTCTAATGCAATTAGTATTTGATTATACCCCCGAATAACTATCAAGAAAATAGTAGTAGGGATGTCCTGCCACTCTTTCTAGAATTTGATCAAGAAATGGTAAGGGGAAATGATCTTTCCTAGTTGTTGCATTCAATTTTTTAAAATCAATACATGATAATCACATATTTTATACATTAATAAACCCTCATTTTTAGTCATTTACACTCTTCATGTACTTAATTGATTGAGCTTGGTTATGTTTTGTAAGTTTGGACTCAAATTGGACTTAATTGATTTTTCTAGCATTATTTGGGTCTTATACTGTTTCTGTATTTCTGCTATATCTTGAGTTTTAGATATGTAAAAATTATATATTTTACCTTGTCGGAAAGATAAGAGAGAACTCTACAACTTTCATGAGAGCTCCAGGTAAAATATGGACATCCAGAGGAGCTAAATGGGCTTGGAATTCATAACACGAGTTTTGTGTTTGGAACCTGAACAGTGTATAGTAATCAGAGCATAACTTGGGCTGTAAGAACTTTCTTAGGCTGAAATTTTGACATGTGAAATTAAGACCCATATATACAATTTTCCTAAAGAACACAAAACTCAAATCGGACAGTTTGGAGGTGATATTGGGCCTAGAAGTCAAAATAGAGGTGCTGAAACTAGGTCTGAATAGTCTGCAGTAATTGGGACATATCTCGGGCTGTAGGTGATGAAATGAGCTGAAATTTGGATATGTGAAAGTAAGACCCAGATCTACAACTTTCATGAAGATGACTTTTCTATTTGATGACGGAATCTATGAGTTAAGCAATGAATGATTTCAGAGACAAAGAATCTCAATAATTTTTCACTCACCAACTCACCATTTGGCATTTTTCATTCATTCACCCACTCATCCACCTATTCTTAATCAGCTCCCTTGTCATTTTGTATCCCTAATCCTCTATAAAAGGCACCATTGGCTAATAATTTAGTGCTCTTAGTGTTAGGCTTAGTTTTTAGAAGTTATGGTTATGCTTGTTTATTGTTTTCCTTTGTTATAATTTTCTCTTGCTCTAAATCGAAGCTATGTTCATCTTTCTCTTCTTCTCTCTTTCTTTCTTCTTGTCTATGAGTAACTAAATCTTCATTTTGCATGGGTGAAAGAATGAAACTCTTAGTAATGAAATAAGATTAGATTATTCTATTTCTTGTGCTTAAATGATATATTATCAAATGGACATTATATGTGTTGTATTTTATTTCTAATCAATTTAGAAACTTTCTTTGTATAATGGATATCTTGATTTATTGTAGACAATAGGATTGACACAGTGAATGCTTGAACTCATTTACAAATGTTGGTAGATAATTAAAGGAATCATAATATAATTACATATATAATTGAACTTTGAATGTTATATTTTCTGATTGGAACCTCCGTTATGTGTGGATTTTAATTGAGTTATAAAGAGAAATAATATTGCCTTTAATTTATTATCAAGAGTGGATCTTCTAACCCAAGCAAGTTCTTAAATTCATTTGTGAACATCTTTTATTACTTTTGGTGTTGTGACAAATCCTTTTCTTACCTCAATTAATTTTTCTTCATCAATTCCCTGTGGATCAACCTCGGACTCCTAAGAAATTTATTACTTGAGACAACCTGCACTTGAGTTTGCATCCTTAAATCCTCCAATCAATACACATACGCCAACTAGATGAAACTCGCATAGGTATTAACTTACCTTTTTCATTTTCAACCACTGTTATTCCAGATTTCTTAGGCACAACTTGTGTAGGGCTTACCCACTGGCTATCAGAAATAGGGTAAATAATTCCAACATCAAGTAATTTAAGAACTTCAGCCCTATCTACCTCTTTCATGTGTGGATTTAATCTTCTTTGAGGTTATTGTGATGTTTTACCATTATCTTCTAAATGTATTCTATGTGTACAAATTAATGGATTAATGCTTTTTATATCCGTTAATGTCCATCCAATTGCACTTTTATGCCTTTTAAGTACATCTATCAACATAGCTTCTTATTCTTCAGTAAGGATTGATGAAATTACTACTGGAAAGCTTTGTTCTTCTCCAAAAAATGTGTACTTCAACCCAGCAAGTAATGACTTTAGTTTCAATGTGGGTACTTCTTCATAGATATTATCATTTATGGGTTGTAACTCTTTAAATCTCGGCTTCCATCGCTTGTATTCCATTGCCTGTGTACAATTAACAAAGAGCATATTTTAGAAATATCATCATCTACTTGCATGCCTGAATCAAATGAATTAATTAAACAAACTTCTAATGGGTCAGAAGAACTCCTTTTTAAAAGATAATCATCTACAATGGCCTCAATCCCGTCAGCTTCCTCATTTTCATCATTGACTTCATATGGTTGCTTGCATATATTGAAAACATTAAGCTCAAGTGTCATGTTTCCAAATGTTAACTTCATCACTTCATTTTTGCAATTTATCAAAGCATTTGATGTTGCTAAAAATTGACGACATAAAATAACAGGAATTGACATGGAACTATTAACTATAGGTTAAGTTTTCAAGACAATAAAATCTACAGGATAAATTAATTTATTAACTTGTACCAACACATCTTCCACTATTCCTTTTGAAATTTTAATTGATCTATCAGCAAGTAGAAGAGCTATAGAAGTTAGTTTTAACTCACCCAGATTGAGTAGTTGATAAACTGAATATAAAAGCAAATTAATACTACCACCAAGATCAAGTAAAGCTTGATCAATTTTATATTCTTCAATAATACATAAAACCGTAGGATAACCAGGGTCTTTATGTTTCAAAACATTATTAATTTGAATAATGGAACTTACCTGTTCGGTCAAAAAGGCATTCTTTTTCACATTTAATTTCTTTTTAACAGTGCATAAGTCCTTCAAAAATTTGGCATAAGAAGGAACCTGTTTGATAGCATCTAACAACGAAATATTGACCTTTACTTGTTTAAAAATTTCAAAAATTTCAGTGTGGTGGTTCAATTTCTTTAGTTTACTTAATGCTTGAGGAAATGGGGGTAGAGGAGACGAGAGTTTGGTCTCATTTTGGCCAGATGACTTATCAACCTCTTCCTTATCTTGTGGAATTGATTCACCATCTTTCTCACAAGGTTCAGAAATTTCTTTTTTAATAACGTTTCTACTCCTAAGAGTTATCACAGAATTGACTTGATTTATTTGTTGGTTTTCTAAACTACCCTCATTTAGACTATATTGACCTTTGGAATTCGGTTGGGGTTGCGAAGGAAATTTTCCTTCCTAGTGAATGGTGAGTGCAGAAGTAAGTTTGAAAATAATATCTTTTATGTCAATCATGGTTTAAGTGTTTTGTTTATTGATGACCTCTTGCTTTTCTATGAATGCATTCAATGTTACTTCAAGGTTTTTCCTATATGATGGGACATAAGATGCATATCCTTGAAAATTTTGAGAATCTTGTTGTTCATGAGAAGGCAGTGGTTGCATAATTGTGCTTGATTATTATTCCTCCAACTGAAGTTCGGGTGATTTCTCCATCCTGGATTGTAAGAATTTGAAAAAGAAGAGGTGAATGACTTTTTAAAATTGTTTATTACATTTACTTGCTCATGCACAACTTCTTTAAAAACAGGAATATTATGACATTCATTTGTCAAGTATCCTAATTCATCACAAACGCCACAAATTTCTTCATTTTGCACAGATTTGACTTTTTTTACTTTCCTTAATTCCATGGATTCAACCTTTCTAGCCAAACTAGTTTACCTTGCATTTAGATATTCTTCTTGACTAAGATGATGTTTTCCTTTACCATCATTTGCAAGGTTATATCTAATTGAATTTTCAGAAGGATTAGTACCATGTCAAGATTGAGAATTTTTAGCCAAATGGTTTAAATAATCTAAAGTTTCTTCGGGTTCTTTATTAAGAAACTCGCTATTACACATTATTTCCACAAATTGTTTGGTTTTAGGTGTTAAACCTTCATAAAAAAAGCTTATAGTCTGTCATTTTTCAAAATCATGATGTGGGCAAGAATTTAACAAATCTTTAAAACATTCCTAACTTTGAAAATAGGCTTCATTTGAATTTTGAGAAAAAATTTGGATTTGTCTTTTCAAAGCATTGATTTTATGTGTTGGAAAAAATTTCTTTAAAAACTCACCTTGCATTTCTTGCCATATGCCAATTGATCTTAGTTTCAAAGCGTTAAGTCAAGTTTTTGCTTTATCTTTCAAATAAAAAGGAAACAATTTAAGCTTAACAATCTCTTCAGTGCAATTTTGATCATTAAAAGTAATACAGACTTCCTCAAATTCTTTTAGATGTAAATATGGGCTTTCAGATTCTAAACATGGAAATTAGGAAGTAAAGAAATCATACTCGGCTTAAATCTAAAATTATTAGCTGTGAGTGGAAAGATAAAACATAATGGACTAGAATTTCGAGATGGTTGCAAATATGCACGCATAGTTCGCAACGGTTGATTTTTCTGTTCATCATGTACACTTTTATTTTCAGCTCGTTGTGTTTGATTTTCATGTTCAACATGAGCACCTTCAATTTCAGTCATTATGTCAATTGTGTATGATTATGATTCAAATAAATCAATATATAAAGTACTAGGATTAATTTTAACCAAACGACCAGAATTTGAATCACGATACCAGTTAAGCATAAATAAGTGACGTAAAATAAAAATAATGTACAAGTTAATAAGTCAAAATGCAAAAATAAATGACATAAATTAAAAAAGTTAGATAGCGTAAATAAATGACTTAATTAAAAGGTTAGATAGTGTAAATAAATGACATAAATATAAAGTTAGGAAGTTAGTAAGCATAAAGCATAAATAAAAAAAATAAAAGCAAAAAGCATAAATAATTTTTTTTAAAAAAAGTAAATAAATGACGTAAATAAATAAAAACATTAAAAAGCAAAAATAAATGACATAAATATAAAAGTTAGGAAGTTAAAAAGTATAAATAAATGACATAAATATAAAAGTTAGTTAATAAGTTAGTAAGTTAGTAAATTAAAAAGTAAAAAGAGTAGAGAAAGAATATACCTACTGGTGAAGTTTACTTACAGAAAGAGAACCTCAATAAATTAGAACTTCAAATTAAGTCCCCAGCAACGACACCAAAAACTTGATGGGATAATTAAAAGTTTCAAACCAAAGTGTGGATTGTTTCAAGTAGTATATTCTCGGGAGTCCGAGGTCGATCCACAAGGAATTGATGAAGAAAAATTATTTGAGGTAAGGAGCATATTTGTCATAATACTAAAGATGATATAAGTTTTTCAAAGATAAAAATGATTTACTTGGGTTAGGAGATCCACTCTTGATAATAAATTAAAGACAAGATTATTTTTTTTTATAACTCAATTGAAATTATACATAATGAAAGTTTCAATCGAAAAATTTAGCATTCAAATCATGGTATGCGTCATTGGATAGCCAGGTGGCCTTCATGAAAGTTCTAGGAAATTGTCTAAGCTTTCCATAGACACCGAGTTTAGCCAAATCTACCACCTACAGCCCGAGTTATGGCACAATTACTACTCATGGGTCAGACCTAACTTCAGCTCCTCTGTTCTGACTTCTAAGCCCAATATCACCTTCAAGGAATCCGAACTGAATTTTGTGTTCTTCATGAAAGTTGTAGATATGGGACTTAACCTTCCACTGTCAAAATTTTAGAATTGTTGAACTCTTATAGCTCGAGATATAGCCTAATGAATGCATAGAGGTTAAGCTGTCAGGTTCAAAACTCTAGATTTTGCTTCAACTCTAATTTGAGTAATCCAAACTGTTGTTCGCGGTCTTGAGGCCTCATAAAAGTTGTAGAAATTTGTCTTAGCTTTAAAACAAGACCAAAATCACATCCATCAGATATTTGTAACTCAAATTATAGCCAGTTTACTGAAAAAGTCAAGTAAGAAGACTATACAATGAATGAAATATATTGCTATCAATGTGGCTCTTGCTATCAAGTAAATAGTTATTAGAGAATTATCTTAACTTTCTAACAAGACCATAATCACATTAATTAGATAATTGCAACTCAAATTGTGGCCACTTTACTTAAGAATGCAATCACCTAAATTAATGATAATTTAAGCAATAATTTTTTCAATGATCCAATTAAGCTTAATTTCATAAAATGTGACAAAATCAACTTAATTAAGCCAAATTGAACCTTAAGAAGCCTAGTGAGAGAATTATAAAATGAATAAAATATATTATTATCAGGATCTACAAACACGTCGGAGACGTGGAGGAGGGAGGCCACCACCACCCCGTCACCCTACTTCTACCACCTCCACTACTACCACCACCCTCACCCAAATGAAAGAAGATTAGCCCAAATGTGCAACAACCATAACAATAACAAATAAAAAAGATAAATAAATAAATAAAAAGATTTGAAGCAGAAAGCTTCGTCAAACAGAGATGAGATTATGATATCAGAAAGGGGTTCACAACCCACGTAGGCAACAACAACAAAGGATAAGACCAGCGACCTGTCATGCATGCATTGGGGATGAAGATGGCTCATGGTGGTGCATTGCTCATTATAGGTGGGGTGACGCGTTTGAGTCCAGTGGCTTACAGTGGCACGAGTTGACGTAGCAGAGGAGAATTGTGAGGCATGGACTCATGGTTGGCAAATTAACAGAGGTTAAGGCGGGGAAGGAATGATGACGTTGCAGGGAGTTGCGACGGTGGGAGATAATGACAAAGGTGCAAAGCCAGCAGTGCATGGTTGAACGGTTCGTGATGCTCTAGGTGGTGCATGTGGCCTGGCAAGTTGCGAACTTACAATGGATTCAGTGCAGATACGAGGGAAAATTGGTCGTGCAAAAGGAAAACTAACTACTTGTTAGCGTTGGGGACGACAGTGGCACGCAATGGTGGCTTAGTAGTAAGGCGATGGCGTTGTAGAAGAGGTTGTACCCTCGTGATGGAGTTTGAGTTACGGGTTGAATGAAGGACCCATACAGAGGCAACAGACCAAACTAGATCAGGGGTAGTTGGTGGTGGTTGCTGAAAGAAAGTGGTTCGAAGGCCGGCCGAAAAAACAGTGTCTTGCCAGAGACTGGAAAAAAAAACAATGACTACAAAGATGACTCTGTTAAAAAAATGAATTTTCTAGGGACTACAATGCTAATAGTTTTATTTAAAGAATTGCTATTAAAATGAGGATAAAATTGGTTATTATAGGTAAAAAAACAAAGGTGTATCATACACCCAAAGATAGGAAGATATAGGATAGCATCTGCTTATTACTTGGGCCCAATAATCATGATTATTTTGAAAAAAAAAATAATGACTACATAGATGACGCTGTTAAAAAAAATTTCTAGGGACTACAATCCTAATAGTTTTATTTAAAGAATTACTATTAAAATGAGTATAAAATTGGTTATTGCATGTCAAAAACAAAGGTGTATCATACACCCAAAGATAAGAAGGTGCAGGATAGCATCCACCTATTACTTGGGCCCAATAGTCATGATTAATTTGAAAAATAATCAAAGAACGAAAATGCTCAAGCTTCTCATTTGTTTTTCAACAGCAAACGTCATCTTCTTCCTTCTATTCCTTCATTTGGCTATTTGCTTTTAACGTGTCTCCGTGAGTAGTGACTGCAATGCAACTTCTATGGAGTAATGACAGAAATAAGGAAGATGACACATATTGCTCAGTCATGATACATATCTACACAGACCAAATGATCAATTCAGAAGCGCTTAAACTGGTGAAGACATGAAGTGAAAGAGAAAGGAGGAAGGGTTGTGCCATCTAAAACTATATGAAGAGAGGAGGCACAGGCAAGATGGAAGACAAAGGATTGAGAAGTTTTTTAAAATCAGGCGGTTTGGTGGTTTTATCCGATTTTTATTAGTTTTGGTTGGTTTAATCGCTAAAATAGTTTTGAGGTTCAACTCTAATCGATGTAGTGTCTGGTCAACGGTGACTGGGCTGATTTAAAATTTTAAACTTATAAGAAGAGATATGTACATTATCATGAAGGGTCTTTTCTAGTCAAAAAGTGCACCAGTGCTCTGTTTTTGTAACCGTAGATGTTGATGAAAAATTTGAGGTTAAATTAAATGTTTGGTCCAATAATTTATACTATTTTTAATTTGGTTTTTATATTTTGTTTCCTTTTAAATGAATTCTTATTATTGTAAATGTTTTTCTATAGGTTCCTTTCCATTACTTGCCATTATAACACCATTAACATATACTGAATTGATAAAGCTCTAAATGATGTGGTATGTTTTTACTCCATGTAAGATATCAAATGGTCTTTTATGAGATTTACTAATCCATACTACCTTTATCTTCTAAATCTACCCATCAAAAACCTAAGGTTGCGTTTGGATAAAAGATTTTAAAATGAGTAAACCCTCACTTTAGTCCTTGAAATTGTATGCACCGGTCATATTAGTCCTTGAATTTTTAAACTAACAACTTAGTCCGTGAAACCTCAAAACATCAGTCATGTTAGTCCCTGGATCTTTTCCCATCAATTAAACTTGACGGACACGCACGCTAGCATACTAAGTGTCATGTTGGACGCTGACAAGGTTCCTACCTCCCCCAAAACGATGCAGTTTCGCTTTAGCACCAAAATACAAAGGTCTCTTCAAGTGAAACGACGTCGTATTGGAGGTAGAGGGAAATTTTTCAGATCCCCCCCAATTCAACAACATAGGGCTGAGTAAAACCCTAACTTCCTAATTCCTATTCTAATCTCAAATTCCCAAGATTCCATTAGATTTTTCTCTACAATCAACCTCGTTTTGCTCTTAGGGCTCCCTAGTAACATTGAATTCGTCATCTTCCTCTTTTGATTCGAGCTTCAAAAAGGTATGTTCCCTTAACTCCAAATATTCCCTGTTTTTCTTTTTTGGTGTTGTGGTCCTGCTTGTCTTCCATTTCTGCTGTAATGTGGTCCCCTTGTGTCGTCCTGCTTGTCTTCCATTTTTGCTGCAATATGGTCCCCTTGTGTCGTCCTGCTTGTAGAGAGACTATTTTATGAAAAGCTATTTTACTGCAATGTCTTCCATTTTATGAAAGCCTATTTTGGTGGCCAAATTTTGTCAATTGTTGGACAAGATGCCAATAATGACATTTTTGTCATTACCTATGACATCATGGATGTGGAGAAAAATGTGAATTAGAAGTGGTTCATGATACTGTTACATGAAGACCTGCAGGACTACAAAGAACATGGCTAAAACTTCATCTTAGACATGCAGAAGGTAACCTCATTCGCAGGAACTAATATGAATTAGTTGTCTATATGTTAGAGACTGATGTGAATTAGTTATGTATGTGTCAAGGACTAATATGAATTAGTTGTCTATGTTTTAGGGACTAATATGAAGTATTTTTTTCAGGACCTGATACTAGCAGAAGGACTACAAAGAACATGGCTAAAACTTCATCTCAGACATGCAGAAGGTAACCTCATTCGCAGGAACTAATATGAATTAGTTGTCTATATGTTAGAGACAGATGTGAATTAGTTATGTATGTGTCAAGGACTAATATGAATTAGTTGTCTATGTGTTAGGGACTAATATGAAGTATTTTTTTTCAGGACCTGATACTAGCAATGCAAGAGGTGATGCCTAGAGTGCCTCGCAGGTTCTATGTTTGACATCTGTGGAGGAATTTCACAAAGATGTGAAAAGACAAGGAGTTAAGGGGTATGATATGGGAGTGTGCCACCACCTATTCCAACACACTCTGTCACTGCAAGTGCTAAAGCAAGACCTGGTCCAACACCTATAAGTGCAAAAACACTGACAGCAGCAAGTGAAGGTACAACAACAAGGTTCATGAGGTTCATACCAACCTCTGGTCTCAGAGGTGCTCTACCAAAGAAGATGAATTGAAGATTTGTCCCTGTTGGATGATGTATATGGCTTATAATGTAAATGATTATAGGATTTGGTCCTTTTTGAAATATGCTTGTAAAGGCAGATGATCCATTTGGGAATTGAGAATATTTTTTGTAAATGATCAATATAGAAGTTTTACACAATTAGATGTGTTTTGGATGTGTTTACAGTATTGTTCGTTAGTGCACAAATGTCTATGTATTTGTGTTTTGGAAATCAATGATTATGTAGATTCATACCACCTGAATATGCAAATGAATTCAACAATATTTTGTGTGCTTCTGAGTGATAACATCTAGTTTCCATCTATCTTACTAGACCTTTATTGGTCATTGCAATGCAGAGAGATATGTAATATTAAGCATTTTTTCCTAACATATAATGGTGTATAGCTATACTAATTTAATCTGATTTTTGCATTCATATTAAATTACTTCAACAGCCAACATGATTGGCTAAGCTAAGCTTAAATATCAAGATTCACATTAACTTAAGTTTCCATTTTCTTTGTGGTTTGTTTTACAAATGAATACCCCCATTATTTACATTGCCTCTTTCCTAACTCATTTCACTGTAATTAGTTTTAATGCTATCCACGAATCAGTTATCTCCATTTGGCCAAGTGCCAATAACATTTCCACTCAACTTGAATTTTTCTTACTATGGTAGGTTTCTAATTGGATTTTGTTATAGAGATGGACAACTGAGGACCTATAGAACATATTGGTTGAGTACTCAACAAATAGATCAAAGGGAGAAACTAATGTTGGCTTCCTTCAATGGCTCATGCCATCAGTATATGGTCATGATGATAGGATGGACTTTCCAAATACACATTAATTTATTGTTGATTGTCATAGTCTTTTGTCAATGTGTGTTCTCTCTTTTATTGTTGATTGTCTTGATCATTATTGAGGTGCGTTCTTCCATGCATATTATTCCAGTATAAGATATATTCTATCAGCTATTATTTGAACATAGAATTAGAGGAAATTTGTATGAGAATGGTTTAGGGGCACTTAAGTTATTTAATAATGCATTTGACTTTTTTCACCTTGTTGCTTTGAAAGACCCAAATAATTGGGGAAATATGAATAGGAAATATCAAGATTATCAATCCATTATTCTTATTTTTGTCTAGTTACGAGACCTGCTTTACATATGTTTCTTTGCCATATATTCCTTAAGTTTTGTATAACTATGTCAAAAATTAACTTGAAATATTTTTTTCCTCACTCTTTGGGGTTCTACTAGTACTTCGACCTGGGGAATTCTTTCTCTAATTCAACCAAGAAAACAAATGACTGACCTGCCCAAAAATTATATTCCTGCAACTTTCACATTTAACATTTTTTCACTCACTCTGTGGCCCTTGAATTATTTCAACCAAAGAAAGAATTGTTTGGTTTCTATTTTATGGTGATAACTAATAAATGCATTTTCCTAGCCTGTAAATGAATTTTTTTTTAGTTTATTTTCTTTCGTTTTCTATTTGTAAACATTATAATGTGTTCTTTTCTTATCAGAATGCAGCCTATCTTGCAGACAAGCAATGATTAAGTGTGACTGATGCATTCATTGATGCATTCATTGATGCTTTGAGCAAAGCAGGTTATGATAAACCAAGGACCCAAAAAGGATTAAATGCTTTGAGAATATTGGTGATGTTGTTACTTCAGTTGTTCATGATATAAAGGGCTACACTCCTAGTTGGTATAGAACCTGCACGCCCACTCCAGCTTCCTTTAGTATTTGATTATACGAATTAGGATGGGTTTCCATCATCCATTATCGCTCAGCTTTGCCAACTTGAGTTGCGAATTTGGGGTTGTTCTTTCTAAGTTTGCAGAAGGGAATTAGGTGCCCTAAGTTACTGTAATGGAATTCAAATGGGGGCGGGGAAAAGACGATTTAGGGCCAATACGATGTCGTTTCATTATTGGGAGCTTTTGTATTTTGGTGCAAAAGCGAAACTACGTCATTTTGGGAGAGGTAGGAACTACGTCAGCGTCCAACATGGCACTTAACGTGTCACACGTGCATGTCCGTCAAGTTTAACTGACGGGAAAAGATCCAAGGACTAACATAACTGATGTTTTGAGGTTTCAGGAACTAAGTTGTCAGTTTTAAAAATTCAAAGACTAATATGACCGGTGCATACAATTTCAGGGACTAAAGTGAGGGTTTACTCATTTTAAAACTCTAGGTTGTGTTTGGATAGGATATTTTGAAATTTCAAGGTATTTGAAATTCAAAGAATTTAATTGCATCAATTCAATTCTATTCATTTGCAAAATATTTTGTTTGGATAATTTATTAATGAAATAAGGATTTCAATACAATTAAATATAATAAACAAAAATAAAATGAAACTAAAAAAAATGAAGCAAACATAAACCCTTCACATTTAACAACAAAAAAGAAACCATTTTCATTTTAGATTTTGGATTTATTTTAGCATCTCATTTTTTATAAAATTTCATATCGAGATCGTAAATCTCCAAGCCTTGAATATGTTTTTACGACATGTTTCTATGAATAGAAGTTTCAGATCTTGTAGAACCACCAAAAACCACATGGCTTAGCCCTACCTGTTGCCATTATATCTACCAAAAACCCAGTCATCTTCATTGCTTGCCGACATTTAGAACCTCGCCACTGCAAGTGATGAATCGAAATCCTCCTAATTAGGTGAGATCCAGGTCAAAGGGTCACCAAATCAAGCTAGAGAAGTTCGACACCTGACTAGCCCCGATTAGCACTAATTCACGTCATTGTTCTTGCTATGCTCCATGATGCCGGTGATCTTGACGATGCCGGCATAGTCGCCCTCGAGGAAAATTCTAATCGACATGGTGAAGGAACACGAGCTCGATCCTATAGAGACTGAAGAGACACAATGAGGAAGAGCGAGGAATTTAAAAATCCCACATGTTGAGCTAGAGTTTAAATTCCTTATTTTGCGAGATGAAATTCCCTATAAATATACCTAGGAATTCTTAAAATGATTCTCTTAAACATCCAAACAACACAAAAAGTGTTACATCTTAATAGTGTATTATGCCTCCTTCCAAAATAGAAATAAAACTCTTCCTACCTATAGGATCATCAAGATATAACCAACCACAAAGAGACTGATAGAAGACATCTTAAAAACTGAAAATCAAAACACCCATAAAAAGTGCAACAAAGTTAGAAGATCTATCATTGAAAAAAAGCATATTTCAACAACCAAGCTCAAGGTTTGAAGATTAACTTATTGAAAAACACAAAAAAATAAAAGAAAAGGAGATGATAGGGCTACCGCCAAAGAAGGAGGACGACAGTGATCCCCTACTCCTGCATTTTCATGAAGAGAGACTCAAAACGAGATAGAATATTGATTTTCTAATTTCTTATCTAACTATTTAGTCATGAAATATGATAAAAAAAGAATAAGTAAATTATAGTCATTTACTAAGCAAGAAGACTTTTCTTTTCTGTTTTTGGATTAATTAAATATAGGACTTGGATTAGATAGAAAGTGAATTACAAATAAAGGCTGAAGCCTGATAATAAGGAGATTTCAATTATCATTTTAACGATCGGATTCTCTTACATAAATTGACTACGAGAATATTAAGTTACAAGTTGAGTATATGCACATTTTGTGTGTGAAAAGACATTATGACTAGGGATGCCTAATGGCATGGCAAGCAACTGTTAGATTTTTTTTTAAATATGTGTGGACTAGCATAGTTACTAATTTTTCAAAAGTCAAATTAATTGAATGTCAAATGTTGTGGAACATCTATTGGTTTAGCTCATTTGTGATCAATTTTGTTATTGGACTTGTATAAGCACTTAAACCCATGTGGATAATGTTATTTTGGGTGTATGAGCCTTGTGTATGAGTTTTCTATGATGAATATGTTAACCCATATTGTAAACATAAGGAGAGACTTCTATTCTCATCTTATATGTATTGTGGTTGCCCTATTGAGGCCACA
Organism: Ormosia emarginata; assembly: GCA_029884605.1. NCBI lineage: Eukaryota > Viridiplantae > Streptophyta > Magnoliopsida > Fabales > Fabaceae > Ormosia > Ormosia emarginata. The sequence goes on along the minus strand of JAQQTP010000073.1, from coordinate 592,540 downwards.
AATGTTTTTGCACATATAGGAAATGAAAGTAGTTTTTCTTCTTTATGACGACAAGAATTCTTGACTGTATTTTTCTCATGGTGTTTTCTCAAAGATGTGACTTCTCTTTAGTATAAGGTAATTCTATATCCTAAATCTCTAGTTTATTATATTTTGTACATGTCATAATTTGATGTTAAATGAATCTAAAAATTTTGATATGTTGTTATCTAATTATTTTGAATTAAATTTTTTTATCATTTGGTATCAGAGACAATTTAATCCTAATTATGATTGTAAATTGCATATTCTTGAGATTGGAAATTTTGATTAAATGAGGATGGTGTATAGTTAATTTTTTAAATTCAATAACATAAACTTTAGAATAATAGACCAAGATGTATACACCCCAATTTGTTTCTCTCAATTTCGGATCCCACCTTCGAATGGGCCGTCATGATTTGTGATCTCAAAATACAAGTTGGAACCCTTTCTTTTTTTTTTTTTTTTTTTGTTCGTTATAATTCTCAGTATTGGATTCCAATCTTAATAATATTTCTTTTAGTTTTTATATGTAATTGTTAGCTCCGTTCCATATGCAATAATGACATCAATAATTATCAAGAACACCAATTTATGCAATTTGGTTATTAAATGGAGTTTGATGCATTTTAATTCATCCACACGTATAATGGAAGGGGATTGGCATATTCTGATTAAAGGTTTTGAGATCTTTTAAATTTTATCATGATATTTCTTATAGTGAATGATATCTCACATTCTCACTTATGCTTTTGTTTGGAAGTAAAATCAAGTTTATGTAATTTTGTGAAAATTACAAAGTTGTCATAAACTAATTTGGTCATAACAGAGAGTATTGTGCATTATAGACTCTTAATGATATTGCTGTTTGATGGCCAAATAATATTTTAATTGGTTTTATCAACTATTATTTGGAACATTTTGAGTCATTATCGTGGGTTCTTACAGTATGGACTAACCGCCAAATAAATATTAGTAAATTTTAATTAATTTTTTTAAGGTCTAAAGTTATTTATTTGATTTTTTTTCAGATTTAAAAATATAGAAAATTACGGTATACTCTCTTAATTTTGATTTGAAAATTTTGGAACATAATTGTGATATTATTGTGCTTATAATATGTTGTATACTCTCGCATATGACCAAGTTTAGATATCTAAATAATTTTAGAATTGCTTTGTGCATATAATATTGCATAATATGTTACAAATTATTGTGCTTTTGTGAAATATTGTGCAATTTGATCCAGAAAGTTATTTTGGAATACTCAAAGTTGTTTTGGACAATTTTGTTCACAATTTTTATTTGGATAAATTTTGTGTGACAAAGATGTTGTTTTGATGCTAAGAGATTCGTGTTGATTGTGTCATTTTTTGTTGTTGAGAATTTTTTTATATGGAAGACTTATTTAAATAAGCTTGGTCATATTAAAATTTATTTATTTATACATATTTTGTTTGAGTTAAAATTCATTGTTATTGATAATTTTTTTTATGGAAGGCTTATTTAAATAAGTTTGGGCATATTAAAATTTATTTATTTATACATATTTTGCTCCTCTTTAATTGTTGAAATCAATTTTATTAGTTGAGCTTGTTGAATTCCGTAAATTATGCAATATGATTTCGAGAGTTATTCTTCAAATAATTTTGTCATTATAAAAGTATGTATCATGTGTTGCATATAATTGTTTTGGTATTGGGCGTTTGTGTATTGACAATATTAAAGTCTTTTGATATATATTACCAAGAATTAAAGTATAGTTGTATGTGATTAATTTTATTGTATATTGTGTCATTGAAAATTTATATGAATTTCTTTCAATATGACCATTATGATAATATTATTTAAAATAATTTTGATTATTGAGAAACATTTAAGGCAATGACAAGTTTATATTAAGTCATTATTGTGATTAAGTTTTATATATCTCATAAAATTGAGAAGTATAGCTTATTTTAATAAAATTTTATTGTTGCCCTCTAATGTTTATTCTTTGAGCCATTTGTGAGAGTTGTATAAAGTTCTGGTGATCTGAATCCCACTAAGTTAGTATCCACTTTTGTTAGCTCTATACATAATGATGGACAACACAATATCTGAGGTTAGTTATAAAACTTATATGGTTATTGACATATTGTATAATTACATAAGGGGAAAAATTTGTTCTTAAGATTTTCTTCTCCCTCTTCATGCCTATTTTAGAATATGTAATTATAGATGAGAGTTTGAAAATTATCTGATTGATGTGGCATGAAAATTTTAGAACTCTATAAGCAATTTTGTCATTAATTATTGTTGTTTTTTGTGGTTACATGCTCACTTATTGTAAGACTAGTATTATGTTTTATAAATCTTGTGAGATCTAATCTCTAAGAGTTCCATCCAGAATATTTATAATTGTTTTGAGCATTTTGTATAGTTGTGAGTTCGCTTTCGTGGAACTAATTATGGCAAAGTGTTGTATTATTAATAATGTTATTGTGTTTTCATTAGAAATTATGTTAATAATGTACTTACTCTATTGTTTTGTCTTTATTAATATGATTTTTAATATTTTATTAAATGCATTAAATGATTGTGTCTTTAGAGGACATATCTAGTGAGAGGAGCTTTTATTGTAAGAGGGTGAGAGGAGTAAATCTTGACCATACAACTATACATGGATGGTCAAGATTAAAAGTTACTTAAAGGTCATGTGACCACTTAAAAAAGTCACATGCATTTATGTTCTAATCTTGATCATTCATGTAAGATCCAATGGTTAAGATTCACTCCTCTCACCTCTTACAATAAACATTCCTCTCACCAGAGTAAGATCCTATATATATATATATACTCATTGTCAAGTATTTTATCGAATTAATTTAAGCAACCTTGAATGTTTGTATTGTTTTGTAAAACTTGATGAATGAGATAATTGGACATTCTATAGCAATTCAATTTTGTAATTTGGACATGTAATTTTGACAAATAAAAAATTTTATTTTCTTAATAATGTTGAATGGTTTCCAATTAATGTTGGGTTGTGTAAGTAATAGACATACCCTTCGGTGTGACATTATTTAGCATAATCATTTATGTGATAGAGAAAATAGATTAAATATTTATTTTGAAAATCTTGACAAATATTACTTGTGCATAAATTATGAAAATATTGGTTCAACTATTTTACTCTATCAAGAGGGAGAGACTTGTATATTATAATTCAGGACCCTTAAGCGAGGTTGCAATGATGTAAGGGCTCTAGTTCAATTAATTGCCCTGTTAATTGAATAAGAGAAAATTAATATAATTATGGTTGCTTAAGTATAATAAATATTTTAATGCATGATTTTTTCTAATCTTTGTATCTGTCATCATTTTGTTGTTGCCTGGTGGAACCTATTAAGGACATCGTTGAGTCTCCTAAAGTATGTTGTAATATAGTGAACTCCCTATAGTTGTTATGTTGTGTTGATATGTTTTAATCTTAAAAAGACATGTTGAAAGCATAATTAGCTTGTAAAGGTCTAAAAACAATTTTTCTGTTTTGTACCATTGTTTGTACTGTATTAAACCACTAGTCTGTTGAACTTATTTTGTAATAAGTATTGTCGTAATAATTTGAGAAATATTATTTTTGTCGATAGAATAGTGATAATTATTTTGGCTTAGTATTTTGAAATGATAACTTTAAAGATTTTCTTATATATTATTTGATTGTCAAAATTCTTAAAGAAATTTTAGTTTTGCTAATTTTCTCATTAAAAATCCATGGATTAAAGTTATTCAAGTATTGTTGTGAAGAAAATGTTCTTCCAATTGTAGTTTAATCATTTTGTGAGGATTTATTATTTTTTGAGCCCAAATTATTGTGTTAATGAGTTCAACTTTATTAAAAAAAATTCTTTTGTTGATGGTACAAAATTTATGATGAATATATTTTGAGTTAAACCAATTGTATCTATAGCATTCACTTTGGGAAATTTTGTTTCTTCTGGACTAAAATAAAAGAATGTATATGCTTAATTCTTATGTATTTATATGTTTTTTTTTTGTAAATTACCTGACAATCAATATGAATTGAAGCTTTTCGTTTATTATAAGAATATTTGTAACAATTGTTCCTTTTGAAATATTTGTTATAAATTTTTGAAGCCTGCTATGTATGAAGCCTAATATTAGAGGCAATTAAATGCCTAAGTGCAAGTTAAGTTGACTTAATACGGGCTGTCAGATATTATTGTTTAATATTGATTTTGATGTTGTTTACATCAATGAGTGTTGCCATAAGTAAGTGGGAGCAAATTTGTTATTAATGTACTTTGTACTAGTTGTATATTGATGACTAGTATTACTATTATTGTTAAATGAGAGACAATATTCTATATTGAATTGTTTCTATTATGTGAAAAATCTCCGTAATGTCATTTTATGTCTAAAGACCTTTTAAATCATAATATATGACAGATTGTCTCATAAGGCACTTATTGTTATAAATTTTAAAATGTGTTTGTGTTCTTGTTGCACATTAATGTTTACTATAGTGAGAGTTGGAGACTGTCTTTTGGTTATGTCCTCAATAGTGGTTAAGTATAGGTCTTATGTGCTTCTGCTGCTAATAATCTAATTTTTTGCTCAAGTGTGCATGTTTTTATTTTTTATTATTGTGACACTTGGGTTTTGAGTGAGTTGTTGAAAACTTGTAAGCGATCACATAATATGTGTAAGACATTAGAGATTTTTATCTTACTTGTATGTTGTCAAGTCTTTTAAGAGGTCATTATAGTTTGTAAAGTATATATTACTTTATTTGTTAAAAAATTTTTGTGGTTTTGTATTTGCGGTGATATAGAGGAGCTGACCTATTGTAAAGTGTCATATAAACACTTGTGATTTCCTTAATTATGAATGCAGAGTTTGTAGTTGATAATGAAGTAATTTTGTATACATTTGACTTAATATTGTTTATGTTGTTAAGACTACATTTTGGATAACTCTGTAATATTGTGTTTCTATCTATTTTGGTATTTGTATTGGTGAAGAGAGATTGTGAGTTTTAGACTCACATTGAGTACTCTGCCACAAAGTTGATAATCACACTATTAACGTTATTGTTATTTTGTTTTAATATGTTGGATTAGTGAGAGAGTATACACTACCATTATATTTTCTTGAGACTTGTTGAAACTTTGTTGTCATATGTTATTAACTATTGTGCATTCTTGATATGACATATTGTTGGAGACTTTAGTACCCGATTTCAATTCGTTGTAATGAGATATTTTATTGAGATATTTTGTTGAATCTCAGTAGACATCCTTGGTAGATGTCTGGACTATTTTGTAGGGAATTGCATATTGATCACTCTTTTAGCATGTAATTTTGTTGTGCTTTCTCTTTGACTCACATTCCACATTTTGTTAGGTCATTGAGATATAAGTATCTTGTATGTATGATATCAGTGCTCCTATCGAGTATGATTTTCTACATTGTTGAAATGCTTGTAAATCCATTTTGGACCGATGATTGAAAGTACTTGCTCATAGTTAACATTCTTGTGACCACATTAATCTGGAGAATTGTTTTGTTTAAAATTAAGTGTAAATGTTGTCTAAGTGAGATATTGTTATATTTTTTTAATATGTGTGGACTAATATAGTCACTAATTTTTTAAAACCTAGATTAATTGAATGTAAAATGGTATGGAACATCTATTGATTTAACTCATTTGTAGTCAATTTTGTTACTGGACTCTTATAAGTACTTAAATTCATACAAATAATATTATTTTGAGTTTGTGAGTCTTGTATATGAGTTTTTTTATGATAAGTAAGTTAATCAATATTATAAACACAATGAAAAGTCCCTATTCTTATCCTATATGTATTGTGATTGCCCCATTAAAACTAAAAGATTTTTGCACATATAGAAAATGAAAATAATTTTTCTCTTTTATGATGATAATGATTATTAATTATCTTTCTCTTATTGTGTCTCCTCAAAAATATAATTTTTCTTTGATATAAAATAATTTTATATCCTAAATAGTTAATTTATTATATTTTATACATACTATAATTTAAAATTAAATAGATCTAAGAAATTTTGATATGTTAATATCTAATTATTTTGAATTAATTTTTTTTATCAGCCACAAGCTAGCTAGATAGGGCCAGTGGCTATATGGTCCAACCCCGCTATCTTACCAGCAGGGTGCACCGAGCCATGATGGGCGTGGCATGTGCAATAATTCAGAAGCCAAGCTGAACTTCTGTTGGCAATCAATTTGGCAGCATTACAGCATTAAGCAGCATTGTAGCAAGCTGACACAACAACATTTCATTGAAGAGATATTTTTGGACGAGAATAAATGTAATATATTATATTTAAGTATATTTATAAAAAGTAAGATAGAGATGATGAAAAATTTCACTAAATTTATTTATCATAAAAAATTATTTTTTTAATATAAATATATGTAAATATAATGTGTTATATATTTATACTTACTTAAAAATATCTCTTCGTTCGGAGCCGTGTTACGTACTCAGACAAAAAAATTAGCAGCACCTTCTGATACGATTACGTGGAAAAGCATAGGCCACTTATTTCATCAACTAACTTTTGCCTGTTCTCTCTGATAATTATGTGAACTTTCTGTACGAAATTTGTCTATATAGAAACATATAAGTATTTGCCAGCAAATATATCTGCCGCTAAAGACAAACATAAGCTCATTGCAGATAAGAGTTAACTAAGAAAGAAAGGATTTAAGTTGTATTTAAAATGAATACAAATAAAAAATAATTTAATTTAATTTGATTTGAATTGATTTGATTAAATTATATTTAAAATTTAAAAAAAAAATAGATTTAAATTAATTTAAAAATTAATTTTATATTTAAAATTTATTAAAATAAAAATTAATTTTATTTTATTTTATTATTTTATATTTTAACTTTTATAAGAAGTACTTATTAAAAATAAAATAATATATTTATTTTAAATTATATCAAATCTTAACAAATTTTATTAAAATTGATGAAATTTTTAAAATAAAAAAAAATAAAATTTATAAAATTTTAGAAATTAATTTTTTTTTTTTTAACATTTCAAATACACATTTAAAAGACACAGCTTTACAAGAGATTTTTGCATTATTTGAGTATTGTTATACATTACAGACACTCCTTATTACACGAGTTTTTTTTTTACTTAGTTGAATTCTAAGCTAGCACATTGCATAGTTAAAAATCCCTTGTCCAGGTGACAATATTCTTTTGGGATCAAATTCAGCTTTTCTATCTTCAAAAAGTTGCCATTTGGAGCCAAAGTGTTCCACCCATTCTTGATGTGTTTTGTTTGTAGGAAGATATTCCTTGATCTTAATACCAGCATCCTTACAGAACTGTAATATCTGTTGGTTTTGAGCCACAAATGCCTCCACCTGATCAAACCTAATTGAACGCAGAAAACTCGCTAAGTAGAAAATATCTTCGTCTGGTGTAACTGCTGACATCCTATCATCCCACCTGTTAATTATTAATACATAAGGATTTTATTAACCCTCAGATATGTTCCAAAACCAAATATAATTGTTGTGCTGTTGTAGTTCCAATTAATTGATACTTTAAAATGTAAACTAATCACAAATAAACTTACTTGTTTCGGTTCATGGGAGTCACTAGAATAAGTCCTCCGGTAGTAATATTTTGCTTAAGAATAATGCCCTTGAACACACCTTCATTAAAATCCGAGATTCGAGATCTTGGAACCAAGATGTCCAAATAAGGATGAGGGGCATCCCAAAGTCCTTTTGCTCTAAGAAGTAGCTCAGATGCATAATTTCTTGTCAAAAACTCCTCATATGACGCATCTTTTTCAAACACAAACGTAGGAACAAACTTTAACCCTTTAACCAAATTTGCAATTTCCTATTCAAGAAACAAGAATACAGTTAAATACGTGAAATATTGATTCATAGCTAAATTAATCATTAAAAAAAGGTTCCTAACAAATTTTTGACTGAAGATTCCTAACAAATTAAAGTAAAGAAAATAAAATAAAAAATAATAAACAACCATAATTATTTTTTAGAATTGTTAACAAAATGAGTTGACATTGTTATTGATTCTTGGATAAATGAGTAGTTCCCAATACTTTGCCTTATCCAACAACCACCATTTATCTTGGCAAACTTTGGTTGAGCTTTGTCAATTTTTTTGTTTTTTACTATGCAGCATTGCTCAAATAAAATATGTTTGGAGTTACCTCCTTGACGTGTGCTTGAGAACTATTGTCATAGTATTTGACAAGCTCTATGACGTATATGATGCCGTATTGAGTTACCAAGGAAGTTATCCGTGGCTGATCAGGTGTTGCATAAAAGGAAAGATCCATTGACGGCTCATTTACTAGAAGCGAACCTTGTACAAAATCTAGTGCATTAGGGCCATTCATTTCGTCGAATGAGATTAAATGCTCTTGGTCTCCAGAAAATGCAGAGAAGTCATTGTAAAGCAGACGGAGCCACTTCACCTGCAAGCAATTAAACAAAGCTTCGTTATGATTAAATACGGAATTGAGAATTAATTAAATATCTCTTGTAAAAAAAATAAAAATTCTAACTTTGAAGTCAGTTTGGTACAACTTTGAAAAAAGTAGCGAAAATTTCATGGATTTAGTACACATTTTCAAAATAGTAATAGTAGGATTATATAATATTTAAAGGTTATGGAGATAAATAATCTTATATTTAATTTCATTTAAATGAGACATATAGCTAAATACTAGTCATTAATTATTAGGGCACAACCCCCTCACAAAAGCAAGAGGTACAAAAGAATCTCCAAAAATTTGCATGAAAACTCATCCTTAGGTTTTTCATTTGTCAAACAAACTAAAAGTAATAGGATTTTCTCACAGGTTGGGGTGGGGGATCATACATTAATTGTTACTAGCAAGCAACTAATTGCTTTAATAAAACTCACTGATTCATATATAGAAACAAAAATAAATAAAGTTTTTTTAGTATATATGTGATTGTGACTCGAGAACAAGAATGGTATGTGCAAAGAATTTTTTCTTCCTCGAATTATTATTGTTAATTTTTAGCATAAAGGAATATATGTATAAAAAAAAGAATAAAAAAGATAATACTTGCCTTCGTTGATGCATGTCCTAGAGGTATTCTTGCTCTTGTTATAATTCCAAATTGGCCTAATCCTCCGAGAACGGCGTGAAATAACTCTGAATTGTTCTCCGCAGAACAAGTCACTAGGTCTCCGTTCCCTATAAAAGCCACATATAAACTTGTCTATAGAGATTATTGATGATAAATTGAATTTTTTTTCAACCATTATTATTTACCTCTATTATACTTTCCCACATTTGTCACTTTAATTTATTTTTTTTGGAAAAGGAATTTTTTTTTTGGACCCAGAAAAGGATTTTTCATGAGTTGTTTCTTACATTGTCTTTTTTATTCCTACACTAATTTGATATTATATGGATTTATTAAAAATTAATTGCATCACAAAATCTTTACATCATATAAAAATTAAAAATTACACACAACATTGATATATAAATATAAAAAATCCTTTATTTTTTTTTAAAGAAAAGCATGTAAATGCATTAGAAGCATAGCGTGGAATGTTTGACTTCATGAAATTTGGGTACAACAAATTTTTTTTTTGGCACTGTTTTCACATCTTGTATCCATTTCAACATCTTTTTGAGTCTTGCTACTCCTGTATAGTTTGCGAGTCTATCAAATGGCAATAGTATAATGCATGTGGAGTGTAGTATCTTTGTTTTACTCTGCTAATGTGTTTTCTTTTAGGGGATTCTCTATAGGAATAATAATCTTAAAGTGCTGAATTTGAAAAGTGATTTTTATTTTAGAAAAATAAGAAAATATAGTTAGATACCATAGCAAGAATCAACGTTTAATTGTATTTCATATTGAAAAATGTTTCTTATACATTATTCTATAGTTTATATTACTCATATTTATTTAAATGACAACATTAAAGTGTATATATGCATTAAATAAAATAAAACCAGATCAAATAATAAAATTTTTATAAATTATATAAAATAATGTACGTATAAATATATGTAACCGTTACTCTTTCACGTCGCGGTATATCTTTGATTTAATCACTGTTGTAGAATCTTGGTAAATATACGGTCAAATCATGTGACAGTTACATTTAACTTATTTTTTTTAATTTCTTTTAGTCTTTAAATAGATTCAGATTTTATAAATTTGTTTAAGAATTGACAATAAACTAAGTACCACACCTAATAAATAAATAATAATACTAGTGGAGAGTCGCAACCACGCAAAATCCATTCTTCGAAGTATGGATTCTGACATGGATATAGAATACGATAATTTTTTGATCAGATATAGAATATGATATAAAGACACATTAAAATTAAAAAGTTATAAGATATAACAAATATATATATATATAAAATTAAAAATTTAAGGTTCATAATTTATAATATGATATATATAAGTTTCAAGATTTATAATATTGTGACATGTATTATATGTGTTATTATTTATTATTTAATAAGTTTTTTATAAAAAAATATGAAATATCATTTCTATTAATATTTTTTAAAATTTTTTAAAATTAACTTGTTCTAATTAGTAGAATTAATTATATACAGGTACATATATAACAAAAAAAATTAATTAAAAAAAATATCTAAGAATTAACTCTTTTTTGTTCTCTACTATTGATACGATGATGAGACGATAACTTAGTTGCAGATAAAAGTAAATAACTAGATGAGAAGAGTGACCTTACTGAACATCATGATTTGGTTAGGATAAATAATACTAATAATTGAGTAATTGAACTTAGATAATGAGTGATTAGTAATTGAATATATAATTATTTTTTTACATTTTTATTTTAAATGATAGATGAATTATTTTTTAATTTTCAATTTGTCATGTCTTACGATTCTCCTGATGTGTCTTAACCAAAAAAAATATGTTTTAATTAGACACTTATAAACACATATAACACACATATTTTACACGTGTCATTGTGTGCTGATAGACACATATATATCACCAAAATAATGTGTATTTGCTTCTTATTCTTCTTTTGTTTGGTCACAATATAAGCCTTAGGTGTACCCGTTCCCTCTAAAACAATTTAACCGAGAAAAAAAAACCTAGAAAATAACTTGAATTTGTTTCTTTTCCGTAAGAGATAAAATATATTATATCACATTTTTTTAACCTTACCAAATTTTTCCACACTCTTAAAATGTGAGACTAGATTCTCACTCGGATATTTAGATCACTCCCATCACATATATTTAAATACACTATGACAATGGAGCAGTCATTAATTCGTAAATTAAGAGATAAACCTCAACTAGTTAAATGTGTTGAACTCAGCTAGTCCTCAAAGAACTTTCAAATCTTATGTATGCACGTACCTAACTTGTTGAGCTTTTTTTCTTTTTCTTTTTCGGATTTTATATATAGACACACACATACAGCACTTTTGGAATTATTTCATATACATTTTTAGAGAAAAAATTATTAATCTTGGATTTAATATTTACTTTTAACATAATTGCATTGGGTAGAAGTTGAGAATTATTATGATATCCTTATGAGATCGATATCTAAAGAGACTTGTCAAACATTGATTGATGATTTTATAATAATTTAAGTCTATCAAATATAATTAATTACAAAAAAATTTATAGACAAATTTGAATAAACTCATTGCTTTTCATATGAAAGGCAAAGGGGATATTTATTGATAGTCAAATTTGTTATGGTGATTTTTGGATGTTGTGCTATTATTTTTGAATTAATTTGTATTTATCAGATTCAAGCCCAATGTTAAAAAAGGAGAGATAAAAAAAATTAAATTAATTTGCACAGTTGAAAAAGTAAAATAATAAATGAAATACTTGAACATGATTTTTTTTATAGGATATTGAAGGAAGTTTGAAAAGTAAAATCTCAATGTAAATAAAAAGAATTAATTTGAGATTTTTTAAGGACAGATTAATGTGGGATTTTAAAGGTAATGAAATAATTAGTGTGTATTTGGTTCAGTTGTGAAAACTTTAATTATTTCAATAATTGATTATTGTATAAATTTTTTTTGTTATAATCGATTATAATCGATTTATTTTTATGTTTATATATATTAGTTGAAAAATAATTTTAAATTAATTTATTTCGTTTGGTTGATATAAAAAAGAATCATTTTTATACATTAAATTATCAAAATAGGTATAAAATGATTAAAAAATTATTTAATTAAAGACAAAATAGTATTTACATATCAAAATATAAAGAATAATCTATAAAAATTCAGAATCATGTTCTTAATTTTTAACATTATAAAATTTTTTTATTTTACATTAAATTTCGTATAAAAATTAAAATTAATTTTATCAAATATAATTAAATACTGTTAAAATAATTTTTTTTAAAAAAATTAATTTAAGCTAAAATAATTTGATCTAAATATGTACTTAATAGAGAATAAAATATTTAATAATTAACCTTATATATCAAAATCGAGGGAGGGAAATATGGGTACAGACTAATATCATCAGAAGAAGTTACTATAGAAAATTGAGTAAGTCATACCGGTAACAACGTCCAATTCAAGGACATTGGAGATCTGAGGTCCAAATCGGAAGGATCCGCCATTAATGCCAGCATTAGAAAGCGTGCCACCAACTGACAAAGACAAGTAATCAGTCCAAGAGAGGGGTGTGAGTCCACATTCAAGGGTTGCATTCAACACATCAATCCAAATCTGTTCACCACCCACATCAGCATAATAACCCAAAGGACTATTCCCATCAGATACTATAATCCTAGGCCCATAGTTCAACTGAGTCATATTCACCACGATCCCATCATGTGTCATGGCTTGTCCATTAACCGAGTGGGCTTGCCCTCTGGGCGCTATGGGGAAAGGGATGGGAAGAGAGTTTGAGTACTTTATCAAGTCCGAGATATCATGTACACTCGATGGTTCGAGAACTGCGAATGGTTTTTCATGAACTATGTAGCCAAAATCGGTTGAGGCTAGTGAAAGTGTTTGAGGGTCACGAGTAAGCTTAAGGGCTAGCTCTTTGGGTGTTTGCAAGGGTGACCACGGGTGCGGTTGTCCCTGTGTGAGCACTATGCTAGCTAGCCATAGCAGAGCCAATGCTTTTGATAGCATAAAATTATTCCTTGTCATTTTTGGGAGAGGAGCTGAATTAAGTTGGTAATGCCCTATTGCTTTGAATTGGTGATTATATATAGAGTAAGGTATGGAGAGACTTGTAAGGAGAGAATGAAGGTACATTGTGATAAGCTGGTACTGTTTATTACTTGATGTAATTGATACAATTAGTATTGTTACAATAAATATACATTAAAATCATGTATCTATTAATGGACAAATTATATTCGTATGGTTAATTGATCACGAGTTAAAGAAGTTGCCTCCAAATGACTATTTGGAAGGTCCTCATCAAAGATATGTGCGGAGTTAAGAATTAAGTCTAGTATTTTTATATTAAAATCATATTTATGGTTCATTGTTTTATTATTGTTTAAAAATTTTAAATTTAATGTTAAATTTATGCTACACTGCTTTTCACAAATTGACATACGACTATCAATTCAAATCTAGAAAAATCAACGCAATATGACCATTCAAATTCAAGGCAGCATATGACAACTGGAATTAGTGATAAATGCTTATTAAATTTATGCGGAATCATGTAACAATACATTTTAAATTAGTGGTAAACGATCCCACAGATTTTTTTTTTTGGTATTAAATGGTTATCATATTGGGTAATTTTATATTTCAATCAATGCGAAATTAGTCAATGTTACTTGCCTGTCACATTTCATTAATTTATTAAAATTATGTTACTTATGTTATATTTCAGCAACTAATTTAATTATACTCAGAAACAAATAATATTAATATTTGCGTAACTGATTTAATCAAATTAGATACACTTTAAACAAATGTCATCTATATCTTGTGCCACTAATTTCTTCTCATTACAAATTTGAATTTAATTATTAATATCTTATTAGATTAAAAGTCAAATTAATACGATTTTAACTTGTGTCAAATTTTTCTTATGTCATGTGTCATATACAATAAATTATTCATGAAAACTTAAAAGTTAAATTTTCATTAATATTATTTTAAATAATTCAAAGTCTGAATCTCTTTTAATATCTTTTTTATGAAAAAAAATCATTAATATCTAATTACATAATTTAAATTCTAATTTTTTTAATTTATTCTAAATAATTTATTTTTTAATATTTATTAATATTGTATATAAAAAATATTAATAATTTATTACATAATTCAAATTTATTAATTTTTTATAACTTCGTGCATGGCATGCATGTTAATCTATTTTTTGTTTAAAAATATTCTTAAAACTATAGTTACTAAAATTGATCGGTTATTGATCCGGTCGAGATACCGGGTCAACTTTTAACATGCTTATATTGATCGATTATTTTTTTCATAGACTTTGACTATTCAATTCTACAACTCTTGCATTCATTATCTTATATTAAATTATTTTATATTAACGGTGCCCCATACTGACAGCAACAGATCTAAAAAATATTTGGTAAATGGGTCAAAGATCATAAATTATATTATTAAATATAGAGAAAAAATTAAAATTGATAAATAAAGATGTATTTACTTTCTTAAATTATTTAATAGGTTAAGATAAAAATGTATTATTTTAAATTAAGGGTAAATGTATTTTTATTTGTTTACTTTAGAAGAGTATTTTTTTCATTATATAAGAAGATTTATGAATAATATGAAAAAAATAAAAAAAAATATTTATATTAAATATTAAATGATCATAATAGTAGTTATCTTTTACATCATGATTTATAAGTAAAATTAAGTTTTTATATATATAAATTTTAAAAAAGAAAAAAAAGTGAAGCTAAAAGTAAAAGTAGCTAGTACATTTATTATATAAAGATTAAAAATTAATAGAAAAATGAGTTAAAATTGTAATATCAATGTATATAAAATAATTATGAATCACATGTCAAATACATATCAATTGTAAACTCTTTTAACTCCATCATTTTGATCTTTGATATAATTATATTGACATTTATTGATGTTAGTCTTATAATAGTGACATTCTTTTTTTGTTTGAGAAATTACTCATATTTTTTTTACTTTATATTTTTAATTGACTTTATATAATATTTGTACATAAAGTATGAAATGTATATCTAATTTTATAAACAAAGAAGGATGTTAAAGTGTAATAATAATATATAAAATTAGGGATATGTGTATAATTTTTAAATAAGAATATCAATATAATAAATATTAACTTTATAAAAGATTAATATAATTATTTTTTTATTTTTTAATAAATTTAATTAAATTATTAATACCTCAAAGAAATTAATAAGAAAAAAAAAAGGACCGAGGCCCATACTCGCTTCTCTTGGATATGTCCCTGCATACTGACAAGTGACATTACCAGCATTTTTTACTAATTTCGTTTCTTATATACTTCTATCGTGAACTCAAAACATTTGGATTTATAGATAAATTTATTTTTTTTTAGTTTGACAGTATCTATATGTAAATTTAGATGTATAAAAAAATTATCAGTTAAAATTTATAAATTTTTTGTATGTAGATTTATTCATAAAAAAAATAATTCAATTAAATTTTTGTATGAATCTAAGTATTATTAATTAAATCTGTAAAAATTTAACTTTTAACTTTAACTATTAATTTATTTTAATAATAATTAATAATTAAAAAAATCATAATCTATCCATAAATCACTTTTTAAATGATCCATATTAGAATTTTCCACGTTTCCCAACCCGTGCAAGTATGAAGAGTGAAGTGTTAAGTGTGGTTTAACAATAAACTACAAAGAAGAGTATGTGAAAAAAAACACACACACACACAAAACACACAAAAAAGAAGAGTGGGTGAGTGGGCGGCAAAATCCAAATCAATATCAATGAATGAAATATATAAAAAGAGAATTGAGTTAGTAAGATTTTACCAAGTGTGATTTTTAGATTCTGCTACTAATAGTATATTATAAAAATGTTATTATTTCATTAAAGAAAAATATAATATATAAAAGGTAATTGAGTTTGTGAAATTTTGATAAGTGCATGTCATTGTTAGATTATCTTATTAATGACTTATTATAAATTTAAATTTTATTATTATTATCTTATAAAAGAAAAATACATATTATTTAAGGATTTCTTTTTTATTATTGCAAGTATCTATGAAGTATAGATACGATTACCTAATACTGACACGATACTAATATGGAGACACATCAAACTCAATATATATATATATGTAAAATTACAAAATTTAAGAAAAAAAAGATTTATAATTCATTAATATCATATATATATAAATATAAAATTACAAAATTTAAGAAAAAAAGATTTATAATTCATTAATATCATTTTTATAAGTTTGAAGATTTACAATATATTAAGATATGTTATATGTGTTAATATTTGTTATCTAGTAAGCCTCTCTAAAAAAATATAGAGCATAATTTCTATTGATATTTTCTAAAAAAAAAATTCATAAACTAACTTCTCCTAATAGAACTAACTATGTACAAGTACATGTATATCCAAAAAAATTAACTAGAGGGAATAGTGGTGTGAAGTAAGTTTCGATGAAGACGAAGTGGATGACTTAGTACAAGTAAAGGTAGAAGGAACAGATGAAAATAATGATATGTGAAAAGATAAAACTTAAAAGCCTAATAATGACATGTGAAAAGATAAAATTTAAAATACTGGTATGAGAAAATAGTGGCTTGAGATGTCAGTCATGTGATTGGACTTGAGTAGGTTACGAGCTTACTAACTGGACGTTAATCATGAAAAATAATCTTCTTTAAAAAAAATATTAATGAGTCGTATTCAAGTCGTGTCCTAGACGTGTTCAAATGTGTCCAAAACGTGTCCAAATGTGTCTAATCAAAAAATAATAATCTTTTTAATTAGATAAATTCAGACACACAAAACACGTGTGTCATATGCGCAAGTATCATCACCAGATTGTATGGTTGTTATCGAATACCTTTTATCAATAATATTTCTTATCTATTTGGTGATCATTTTCAAGTTAATCAATATAATTTATAATTTAACGTTTATATATATATGATCTTACTCTGATGAGATGACTATTTATTGTAAGAGGTGAGAGAAGTAAATGTTGGCCATTGGATCTTACATGAATGATCAAGATTAGAAAATAAATATATATGACTTTTTTAAGTGGTCACATGACTTTTAAGTAATTTTTAATTTTGATCATCTATGTATAGTTATATAGTCAAAACTTACTCTTCTCATCCTCTCATCTCACTAGATATGTCTATATATATATATATATATATATATATATATATATATATGAGATATTTTTTAGATATTTTTTATATAATAAAATATTTTTATAACGGTATCAAACCATATTATTATATATACAAATAAAACCAAGGGAGCTGACATATAGTTGTAGCCTTTAAAGTTCAAAATACACTTCAAATAATCTTTGAAATTTTTTAAAACTGTATAAACTTCATAATTAACCCCCTCAAAAAATTAAAATAAATATTTGAACCCTAACACAAAAATTTCTGCTCAGGCCACGATTATATATGAAGGTAGTATAAATGTATTCTTATGGTAATAAAATTATCCATATATTCTTTTTAAATTCTTCATTTCTTTATAATCATATGCATTGCATAAGTGCCATTCTAGTTTCAAATTAATTATTCTATCTTAACAGAGTGCATTTTTCTCTTCACACTCCACGCTTCCCCTCACGCTTTCCCAGTTCAGGGTGACTCTTCTCTTCAAACATTTCTTCTTCGTTTCTTTCTTTCATTCTCTCTCGTCTCTTTCTCTTGTTAGAAAATATGCAGCAGGTGCAAATAGCTTCTCGAACTCACTTCCACAAGCACTGCAACTTATTCTAGTGTGCAATTGCTTGAGTTTAGTTGAAGTTCGTCGGAGTTGCCGGGTTTTGCTTTCAATCTTGGGACTCAACTCTCAAACTCAATTTCTTCAAAATAAATCATGGGTTGACTCAGCCGGTTTAAGTCATAGGAATAAAGGAAAACCCAACCAGGTTTTACGGTTTGAAACGAATCATTTGCACATCTAATATAACAAGATGCTCGGACCGGCTGGGGAGTAGGTTTTTTGGTTCACCAATCCAGCCAACCAGTCCTGCTTCCCTATGCACTTGGTTGCATAGCCAACTTTAATATATAATATATAAACTTTTAATATAGAAGAACATAAATCAAGTAAATTAGCAATTCAATTCTTGAAATTATTCTCTATTTGTAGTTTAGTCCTTAAATTTAATTATGCATACAAGTCAATTCTTGAACTTATAAAACTCATTAATTTGTTCATTTTGTATCTTACTTTAGTACTTAAGAAGGACTAACTTGAAATGAGATTTATAAATTCAGGGATTAACTCGTACAATAATCAAATTCAAGAAACAAATTGCAAGTGAAGAATAATCCCAAGGAATAAGTTGGTAATTTACCTAATGCAATCAATATATACTAAAATGTTGGAAAAATGACCCCAAAACTAAAAGGAAAAGAAAACAAATATCTATAAATCAATATAGAGGCATTGAACTTTAGTCTTTTTTGTGGGGAATTGACTTGCTTACCACAAGTAACCCTTATTGATAATTAATACATCACATCAAAATTCTCCAAACATAAACAATTGTTTGTCCTCAAGCAATAAAATAAAATAAAGCACTAAGGAGAGAAAATGTCTTTAAGACAACTACAATTGCAAATAAGACTCTCAAAAAAACTTCAAGAAGCTTTGACATGCCAAAAGCTCTTCAAAGATTGAAATGGTCAATTCTTCAATCATGTTTTCTTGTCCAACTCTAACACAAATTATCAATTCAAGCCAACTTTCAAAAACAAATCCAACGAATCCACTTGTTCTATTGAAAAACACATGCATACTTAACAACTCTTAACCACTACTCAATTCTCTACTAATTTAAGTTCACACTTCCTCAAGGGTCAATGTGTTTTCTTTAAACACTTTTCATCATTCATATATATATATATATAGGAGGGATCAGCTTACACTAGTATAAGTCTTTTTTGACTTACACTCATTTTTAACCGTTTGATCTACTTTCATCTAATGGTTGAGATTATTTCATTAAAAGTAACCATTAGATGAAAGTAGATCTAACGGTTAAAAATGAGTGTAAGTCAAAAAAAACTTACACAGGTGTAAGTTGATCCTCCCTCGTGTATATATATATATATATATATTTTGCAATGGAGACATAAATTCTACAAACGCTCAAAGTCGTGACCATGAGCCTTACCAAACATTATGGATCCTCATTAAAGGACTCAAATTCATGGCTCCACATTAAAGGACTCAATTTCTCATGACCCTATGCTCGAACCCATGACCATGCGCCTAATCCATACTCATCACTTTTTATTTTATTCATTTTCTACTTTTACCACCCTCAAACTTGTTTTCTTCTATACACTCGGTGAATCAAATTATTTCTTCCTTTTTCTTTCTTTAATTGCCCAAATCTCCTTAATTTAGTGTTTCATAGAACTTCACTTTGAAAAGAGTAGAAGAGTTGTACAAAGATTAGGGAGATAACTAGTAAATTACATCATACACATGTACCAATTCAAGAACTCATAAATCAAATAAAACAAGTTTATTGATTACAAGCAAAAATTGATAAAAATACATCAAGCAAACACAAATGACAATCATGAATTTTCTTACACACGCACTTTTCTAAACTACTGACAAATTGCACCTCTATTAGTTATTTTAATAATTTTTCAATGCAAATTATATACTCTCAAAGGGTATTATTTATCAATCGTTTTGTATTTCCTAATTTTTAAGTTTTTTTTTTAACCGACACTACTTATATCTCTCTACTAAAGTTTCGAACTCATGAAGGTACATAAACTAACTTAAAAAAATACTAAACTACCAATAAAAAAAATTACAAAAAAGTAAAATAACAAAGTATAAAATATGCACCTCCAAATTTAAAACTGACATTATCCTAAATGTTACTATACTGCTTGCACCATACAACTCAAATAGATAAACAAAAAAGAACAAATGCTAATAATCAAGCAATAATAAATCAATAACAATAGCAATCATCTAATCTTGCAACAATCAATTCAAATTTAACTCAAATCTAATTTAACTAAGATAAAAAAAGTGCCAATTTAATCAAAATCAAATCAAATCAAATCAATTCAAATTTAATCCCAATAAAAAAATTATATTTAATTTAAATTTCATGAAATTATTACAAGATTGCAAACATCACCATGTTTATAAAATTCAAACTCAATTATAAAACAAAGGAGTGAATAGTGAATAATTTTTTTAAGCAAGCCTACGTTGTAAAAAAAAAAACACGTGGAAATTATATGAAAGCCAGAGTATAAACGTTAAGAGCACAAGTAGACCCACAAATAGAATAAAATTAAGTTTCAAATAGTCCATTGATAAGAACAAAAATTAAAGGCTATTACGTATGGGCTTCATCATCCATATATTTTTTTAAGGTTTAATAGGATTTCTTTAAGCAATTTTCATCACCAACATAGACATGGTAAATGTTGGAATTTGTAACTACACGCCTAATCGCACATTACGAATTCTCACTAAAGACTTGAATTTATGACCTTGCACCTTATCCATACATCTATAACTCTTATTTTGAATTCTCACTAAAGGACTTGAATTTATGACCTTGTGCCTTATCCATACATCTATAACTCTTATTTCTGCCTAATTTATACTCATCACTTTTTATTCTTATCATTATTAAATAAAATTAAGTTTCAAATAGTCCATTGATAAGAACAAAAACTAAAGGCTATTACGTGTGGGCTTCATCATCCATATTTTTTTTAAGGTTTAATAGGATTTCTTTAAGCAATTTCCATCACCAACATAGACTTGGTAAATGTTGGAATTTGTAATTATATGCCTAATCGCACATTATGAATTCTCACTAAAGGACTTGAATTTATGACCTTACGCCTTACCCATACATCTATCTATTCTTCTTTATGCACTTAAGAGGATCAAATTATTTCATCAAATTATTTCTTCCTTTTTCTTTCTTTAATTGCCCAAATCTCCTAAATTTAGTTCTTCCGATAACTTCACTTTAAAAAGAGTAGAAGAGATATCCAAAGACCAGAAAAATAACTAGTAAATCAAATCATATTATTATTTATGCACTTAAGAGGATCAAATTATTTCTTCCTTTTTCTTTCTTTAATTGCCTAAATCTCCTTAATTTAGTGTAGTAGAAGAATTGTCCAAAGACTAAGAAAATAACTAGTAAATCAAATCTCACACACACACACGCGCACGCGCTTTTATTTATGGAAAAGTATCACCCTACCGCAAACAGTACCACACTATTTTTAACATTAGGTACTGTTTATGGGGCCCACCAGTAACCAGTACCAAATCATGTTTCTGTCTTCTTTTTTTTTTAGTATATGTCCATTAACCAACTTCTCTACGTCGTTAACTACTTTTTTGTTCTTCGTTACCCAACTTTTTTCACAAGCATAGAAACCATGTGGTAAAATCTTGTGTCATTAACCAACTCTTATAGGTCATTAATCATTTTTTGTTATTCATTAACTAACTTTGTTTCTATGCTCGTGAAAAAAGTTAGTTAATGAAGAACAAAAAAGTGGTTAATTACGTATAAAAGTTGGTTAATGAATATATACTTAAAAAAAAATAGAAACATGATTTGGTACTGTTCACGGGTAGGTCTCATGAACAGTAACCAGTGTGGAAATGAGTGTGGATACTGTTAGATGTATGAATATCATTGTTGTTTATTTATTACAAGCAAAAAGTGATAAAAAATGACTCAAGTGAACACAATTGACAATTATGAATTTTATTTCACTCACACTTTTATAAACTATTGACAAATCACACCTCTATTAGTTATTTAATCATCTTTCAATGCAAATTGTATAATCTTAAAGGGGTTTATTTATTAATTTTCTTGTATTTTCTAATTTATTTAATTTTTTTATTAATTAATACTATTTACATATCCTTACAAAAGTTTCAAACTCAAGAAAACATATAAATTGACTCAATAAACACTAAGCTACTAACCAAAAAAACTACAAAAAAGAAAAATAACAAAGTAAAGAATATGCACTCCCAAACTTAAAACTGATATTGTCATCAATGTTACTATATTGCTTACACCATAACACTCAAATAAATAAGTACAAAAAAAAAAAAATACAGCGAATGCTAATAATCAAGCAATAGTAAATAAAGGACAATGGCAATTTAATCTTGCAATAATCAATTCAAATCTAACTCAAATCTAATTTAACCAAGATAAAATAGACACCAATTTAATCAAAGATTAAATCAAACTAATTTAGATCAAATCAATTCAAATTTAATTCCAATCAAAAAATTATATTTAATTTAAATCTCATGAAGTTATTGCAAGATTGCAAACGTCACCATGCTTATAAAATTCAAGCTCAATTATAAAACAAAGGATGGAATAGTGAATAAATTTTTTTAAGCAAGCCTACGTTGTAAAAATAAATAACAAATGTCATGTGGAAATGATAAAGATATGAAAAGCCAAAGAATAAAAGTTAAGAGCACAAGTTGATCCACAAATAGAATAAAAGTTATAAATAGTTCATGGATAAGAACAAAAAAGTAAAGGCTATTTGCGGGCTCCTTTAAATGAGCTTCAAAAATAAGATTTTTTTTGTGATTTGTTTTAAAATGTCTTTTAAAAATGTAAATATTATTTTATATTTAGATGTAAGGGTATAAATGAATCTAGTCAAACTAAGTACTTGAAATTTAAGTTTGACTTGTAAAAAAAATAGATTGTTCAAATTTGACTAATTTATTTAAACGAACTTATTTTAAAACTTAAGCTTGTCTTGTTTAAAAATATGAAAACTTGGGCTAAGTTCGTTTAGTTTATTTATAACTTGATTATTTTCTTTTATTTTATCAAATCTTTTCTTAAAATATTTTTTTATTTTATTAAGCTAATAATTAGTAAACATCTTTATAGTAAAAGATGAATTAATAATAGAAATAAATACTATTTTTTCATAATTCATTATATAAAATGATAAAAAATTCATAACCTTTTCCACTATTATAAAAAAATTCAAAATAAGCTTTAACATTTAAAAATATTTAACATATTTCCACAACGAAATAGTCTTCTTCCTTTGTGCATGAAGATAGAACTCATTAATAATTATATATACTCATTTTAACCTTTTATAAATACTTATTAAGATAAATAATTTTAACAATCCTATAATTTTTATTTTCTTATTAATTATGGTAATTTTTGCTTACATTATATATATAATCAAACTATTCATAAACTTTTAATGTTGAACCCATAAAGCTTGAGTTCAACTTATTTATATAATCAAGTCTAAATTAATTTTTGAGCTTATTTGTTTAGTTAAATAAACGAACTTGATTGAGTATTTAACGAGCCAAATTCAAATAATTCACGAATAACTTAACTCATTTACACTCTTATTTAGATATAATATTAGAGAAATAATTTTTTTAATGTTCGAACAATTTTTTTATATTATAAAAAAGATCTTTTTTGGGAAGTATTAAAATTCAACTTCTAAAAAACATAATTTATGTTTATTCTAATATTTTTTTAAAAAAATCCAAACATATTAAAAATGAGAAAAAATATTTATTTTAATAAAAAAACACATCAAAAAAATCCAAACATATTAAAAATGAGAAAAAAATTTATTTTAATAAAAAAAAAAAACACATCCATACCATTATACAAATTCAAATCTCATTTTGTAATATTTTTTTTCAAGTATAAACGATCAATCCGCTTTCTACTCATCCTAACAAATTTTTTGACTGAAGATTCCTAGCAAATTAAAGAAAATAAAATAAAATATACTAATCAATATATATTGGTCTGAGTGAAAAGAGTTAGAATCATTAAACATGTAGCCTTAAAGTCGATATCAAGATTTATGTATTTAGAAAAAATATCATTAGGAAGAGTTTCTACTTAAGCGACCATATACCAAAAGATTAATATCTCACCTAATAAGTATATAAATACTCTGAAAAACCAAATATAAAAAATACTAAACAGCCATAATTTTTTCTGAGTTGTTAACAGAATAAGCTGATATTATTATTAACTCTTGAATAAATAAATGGTTGTCACCACTTTGCCTTATTCAACAATTGCCATTGATCTTGGCAAATTTTGACTGAACTTTGTCAAATATTTTTTATTATTATGTAGCATTACACAAATAAAATATGTTTGGAGTTACCTCCTTAACATGTGCTCGAGAATTAATTATTGTCATAGTATTTGACTAGCTCTAGGATGTAGATGGTACCGTATTAAATTACCAAGGAAGTTATCCTCAGCTGATCAGGTGTTGAATAAAAGGAAAGATCCAGTGGCGACTGATTCATTAGAAGCAAACCTTCTACATAATCTGCTGCATTGATGTCATTTCTTTCATCTAATGAGATTAAATGTTCATGGTCTCCAGAAAATACCAAAAAGTCATTGTAAAGCAGATGGAGCCACTCCACCTGCAAGCAATTAAACAAAGCTTCGTTATGATTAATTAAGGAATTGAAAATTAATTAATTATCTCTTGTAAAAAGAATAAAAGTTCTAACTTTGAAGTTAGTTTGGTACCACTTTGAAAAAAGTAATGAAAAATGCATGGATATAATACACCTTTACAAAATAGTAATAGTAGGCTTATATAATATTTAAAGGTTATGGAGATAAATAATCTTATATTTAATTTCAATTAAATGAGACTTATAGCTAAATATTAGTCATTAATTATTAGGGGCACAACGCCCTCACAAAAGCAAGAGGTACAAAAGAATTTCTAAACATTTGCATGAAAACTTATCCTTAGGTTTTTCATTTATCAAACTAACTGAAAGTTATAGGATTTTCTTACAAGTTCGGGTGGGGGATCATACATTAATTGTTACATGCAAGCAACTAATTGCTTTAATAAAATTCACTGATTCATATGTAGAAACAAAAAGAAATAAAGCTTTTTAATATATATGCGATTCTGACTTGCTAACAAGAATGGTGTGTGCAAGAAAATCTTTCTTTCTTAATTTATTATTGTTAGTTTTTAGTATAAAAGAATATATGTACCCAAAAAGAAAAAAAGAATAAAAAAAATTATATTTGCCCTCGTTGGTGCAATTCCTAGAGCTATTCTTGCTCTTGTTATAGTTAGAAATAGAAATAGAGAAACAAATATTAATAATCTGAGTATATTTATGAATGAATGAATGAATACAGATGAATTAGCCTTTATTTATACAAGAAGTCAGTTGTACAGAAAAAATAAATAAATTATAATTATGTATTAAATGAAACTAATTTTGTATTACATCAATTACAATCATTCCTAAAGTAAATTTGTATTACATCAATTACAATAATATCTAAAGTTAATATGTATTACATCAATTACAATCATTTCTAAAGTCAATTGTGATCAATCACAATGAATCACGTTAACATCTCCCCTCAAACTCAAGTGAGTGTAGAAGAAACCAACTTGAGTTTGGAAATCAGAGCGCGGAATCTCTCAGGATGATGAGTTTTGATGAACAGATCGACTGACTGATCAAAAGTGCTATTGGAAAAGAGACAAAGAGCACCACAAAGAATGTATTAATGAATAAAGTGGCAGTCGATCTCAATATGCTTGGTGCGCTCATAAAAAACATTGATGTGAGCAATATGAATAGCACTCCTATTATCATAGTAAAGAGCAGTGTGAGAGAATTGAGAAATACTCAAGTCATTAAGAAGCTAACGTAACTAAAGTATCTCAAATATAGTGTCAGCTAGTGCTCGATATTCTGTTTCAGTACTGGAACGTGCAGTTAAAGTCTATTTTTTGCTACGCTATGAAATAAGTGCATTACCAATATAGATACAGTAGTCAGTGGTGGATTGGCGATCAGTGAGATTTCCAGCCCAATCAGCATCATAATAAGCTTGGAGAACTAAGTAAGAGTTGACTGAGAAATGAAGCCCATAAAATAGAGTTCCTTTTATATACCAAATAATACATAGAACAGTAGCATAATGAGTAGTGCGCGGAGCTGATATAAACTAACTGACTAAATGAACAACATATGAAATGTCTGGATGAGTAATAGTAAGATAAATTAAGCTGCCAACTAACTGCCGATAGAGAGTATGATCATCAAGTGTAGTACCATCCAGAGGTATAAACTTGACATTAGGTTCTGAAGGAGTAGACTCAATGCGACTATCTGAGAGACCATCTGGAGAAATAAGATCCAAAACATATTTAGCTTGGGATAAATAAATATCATTAACAGATGAAAGAACCTCAAGACCCTAGAAAATAACTGAGAGGACCAAGATCCTTCATCTCAAATTTGCGGCTCAAAGATGTTTTAAGATCAGCAATACCAAAAGTATCATTACTTGTAATAATCATGTCATCAACATAAAGAGCAGTAACACAATGCTACTATTAGTCTTACAGATGAAGAATGTTGAATCATGAAAACTAGAAGAATATCCAAGTTGACTGATGGTGGAACTGAACTTAGCAAATCAAGCTCGAGGAGCTTGTTTAAGACCATACAAGGCTTTGCGAAGAAGACAGATCTTGTTAGGTGGGCAAGAGTAACCTGGTGGTGGTCGCATATACGTTTCTTCTTCTAAGTCACAATTCAGAAATGCATTTTTCACATACATCTGATTAAGAGTCCAATTGCGAGTGGCAGCAATAATAAGAAGAGTGCGAATTGAAGTAAGACAAGCAATTGAAGCAAATGTTTCTTCATAATCAATCACATATTCTTGAGTAAAACCTTTGGCCACCAAGCGGGCCTTGTAACGATCAACAGACCCATCAGATCGAGTTTAAATCTTGTAAACTCATTTACATCCAACAAAAGCCTTATCAGAAGGAAGATCAACCATTTCCCAAGTACCATTAGTCTCCAAAGCCTGACATTCTTCATTCATAACTTGTTGCCAATGAGGATCCATGGATGCCTCTGAATATGTCTGTGGTTCATGAATGTGAAGTATGGTAAAAAAAACAATGATAATCACAAAGGTATGTAGGAAGGTTTCTTACCCAAGAAGGACGAATGATAGTGTCAAATGCAGAATCAACAGTCAGAATAGTGTTAGTGGAATGAGTTGAAACTTCAGATGATGATGAGACCTCACTAGGAGAATCAGAAAAGAAATATGAAGATGGAGAACCTGTCTCAGACACATCTGAGGACTCTGTATCAAAATCATGTGGAAAAAGGTTAATAGATGGTGTGGTGAACAAGGGAGTAAAAGTGGACGGGTTAGACTTGAATTGAGACAATGTGGAGAATAAAGTATCTTCCCAAAAGACAACATGACGAGAAATACGAACGCGCTGAGAGATTGGATCCCAACAGCGATAACCATTGTGTTCAGTAGCATAACCAAGGAAGCAACAGAAACGAGCACGGGGTTCAAGCTTGGTGTGTTCATGGGGTTGAACAAGAACAAAATAGGCACAACCAAAAACTTTGAGAGAATTGTAGTTTGGAGGTCTCAAGTGAAGACGTTCATAAGGAGATAAATTACCAAGAACAGAGGAAGAGAGATGATTGATGACATAAACAGCAGTAAAAGTAGGTTCACCCCCACATACGTTTAGGACAAGAAGAGGAAATGAGCATAGCTTGAACAGAGTCAAGAATGTACTGATACTTTCTTCCAGCACGACCATTTTGCTGAGATATACCAGGACATGAAAACTCAGAAAGGGTTCCCTGTTCAGTAAGAAAAGTAAATAGTTTTGAATCACAATATTCTAAGGCATTATCACGATGAAAAACTTTAATTGTATTTGAGAAATGAGTTTTAGTCATAGTGGTAAAGGTAATGTAGATTTGAGAAAGCTCAAAACAAATTTTCATTAAATATATCCAGGTGAAACGTGAATAGTCATCAATAAAAATCACGAAATATCGACAATCCCCTATAATTGGTGTAGGAACTGGACCCCAAACATCATAATGAATAAGATCAAATAAGGAAACAAAAATGTACTTTTATTAAAAGATAAAGCAGGTTATTTAGCTGTTTAACAAGACGTACGTTATAAATACTCTTCTTTAATAGATCCTAAGACATCTTGAGAAATGAGATGACGTAATTTACTAAGAGAAGTGTGACCAAGAGATTTATGCCACAACTGAATAGAAGAAGTAGTAAAAGCAGCACAAATAGTTGACACATGAGGCGGAGGAACATGGAGGTCAATGAGCTCAAACAATCATCAAACTTTACGAGCATTCTCAATGATCTGCCCCATCCGTGGATCTTGTACAGAACAACCAACAGAAGAAAAAGTAAGTATATAATCAAGGTCACACAATTGGCCAACAGAGATGATATTAAAGTTTAATTTTGGAATAAGGTAAGTGTCTGATACGGTAAAGGTAGTTAGGGAGATATGACCCTTATGACTTACTTCCACAAGAGACTCATCAGTAGTATAATTAGAATAAATGTTATCTCTAGAAGAAAGGCAAGCAAATGCATGGGATAAGGAAGTCATGTGATTACAACATGAAGAATCAAAATACCGATGATTATTACTTGGGGTAGTGGCTAAGGTAGTAGGAGTATTACTAGAATGAGAAAGGACTTACTTAAGAAGAGACTTAAGATCAGTAATGAAAAGAGAAATATGAGAATCTGAGGCATTGTCGATAATTGAAACTGCAATTACAGGCTTGGAGAAGAAGGAACTAGTACGTGGTTGAAACTTTCTTTGATCAGTCCTTTGTGAACGAGTAGAGTTCTGTGAGCGACTTGAGTAGTTAGAAGCAATATAACATTTCTTCTTGCAAATATGACCTTCTATGGTGGGATATTTAGCAAAAATATGACCAGATTTATGGCAGTGACTACATAATTTGCCTCTCTGATGAGTAGCTACAAAGACTAAATATACTTTAGGTTGAAGAAGACTCAATCTAATTTTTTCTGAAAAAAAGGAAGAAAATCCATTCAGAAGCCCAGCACTCACCGCTTGAGCGCGCGTTGCGCATAAGAAAATTTCAATTAGTGGGCCAACGCTTGAGCGTTGTAAACCCAATGCCTGGGCGCTAAACGCGTAACTAAACACATTAATTCTCTATTTAAAGAAAAGTTACACCAAATTGAATACACGCTTAGACACAACACATCAATTGTCAAGAGGCACAAATCCTAAAGTGGTGTGGGCGTAATTAGGCTTGAAGATTAGGAATTTTCTTCAACCTTTTCACCTTTCTATAATGGAGTTTGTCAAATTCTTCCCTTTTGTGTTCTTCTTTTTCCATGTGTAACTAATTTTCCCTTGTTAGGGGAGTGATAGATCTTGAACTTTAATGATGTAACTTCTTTTATGGGATTAATTTATGTTTCTATTTCATGATTTACTTGTTTATCTCTATTCTTAAAGCTTTTCTAAACCTGATCAATTTGGGAATGATATCTTGGGTTAATATATGATTTGAGAAAATTTGCATGAACCAAGAATATGTGATAAACACTATAATTTATGCAATAGCTAGGAATAGACATTGTGAGTTATGTGGTCTTTCTTTTAATTCTCTCGTTCTTGATAATGCTTATCTATTTGGGGTTAGACTAGGGATTAGTTAATTCTAAACAGTGTAAGAGGATTAATATACCAAGGGTTTGTGTATTAATTAATTTTGAGAATTGACCATAAATCATTGAAAATGGAATATAGATAAACCAATATTTGAATGTGCATTTAAAGAGTTCAAGTGAATTCTGAACCATAACGCTTTAATACTATTGTTTTTCACCCCTTTGATTTATTGTTTTGCTTACTTATATTTCTTTTTAATTATATTTACAACAACTCTCTTTTTTATTAGATTAGATAATGTCACTTTCAGTGAATTTAGTAATTAATAACTTAATTCTCGTGGGACGATACTCTTACTCACTTTTTATTACTTTTGCGATTCGGTGCACTTGCCGATTTCACATCAAGCACGGACTAAGACGGCCTGGGTTGCGGACGGTGGTGCTGCTCAGACTGGTAGGCAACGACGCAACATGGGATCTGTATGGGCAGCAACAGGGGTCACAAATCTGTGTGGGCAGCGGCGCAACACGCTGCTTTGTGGACAGTGGGGCTGCTCGGACTGAAACGGTGCAGGTCGCGGACGATAGGGATGCTCGGATTGGTGGGCAGCGGCGCAACACGGGATATGTATGGGTGTGGCTGGAGTGAGGCGCAGCAACAGGGGTGAGGCACTGCTGGGTGGTTGGCCGGAGATGGTGGTGATATGACAGTGAGTGAATCTGGAAAGGAGAATATTGATAGATCTAAACAGATCTGAATGTTTGGAATAATGTCTGGAGTCTGCAATCTGAAATCTGAAATTTGGAGTCTGTAGTCTGAAATATAGGATTG
This sequence comes from Ormosia emarginata, assembly GCA_029884605.1. NCBI lineage: Eukaryota > Viridiplantae > Streptophyta > Magnoliopsida > Fabales > Fabaceae > Ormosia > Ormosia emarginata. The sequence continues at coordinate 561,817 of JAQQTP010000073.1, read as the reverse complement.
GACCGAGAGCCTAGACTTTGATACCAAGTTAGAAACAGAAATAGGGAAACAAACATTGATAATTTGAGTATATTTCTAAATAAATGAATACATGTGAGCTAGTTTTTATTTTTACAAGAAGATAATTGTAAAGAAAAGAAAAATAATAAATTATAATTATGTACTAAATCAAACTAATTCTATATTACATTAATTACAATCATTCCTAAAGTCAATCATGATCAATTACAATTAATCACACTAATAGTTATAATCCCAAATTGACCTAATCTTCCAAGAACGACGTGAAATGCATCTGAGTTGCTCTCCACATAACATATCACTAGGCTCATTTCCCTGTAAAAGCCACATACAAACATGTCTATAAAGTTTATAGATGATAAATTGATTTTTTCAACCATTATTATCTCTCTGGAGAATTCTAATATGGACCACTTTGCAAGTGGTCTACAAATGGACTATGACTTTTGAGCCATTGATTTATTGTTAAAATAAATCAATAGTTCAGATTAAAAGATAGATTTTAACTAGTAACACTCAGATTTATACAAAAATTTAGTCAGATCAATTTTTTTTTCTTTTTTACAAATAACTATACATACAAGTAACTTATAAATTTTAACTGATAATTTTTTTATACACCTAAATTTACATATAAATACTATCAAATTAAAAAATAATACTCTATTGATGGACCCAAACTTGTTAGGTCCATACTAGTAAGCTCCTTATCTCCCTATATCACACTTTCCCCACATTTGTCACTTTTTGTTTTGGAAAAAAAAAAATTCGTGAGTTGTTTCTTACATTATCTTTCTTATTCCTACAATAATTTGATATTATATGGATTTATTAAAAAATAATTGCATCCCAAAATCTTTACATCATATATAATAATTGAAAATTATACACAACATTATTGTATAAATATAAAAAATCCTTTCTTTTTTATTTCTTTTAAAAAGCATGTAAATACATTAGAACTATTGCTTGGAATGTTTGACTTCATGAAATTTGGGTGCAACAATTTTTTTCTTTTGGCACTCTTTTCACATCTTGTATGCATGCCAACATCTTTTTTAGTCTTGCTAATCCTATGTAGTTTGCTACGCTATCAAATGGCAATTGAGTAATGCATGTGGATTGTAGTATCTTTGTTTGACTCTGCTAATGTGTGTTCTTTTAAGGGATTTTCTATAGATTAATCAAAGATTAATAATCTTAAATTGTTGACTTTGAAATGGGATTTTTTTTTTTTTGAAAAATAAGAAAATATAGTTAGATATCATAGCAAGAAAGGCATGAAGTCGGGCTAATTATATAATTACTTGTTGGTCAATTTATTGTGAAGATATTGATTGAGAAAAATAATAGGGTATACAATCCAAGCCCAGTTGCATTCTATTTTATTTCGCAGTCTATCTTTGATGTAATCACTGTCGTAGTAGAATCGTGGTAAATAAAGTGTGAAATCACGTGACAATTACATTTAACTTATTCTTTTATTTTTTTTAGTCTTTACATAAGAATTGAACATAAACCAAGTACCACACCTAATAACAAATAAATAATAATACTAGTGGAGAATCACAACCCAAGCCTTAGGTGTCCCGGTCTCCTCTGAAACAATTTAACCGACAGAGGATTAAAAAAACCTAGATACAGTAATCTAGATTTTATTTCTTTTTTTTTAAGAAATAAAATATATTTTATCGCATATTTTTTTATTTTTTTTCTTTTACAAAAAAAAATTCCGCTCTTTTAAAACATGAGACTAATCCTCACTCGATACTTAAATCACTCCAATTACATATATTTCAATACACTATGAAAATAAAGCAGTGATTAATTCGTAAATTAAGTGATAAACCTCAACTAGTTAAATTTATTAAACTCAAATAATCCTCAAACAACTTTCAAATCTTATAAGCAGCTACCTAACTTGTTGAGTTTTTTTTTTTTTGGATTATATATTATATATATAGACACACACACCACTCTCGGAACTATTTTCATATAAATTCATTGTCAATTATAGAAAAGTCATTAATCTTGAATTTTTAAAAATAATTAATACTTTGCCTATTATTGACCCGACCGAGATATTGAGTCAATAAATTATTGGTTTAACTAGTGAATTATTGGTCGAACCATTTAAAATAAAAAATACTTTTATAAATAAATAAATATACAAATAATTATCAATTATTATTAATTTATTATTAGAATCTAATTAATTTTTATAGTATAATTCTCAATTATTCTTTTATCTTTAATGTTTTATAATAATTATATTTCATAGAATTTGAATATTCAATTCTACAATTTTTATATCCAAAAATGTTTTTTGCACATATACTTTTGACAACTATAGAATGTGGAGAACGCCTTTAAGATAAATAGTAATTCTTATGTTAGATATGATGAACTCTAATTAGGTTAAGTTAGAGAAAATATAAGAATGTCACCACATAAGTAATAAGGATCACTACTTATAACTTCATTGATCACCACATCCTTGATTTGTGTTGAAAAATGTGTTTTAGTAAGTGGTGAACATCTCTAAGATAAATGATGATTTGTGTGTAAGATCTAATAATTCTAATTGTAAACACCGAATTTTGTCAGGACATTTTGTAAATAAAATAAAAAAAAATAAATAAATAAAATAAAAATAAAATAGAATCCAACCCAATATTCTACCCACAACCCATATCCTAAACCAACTCAAACTCACCACAAACAACTTATCCTAATCAAATCTATCACCTATCCTAGACTAACCTCCAATACTTATCCTAAACAGATCTTAACTCATCATCTCAAGCCAATCCTAATCACACTAAAACTCAAACTCTTCACCCTAATCCCTTCCTATAATAACCCATAACCCCACACACAAAGGAGCACTTTTTTTTTTCAACGCACAAAAAATGCCATCAGCAAAAACAAGCTTCTGTCTATTTTCCTCACTCACGTGACCTTCCTCCTGCCTCTGCCAAAGTTTTTTTACCATCTTCTTCAACTTTCACCTTTATCATCCAGCACCCCACGAAAACCCACTCCTTCATCAATCTTTGTTTTCTTCTCTGCCAATCCTTATTACCTGGACAAACAGCCCAAACAAATTCCATAACCTCCATCTTCTCCTATTATCTTCAACCTCTCCCCTGCCAAATTGAACCCGACCCTCGTCCGAACCAGAAGCAGAACCCGCCAGCACCGCTCAGACTGTTTGAGCACCGCACCTAGCCACGTTGCGCGCCAGTCGTCCGGATCTTCTACCCGCACGTAGACCCACCGGAGCACCGTTTTCGAGCCAGACCGACGTCTTACCGGGACCAAGACCGTCCAAACCGCACCGTCCGGAGCGCCGCTCGCGAACCAGAATCGCCGGATCCCGCCGGAAACGCTCAGCCCGTCAGTGCCGCCTTCGTCGAAGCAGAACCCGCGCCGCACACCATCGCTCCATCACCGTCCGAACCAGACCCACACCAGAACACCGACCAAGTCGGTTGCCAGCGACCCAGACCAGATCCCGCAAGAGCCGGAAACCTCCGTGCGCGCGCCGCCCCAACCGCCGGCGAATCCGGCCCGCGCATTCTCCGCCCCGATCTGTGACAACCCGTCGCTGCTTGAAGCCACACCAGGTCCGCCGATTCTGCACAGCGAACCAGCAACGCTATTCCGTCGTGCACCGCCCTACGCCGCACGCCCCAATCCAGACCGGAGCCGCCGCGTCTTTGTCTGGGCTCGCCGTCCGGGTCTCCGACCTCCAGTGGTATCCTCTGTTTTGCTTGAGGAATATCAAGGAAGAAGAAAAGCAAATACCCCCTCCCCTTTTCTGTTTTTCCGTAAGTTCTTTTTTTTTTTTTTTTTTTTTTTTTTAAATTTTATTAAGGGGCAAGGGCCCTAAAACAACTAGTTTGGGCTAGAAAATAAAAAAAAAAAACGAAAATAAGATTAAAAATAATGATAAAGAATTAAAAAGGAATTAATAAAAAAAAATTTTTAAAAATTAAAAAGGATTAATGTGAAAATAATTATCACTTAAGAAATAAACAGGATTAACCGAGTTGTGACAGCTTGTTAATCTCATAATTATTTGGATCATCTGAGTTGTGACAACCTAATGATGCAAATTAAAAAAGGGTTAATATAAAATAGTTATTTTGAGCAGGATTAACCGAGTTGTGACAGCTTGTTAATCTTGTAACTATTTTGGATCATCTGAGTTGTGACAACCTAATGATTCAAATTATTTTAAATAAATTATTATTTAATAAAGGCTCAAAATTCATTTTTTATTTTTTCACCTAATGATAATAAATTTAACAATCCGTGGGTGACGTCTAGCGTGACGCAAACTTCACTCATTTAAACTTTAATTTGATTAACAGAGTCGCGACGACCTGTTAATTCAAATTTTTTAAAATAAAAATTAAAACTTTTAAATAAAATCAACTAACCCACACTTATTTTCTAAAGAACTACGTGACTTTGAGTTCCTCATTGCACCTGAGGGTACGTAGGAGCAGAATTTTTATTCTGTCAAGCTAAATTTTAAATTTTCGCAAATTCTTTATTTTTTAAATAAAAGGGGTAAAACAAATATATTACGAGATTATTAAATTTTTTTTTTTTTGCATAACTAATTTAGGGTAACCGTTTAGGACGGATGTATTAGGGGTGCTGTGGGGTTAAGTCTCCACCCTTCCCTATGCATAACCGACTCCCGAATCCGATCTGGTTCCAAAGACCATTTTCAAAAAGGTTTTCCAATTTTTCCTAAATTAAATAAAATTGGTGGCGACTCCTAACATTATTTATTTTGTTTTGCCGCTCATCGCCGCGATTACGGTCCGCGACAGATGGCGACTCCACTGGGAATACTTGAGAGTCAAGCCCATATAATTTTGTTGTGTAAAATTTTGTAATCTTTGTATATTTATTTTACCTTTTTCTTTTTTTTTTTTTTTTATTATTGTTATTAAAACCTTAGGATAGAGAATTTCTCTTGGAATTTTTGCTTGTTTTTATTTTGCAGGATGCGGGTAGTTTTTAGGATAATGAAGGTTTGTATGCTCCCTACACCCACCACACCTACACATGTATCATACATTCGAGTGGGGCCCTATACCCGGGTCCGAGTGAAACTTAAGTTAAGTAGAGGTTGTGTAGTAGTAACCATTTTGGATGTACATCCTGTTTGGCTATTGCGAAAACCTCATCTGGAGTGCGCCTTTTTCACAAATGTCCCACACCTAGTGGTTTACCCACTATTTCGTGGTCAACATTTTGAAATAGGACTTGGCTCTAGAGACCTTCAGAATAGAAAAGCCACCAAATGAAAGTTTTCACGATTTAGAAAGGACTTGTAGACCCTTAGGATAGAAATCCCCAAGTTAAGGAAATCCTATTAGACACAAAGGAGCATATCTTTCGTTATCTTTTGACTTATCTCGTATACCTTGTGAGTTGTTCAATCCTTAATGTGATGAACCATACTTGGTGTCCCTCTTGTTATTAAAAAAAAATAAAAAGTTTTTTCCAAAAAATGGGGCGAATCACTTTTAAAGGACCAACAACTCACTCATTATTAAATTGTAAAATCATTTTTTTACCATGCATTGATAATTCTTCATCCCCAGGTTTGTTGGAGAACCATTTGAAATTCAGTGCCTAAGGACTAGCAGTGAGTATCTTTGATTAAAAATGGAAAGTGACATGGGATCAGATCACAAGGAATTAATTTTGAAAAAGACCCTGCAACTTAAGGCCAAGATAGCGGATACAAAGAGTCTAGTGGGTTTGGGCCGATTGCTGAAAAAGACACAACGTTTGACCTTTACTGCAAGATATGGGAAAATTTTGAATCTGTTAGAAGTGGACGTACAAACAGAAGCCATCACTGCACTAGCCCAGTATTATGATCCACCATTACGTTGCTTCACATTTCAAGATTTTCAGTTAGCCCCTACATTAGAGGAGTTCGAACAGATCTTGGGCTTATCGTTGAAAAAGGAAAAACCATACCAATATAAAGGTCACTATGCATCATTGCCAACCATAGCAAAGGTCTTGAAGGTGCACATAAGGGATTTACAAGAGGCAAAGCAAAACAGAAAGGGATAGAGGGTTTCCGAGCAAATACTTGGAAGAACACATGCGCCACTTAGCCAAGGTTGAAGACTGGAATACTTTTATGGATGTACTAGCCCTCACCATTTATGGTACTATCCTATTCCCAAATAGTGAAGACTTGGTAGGTTTCGCGGCAATCGATGTATTCCTTGCTCGACGAAATGATGCCGCAAATCCCCGTCCCGCCATTCTTGCCGATGTTTACTACACCTTGAATTTATGTCATGAAAAGAAGGGTAAGCGAATCTTATGTTGTCTACCGATGTTGTTTGTATGGCTAACCTCTCACATGTTCAAGAGGGGGTACGTGGATTCATGTCCCATTACAAGTCTCAAGATGCTCCAATTGAAGACCAAGAACGGTCGTGAATGGGCCGAGGAATTGACCAAGCTTGAAGATGGAAAGATTGTATGGTACCCATGGCGTGAGGAAGGGCAAACTGTGATTTATCAGTGTGAGGGGTTTCCTAATGTTCCCCTAATGGGTACTCAGGGATGCATTAACTATAACCCCGCGTTAGCATTACGACAACTTGGCTATCCTATGATGGGACCACCCTCGGAGTTAGAGATTACTCCTTTTGTTTATGACATGCAGACGGGATGTACCGAGACACTTGGGAGAGTGCGAGATGCTTGGAGGAATATCATTAGAAAGGGTAGAGAACTGGGAGTCAGAAGCTGTGGGGTCAAAGAAAGCTACAGGCAATGGGTCAAGGACCGGGCTCAAGAGGTCAAGTTACCCTTCAAAATGTCAGCTAGTAAAGCTTTGCCTCTAGCTCCAATAGAAGACGAAGAAGTAAAGGAAAAGTTAATAGAGGCCAATGAACAAAAGAGGCAATTAGAAGCAGAACTAGAAAAGGTTCGCCAAGCATATGCAGTCTTAAAGCGTGAAAATTCTGAGAAAACTCACGCCCTTGAAGGAGCTAACAAGAGGCTAAAGACAGGGCAAGAACAGATATCAAGAACTAGAAGATGCTTGGAAGCTGCAAACAAAGAGTTGGGACTCAGAGGGCAAGAAAGAGATAGGGCTTTGGCTGAAAACCAACAACTTAAAGAACAGCTCATGAATGCCAAGGCCATACAGAGTGATGCTCTTCACAAGTGGATAGTATGAGGCAAAGAAAATGAAAATGATGTCTTCAAGATACGAAGACATGATCAAAATTGAGAGGTCGCACACGCCAAGGAAATTGCAGAGTATGAAGCGGCATTGCGACAGGGGACAGGAGGACTTGCGAGAAAATGATAGATCTTGTAAGGCAACAAGACAAGGACATTAATGAATGGAAAGAAGAAGCCCACCTTTTGAGAGACCGCTTTGTGAAATTAGCGGCCTAGCCAACACGGCAATCGCAGACATTCCATATTATTTAAAGGTGGCGATAAGATGGTCGATCCTCTTAAGACTCCTAAGTAAATTAATGACTTCATTGAGTATTGCAAGAGTCTCGTTGGACAAATGAAGCAGATGATCAAGGCCCGTTCGGTTGAGAATGGTGGATTAGACTAGACAATGATGTATTGAAAATGATGTACTCCTCTGATGTTGATGATTTTTTTCAAATAAATAAAGTATGCATTATATTTGTTCTGATCCCATAGAAACCCATTTCTTTTGAACGTGACGTTCTAAGAAATGTTCGTGACAAACAGCTTTTGAACGAGACGTTCTAAGAAGTAGTCATGACACAAAAAAAAAAAAAAAAAAGATCAAAGATACTCACTCAAGTCCATTCAGCACGAATTAATAATGGTCTTCTAACAAACAAATAATAATCATGGTGGTTTCTAATAAATTGTTCCTTAATTGTTCGCAGGAAATTTAGAACCATTGCGCGACCAAGGAAAGAAGACACCAATCAAACCCGAGTTCACAACACAAGGGCTCGAACAAAGCTTTTGGCAATGGCAAATTCTAAAACGAAGGAAGGAACCTAAGTATGGAAGTAGAAGAAGTGAAAGGAAGGGTGAATGAGATTACGGAGTCTCAAAGAAGAATGGAAGAGATGTTGTTAGCCATGAGGGAAAGCCTCACTCTGATGGGGGCAGCTGGAATTTCAGGAATAACTGGGACACAGTTACATAGCACTTCCATGAGGACAAACCCTGCGGTTACTACTGCAATACCTGTTGTGGGAGGAACATCAAATGCTGCATCGCTAGTACTTCCTATTGGAGAAGGATACCATTCCCTAGAAGGAGCTCGGAATGAAGTTCATGGTAATACTGAGTGTGCATGGGAGCCCCCACATATGTCTATGCCAACCGGATTGCCTGCTGGGACGGGTCATGCAGCCATCCAAAATGACAAGATAAGAGAAGAGTGGATGGAAAGGATGGAAGAACAGATTAAAGCGATCAAGAGTCCAAGTACTTACGGACCCCTTGGGATAGAAGAATTATGCCCTACTGCTAATATCATTATTCCCAAGGATTTCAAAATCCCAGAATTCGTCAAATACGATGGGAGCACCAATCCTTTCTTCCATCTAAAAACATACATTACCAAGATGTCAATCTGGTCAAAGGATTGGAAGTTTCTTGTCAGCTTCTTCCATGAAAGTTTAACTGGACCAGCTTTAGAATGGTGCATTCAACAAGACCTTTCCAAGATCTCCTCATGGGACGACTGGGCAAATTTGTTCATGGGACAATATCGCTTTAATCTGATACGGCCCCAACTCGAGAGCAATTGGGAACACTGGAAAAGAAAAATGAAGAGACATTCAAGCAATATGCCCGAGGTGGAGAGCTCTAGTGCACAAGTGCAACCGCCATTGACTCGACGAAATGTGCTCGTACTTTTTGGGGACTTTAGGGACTCCTTATGTTGGGACAATGGCGGGCGCCGCTACCGAGACTTTGCTTGATTTAATTGCGGTGGAGAAAGAATTGAGATTCTAGTAAAGGCCGGAAAACCGCCCACCGGCGCAAATGAAGGTGGTTTCAAGAAAGGATTTTCCCTAAGAAAAAGGAGTCAGAAGTGAATTACGTGCAAAATCGGCAACCTTCACAGCCTCGATATTCACCGTCCTACCCCATATACCGAGCACCCACATACAACCCAAACACTTACCCTTCCTATCGATATCTACACCGTCTCATCTACTCCGGCCTAACCACCCTCCCTATGAACACACCTCAAGCCCACCATTCCAAGTCAACAATGTTCCCGTACCTCAACCATACACATCGACTCGCCCAACCTACACTCAATACCCACCTCCCCCTTCGCAAAATTTCTCAAACTACCCACAGTCTCGACCAAACTTTCAAAATCAAGGCCGTTTCCGTCCCCAAAACTTACCCCCTTTCCCAAAACTGTCCATTCCAAATACAGATTTATTCCAAAGGTTATTTGATGCTCACCTCATTTCAGGGAGTCCTGTACGTCCCCTACAACCACCGTTTCCAGTATGGTACAACCCAAATTTAACTTGCAAGTATCATATGGATGTCGCAGGGCACTCAATCGAAGACTGTGAGTCTTTTAAGACCGCGGTAAGGAAACTTATCGCTTGTGGAAAGCTGGATATTCAAGAGGAGGCTGGACCTAGCATTGTTAACAACCCAATCCCTAACCATGGTGGAAGGAATGAGGCGAATGCTGTGGGGATTGAAGGACCACCAATAAGAAGGGTCATGAGTCTGCGTACACCGATGACTCAAATATTTGAAGGATTGAAGAAAGCAGGTTATGTTATCACCGCGCCGGCTTCGTCAATGAAAGAAGATGAGATGTATGATGAAGAGTCAAGTTGCGCTTACCATTGTGGGGGAACAGGACACGATATTGAAAATTGCTGGGACTTTAAAGTTCGAGTCCAAGGTTTACTCACTTTGGGAATAATACAGGCCAGGCAAGGGTAGCCTTCTCTGAAGAGGTCAATGTGGTTGAACGTTTTGTACTCAAGGTGCCACCTCTCAACCAAGCCCCGACACCAGGTAAAGTAGTGGTGACAGTCAAGAAGCCAACACCATTCACTTATAATAATACTCATTCAAGGTCGTGGAATTATGAAGCAAAAGTAGAGATGAAAGGAGTTGAGGAGGCGTCAAAGGCTCGAGTGACCGAAATCCACCGGGATGAAGAGTCTCGTGACAAATATAATTACAAGGAGTGGGCGATGCTATGGCCCTAGAAACAGAGAAGAGGAAAGAGGGAAGTTCAAAAGAAGAAGAAAGAGGGAAAGAAGAAGAAGAAGAATTTCAAGATCATGAAACAAAGTGAATACGACGTGATGGAACAATTGAAGAAAACTCCAAAGAAGGATATCTCTTCTCACTTGTTTTGACATCGGAATTGCATCGGAAAGCATTGCTAAGAGTACTAAGTGAGGCTTATGTCAAACCCGATGTTACCCCGAGAATGTTGTCGGCATGGTGGACCCGGAAGCGCGTCAACATGATTGTATTTATGGATGAAGAGATCACCTCTCGGTCTCGAGAAAAACCCACGAGCTTTACATATAACCCTTAGATGCAAAGGGCATATAGTTGCAAAGGTTTTGATCGATGGGGGTCTCGCGCTAAATATCCTACCAAGGTCTACTCTAACCTCATTGTCAATAAGCGAGGATGAGTTGTCCCTCGAGAAATGGTGGTGCGAGCCTTTGACGGAAATAGGAGAGGCATTTTGGGAGAGATAACATTGCCATTAGAGATCGGCCCGAGTAATTTTCGGGTATTGTTCCAAGTTATGGACATTGAATCTGGTTATACAATGCTCCTGGGGAAGACCATGGATCCACGCCGCCGGTGTCGTTCCTTCTACACTCCACCGAGTATCAAATACATTGAAAAAGGGTCGGTCATCACCATACACGGAGAAGAAGAAATCATGTTGACAAAACCAGTTTCGCCGCCGTATGTGGAAAGTGCGAGAGAAAGACGAGGAGAACTTATGGCACGCTTTGAAGTAATTGAGACCGGACTCGGTAGGAATGAATCCCCGGCACAAAGTGTGAATCATGTGGGTGGCTCGAATCATGGCTAACAACGGGTACCAAAAAGGAAAAGGCTTGGGCTTACAAATGCAAGCAAGGTGCAAGGACACCGCCTCATTTCCGGAAAAGCTAGACAAGTTCGGGTTGGGTACGAAGCATCTCTAGATGAGAGAATGGAGAATATGACTCTAGGAAAAAGGAGTGATAAGGGCCAAATGAAGCACATTCCTCATTTGAGGGAAACGTTTCCGGCACCAGCCGAGGTAATCATGCCTGAAGAAGTGCTTCGTCCCCAACACCATCTCACTATTAATGCACTGCATGAAGAAAGCCCAGAAGAGTTCAAAGCAATCCATCCTTTTGCTGATGAGGAACCACTGAAGAACTGGCAATCTGAACCAATGATTGATGTTATTGTTGCCAAGTAATTGTCTAGTCATACTGTAACAGGCAGATATTTAAGTCTAGCTATGTTTTGATCTTATATTTATGTTATTTGAGACATTAACTAAATAAAGTTGCATGTTTATTCAGCATTCCCCTTTCTCATACTTTTGGCTTATCTTTCTTTTCTTTTTACGTTCCGTTAAAAAAAAAAAAATCTCTCGCTTCTTGCCTTTCCAACTCCAACAAATTGCTTTACAGGGATCTAAGTCTTGTAGAAGGTTCGCCTCATGAAAGGTACCTTGAAAACTCGTCGATTGATTCTCCTGCGACGTTTGATGAAGAAAACCCTGGATCTGATGTAGATGATGAGATTGTTGAAAAATTTGAAAAGATATTGGAGTACTCAGAAAGAAAATTTGATGTGGATAATGAAGTAGTTGAAGTGATTAACATGGGAACCAAAGAAGACAAGAAGGAATTGAAAATAGTAGACAATCCCGAGCGTGTGGAAATGATGGCGCTACTTAAGGAATACCTGGACGTGTTTGCATGGTCCTACAGAGATATGCCTGGTTTAGACCCTGAGATAGCGTCACATAAAATTCCATTGTATCCAGATGCGGAAGCAAAAAGGCAAAAGTTGAGAAGGATGCATCCTGACATGTCACTAAAGATCAAAGAGGAAGTGACTAAACAATTAGAAGCCTGATTCATAGAGGTGTCGAGGCACCCGAATGGGTAGCAAATATTGTGCCAGTGCCCAAGAAGGATGGAAAGGTTAGGATGTGCGTGGATTATAGGGATCTAAATAAGGCAAGCCCAAAAGATGATTTCCCGCTCCCTCATATTGATGTTCTTGTTGATAATACAGCAGGAAATCATAGGTTCTCGTTCATGGATGGTTATTCGGGGTACAATCAGATTCCCATGGATGTCAATGACAAGGAAAAAACGACTTTTATTACCCCATGGGGAACTTTTTGTTACACAGTAATGTCCTTCGGGTTGAAAAATGCCGGGGCTACATATCAACGTGCTATGGTTGCATTATTTCATGATATGATGCACAGAGAAATTGAAGTTTATGTGGACGATATGGTGGCCAAATCTAAAGAAGGGGAAAGTCATGTGGAGGTCTTCGCGAGGTTGTTTGAAAGGCTCGAAAAGTATAAGTTGAGACTCAATCCTTCTAAATGCGTCTTTGGAGCATCTACTTGGAAAATTACTTGGGTTCATCGTCAAGAGAGAAGAATAAAAGTGGACCCGATAAGGCGAAAGCAATACAAGAGATGCCTCCTCCTAAGACGAGCGTGAGGTGAGAAGTTTTCTCGGGAGACTCAATTACATTGCTAGATTCATTGCCAACCTCACCAGACGTGCGAGCCCATATTTAAGCTTTTAAAGAAACATCAGCCTGGAGAATGGAATGAAGAATGTCAAGAAGCTTTTGATAAGATAAAGGCTTATTTAATGAATCCTCCAAGTGTTGGTACCCCCTACGGTGGGTCGTCCTCTGATATTGTACCTAACCGTATTGCCAACTACAATGGGGGCAATGCTGGGGCAACATGATGAATCCGGAAAGAAGGAGCAAGCAATTTATTATCTCGAGCAAGAAATTTAATGACTGTGAAGCCCGATACATGGCAATGGAGAAAACATGTTGTGCCCTAGTATGGACCTCAAAACGGCTAAGACAAGATATGCTCTATTATACTACTGGCTGATCTCCCGAATGGACCCTCAAGTACATATTTGAAAGCCCTCATGTCTCATTAAGAGTCTCAAAATGGCAAGTGATATTATCGAGTTTGATATCAAGTACATGACTCGAAAATCCATCAAAGGGAGTGCAATCGCGGACCATTTAGCCGAAAACCCGCTTGAGGGTGGACAACTAATAACGTCTCGAGTTCCCTGGATGGAGAAATATTGATGGCGAAGGAGAAGAAAGAAGAAGAGAAGAGTCTGTGTGGAAGATGTATTTTGATGGGGCAGTCAATATGTATGGTAGTGGCATAGGAGCCGTTGTTGTTTCGCCAGTCGGAAAACAATACCCAGTCGCTATCAAGTTGATTTCGAATGCACAAATAATGTTGCGAATACGAGGCTTGTGCTAGTGGCTTACAAGTAGCAATTGATTTGGGGATCAAGCGGTTGAAAGTATTCGGAGATTCGGCACTTATCATCTATCAAGTGAACGGTGAATGGCAAACTAAAGACCCGAAGTTAGTGCCTTATCAAAAGTATTTGACCAAGTTGACCGAGAAATTTGAAAAGGTGACCTTCTCCCATCTAACTCGAGACATGAATCAGTTTGCGGATGCCTTGGCCACTCTGGCCGTGATGACCAAGTTGGATATCCACAATAAGGTCCAACCCATACAAGTAAAGATACATAGTGAGCCCGCATATTGTGCCAATGTGGAAAGTGAGCCAGATGGTAAACCTTGGTATCATGATATCAAGCAGTACATCCAGCATAGAGAATACCCAACTGGGGCAAATGAGGTGAATAAGAAGACTATCCGCCGATTAGCAATGGCCTTTTTCTTGAACGGGGAGGTTTTATACAAGAGAAGTCATGATGGTACCTTGCTTAGATGTGTGGATGCTTGTGAAGCTCGTTTAATCATGACTGAAGTCCATGAAGGAATTTGTGGGACTCACGCTAATGGTCATATGATGGCACGGAAAATTCTAAGAAGTGGTTATTATTGGTCTACCATGGAAACAGACTGCATAGAATATGTTCGAAAGTGCCACAAATGTCAAATATATGCAGATCGAGTCAATGCACCTCCATTCCCCCTGCACAACATGGTGTCTCCGTGGCCTTTCTCGATGTGGGGAATAGATGTCATTGGACCAATTAACCCCAAAGCTTCCAACGGTCATCGCTTCATTTTGGTAGCAATTGACTATTTCACCAAATGGGTAGAAGCATCCTCATATGCCACAATCACTCAAAAGGTATTTTCGAAATTCCTCAAGAGGGACATTGTCTGCAGATATGGAATTCCAGAGAGGATAATCACAGATAATGCTGCAAATCTCAATGGTGGTGAAATACAGAAGTTTTGTGAAAAGTTCAAAATCAAGCACCATAATTCCGCTCCCTATAGACCCCAGATGAATGGTGCAGTTGAGGCTGCAAATAAGAATGTCAAGAAAATTGTAGCCAAGATGGTTGTGAACTATAAGGACTGGCACGAAATGTTACCCTATGCTTTGCATGCATATCGTACCAATATACGATCAAGTACTGGGGCAACACCTTTCTCTTTGGTGTATGGAATGGAAGCTGTCTCTCCCATAGAAATTGAGATTCCTGCTTTGAGGGTTTTGATGGAGGCAGAGTTAGAGGAATCGAATGGGTAAAAACTCGGTATGAGCAGTTGAATATGATAGAAGAAAAAAGACTAGCAACTATCTGTCATGGACAATTGTATCAAAGTAGAATGGCCAGAGCCTTTAACAAGAAAGTTCGTCCTAGAGAGTTTTATCCGGGAGATTTGGTTTTGAAGAAAATTCTCCCTAATCAAGAGGATGCTAGAGGAAAGTGGGCTCCGAGTTATGAAGGCCCTTACATAGTCAAGCACGCATTTTCAGGAGGGGCATTAATTCTGCAGAACATGGACGGAGAAGAATTGCCAAGGCCCATAAACACCGATGTCGTTAAGAGATTTTATGCCTAAAAAAAAAAAAAAAAAAAAAAAAAAAAAAAAGAATGACTCGTTAGGTTGAAAACCCGAAAGGGCGGCCTAAGCAAAAGTTAGAGCAATAAAAAAAAAAAAAAAAAAAAAAAAAAGAAGAAGTCCGTTAGGTCGAAAACCCGAAAGGGCGACCTAAGCAAAAGTTAGGGCAAACAAATGGGCGAAATCTCAAAGACAGAAGGGTTGATACTCCAAACTGGGGCAATTTTTGTTCTGCATTCAATTGGCTATACCGGGGCAAAATTGCTGGAAGATTAAGGGAAAGGTGTGCTAAAAAAAAGTAGCAACAGAGACAATGGTTGAATTATCAAACGATTGGGGGAATCAATTGAACGAGGAACAAGAAACCAATATCTTGGGGCAAATTTTCTTTCCCTTGTAATTTTCTTTCCTATGTGCGTGTCTTACTTGATCATCGAGAAATAAAAGGAAGTTTGTTCATTCAACGAATTTCTATCCATTCATGAATGCATGTTTAACTTATTAGGTTATGTCTCAAATAACATAAATTTAAGGTCAACAGTTTGATTTTGACAATTCTACAGTAATGCTTCAATGATTGAGTCGATTAAAAGATCTCGGTAGTTCAAAGTGCGATTTGCAATGTGACATTCATGGGGTTTCAATTATTCTCGTAAGCCTTTGTTGATGAGAAAGGTCGAAGTTATAAAAAGAAAAAAGGAAGAAGCAAAGAAAGGAAAAGAGTAAGTTGGGAGGATTCCAAACTAACCAAAGGGCCTCGAGGAAGAACAACGTGTGAACGAAGGGTTTGATTGGTCAAAGCTTTCCAAAGTCGTTGCTGGTTCAATGACTAAAAGAAAAGAGAAAAAGAGAGAAAAAAAAAAAGAGAGAGAGAGAAGAAAAATTTTAAGAAACCATTAGACTGGTCTAAATGTTTGGCATGAGCGCATCGGCTCATTGCAATTGCATTTTAAGTTTGAGCGCATCGGCTCATTGCATGTTTAAGTTTGAGCGCATCGGCTCATCGCACTTGCACTTTTAGTTTTGAGCGCATCGGCTCGTTGCATTTACACTTTAAGTTTTGAGCGCATCGGCTCGTTGCATTACATGTCTAAGTTTTGAGCGCATCGGCTCATGGCATTTCCATTTTAAGTTTGAGTGCATCGGCTCATTGCATGTTTAAGTTTTGAGCGCATCGGCTCATCGCACTTGCACTTTTAGTTTTGAGCGCATCGGCTCGTTGCATTTACACTTTAAGTTTTGAGCGCATCGGCTCGTTGCATTTGCATGTTTAAGTTTTGAGCGCATCGGCTCATGGCATTTCCATTTTAAGTTTGAGTGCATCGGCTCATTGCATGTTTAAGTTTTGAGCGCATCGGCTCATCGCACTTGCATTTTTAGTTTTGAGCACATTGGCTCGTTGCATTTCCATTTTAAGTTTTGAGCGCATCGGCTCATCGCGTTGCAGGTCTAAGTTTTGAGCGCATCGGCTCATTGCATTTGCATGTTTAAGTTTTGAGCGCATCGGCTCGTTGCATTACATGTCTAAGTTTTGAGCGCATCGGCTCATTGTACTTGCATTTTTAGTTTTGAGCGCATCGGCTCATTGCATTTGCATGTTTAAGTTTTTGAGCGCATCGGCTCGTTGCATTGCATGTTTAAGTTTTGAGCGCATCGGCTCATTGTACTTGCATTTTCAGTTTGAGCGTATCGGCTCATCGCATGTTTAAGTTTCGAGCGCATCGGCTCGTCGCACTCGCATTTTAAGTTTTGAGCGTATCGGCTCTTTGCATTTTAATTCATGAGCGCATCGGCTCCTTGCATTTTTAAGTTTTTGAGCGCATCGGCTCCTTGCATTTTTAATCTTTGAGCGCATCGCTCCTTGCATTGTGTTCTCGCATTGTCTTCTGCTTCTCCCGAACAAAATTTGAGTTTATTTCTTTACTGCTCTCTTACTACGATAAAATGAAAAGTCATGGCTATTCTCTTTATCTAGTAGGAAACAAGTAAAGAGAACAATCAGAAACACCGAATTTTGTCCTAGGGACATTTTGTAAATAAAATAAAAAAAATAAAAAAAAAAATAAAAAAAATAAAATAGAATCCAACCCAATATTCAACCCATATCCTAAACCAACTCAAACTCACCACAAACAACTTATCCTAATCAAATCTATCGCCATCCTAGACCAACCCCAATACTTATCCTAAACAGATCTTAACTCATCATCTCAAGCCAATCCTAATCACACTAAAACTCAAACTCTTCACCCTAATCCCTTCCTATAATAACCCATAACCCCACACACAAAGGGGCACTTCTTTTTCAACGCACAAAAAACGCCGTCAACAAGAACAAGCTTTTGTCTATTTTCCTCACTCACGTGACCTTCCTCCTGCCTCTGCCAAAGTTTTTTTACCATCTTCTTCAACTTTCACCTTTATCATCCAGCACCCCAAAAACCCACTCCTTCATCAATCTTTGTTTTCTTCTCTGCCAATCCTTATTACCTGGACAAACAGCCCAAACAAATTCCATAACCTCCATCTTCTCCTATTATCTTCAACCTCTCCCCTGCCAAATTGAACCCGACCCTCGTCCGAACCAGAAGCAGAACCCGCCAGCACCGCTCAGACTGTTTGAGCACCGCACCTAGCCACGTTGCGCGCCAGTCGTTCGGATCTTCTACCCGCACGCAGACCCACCGGAGCACCGTTTCCGAGCCAGACCGACGTCGTACCGGGACCAAGACCGTCCAAACCGCACCGTCCGGAGCGCCGCTCGCGAACCAGAATCGCCGGATCCCGCCGGAAACGCTCAGCCCGTCAGTGCCGCCTTCGTCGAAGCAGAGCCCGCGCCGCACACCATCGCTCCATCACCGTCCGAACCAGACCCACACCAGAACACCGACCAAGTCGGTTGCCGGCCGACCCGGACCGCCGCCGCAAGAGCCGGAAACCTCCCGTGCGCGCGCGCCGCCCAACCGCCGGCGAATCCGCCGCGCCATTCTCCGCCCCGTCCTGTGACAACCCGTCGCTGCTTGAAGCCACACCAGGTCCGCCGATCGCACGCGAACCCAACGCTATTCCGGTCGTGCACCGCCCTACGCCGCACGCCCCAATCCAGTTTTTGCTATTTTCGCCCGCGTCTTTGTCCGGCTTGTTTTTTTTCGCCGTCCGGTCTCCGGCCTCCGGTGTATCCTCTGTTTTGCAGGAATATCAAGGAAGAAGAAAAAAAAAAATACCCCTCCCCTTTTTTTTTTTTTTTCGTAAGTTAATTTTTTTTTTTTTTTTATTTTTTTTTTTTTTTTATTAAAAAAGCAAATAGGCCTAAAACAACTAGTTTGGGCTAGAAAATAAAAAAAAAAAAAAAAATAAGATTAAAAATAATGATAAAGAATTAAAAAGGAATTAATAAAAAAAATTTTTAAAAATTAAAAAGGATTAATGTGAAAATAATTATCACTTAAAAATAAAAACATTAACAGTTTAAGATTAACCAAATTTGTACAATTGTTAATCTCATAATTATTTGGATCATCTGAGTTGTGACAACCTAATGATGCAAATTAAAAAATTGGTTAATATAAAATAAATATTTTGAGCAGGATTAACAAGTTGTGAAATTTGTTAATCTTGTAACTATTTTTTTTCATCCGAGTTGTGACAACCTAATGATTCAAATTATTTTAAATAAATTATTATTTAATAAAGGCTCAAAATTCATTTTTTATTTTTTCACCTAATGATAATAAATTTAACAATCCGTGGGTGACGTCTAGCGTGACGCAAACTTCACTCATTCAAACTTTAATTTGATTAACAGAGTCGCGACGACCTGTTAATTCAAATTTTTAAAAATAAAAATTAAAACTTTTAAATAAAATCAACTAACCCACACTTATTTTCTAAAGAACTACGTGACTTTGAGTTCCTCATTGCACTGAGGCACGTAGGAGCGAGCGAATTTTATTCTGTCAAGCTAAATTTTAAATTTTCGCAAATTCTTTATTTTTTTTTTTAAAAAAAGGGTAAAACAAATATATTACGAGATTATTAAATTTTTTTTTTTTGCATAACTAATTTAGGGTAACCGTTTAGGACGGATGTATTAGGGGTGCTGTGGGGTTAAGTCTCCACCCTTCCCTATGCATAACCGACTCCCGAATCCGATCTGGTTCCAAAGACCATTTTCAAAAAAGGTTTTCCAATTTTTCCTAAATTAAATAAAATTGGTGGCGACTCCTAACATTAGTTATGTGTTTATGGAGAAGAGCAAGTAACTGTCGAGGACAAGTGACACAATCTTAACAGGCATCATATTACTATGAATCATTGGGTGTCAAGAGTGGTTACTTATTTTTTCTATAAATATGGAGTCCTAGTAAAATTCCAAAAAAGTCATGAATACTCTACACTCCTCACCCGTAGTAAGAAGGTGATTTACCAATGACCACCCTCTTCATTTTCATTTCTAGATTGGATTACTTTTCCTAAATTTTATCTTCAATCCTAAGAGTAGATCTCGGGTCGCACTTTATCAGTCATCTTGTACTTGGAATGACGATATAAAAGTGTAATTTTCAAGTTCAATTCTATCTTTCAATTTTCAATGCTTGTTAATGAATGACATGCCTAGTTTTCTTTTATTGACAATCAATATATGCTCCACATGATCACACACATTTTATTTATTGGATATCATTACAATCAACATTAGACATAAGGTTGTAGCCAAACCTTTCAAAGGGATTAAAGTAGTTTGCAAGGGTTTACTCCTTCTCTCTTGTCAAACGTGAAAGGGTTAACGTTCTAAGTTTAGACCATGATTTTATTATGTACGCTAAATTAGACTTAAGATATTTTCTCCCCAAGAACACTTCTTATCTCTAAATTTTGTTTAAAAGAATGCAAAATAATTAGTTTTTTGTAGTAGGTACTATTATATCTTGCACGTAAATTTATAATTTGAAGAATATGCTTTACAAGGATATGATATTGTATTATACACATATCACAAATAAAATAATACATACACATTTATAAAAAAAAATATGCTAATAAGAAATTATAATTGATCCACTGGCAAAAGCCCATTGTTTAGATTTCATTGCATAAAAATTACCATACGTATTGGTCAATTGGACCCAGTGGCATAAAATTGATCCATCGTGAAAATGGACAATTGGGCCTAATCATTTGGTAAAAGAATTTATTCCGGAGTTAACAACCTAATCATTTGGTCAGTCCAACTTCCACGAAATTGGTCCAGTGTGAAAACGGGCTTATGTAGGTCCAATTGCATAAAGATAAAAACATTAAGGTACTTACACTACAAGAATTACCATCGGCCAAATCCGCTGAAAAATTTTCGAAATCCGGCGGAAAGTGGTTCCCCATAAAATACTTGCCATAAATAAAAAAAATTGTCAAAGTCTGCTAGAAATATTGGTGGATTTGGCCGCCGGAAAAAAAACAACAACTTGTCAAAGGTGAAGATTTTTCAATAGATTTTTATTGTTGGAAAAGACGAGTTACTGTAACTTTTTTCCGGCGAAAAATTCCCCGAAATCACTTTAACGAACAAGTATATAAAGTAGGAGTTCCAATATATAAAAAAAAAATTCATTTTTCTTTTGAGTTCTTAATTTGATCGCACTTGTGTTTAAATTTTTTTTGTTGATTTCTTTCTTGATGAAATGAAATACTAATCTTGCTCTCTACAATTTGAGAAGCATGATTTTTTTAAAAAATAATGTTCATTGTGAAATATATCAATTATCATTATTATTTTTAACTGTTAAATATACAAATTTTATTAACATTCTTACATACGCTCTTCTAGTAAGTTGATGATAGTTAAATCTTATAGAAATCAACTCATATGTCTTTTTCAATCCAGAGATCTAAACGATACAACTTTTCTAATCCAAAGAGGTCTCTAAATTAGAGAAGACATAAGGGTTGAACTGTATGATGTGGCTATTATCAAACATAAGGAAAAATGCAAGAATATTAAGAAAATCTAAGTATTTAATTATTGAACACAAGGATAATGATTGATGTATTTTGTAAAGAACATTACTTAGAAAAAAGAAAGTACTTCTTGAATAGTTTCTAGCATTTTTATCTTAACACACCAAGAGATATCCAATATGAAAATCTTTTAGCATGAGCAAGAGCAATTTATTAAAGATCAAAATAAATTTTACTTTTCCTGATACTGACACTCATAGTTCCTAAACTCATTCATTAATAATGGATAATCTTCAATTGAGCTCCAATTGTATTACATGTAATAAGAAAAATATATCTACTCCACTTGTCATTACAATCACTATCAAAATCTTAATCCCAACTTCAATCAAATATCTTTGAAATTATTTTTCTCTTAACTACTATGCAAAACTCGATAAACGAGTGCAATGAGACACATGCTTTCAGGGTCACTAACAAGGACAATAGTCTAGACACTACCCATTTAACTTTCCTAATCCTAACGATGTCGAGCTCATGATCTTATTGGGCATTTCCTCTCCATAAGACTCTTGCATCATATTATTTTCGTTGTTGAAATTACTCTTTATGTGAATTTTATCTGCTTTCAATTTCTGTTTTATTCTCCAATTGCTCCAACATGCGACTTTTGTCCATCAAACAATCTACCTCACAAAATTGTGCATAAAAAAATTTAATCCATAATGTTTTTCTTCTTCCTCTTCTTAAATCACCCTACTTAGTCTTATCCTTATCATCATAAGAGATGGACTCGTGTCATTACACAAACTCTCTATCACATTTACTACCTGATAATCTTATCACTATAGTCATCATCCTTATTATCAATGGATGACAAAAGATAATTTACTTGAACTGTCAAATTTCAGACTGGTTAGAGTCACTTAACCTATTAATGCAAAACTAATATCGTCTTACTTAAGATTTAAAACTTCCTAATTCAGTAGAACATTAATTATTTCAACAATTCAAATGCAACATGCATGTAAATTAGTGTTAATAATAATAACATATTACTATATTATGAAATTTGTATCCTCCATGACTGAGGCCTCCTATATATTTGTCATTCCTCTTAGTAGTTTGAAACTATTGTTCGTCTGTAAGATTTGCCGCACTACCTCTTATTTATTTAATTGATTAGTTTTTAATTAAATATTTAATAATTATTTCATTATTGATATAGTTCAAATTTTCACTTTCTATAATTTGTATTATATTATATTATATTTCTATTATAATTATAAATATATTTTTATATTTGATTAAATTTAAATCTTCAATTTACAATATTCAAAACTCTGTAACTAATGCCTCTGATATATTTGTCATTCCTCTTAATTTGAAGTCTTTGTTAAGCTGCAAGGTCTGACACATTGTCTCATGTCTCCAACTCATGTATATACATCATATGTTTGACAGTTGGGTGCACAATTTTGTCATTTATCATTCTCATATAATTATTTATTTATTTATTTCTTTAATTATATATAGTTCACATTTTTACTTTATTTTATATTATATTATATTTTTTATTTTATTAATTTATTACATATCAACACTAAACGGGCCAATTAAATGTTTTAATTGACGAATAGGGGCAAGACAAGTTATGGACATTTTGTCAAGATGGGCAAGCTGCCAAAAGGACAGCCTCAACACTAAACGGGATTTCAAAGATTGAAGTTTGAAAGATAATTGACAAAAAGGGATAGTTGAGAGTTATTTGACTAAATGGCTGTTCGACGTAAACTCAACAACTAGAAGGTAACAAGAGAGACAAATATGTTGGGAGGCGTTTGGCAAGCAGATGGATACTTTGAGGCCAAGAGAGCAAGTTGCCAACACTTGGTGAAATTCACAAGGTTGCGAGGTTGAAAGCACTCGACAAGTAAAGTGGTAGTTGTTAGTTTGAAATTCAAAAGAGGAGGAAGCTGACAGTTATATAGCAATTCAAATTTGAAGAGTAGAGCCGGCGTCAGTTTTCATTAGTTGTGAGTTTTAGAAATGGGTGATGTGTCAGTATTTTATGTAAGACACTTGTCTATTAGGTATTAGTTCAGTAATGGAATAAGGACAGGCGTCAAAATCTTAAGTGTAGGTTTGTCTTAATAAGTCTTGTTGTAAAGGTAGAAAGGTTGGTTGGAAAACACTTGAAAAATACCTTACACTTTCATATATCACTCTGACATACATGAAAACACGAGAAAATCAAGTATGACCATTCATCCTCTTTAATTTCATGTTCTTTTCAAATTAATGCGATGTTGTTTCAATTCTTCTCTTCATCTCATTGTGTCAAGTGATCAAGTTCATTTGATGTTCTTTTATTTTTTGCACTCTAAGTTTGTGCATTTTTATATTCATGCATATTTAAATTTCTGTTCTTTATGTTTCTTGCATCTTTATTGTTCTTGTTATTTAAGTCTTGTTTTTTTACATATCAATCAATTACTTTCTTGCATTGTTACATTCTAGTCAGTTAATTATTGCATTTTACTATAATTGTCATTTACATTTATATTCTTGAGTTTTGCTGCACTTTAATTTCATGCACTTTACATTTCTTATCAATTTACTTCCATGCAACCTTTATTTGAATGTTAATTTACATTTTGTTACTTTTATTTGACTGTTATTTACATTCCTATCAAGTTTTAATTCTGTCAATTTAATTTAATCATTTACATTCTTGTCATTTTTATTCAGTTCTTTATATTTGACGGGTTTACTTTATTTGTCGATTTACTTGGAATGCACATTTACATTTCCTACCATTTAACATTCATACACTTTACTTTATTGTTAGATTCATTTATTTCATTCTTTTACCTATTCCGTATAAGTTAGTTTTAAGTCGAATACTCTGTCAAAATACTTATATGACACTTTAATTTGCAAATTACCTAAGAATTTGAGAATCTCAAGAGGAGTAGATTCTCTTCTCATATTGATACTGGAATCATAGTTTTATCAATACATCAAAGGATTCGACAGGTCATCGCAAGTTTTTTTCTCCCTTATTTTAATTCCAGTTCTTTATTTTTTTTACATGCTTTCCAGTACTTGCTTTCAGTTACTTTGGTTTCTTTATTCGCATTTGTTTTTATTGGTCTTCATTTCATATAGTTGTAATCTAAATTACTTAATTATTAAAGAATTTGTAAAAAACAACAATGTCTTTCTCCGAATTGAGATCCACAGTTAAATTGTCAAAAAATTGACAAAATTTGACAGAAACAATCTAACGTTAAACTTCAATGAAAAGGTTATACAATCCTTACAAGACGACATAACACATTTATTTTAACTTATTGAACTTAATTTGTTTGTGACATTTGATATGGATTAAAGGATGCAAACTCAAGTGCAGGTTGCCTCAATTAATAAATTTCTCGGGAGTCCAAGGTCGATCCACAAGGAATTGATGAAAAAAAATTCTTTGAGGTAAGGAAAGACTTTGTTACAATAATAAAGATAATAAAACTTATTTATAATTAATTAAAGAACTTGTTTGGGCTATGAGATCTACTTTTGGTAATAAATTAAGGACGAGATTAATTTTTTTTATAACTCAATTGAAATCCACGCTCAACGGATTCGAAAATCAAACATTCAAAGTTCATTTAGAATTATATACGTAATTATATTATGGTTCCTTTAATTATTTATCAACACTAACACTTGTAAATGAGTTCAAGCATTCATTGTGCCAAACCACTTGTCTACAATGAATCAAGAACTCCACTTTACAAGGAGGATTGAAGCTGAGCTGAAGACTCTCTCCATCACTTCGTTTTCGGTATGACGCTACCACTGCTCTGCTCGATCTGATCTTATTTTCAATTTGCTCTACGATGATTGAAGCTGAGCTACGCCGCCATCGATCTGCTGCGCTTCTTCTCTTCATCAGAAATTTTCATTTGGCGGTGAAAGGGGGGAACTATACTTTGCTAGGGTTTTGATTGGTTCCTCCATGGCTGACGGCACGCCATTCGTTCCTTGGAGCTTCCTTGCTTCAGGATCCTCTTCCTCGTCTCTCACTTCCCCGCCTCAACCTCCTCACAACAAGACTTTCGCTCAAGCCTTAAACAATGCTTGTGATATCCCTTTGAGCTAGTTGCTGATCCCTTGCTTGAAGGGTGACGCTCTTGCGGTTCAGATCCCAGAAGAAGAGTACCAAGCGAGTCTTGAAGGTTGCAAGAATAACCTTCATGGGTGGCTTCTGCTTTCGAAAGGAGATTCACCCATCAAATTCGGTGATTTGCAGATGAAGCTAACAAAACAGTGGAAACCTCTTGGCCAGTGGAGGATGGTACCTATAGGTAAGGGTTTCTTTGAGTTCTCTTTCTCTTCTGTTGAAGACCTTCGCAAGGTCTAGTTTGTAGGATCGTGGAATCTTGATCCTGGAGTCTTGAGTTTATTTTTGTGGACTCCAGATTTTAACCCTTCTCTGGTGCGTCAAACAAACACTCAGTATTAGATTAGAATTCTTGGACTTCCCCAAGAATATTGGAGACCTAAGATTATATTTGCTATTGCAAGGGGAATTGGAGTTCCATTGTCTTTGGATGATGCAACTATTAATAAGATTCTTGGTCATTATGCAAGAGTTTTAGTGGACATTGACCTTGCTAGTCAGTTAAGGGATCAAATTTTGGTTGAGAGGCAGGATTTTGCTCTCTTTTTTTTTTTTGTGGGGATCCAATATGAACGTTTGCCCTTTTTTTGCCCTTCATGTAAGGTCATCAAACATTCTTTGGCCAATTGCAAAAGAAATGTCAAGAACGCATAATAACAGAATAAAGATTTCAGAATTATGAGGGATAAATAGGTTGTCGGAGTGATTAAGAAACTTGTTTTTCACTACGTCACTAAGAACAGGGGAGCTCTGATATCAGAAACATTGTTGGCTGATAAAGCAAGTTGTAGTGCTACTGTGGAGGCGGGCGCCAATGACAATCACGAGGATGACTTTGTCACAGAAGCGGTCCATCTTGATAATCTGAGAACTAATGAAACTGTGCCTGTGGTTAATGTTGAAGTGAAGCTTGTGCAAGTCGAGCCAGTTAAGAAGATCAGAAATTTGCTTTTTATTGATGTTGGTGGTGATTCTAATCCCTTATTGGGATCAGTTCCTGATATACGATCCCTAAGAATTCAGGACTTTGTCACTAATGGTGGTGTTAACTCTCAGGAAGATAATGAAATTAATTTTGATCAAGTTGCTGTGAATGATCCTCTTCATAAGGATTCATCCTCTCTCTAAGGTGCTGTTAACAGTTCTGTTCATGTCTCCAACTCTTCCAAAAAGAATCTCTCTCCAGGCAGATCTGGATGTTTGGTTAGTTATGAAAAGACTGTAGCTGATAGTTGCTCTCAGATTCATAATTTTGTTGATGATTCTATTAGTGGTAATAGTTTTGGCACTCCAGCTGTTCTTGCTAATCCGGTTGTGAATGGAGAATTAAGAGTGGTTGGCAGATTGTGGGGTGAGGAAGTTGAAGATGGCTTAGAAAATGAGTTCCCTGTTATTCATAACTCTGCCTGTGATGACTCTACTAATATAGAGATTGCAAACACCAGTAATTACCTTGCTGATGGTTAGAAATCTACTAGTAATCAAGGTATAGACTCAGGTTTCACTGTTGTCTTAACTAAATTTCAGTTAAAAAGGTTGAGGAAAAGAAATTTTCAGATTCAAAAAGCTGAAAGTTTTCAAGCTGTTCAAGGACAGGTCCTAATAACTTTGCTTAATGATGAAGATGTTATACTGGAATGCTAGAGGTATTCGAAACCTAAACACTAGGTTAGTCTTAAAAAAGCTTTGCTTTTTGCATAAGCCAGATTTTTTCTTCATTTTCGAACCTTGGATTTCTGTTAAGCAGCTTCCTTCTGGGTTTTTCAAAAGCCTGAATTTGGAATTGTTTACTGAAAACAAGATGAGCCACCTTCTCCCCAATCTTTGGTGTTTCTGTAATGAAAATTTTCATCTTTATGTTATTAGTTCTTCCAAGCAACATGTTTCCTTTTCTGTCATGGTTGATAGGCAACAATTATTTATTTTTGCTGTGTATGTTTCTACTAGTTACATTTCCAGGAGGCAGCTTTAGGCAGAATTGAATAGCTTGCAGCAAGACCATCAAGCCCCTTGGTGTTTCATAGGGGATTTCAATGCTGTTTTGGGAGCTCATGAGTATAGAGGGAAAGGCTTGCTATCTAGACTATCTTGTGAGGAGTTCAGATCTTGGTCTGACATGGCTCAGCTTATTCATGTTCCTACTAGAGGCTCTCAATTCACATGGTCCAATGGAAGAACTAGGAATAACTATGCTAAAAAAAGATTGGACAAGTCCATATGTAATGATGATTGGATTAATTTTTGGAGTAGTGTTGATTGCTACACTCTTACGTGCAGCAAGTCAGACCATTTTCCTTTGTTGCTTAATATGAAGAAGGAAAACATGGAGCTAAGTTTTTCTTTCAAGTTCATGAAAATGTGGTCAAGGCATCTTGACTGCATAAAGCTCATCACTGAAGTATGGCAGACTCCTGTTTTGGGTTATCCTATGCATATTCTGGCTCAAAAATTGAAGAATTTGAAAGCTAGATTTAAGGACTGGAATTGAAGTGTTTTTGGATATGTTCACTCAAAAGTTACATCTGCTATGGCCTTCGTGGATCAAATTCAGGAGCAGATCAGTTGTAATGATGGCTCGGAGGATCTATTTGTGGAAGAAAAGGATGGGCAGTTATTGCTGCAGCAGGCTTTGAATTATCAAGAAGACTTTTGGAAGGAAAAATCCAAAATTAACTAGCACATTCATGGTGATAGAAATACTGAATTTTTCCATAAAACTGCCAAAATCGGGAGTGTTACTAAGCATATCTTAGTTCTGAAGTATGGTGATTAGGTTTTTCATAAGGCATTTGATATTGAAAACCATATCTTAACTTTCTACAAAGATTTATTTGCTACTGATAATGTTTGCCAATCTAATGATCTTGTTCAAAATGTTATTCCTTCTTTAGTGTCTGCTTAGGATAATGTTTTGCTCACAAATTTGCCTTCCATGGAGGAGGTCAAAAATGTTGTTTTCTCTATGAACGAAAATGGTGCCCTTGGTCCTGATGGCTTTGGTGGTTTCTTTTATCATAATTACTGGAACATAATAGTTGTCGCGACTGGGATCACGACAAAATAGCAGCTCACGAAATTTTAAAAAAATAAAAATGGAGTCGTCACCAATTTTATTTACATTTGAAAAAAATTGGAAAACCAATATTAGAAAATAGTTTTTGAAAACCATATTGGATTCGGGAGTCGGTTATGGATAGGGAAGGGTGGAAACTTAATCCCACAGCACCCCTATCACACCCGTCCTGAAACGGTACCTTAAGTTAGTTGTGTAAAAACATGATAATTTCAAATTTATTTATTTTACCTCTCTTAAAAAGACTTTGTAATTATTTTTTTTTATTTTTTTTATTTTTTTTAAAAGAAAAGAAAAGAATAACCAAATTGTGAAAATTTAAATTTTGTCTTTGACAGAATAAAAATTCTGCTCCTACGTACCCTCAGGTGCAATGAAGAACTCACGTAGTTCTTTAGAAAAAAGCGTGAGCTGTTTGATTTTAATTAAAAACGATTTTTGAAAAGAAATTTTAATTTGAAAATAAAATCATCCTTGCACAGGATTCAAGGTAATACCAAGCTGCTCAATAAACTCTTATGATCTAAACGACATTGAAGATAGCATCCGCTATTCAATCATTACCGTTGGTCATTGCATTGATAATTTTTTTAATGAATTTTCATTTTTTTATATAGTTTTTTTATTATTTTTATTATTTTTTAAAAAAAGGGTACAAGGGAAAAACATAAAATTTCTATGAGCCAAGTAAATAACTAAATAAAAACAAGATTAAATATAAGCATCACAAATCAAATAACCCAAAACAACATTATTTTTACTTTTCTAACAATTTTCAAAAAAAAATTATTTACTTTTCTTCATTTTTTTACCTTAACTTCTTATTTGTTCACAAGGCATAACATAAAAATAAACTATCAAGTAAAATAAATACTACCAAACAGAAAAACTAAATTCAAAACACCTACTTTTATTATTTATGATTTATTAAAAAAACAAACTTTTAAAACAAAATGCTATCAGTCAACTAGTCAACATTCTCTTTCATTTGTTTTTTTTTTGTTTTCAAAGTCATACTCAAACTCAAAAAAAAAAACGTGGGAATGGGTTTCCTCAATCCAAAAGCTTGCTTCCCCTTTTTCTTATTACCATTTTGATTCAACATGTAACAAATAAGCTAACCCACCTATGTGGGTTGGCTGCTTTAGCAGCCCAAAACCCCCTTTATACCATTTTTTTTTAATTTTTTTTTGTCTTTTGGTTTTTAAAAACAAATGGCTTCTGCTGGAGATATCAAAAAAGAAAACTCCAGAAGCCTTAATATAGCAACATGAAAGCAAAAGAGAAGGGAAAAACTCCAACCTTTGGCCAGATGGGAACTGTGTTCAACGACGCGGTGGTGGCGAAGATCAGATCTGGGGGTGCGGGGTGTTGTGGTGCACGACGCGGCAGAGGTGGGTTGACGCAGTGATGGCGGAGGTCAGATCTGGCAATGCGGAGTGCTGTGGTGTGCGACGCGGCAGAGGCGGGTCGACGAGGTGATGGCGGTGCGGGGTGCTGTGGTGCGCGATGCGGCAGAGGCGGGTCGACGCAGTGATGGCAGAGCTATGGTTCGGCGAGGAGCGTTGGTCAGAGTGACAGCGCGGTGGAGATAGTACAGAACGGTGCGACTCGAGGCTGCGAGTTAGGCAGTCACGATCCCCGGTTTGAGCAGCAAGGCGTCGCGACCGGTTTGACTTGCTTTTTTTTTTTTCTTTCTTTTCTCTTTGGATGTTGGAAATGGTGAGTTTGAGTGGAAGTTGCGGGTTTTGATGGTTGTGGTGGTGGGTTATGGAGGGTGGAGGAAGTGGTGGTTATGGAGATGGAGGCTTGTGTTTAATGATGGTAATGGAAGTAAAAGTTAATGATGGAGACTTGCGGTGGAGAAGTTTGCTGCAAGGTCCTGAAGGTTGACGGCAGGAGCCTCTTTTAGTTGGGTTCTCTGTATTATACAATTGATCAGCTCTGCTGGCCCTCCCCCCCTGCTTTTGTTGTTGCTTACTTGGGAATTATATGACAAATTAGGGTTTAGGGGAAAATGGATTTGGGCTCAAGTTTAATGGGCCATGGGCCAGAATAGATCTGAGTTGACCCATATTTGATGAGTCACAATTTAATTTGGGCTCAATGTACAACTTGAGAGAAATTAGATTTTTTTTTTTTTACCCGGACAAAATTGGGTGTTCACAATAGCTTAAGATGTCTTTAACTCGGTCCTTTAGTTCTTTAGACAAGATTGGTTACTTACTAATTTGAACTCCAATGTGGTTGCTCTTATTCCAAAAGTTCATGGTGCTGAGAAAATTGAATAGTATAGACCTATTGCTTTAGCTAATTTTCAGTTTAAGATTATTACTAAAGTTTTGTCTAATAGACTTGCTTTGGTGGCTCCCGATATCATTTCTGAAAATCAAAAGGGTTTTATTAAGGGTAGGCAAATATCAGATTGTATATGTACTACTTCTGAGTCCATTAATTTGCTTGATAAGAGAGCTTTTGGTGGTTAGTTGGCGTGTTGAAGGAAAATAACATCATTTGTTTGAGAGTTTTAAAATACATGAGTAGGGAACGAAACACATGAGGAACCATTTCCTCTTTATTCCCCTCAAATTAATGCTCAATTTTTGTTCCCTCCAAAATTGAGGCGGAATGAGGGAAAAATTTGGGTAATGAAATTATGTTCCATTCTGTAAATGAAACTTCCAAACAAAGAGAATGATAACTATGTTCCATTCCTTCCCTTTCCTTTTCAGTTCATCCCCACATATTCCGTTCTGTTCCATTAATGAAAAAACATACAAACACAGGATTAAGTGTCCTTGTCCTCTCTAAAACAATTTAATCAACAGAAAAAAAAACTTGGAAAAAAACTTGTATTTTTTTCTTTTCTATAAGAGATAAAATATATTAGGTCTCATTTTTTAAATTCTTGTTCCTTACAAAAATTTTCTACACTATTAAAACAAGAGACTAATCCTCACTTGGATACTTAGATCACTCCAATCACATATATTTTAAATACACTATGATAATAGAGCAGTCATTAATTCCTAAATTAAGAGATAAACCCCCACTACAAAAAAACGTGTAAATTACGACAGTTTTAATACGACATTTCTAAAAAACTGTCGTAATATGTAGTATAATACGTCAGTTATACACCTGTCATATTTTACAAGTAAAAAATGGCAGTTCAATGTATAAAACGGCAGTTTTAACTACCGTTATTTTTATCTTAAATTTTAATTAAAATATTTAAAAAAAAACTCTCTCTCTCGCGCTCTCCCTTTCCCTCTCATTCTCTCACCCTCCCTCTCGCTGCACTCACTCACCACTCGAACAACAACACCATCTCCACTGCATAGTTTTCCACTCGCGACCTCCACACCATCGTGAACTACCCGTACGCCTTTGCCATCCAAGTCACCATTCCCAACGTCACTAGCCACCAAAACTGCTAGATCTACCGTCATCAGCCGAGAATCTCTGTCCCTACACCCATGCTAGAACACCTCCCCCTTAACTTCAACCCATATCCATTTTCCACCATGAACTACCGCTTATCTTTGCAAACTGGTATCCATGTCCACCCAAAGCCACCTTCGATCCCCATTATGCCAAGAACCTAGATCTAAATCAAACCAAAACACCAAACCCGTGACCCACCCCCAAACTGAATCTAACTCCGGCCACCACCCAAACTCCTATCCGTGAGCCCTTGCACCATTTGTGCCTCCACCACGACCAGATCTCTGATCTGTGCATGAACCAGATCCACCCACAGCCAGCCACCGCGCCACCCAACTTCAACCTCTGCAAACCGTCCAGAGCTGCCATCACCCATGCCGCCCTTCATCGTCAAGCTCGCCGCCCAGATCTACCCATTCAAAAAAGTAGAAAAGAAACGATAGGCAAAAAGAGAAAGGGAAAAGCTAAGCCTCCTCCCCCTCATTCATGAAGCGCACGACGGCTTGGCCACAAGTGGAGATCGTTGCTGCTACGATAGGGACTATGGTAGTTTGAATCTGTGGCTAACTGTTGGGTTTGGTGGAGCTCGTGACGGTGCGAGACAATGAGGGGAACAGATCTGGACATGACCTCGGGCCGTTCTAGTTCAACAGTGGTGACGAGCGCAAATGGCGGTGCTGGGCGGAGAAGCTCATGGCCACGCGAGGCCATGAAGGGAGCAGATCCGGGCATGGCCTATGACCGTTTTGGTGAGATGGATTGGTGGTGCTGGGTGGCGGAGCTTGTGCCCACGCGAGGCCAGGAAGGAAGCGGATTCAGGCGTGACCTCTGACCGTTCTGGTGACATCGATTGGCTTCACTTCCTTCTTCCCCCTTCACTTTCAAGCAACTCCTACCCATGATGGGTCATCCCTGCCCCAAAGCAACAGGTACTCATTCTCTCCAATACCCACAATTTCCTTCGTCATTAACAATATAAACAATTCTCTTCACTGACATTGTTGAATCTCTTCTTAAGAAACCCTTTTCATTGAATAAGTCACATTTTTAAACCAAGACACAGGAATTTGTTACTTGAGATTCATTGCCATTTTTTTGGTTGATTTTAGGTGAATTATGGCAGTTCTAAACGGCCATTTTATGTTTTTTTTGTTGGTTTTATGTAAATTATGACTGTTCTAACTGTCATAATTTACATATTTTTTTATTGGTTGTTATGTAAATTACGAAAATTTTAATTATCGTAATTTGTATTTTTTTTGTTGGTGTTATGTAAATTATGACATTTCTAACCGCCGTAATTTATATTTTATTATTGTTGGTGTTACATAAATTACGGCAGTCAAAACCGCCGTTTTATGCACCACGAAACCACCGTTTTATACATGGTAAATTGTGGTGGTTGTCGTGGCGGTTAATGGAAAACCGCCATATTATACCGAATGGTGAAGTTAATTACGTCAGTTTTGGAAACCGCTACTAACGCGAAAAATTACAATTAAAATCACCATAATATGCAAAAAAAAAACTGTCGTAATTTATCCCTTTTTTTGTAATGCCCCGCTAATGAGATGTGTTGAACTCAGGTAATCCCCAAAGAACTTTCAAACCTTATATGCAGGTATCTAACTTGACCTTTTTTTTTTGGATTATATATTTAGACACACACACACACCACTTTCGGAACTATTTCATATAAATTCTTTGCCAATTATAGAAAAATAATTATCAGATCAAAACAAAAATCATTAATCTTGAATTTAATATTTACTTTTAAGATAATTGCATTGGGTAGAATATGAGAATTACTATGATATCCTTATGGTTTCGATACTTGGCTTTTTTACTAAACTGCCTTTGATGGCAAAACTATTTGTCAAAATGTTATTTTTTAAAAACTATTTACTAAAATATCACTCTTTTAAAATTATATACCAAATTATCATCCTTTTGTCCAGCGTGACATTTTTTATTATTTTTTGTTTCACATGAAAAATGTCAAAGAGGGTGGCGCATCTACGTGAAAATGCCTTCCTACATGGTGTTTTTACAAGAAAAACGCCAACACGCCAGGCGTATTAAGGGCAAAAGCGCCATTTCACTTGGCGCTTTCAGGGCATACATAGCTCCATCTAGGTTCCAATCGAGTCATCCTCTTCATTGTCTCAAATTTCACTATTGATGATTTTTTATTGTGATTTTGGTACCTTTGTTAGATTAAACATGTTTGCGGCTTTTCTATTGATGATCTTGGTACCACGGTTGAATTAAACAAGTTTATGTGCTTTTGGGGATGTCCAGTATTTAGGAACTCTGTCAAAATTTTCATAAAATCTTCATGATTGATTTTTAGTTGAACTGTGTTAAACAGGTTTATAAAAATATGAAATTTGAAATGCATCTCTAATGTTAACCAAAAATATAAAAGAAATGTCTGTGAGTTCTTAATTGAAAATATTGTCATAAGAAGGATCATATTAAAAAAGATGAGATATCAGGTGGAGCAAAATATAAGAGTCTACTCATAATTTTATCTTTAAATAATATTAATGAAGTACATGAACCTACCTCCTACAATCATAGGTCAATTTTCAAGGTAACACTAGCAACATGGACCTACCTCCTACCATCATAGGTCAATTTCCCTCCTACGATCACATACCAATTTCTAAGACAAGACTAGCAACATAGACCTGCCTCCTACGATCATAGGCCAATTTCCAAGGCAACACTAGCAACTGCCACTCCTCAGCTCTCCCCTCTATATAATACCGAGTGAGTTTGTGTAGTGGCGAGTCTTTTGACTAGTGCGCGTTTGGTGAGAGAAAGAAGATAGTAAAGAAGGGGCAGAGGCAGATGAGAAGATTTGTGGGAGGGTACTGCCCTCAAAACGTCAAACGTGTTGGCATATGCGCCAAAGAGAGTGACACATTCACATGAAACAGAAAATAATAAAAAACTATCACGCTAGACAAAAGAGTAAGAGTTTGATATATAGTTTCAAAAGAATAGTATTTTGATAAATAGTTTAAAAAATAATATTTTGATAAATAATTTATCATTAAGGACAATTTAGTAAAAAAGTCTTCAATATCTAGTAAAACTTGTCAAGCATTTGATGATTTTATAATAAATATTTAAGTCTATTAAATATAATTAACTACCAAATATCTCATGGACAAATTTGAATCTTTGTTCAGATGATTTTTAGATTTTGTGTAATTATTTTTGGATTAGTTTGTAGTTAACAAATCCAAGCTCAATGTTGAAAAAGGAAAGATATAAAAAATTAAATTTTGTGCTATTATTTTTCGATTAGTTTGTATTTAAACTATCCAAGCTCAATATTTATAAAGGAAAGATTTAAAAAATTAAATTAATTTGCACCTTTGAAAAAATAAAATAATAAATAAAATATTTGAACATGATTTTTTATGAAGATATTGAAGGAAGTTTAAAAAGTAAAATCTCTGTATAAATAAAAAGAATTAATTTGAGATTTTTTTTGGAGAAATCAATTTAGAATTTTAACAATAATGAAATAATTAATAACAAGAATAATGAGAATACATTTTTTGATAACTAACCCTAAATATCAAATTCGAGGGAGAGAGATAGGTACCGGAGTAATGGCAGTAGAAGTTATTATAGAAAATTGTGAGAGTCATACCGGTAATAACATCCAATTCAAGGACATTTGAGATTTGAGGTCCGAATCGGAAGGATTGGCCACTGATCCCAGCATTAGAGAGTGTGCCACCAACCGTCAAATACAAGTAGTCAGTCCAAGAGAGGGGTGTGAGTCCACGTTCAAGGGTTGCATGCAACACATCAATCCAAATCTGTTCACCACCCACATCAGCATAATAACCCAAAAGACTCTTCCCATCAGACACTATAATTGCAGACCCATTTCTAAAACTGTTCAGCTGAGTCATATTCACCACGACTCCATCGTGTGTCATGGCTTGTCCACCAACCGAGTGGGCTTGCCCTCTGGCTGCTATGGTGAAAGGGATCGGTATAGAGTTTGAGTACTTTATCAAGTCTGAGATATCATGTACACACGATGGCTCAAGAACTGCCAATGGTTTTTCATGAACTAAGTGGCCATAATCGGTTGAGGCTAGTGAAAGTGTTTGAGGGTCATGACTAAGCTTAAGGGCTAGCTCTTTGGGTGTTTGCAAGGGTGACCACGGGTGTGGTTGTCCCTGTGTGAGCACTATGCTAGCTAGCCATAGCAGAGCCAATGCTTTTGAAAGCATAAAATTGGTTGCCATTTTTGGGAGAGAAGCTGAGTTAAGTTGATAATGCCCTATTGCTTTGAATCGGTGAGTATACATAGAGAGAGTAAGGTATGGAGCGGAGCGACTTGTAAGGAGAGAATGAAGTATATGGTAAATGGTATATTGTGATAAGACGCTAGCGTGTATTACTTAAAGTAATTGATACAATCAGTATTGTTACAATAAATATACATTAAAATCATGTATCTATTAAAGGAAGAATAATTATATTCCTTTGGTTAATTGATCACGAGTTAAGAAGTTGCCTTCAAATGACTATTTAGATTTTGGAAGGTCCTCATCGCAGATACGTGCGGAGTCAAGAATTACTTTTACTATTTTTGTTGGGGCTAACATAATATTACATGAAAATTTTATAAATCAATAAATCATCAATAAATTAATATAATATAATATATAATACAAAATACATATATATAAAGAGAATTATGATTTTTCAAATTCTGTCAAATGACAGAATTATTTTATGATATCTGTGTCTCAATAAAATTATAACAAATAATATATTAATTTGGTGACATGTGCATTGCTTTCTTATTTAAAAAATAATTTAAATTTTTAAATTTATATCAAATTCTTATTTATGGTTCATTCATTTATTATTGTTAAAAAAATTAATTTAATGTTAAATTTATGTTACACTGCTTTTCACCAATTGACATACAACTTTCAATTCAAATCTAGCAAAGAGATATTTTTGTATGCATACAGATCTACTACATCAAATTTACACATAAGAGATAAAAAGTTAGAGAAAAAAAAAGATAGGTCTCACTAAATTCACTCATCACAAAAAATCATTTTTCTATCTAACTTTTTACCTCTTATATGTAAATCTGACATAGTAGGTCTGTATGCATACAAGAATATCTCATCTAGCAAAATCAACGCAATATGGCAATTCAAATTCAAGGTAGTATATGAAAATTGTAATTAGTAATAATAAATGTTTAATCAATCTATGCGAAATCATACAATAATATATAGGGATCACAAAATTATCTGTATTTGTGGGGATCAGCGGAGATTACACGTGATGGGGCGGGGCATGAGTATTCGTTTAATAAATGGGGGCGGGAGCGGGGATTATAGTACCAGATCTGCAGGTACTCCCAAACCCGTTATGTATACTTTGTTATTTAATATATATCATATCTTATAATTCTTTTTATTTTGAGATGAGATGAAAATGCATATATTTTTATTATTTTAAAATAATTTTTTATTGAATGAGCCCATAATGATAAAACTTGTTAAAAATATATATTATTTATGTAATAATTATTTATGTAAACTGATTATTACAAAAATATAATTGAATTTAGTTTGTTATTTATAATATTTTTTTAATTTTGTAAAAATCTTATATTGTTGAATAAAGTTGTAGTATATAAAGTTAAAGTTTATTTTATTTATGTTTATTTTTGTAATTTTTAAAATTTTATTTTAAATTATTAATTACCTGCGAATACTCATTAATACCTCTACGTACTTTCGTAGAAATCATAAATAAGTACTTGTAACTGGGGGGCAGGGGTGAAAGAAACACTTCTTTAATTTATTGTAATAATTATATTATATATGTTATTATATTTCGGCAACTAATTTAATTATACTAAGAAACTAATAATATTAATATTTGTATAACTCGTTTAATCATATTAGATACACTTTAAACAAATGTCATCTATATGTTGTGCCATTAATACCTCATGTAATGTGAAATTATTGTATGTTTTTATAATATAATAAATGCACGTTTCAAGATGATTTTCACTATTAACTTTAAGTACACTCACATAAATTTTAAATAAAATAATAAACTTAAATCAATGGTGAAAAATATTTTGAAATGTGTATTTATTATTTCTCCAAGAACGTGTAATAATTTATTATCATTACAAATTTAAAATCCATTATTATGTTATTAGAGGAAAATTCAAATTAATACGATTTTGACTTGTTTCAATTTTTTCTTATGTTATGTGTCATGTACAATAAATTATTCATGAAAACTTAAAAGTTAAATCTTCATTAATATAATTAATTTGCATCTGTTATTTTATTTTTATTTATTTTTTTGCGTATGGATATCTGTAACTTCCGCTTTTCAATTGCGCACGCTTTGGATTTTCCTTTAACAATGCCGATCATACCAATAAGTTTCCCTTCACTTTAATAATATATAGTCAAATGTTGAAGATTTCGTATCTATTTTTTTCCATTTTGTGGTTAGAAGATTTATATTAGATAATTGGACAGAGATGCGTGTGACAAATTGTCAAAATCAACATATCATTTTAAAGCAGTTGACATACTATGAGAAAACACTTAATAGAACATGTTCACTATCTCGAACGAGGATAAGTTTCATATTCAAAGGGTGTGGGGATACATCGTCAAACAAAAAAATATATATTAATTTTAGTTAGAGATTAATTAAATTAATTTGTTGAGTCTTAGTTACAAGTTAATTAATTACTTTCTCTAGTCTATATATATAAATTTATCCACTGTTGCATGTACAGTGGCATAACGTGTCGATGACGCTGTTCTAAGTTAATGCTTAGTCGGGGGCAGAGGTAGAGAACTTTTCATGAGGAGGTCAAAGAGAAGGACACTTTGTTTGGGTACAAGCTTAACTATTTATATATTTAAAAAAAAAATAAACTATATGTAAAATTGCAGTTTTAGAAAAATTTTGGGTCATAGCCTCCATAATGTACAACTATGCTTAGTGGCATATGTCAAGGAGAAATTATTGCATGGTCTAAAAGCATTAAATAAGATTGTACTTATCATTTTATTTATATTTTGAAATTTTAGTCTTAAATAGTTGTGAGGTTCATCACTCACTTTAATTCTTGAGTTTTTTTTTTTTATTAAGATATCTATACAAGCACTGTAAAATTAACGTTTTGATAGTTAAGTAAAACTCTCTTTAAAATAACAATTTTAAAATTCAAATAATTGATATTATAGATAAAATTAACTTTAAATCACATTCTTATTCTATTACAGCGAACCACTTTTGAGTTAATTATTGAGTTTATTAACAATAAATTGAAATTAAAAATAATAGCAAATTTAAAATGAGTGGCAGACCTAATACTATATAAAGCTGAAAGGTCAAAATATAAATAGAGTGAGCATAATTCTACATGATGCTTCTAGTCAATGCAATAATTTCTGTCTCCCAAGTGATTTGATAGCCTTAGAAGTATCATTAAGATCATAATTTTACCGACTGATCTGACCAATCTGATTGAAAAATTTACGACTCAGACTTGAGGCTGGTATAATCCTTGATTATGTGTTTTTGAAGTGACTCGGTCAAATTCAGGTGACCCACATAGTACCTAAAAGACTCCTATAATAAAATGTATTTTGTCAAGTATATGGTATATTGTGATAAGACGGTAGCGTGTATTACTTAATGTTATTGATACAATTAGTATTGTTACAATAAATATATACATTAAAATCATGTATCTATTAATGGAAGAATAATTATGTTCGTATGGTTAATTGATCACGAGTTAACAAGTTGCCTTCAAATGACTATTTAGATTTTGGAAGGTCCTCATCGCAGATACGTGCGGAGTCCAGAATTACTTTTACTATTTTTGTTGGGGCAAACATAATATTACATGAAAATTTTATAAATCAATAAATCATCAATAAATTAATATAATATAATATATAATACAAAATACATATATATAAAGAGAATTATGATTTTTCAAATTCTGTCAAGTGACAGAATTATCTTATGATATCTGTGTCTCAATAAAATTATAACAAATAATATATTAATTTGGTGACATGTGAATTGCTTTATTATTTAAAAAATAATTTAAATTTTTAAATTTATATCAAATTCTTATTTATGGTTCATTCATTTATTAATGTTAAAAAATTTAATTTAATGTTAAATTTATCTTACACTGCTTTTCACCGATTGACATACAACTTTCAATTCAAATTTAGCAAAGAGATATTCTTGTATGCATATAGATTTATCATGTTAGATTTATACAAAAGAGATAAAAAGTTAAAGAGAGATAAAAAATTAGAGAGAGAAAAAAAATGAGTTTCACTAGACTCACTTATCACACAAAATCATTCTCTCCATCTAACTTTTTATTTCTTGTATGTAAACCTGACGTAATAAGTTTATATACATACAAGATTATCTCATATAACAAAATCAATGTAATATGACAATTCAAATTCAAGGCAGTATATGAAAATTGTAATTAGTAATAATAAATGTTTAATCAATCTATGCGAAATCATACAATAATACATATGGATGACAAAATTATCAGTATTTGTGGGGATCAACGAAGATTATCTGCGATGGGATGGGGGATGAATACCCAATCAATAAATGGGAGAGGGAACAGGGATTATAGTACCCGCCTCGCGAATATCCACAAACTCGTTAAGATACTTTTTCATTTAATATATATCATATATTATAATTTTTTTCTTTTTTTATTTTGAGATAAGATGAGAATACATATATTTTATTATTTTAAAATAAATTTTTTTATTGAATAAGCTCATAATGATAAAATTTGTTAAAAAAATTATTTATGTAATAGTTATTTATGTAAACCGATCATTACAAAATATAATTGAATTTAGTTTGTTATTTATAATATTCTTTTAATTTTGTAAAAATCTTATATTATTGAACAAAGTTGTAATATATGGTATTAAAATTTATTTTATTTATATTTTTTGTAATTTTAATATTTTATTTTAAATTATTAACTATCTCATGGATACCAGTAAATACCTCTCTTTACCTGTAAAGATCACAAATAGATACCTATATCTGGGACAAGGGCAGGGGTGGAGAAATACTACCCGCCCCGCCTGCCCCATTGCTATCCCTAATAATACATTTCAAATTAGTGGTAAAAGATTCCATAGATTTTTTTTTCTTTTTGTATTAAATGGTCATCATATTGGGAAATTTTAAATTTGAATCAATGCGAAATTAGTGAGTGGTAATTGCTTTCACTCCTTTAATTTATTGTAATAATTATATTATATATGTTATTATGTTTCAGCAACAAATTTAATTATACTCAGAAACTAATAATATTAATATTTGTATAATTGGTTTAATCACATTAGATACACTTTAAACAAATGTCATCTATATGTTGTGCCATTAATATCTCATGTAATGAGAAATTACTGTATGTTCTTATAATATAATAAATGTACGTTTCAAGATGATTTTCACTTTAACTTTAAGTACACTCATATAAATTTTAAATAAAATAACTTATATCAATGGTGAAAAACATTTTTAAATATGTATTTATTACAACTCCAAGAACGTGTAATAATTTATTCTCATTACAAATTGAAAATTCATTATCATGTTATTAGAGGAAAATTCAAATTAATACGATTTTGACTTGTTTCAATTTTTTCTTATGTTATGTGTCATGTACAATAAATTATTCATGAAAACTTAAAAGATAAATCTTCATTAATATAATTAATTTGCATCTGTTATTTTATTTTTATCTTTTTTTTTATTATTATTTTTTTGCGTATGGATATCTGTAACTTCCGTTTTTCAATAGCGCACGCTTTGGGCAAAAACTTGGATTTTCCTTTAACAATGCCGATCATACCAATAAGTTTCCCTTCACTTTAATAATATATAGTCAAATGTTGAAGATTTCGTATCTATTTTTTTCCTTTTTGTGGTTAGAAGACTTCATACTAGATAATTAGACAGAGATACGTGTGACAAATTGTCAAAATCAACATATCATTTTAAAGCAGTTGACATACTATGAGAAAACACTTATAGAACATGTTCAGTATCTCGAACGAGGATAAGTTTCATATTCAAAGGTGTGGGGATACATCGTCAAACAAAAAAAATTATATTAATTTTAGTTAGGGATTAATTAAATTAGTTTGTTGAGTCATAGTTAGTTACTAGTTAATTACTTTCTCTAGTCTATACAAATCATATATTAACTTTCTATCACACACCTTTTACCATTTATTGAATTTCACTTTCTTCTTTCATCCATATCTCAATTTTTCCAAGCTCTTTCTATGTTTTTTAACATTCTTATCTGACATTTTTTTGTTAAGTATTTGAAATTATAAAATTGGAGAAGTGCTTTCATTTATAAATAAAATATGTTGTTTAGAAAGTTAACAAATAAGAATTGATTTGATTTTGAAATATTTTTATTTAGAAAGTTTAAAATAAGTTAATTTTGAAATCATTCTTATATTAATTATATAAAAAAAATTTACTTAAATTTTAAGAGATATTTTTAATAGATTTTTTTTTCCGTAGAATTAATTGATTTCTTTTATGATTTCAAAAATAGTGATATAATATTTTGGTTCCCAATTAAGTCCTTTATTCACTTCGAATTGAAGTTGAAGAAGTCTTCTTTTCTTTTTCTTTGGTTGCAACAAGACGTGAACCAGATTTTAGGAACACTTTTATTACTTTTATTCAATCTTAGTCCAGTCTAAGAGCTAACATATACTGTTCAATCTTACTTAATTATAAATGATTCGTGTATTTTGACAAATCTAAACCCTTCTTATCTGACCATATTTATTCAGCATTATGATTTGGAAAGTGATTTGAGGGGATATTTAAAATAAAATTAATTTATATTTTAATGATTTTAAAAGAGGGTGTTGCTATTAGCACTCTCAATTATCTTTCTACATTCCTCATTTGCCGCTTATGATTTTTTAAAAAGAAAAATTAAAATTTTGATTTATTAGCAGAAAGTGTAAATAAGCATTTTGGTGTGTCAATAGTCTCACCCTTCAAAAGAAAGTGATAATATTTTGCTTATTTTCAACTAAGTCCATGATTTACTTTGAAGTTGAAGAGGTCTCCATTTGTTTTTCTTGTTTTTGGCCAGAAACATCACGTGAAGCAGATTTTAGGAAGATTTTATTACTTTTATACATAATAGATAAGAATATATAGATTCAATGTATAATATGACATGTGTTTAGTTTGATTTTTGTCAAAGACAAATTCAATTCTCGTTATCAATTAATCTGGAAAGGGAATCTTTTTCTCAAAATGAACTCTCAAATTCTTGATAGTTTGTTTTTAATCAGAATATCAGAATAAATTTCGACTTAAACACAAAAAAATGTAAATATAGAATGAGAACTTAACAAATTTATGACAGTAAAATATGTGAAGAATTGTAATCAAAAGTAAAGAAAACATATAAATGCAATCAAATTAAATCACATGAAAAGTAAAATACAGGAAAATAAATTATGATAATGTAAACTTAACAGAAAATTAAATTGCAGAATAATAAATGAAAGCAAGTAAAGAAAACAAGTAAAAAAAACCAAATGATCTAAAAAAGATCACTTGATTGGGAGTAGAAGAGAATTTGTAAAAACATAAAGGACTTAAGAAATAAATGAACTTAAATCAAACTTGCATTGAAATTGTAACGTTTATATAAAGAAAGTAAGATAAAAACATACTTGGCTAATCTCAAGTTGCTCGTGCATTAGAGTGACTTTGAGCGTGTTTAAAAATATGTACAAAAGTGAATGATTTCCAACCCCTAAATGTTTTCATCCTTCTTCTTTAAAGATATGTACTAAGATGATGAAAACATTTGGGGTTAAAAAATATTCACTTGTACACATCTATAAACACGCTTAAAGTCACTCTGACACACAAGAGCAACTTGAGATTAAACAAGTATGTTTTTATGCAGCTTTCTTTTTGTAAACTTTACAATTTCAATGCAAGTTTGATTCGAGTTTATTTATTTATTAAGTCTTTTATTATCTGCAAATTCTCTTATAATCCCGATCGAGTAATTTTTTTAAGATTATTTGGTTTCTTTTACTTACTTTTTTTATTTGCTTACATTTATCATTCTGTAATTTATTTTTTTGTTAAGTTTACATTATCATACTTTATTTTCCTATATTTTACTTTTCATGTTATTTAATTTGATTGCATTTATATGATTTCTTTACTTTTGATTACAGTTTTTTACATATTTTACTGTTACAAATTTGTTAAGTTCTCATTTGATATTCACATTTCTTATGTTTAAATCAAAATTCATTCTAACATTCTAATTAAAAACAAACCACTAAAAACTTGAGAGTTCTTTTTCAAAAAGATATTTCCTTCCCATTGATAACTGTAATCGAATTTGTCTTTGACAAAAATCAGACTAAACAACATGAAATGTAAAGGTTGTATAAAAATTATAATCTATGGTATGGCTTCAGGTCAAATGGTCAATTTTGGTAAATCTTCAATTCTGTTTACTCGCAATATTATTCCTTGGGATTCGAAGCAACAAATTACTCAGGCGTGTAATATCCTATATTATGTCATGCTTTTAAATACCCAATTCATTATGTGAAGAACTGGGGAGAATGTTGTGCAAATTCTATTGGTGGTTTTCTAGATGCAAATCTGGGTGCAAATCTATCCTTCAATGGAGTAGTATCTTAGAAGGTAGGAAGATGT
This sequence comes from Ormosia emarginata, assembly GCA_029884605.1. Taxonomy (NCBI): domain Eukaryota; kingdom Viridiplantae; phylum Streptophyta; class Magnoliopsida; order Fabales; family Fabaceae; genus Ormosia; species Ormosia emarginata. Next base: position 517,132 of record JAQQTP010000073.1, on the reverse strand, counting down.
TGGGATATGGAGTTGATTTCGAGGGTGGGTGATGGAGTTTCGATTAAGATACCGGTGTTTTGAAAAATTGAGTGAGGTTAATGGCACTCATTTTTTATATACTAATCAAAATTTTAGTTACTCTCTTTAAATAATTATGAGTGGCTAATGAGGAACATGGATAGAAATTTAAAAATGCCAATAATAATATCCTAAAAAACAAAGCTCACTTATTTATTAATGTGTCTTGATTCGAATAAAAAATGATCAAATTTTTTAAGCATGTAATCTTAATTTGATTTTGTGATTTATATATATGAAAAAAATTATTTAAAAAAATATTTATTTAGACGTCTTATTGTACTTCAATATATTAATATTTCACTTATTGAATTGAGATAATCTGAAAAAAAAAGAAACGAAAAGAAAACCTCATATATTTAAGGAAAATACAGCCTAACATAGTCTTCTAACCCTATATTAAATGCACTTGCAGCAAATGAGATATAATTTGTGAAGAAGTTAATACTTATTCTACTGCGTAACTAAATTTTTGATGAAGTGAGAAGAAAATGTTGAATAACAAAACTTTCACACATTATTGAAATAGAAAAAAAAAAACTTTCACACATTATATACGTATGTAATAACGTGTACGGAAGATTAAAGCTTCAAGAGTGAGCACGTGTAATTATAAATCTCTCATTATGTGTAAATATATATCCAATACAAATCATTACTTTACTCCCTCCGTCCTCCGTTTTCATAAGACATTTTTATTAAAAAAAAAAACTAGCCTTTTCAAAAATAATAAAAAAGCTGGCTTCTATTCCAAAAAAGAAAAGCTATGAATCTTCATTTTCGAAGCATTAAATACATATATACATATAGTGAAAAGCATTTTTATTGTACCGTTCCAACTCCAAGAATGGACCACAAACACTAGAACGATGTAAAAACCTGCTGAATTGTGGGCTGAAGTCTCGAACCGAAGTTGGGAACAAGTGAGTAGTACTTGCAAATACATTCTGAAGTTTAAATTAGTTTTTTAAAGTGTAATGTGTCAAGAAAAAGAACAGAGATTACATAACCTTATATATCAATTTTCCACTGTTGCATGTACAGTGGCATAACGTGTTTACTCATAGGTTGAGTTGTCGATGACGCTGTTCTAAGTTAATGCTTAGTCAGGGCCAGAGCTAGAGAACCTTTCATGAGGAGGTCAGAGAACGACACTTTGTTTGGGTACAAGCTTAACTATTTATATATTTTTTAAAAAATAAACTATATGTAAAATTGTTGTTTTAGAAAAATTTTGGGTAGGCCATAGCCTCCATAATGTACAACTATGCTTAGTGGCATATGTCAAGGACAAATTATTGCATGCTCTAGGAGTACTAAATAAGATTGTATTTATTACTTCTTTTATATTTTGACATTTCAGTCTTAAATAGTGGTGAGATCCATCAGTCATTTTAATTTTTGAATTTTTTGTGTTTTTGATCAAGATATTCATACAGATATTATTATGAAATTAACTCTCAGGCCAATTTTGATAGTTAGATATAACTCTCTTCAAAGTAACGATTCTAATATTGGAATTATTGATATTGTAGATAAAATTCGTCTGAAGTCACAATCTTATTTCATTGCAACCAATCACTTTTGAGTTAATTCTTAAGTTTATTAACAATAAATTGAAATTAAAAATAATAACATATTTAAAAATTAAATTGAGTGGTGGACCTAGCACTATATAAAGTTGAAAGGTCAAAATATAGAGTGAACATAATTCTATAAGGTGCTTCTAGTGCATATGCCGATTTTGATAGTTAAGTAAAACTCTCTCTAAAGTAATGATTCTAATATTCGCATCATTGACATTGTAGGTAAAATTTGCCTAAAGTCACATTTTTATTCCTTTGCAACCAACCACTTTTGAGTTAATTCTTGAGTTGATTAACAATAAATTGAAATTAAAAATAATAACAAATTTAAAAATTAAAATGAGTGGTGGACCTAGCACTATATAAAGCTGAAAGGTCAAAATATAAATAGAGTGAGCATAATTCTATATGGTGCTTCTAGTGCATGCAATAATTTCTCTCTCCCAAGTGATTTGATGGCCTTAGAAGTATCATTAAGATCATAGTTGTACAAATCGACCTGACCAATCTGACATAAAAATCAACGACTCGGGTTCTAGGCCGGTCTAATCATTGATTACATGTTTTGTAAGTGACCCGGTCAAATTTAGGTGACCTGCACAGTACTCAAAAGACTCTTATAATGAAATGCATTTTGCCATTAGATCACATGTTTTTGTTGAGTAATGTTTTTAATTTTTTAATTTATATTATTATTTAACAAATTTGATTTTAGAAAAATAGAGTTGCATAATTATCATTACTAGTTTGGTTACATCATTAATACTTTTTTCATGTGGTATATTTTTGTCATATAGTATTTTTTTATATAAAGTACTTATTCATATAGTGTTTTTATAGAAAAAAAATTTATTCTTTGTTCTAGTATTCCAATTCAACCGCTTAACCCACAATCGGATCGCTGACCTGTTGACCTTACCTTTTGATCAGGTCAACCTCTGATACGAGTTATATAACTATAATTAAGATCGGTTGATCCTTAGTTAGCTTGTTGAATTTCGTTAGAGTTCTTAGTTATTCCATTTTTTTATCACATTTCCTAGGCCATTTTCAGTTATATTGGGTCAGCTTTACACTTTTATTGGAATCGAAATTGTTAGGCCTTTTTCTCCCCTATTACAGTACATCAATATAATATAGAAAAGAAAGATACATGGCCTGAAAATCTACCATGTATTTTCTCAGTCATTAACCTAATACTTTAATTTCTTGACATATGGCTTCTATGGTAGTTATTTTTATGTCACATGTCATCTAATTTAGCAAAGTTTTTCACATGTGATATGAAGTGTCAACTGTCACATGTATAATAAAACAAATAATAAAATAAAATTTAAAAAAATATATCAATCATCATATAATAAAATAAAAAATGAGAATGAAAAAAAAATACTCAAACACACAAATAAGTTTAAAAAAATAAATCAAAATGAATTTAATCAATAAAAAACTACTTCTTCCATTCCATTCATGTCTTTATAGGTCCCCAATAATCTGCTCTCCTTTGTTCTTGGTTGAAATTCCATATGCTCATCACATTTTAGAAATTCTCTCTGATATGAATGCCTATTCTACAACCTATGGAAACACTCATTTAGCAACCTAACTTGAAGGAGACCTTATTGGGTTACTGGATGCCATAGCAGCCATTTCTAGGCCCCTAATGATCTACTTTTCTTTGTTCTTGATTGAAATTCCAAATGCTCTTCACATTTCAAAAATTCCCTCAAATCTTAATGCCTATTTCACAACCTATGGAAACGGCCATTCTCTCTTATTTGAACACCTATTCCGTAACTCATAGAGACACCCATTCAGCAACCCAACTTGGAGGAGACCTCATTAGATTACTGGATGCCACGTCCAAGACAAGGTGTTTGTGGTGTGGGTCATAACTGGGGAGCCCTCGTTGATTGGTCCATTTGCCTCTGTCGCTCAAAACCAATGAAGGCTCAAAATGGGGGGTTTCTGTTAAGAGGGTTCTCAGCAGCACAACCCTGAATCTTCGATCTCAAGTTGCAAAGTCGTGACTCCAACGAGGAAAAGGGCAGCAAAGCCTCCTTCTGGAATGATAGCTTGCTCCATCAAATGCAATTTTTTGCTACAATGTGTTTTATATTCATTCTTTAGTTATATGGTCAAGTCTTCATGAACACTTTCTCCTTTTTTGGAATTGCATTGTTAGTGATTTATGCTACTTGAATCATAAATTTTTAAGATGTTTAGTCACATTAAAAAACAATGATGTTTGTCTCTTTTTGGGTCCATTAGAGGCTTACTAATAGCATATAGAAGGCTTGACTGACTACTTTCTTCACTTAAAAACTTTACCATAGATTCCCTGTACTAAAATTCACTAAAAGAGCTTTTTTTTTTAAAGTAAGATATGAATAATTGGTAATTATTGTCACAGGGCTAATTCCTATGGCCTCACTTCAAGATAGACACAACTGTAATGCTGACCGAGATTTTCCTTTTGGCCAACAACTTAAGATGGAAATTATTTCTAATATATTAAGCCACTATGAGATAGATATCAACCAAAAGAAAAGCTAGAAAAGAAAAAGAATGGGTATATATTGTGTTTGTTTTAGAAATCATACAGAATTTCTATTTGATTTCAAATTAAGAGGAGACCTTAACTAGCCTGAAGATGATATTAAATTTGGTGAACATGGTCTTTTTCTCTATCAAGTTTCTTACAGTTTGTGTTTGGAATGAATAAAAATGGGAAATGATTTGATTTGATTTGAATTTAATGGATTTGATTTAAAAATCAAATTTTGTGTTTGGAACTTTTTTAAAAAAATCAGATTTAAATTGATTTAGAAATCAAATTTTGTGTTTGGAATTCATTAAAATAAGAATTGATTTGATTTGATTTTATTATTTTACATTTTAACCCTTATGAAAGGTTGTTAAAAGTAGTTACTAATGGTAAAATAGTCTATTTATTTCAAATCAAATCAAATCCTAACAAATCATATCAAAATTGATAGAATTTCTAAAACAAAAGGAATGAAATCCACGAGATTTTAGAAATCAAATCATTTCTCATTTTTAAACATTCCAAACACAAAATTTAATTAAATTTGATTTACAAATCAAATCATTTCTCATTTTTTTACATTCCAATCACAATCACAAGATTATTTTCCTCTTTGATTATAAATCCTAAATCTGCCACGAAATAGAAAGCTAAAACACAAAGGTTTGGGAAGGAGATAGAAAGAATGAAATAATAAAAGACTCTGTCTATAACATTAAAGTGGAAGCTACACTAAGATGAGGATATTAGGGTATTCAATAACTTCATTTTGCAGGTTTATTTAAAGAAAAGTTGGAAACAATGTCATTGATAATCACATATTTTATTCATTAAGAAACCCTTATGTTTAGTCATTTACACTCTCCATATTCTTAATTGATTGAGTTTGGTATGATTTTGTGAGTTTGAGCTCAAATTGGTCCTAATTGAATATTTTCAGCATTATTGAGATTTGACACTGTTTCTGTATTTTGGCCATAACTTGAGTTCCTAATATCTGATGAACATGAATTTTACCTTGTAGGAAATCTAAGAGGAAGCTCTACAACTTTGATGAAGAGCTCGAAGTCCGATTCAGATGTCTAAGGGACCTAAGTTTACATGGAAGTCAGAATACGGGTTCATCAAGAGAATCCGAACAGTGTGCACTCATAAAATCATATCTCAAGATGTAATAATGGAGATGGGCTGAAATTTGGACAGTGGATAGTCAAGATCCAAATAAACAACTTTCATGAAGAACACATTTTGAGAAAAAGAAGTCTAGTAGGTCATTTTGAGCTTGCAGGTCGGAACAGAGGAGCTGAAGTTGGGTTTGAGCAACCTACGGTATTTGGGACATATCTTGGGCTTAAGGAAGCCAAATTGGACGAACCAGCTATCCATTTTATAAGACAAGGATCTACAACTTTCATGAAGAACACTTTTCGTGGTTCTAAAGTATAGTGGGTCGTTTTTGGCTTCCAAGTCAGACACGAAATTTTCGTCCTCAACCACCCACTCATCCATCCACTAATCCACTCATCCACTCATCCACTAACTCACCCATTCATCCACTCATACACTAATCCAACCACTTAACCACTCCACCCACTCATCCACTAATCCATCCACTAATCCATCCACTCACCCATTCATGTCCATAATTTCCCACTCACCAAAAGTCCATTGGCATTTTTCACTAATTCAACCACTCAACCATTCCACTCACTCATCCACTAAACCAATCCACTAAACCAACCCACTAATCCATCCACTCAAACACTTCACTCACTCATCCACTCATCCACCCACTTTTCTTTGTCATTTTGTTACCTTAGACTTCTATAAAAGGCACCATTTATCATGAACAACATGTATTCTCCTTCATTTCTCTCATAGTTTCTTCTTGTTTCTTTATAGTTTCTCATAGTTTTTGTATATTTTGATGCTCCCCTTCATGGTAATGGAGGGCTAAGCTACTTTGGGTCAATTTAGAACTCTTGAAGAGATTGTGGTTTGGATTCTTGAGACCTTGGTTATGCATTGTATTTGATTTGTAATTGAATTCCTCTTTTCTTCTTCTTTCTTCTTCTTCTTGATCTTGAATGCATGAATGGTGATTCTATTTACGTTGATCTGATTGATCTTGGTTTAAGATTAAGATTTGTGATGAAACTTAGAACTGATTGATCTAAACTAATCACATAAATGAAGATTGAGATTTGTGATGAAACTTAGAACTGATTGATCTGAATTAATCACAGAATTGAAAAGGTTAGGTTACTGATTTGTGCCTAAGTTAATTGAATTCGATACTTGAAATTAACATAGATCTTCATGAATGGTGCGATTGCGGATTTGTGTTTATCACTTGTTAATTGAATTCTAGACGATCGTCTAGTATGAATTCTGGATTTGATGCGAGAGATCTCGGTTAGATCCAAATTAACAATTCAATTGTGCTTCAAGTGTTCTATGAAGGGTCTATGATTGAATCTACCCAATCTTGGATAGGTTTCTAAATTGACTCGCTTCTTTTAATTGTTATTTCTTCCTTTAATTTTGTTAAGTGCGATCTTAAACTGTCAAACCCCCTTTGCTAATTTTCACTTGATTTGATTAAATTGTATCTACGATCCTTGAGGAGACGATCCGGTGTTGTCACCGTGTGCTACAAGCTTAGGTAATAACTTCGGTTATAATTTTGATCGAGTTCGGCGCTCGTCAAAATTTTGGCGCCGTTGTTCGGGATTAGTAAGTGTAATCTTTTCATTTGAAGTGTTTTTACTAACTTTTGCTTTTTATTAATTTTTCTAACATTTTTAACCATTGTCTAGTGTATTTTGCTTATTTATTTATTTTTGTGTGATGCATGACTAGGTCTCGAGCCTCGATAACTTGGTTGACTTTGATCCCGAGATTGATAGAACCTTGCATAGGTTGATTAGAGCTCGTAGGCTAAGTGCAAGAATTGCTTCTGAATTTGATCTTAATATCGAGAGTGAACTTGAGATCTTGAATAATTCTCGAAACTATGGTGATAACATGCAAAATAGAACTCTTAAGGAACTTCTTGCTCCCGATATAACTAACTGGTCTTTGTGTATTCAATACCCGGATCTTGATGTTGATTTTGAGTTAAAATCTGGATTGATACATTTGTTGCCCAAGTTTCACGGTTTTGCGGTGTGAGGATCCCCATAAGCATCTAAAGGAGTTCCATGTGGTTTGTTCAACCATGAAACCACATGGGATCTCGAAGAGCACATCAAGCCGAGGGCATTTCCTTTCTCACTTGTTGATCTGACCAAGGATTGGTTATTTTATCTTTCACCAGGTTCGGTAACAAGTTGGACCGACATGAAGCGGTTGTTCTTAGAGAAATTTTTCCCCCTCTAGAGTGCTGCCATTAGAAAAGATATATGTGGCATAAGACAAATGACAGAAGAGACCTTGCATGAATATTGGGAAAGATTCAAGAAGCTGTGCTCGAGCTGTCCCCACCACCAAATCACCGATCAACTCTTAATTCAATATTTCTATGAAGGCTTGTTGCCAAATGACAGAAACATGGTGGATGCTGCCTCTGGAGGAGCCTTAGTAGACAAGACCCCTGCAGCAGCGAGAGATTTGATAGCAAACATAGCAGCCAACACCCAACAATTTGGCACACAAATTATTACCTCAACCAGAGGAGTAAATGAAATTCAATCGTCTCATGTAGACCAACAGAGAATGGAACACAGACTTGATGAATTGACTTCTTTGGTGAGGCAGTTAGCAGTGGGACAACAAGCACCAATGCGGATGGTTGCAATCGTGTGTGTGGCGTTTGCTCTTGTTCATCTCATCCTACCGATGCATGCCCAACACTTCGGGATGGTGGTTCTATTTTTCCGAGAATGCAATCTGTGCTGTGAAATGGTATTTTTTCTGGTAGACCCCAATATCAGCAATCACAGCAGCAGCCCAGATATGATCCATTTTCTAATACCTATAACCCACGGTCGGAAGGACCATCCCAACTCGAGATATGGAAATTACGGTCAACAACAACAACGGCCACACCACCAACAAGCAAGAACCACGCTTTAGATACCAAGCTACGTGCCCTAGCAACAAGTACCAACCACTGCATTTAGGCAAGCACAACTCAAGCCCGCCACCCATGCAAAGCGGCCCCTCCAGCTACCTATTCCAAAGAAGCCACTCCACCGTGAGCCACCTTTAGAAGACTTGATGAAACAGCCACAGAATGTCAATGCCACCATTCGAGAATTTACAAACTCAAATTGGGCGGATGGCAACCACTCGAGTGAGCTGAAAAATCAAGGGTCGAACCAATTGCCTTCACAAACAAATCAACAACCCAAGAGGCAATGTAAGTGCCATTAGCTTGAGAAGTGGCGAGAGAAGTTGACGGTCCTACTCCACCACAACCCGAACTACAAGTGCAAAGAACCGAAGGTGACCGAAACGAGAAGAAAGTGGATAACTTAGTCCAAAAATCTATGACACGTAAGAAATGTGCGAGAGAATTCAAATATGGCCATTCCACTACCTTTTCCAAAACAGAGTCACACAATCCAAGCATACTTTGCGCAAACGTAAATAGAAAGAGAAGTCATGGACACATTCAGGAAGGTGGAAATCAATATTCCCCTCCTTGATGCAATCAAGCAGATTCCCAAGTATGCCAAATTCCTCAAAGAGTTGTGTACTCACAAGAGAAAACTTAAGGGTACTGAGAAAATAAGCATGGGCAGAAATGTTTCTGCAATGATTCTACCAAGCATGCCACAAAAATACAAAGATCCTGGAACTTTCACAATTCCTTGCACGATAGGTAACTCCAAATTTGAACATGCAATGCTAGATTTGGGTGCTTCGATTAATGTCATGCCTATGTCAATTTATAAATCCTTGAACATTGGCACTTTGCAACCTACTGGTATAGTGATTCAATTGGCAAATAGGACCACTGCTCATCCTGCAGGAGTGCTAGAAGATGTATTAGTTCGGGTGAATGAGCTAATTTTTCCAACGGACTTCTATGTCTTGGACATGGAAGATGAGTCTTCAGCAAACCATGCTCTATTAATTCTAGGCAGACCGTTCCTCAAGACCGCCAAGACCAAGATAGATGTGCATGCTGGCACCCTTTCTATGGAGTTTGGCGATGATTTGGTACAGTTTAACATTTTTGATGCCATGAGACATCCCCTAGAGGAGCATTCTATTTTCCATGTTGATGTGATTGATATGCTAGTTGATGATGCTTATACTGATATTTATGCTGAATTTCCTGATATTGCTGATTTTCTGGATTCTGTTACCTGTGAAACATGTGTTGGTTGTGATATTGTACCATGTGCTGCATGTGCTGAGATTAATGCAGTTATAAGTGGTGATGTAGCTGCTGACTTGAATGGTACAACACGTGAAAATGAGAGTCAGAAGTATGACGAATTTAGTGTTGCTGAGTTAGTTGTTTCAAATAGCTTGCTGCCTTCCATTATACAGCCCCTATCCTTAGAGTTGAAGACTTTGCCAGACCATCTTAAATATGCATATTTAGGAGATGGTGAGAAGTTCCGATGATTGTTGCTAAAAATCTGGAACCTGAACAAGAAGAAAAATTGCTGCAGGTTTTGAGGCAGAATAAGCAAGCCATCGGATGGACACTTGCAGATATTCCTGGTATTAGTCCCTCCACATGCATGCATAGGATTTTATTGGAAGAGGATACGAAACCAGTAAGGCAACCCCAAAGGAGACTGAACCCCTTGATTCTAGATGTGGTGAAGAAGGAAGTGACCAAGCTACTTCAAGCTGGCATTATTTATCCCATATCGACGAAATGGGTGAGCCCTGCGGGTTGTTCCCAAGAAATCGGGGTCACGGTAGTTGAGAATGAGAATAATGAACTTCTACCCACAAGAGTTCGGAATGCAGTGGCGGGTTTGCATTGATTATAGGCGGCTTAACCAGCTACCGTAAAAGATCATTTTCCGCTACCTTTCATTGATCAGATGTTGGAGAGGCTAGCTGGCAAGTCACATTATTGTTTTCTGGATGGATATTCAGGTTATTTTCAGATTCATATAGCCCCGTAAGACCAAGAGAAGACTACTTTCACTTGTCCATTTGGCACATTTGCATATAGGAGGATGCCGTTTGGTCCGTGCAATGCTCCGGCACCTTTCAAAGGTGTATGGTAAGTATCTTTTCTCGACTTTTAGAGAATTGCATGGATGTGTTTATGGATGATTTTACTTGTCTATGGTTCTTCCTTTGATGCATGCCTAGATAGTCTAGCTCATGTTTTACATAGATGCATTGAAACTAACCTTGTTCTGAATTTTGAGAAATGTCATTTCATGGTAGAACAAGGTATAGTTTTAGGACATGTAATATCTAGCAAGGGTATCGAGGTAGATCCTGCAAAAATAAATGTTATTTCATGCTTATCTTATCCCACATGTGTGCGGGAGGTTCGTTCTTTCCTTGGTCATGTAGGTTTCTATAGGCGGTTCATAAAGGATTTCAAAGAAAATTGCTCTTCCACTATCCAACTTGCTACAAAAAGAAGTGGAGTTCCATTTTGACCAAAAATGCAAGGATGCCTTCAATCACTTGAAGCAAGCATTGACCAATACACCTATCATCCAACCACCCAGATTGGACACTCCCATTTGAGCTCATGTGTGATGCCTCTAATTATGCTTTGGGAGTCGTTCTTGCACAAAGGGTCGGCAAAATATCTCATGTCATCTCCTATGCTTCAAGAACTTTAGATCCTGCACAAGTCAACTACACCACCACTAAAAGGAACTTTTAGCAATTGTTTTTGCTTTAGACAAATTTCGATCATATTTGCTTGGTTCTAGAGTGGTTGTGTTTTCGTCATACAACTCTGAAGTTTCTCCTGAAGAAGCTTGATGCAAAGCCTAGGTTGATTAGGTGGATTTTGCTCCTCCAAGAGTTCGATATTGAAATCTGTGATAAAAGTGGAGCAGAGAATTTAGTGGCTGATCACCTAAGCCGAATTGAAAGGGAGGCAGATACTTTTCCTATCCATGATGTCTTCCATGATGAGCGCTTTTCAAGTTGCAAGGTAACACTCCTTGGTTTGCTGATTTGATAAATTTCTTAGTTGCTGGTGTTTTTCCTGCACATTTTATTAGGGCTCAGATTGATAAATTGAAGAGTGAGTCAAAATATTATGTGTGGGATAACCCTTATCTGTGGAAATTTTGTAGTGACCAAATCATTAGGAGATGTGTGCCTGATAATGAATTTCATTCTATTCTTAGCTTTTGTCATACACTTGCATGTGGCGGTCATTTTGGCCCCCAAAGGACTGCTAGGAAAGTTTTGGAATCTGGATTATATTGGCCCACTCTATTTCATGATGCATACGTGTTTTGTAAATCTTGTGATCAATGCCAAAAAACAGGAAACACTTCTCGAAGGAATGAGATGCCCCAGAAATCCTTATTATTCTGTGAGATTTTTGATGTATGGGGTATTGATTTTATGGGACCCTTTCCTATTTCTTTTGGTTTTGTTTACATTTTGCTAGTTGTTGATTATGTATCCAAGTGGGTGGAGGCGAAAGCTACTCGGACTGATGATTCCAAAGTTGTTGTGGATTTTGTTAGATCACAGATTTTCTACAGGTTTGGAGTTCCGAAGGCCATCATCAGTGATCAGGGTTCACATTTTTGTAATCGAAGCATGGAAGCTTTGATGAAAAAGTTTGGGGTCTTGCACAGAGTTTCTACACCTTACCATCCCTAAACTAATGGGCAAGCCGAGATTTCCAACAGGGAGATCAAGCAGATACTCCAGAAGACAGTTCAACCTAACAGAAAGGATTGGAGCAAGAGGCTTGAGGATGCTTTATGGGCTTACCAGACTGCTTATAAGACACCAATCGGGATGTCTCCGTATCGGATTGTTTTTGGAAAAGCTTGCCACCTGCCGGTGGAAATTGAGCATCATGCATTCGGGCGGTGAAAAGGTGCAACTTGGACCTAGATCAAGCGGTATGGAGAGGAAGGCTACCAGTAGCAATTGGAGGAGATCCGCTTGGAGGCTTATGAAAGCTCCAAACTCTATAAGGAGAAGACCAAAGCCTTCCATGATAAGTTGATTCTGAGGAAAACATTTGAGATTGGTCAAAAAGTTCTCCTCTATAACTCTCGCCTCCGACTAATGCCTGGCAAATTAAGGTCTAGATGGGATGGACCATTTATTGTTACTAAAGTTTTTCCTTCTGGTGCTGTTCAGATTAAAAGTGAGCTCACTGTCAAAGCTTTCATCGTAAATGGACACTGTCTCAAACAGTATCATGAACTTCCAGAGAATGCAGAAGTGGAGGTGATGAACCTTCTCCATCCGCATTATGAATGAAAAAAAAAAAAGAAAAAAAAAAAAAAAAAAAAAAAAAAAAAAAAAAAAAAAAAGAAAAAAAAAAAATTTGTGTCCGACAATGAGGTAGGTAGTGCCATTGAATTTTGTCACTCAGAAGTAAGTGGAGGTCACTTTTTCTTCAACGACAACAACTGCGAAAATCTTGCAGTATGAATTTTATTGGCCCATTTTATTCAAGGTCTGTTACACCTTTTGCCAAAGTTGCAGAAATTGGTCAAAAAGGTTCTGTTTTGAGATTATCATCTGCACCTACTCCTTGAAAAATTGAGATCCAGGTGGCGCGGTTCTTTTGCTGTCAAACACGTGTATCCTCTGGGGCCGTAGATATTGAGGATCCTAGGAATGGTAATGCGCTTAAAGTTAATGGACAAAGACTCAACCATTCCTGGAAAACCAAGTTCTTGAGTTCTTTGTGTTCTTAGGTTAAGTGGCGGATACGGTACTCGTGACTCTCAAGTCGGTTTATTTTTCGCTTTCCCAAAATAACCGAATCATTCTTCTCCTTCAAAATGGATGTCATTCTTTCAAACACGAGAAAACATTTTCCTTCTCTTCCTCAAAATGCTCTGAGAAAAATCTACAAAGTTCGATGTGAAAGATTGAGACTGTTAATGCACAAAGGTATGCCAGAAGATGGACACCGCCTCATAGAAGACGTTTAAGCCGTTACTGGACGTTAAACCAGAGGCAGATGTGAGCCATATCCACAAACAATCTGTATATATCATCTTCTTCTTCTTCTTCATGTCATCTCTAAAAAAAAAAAAACAAAAAAACAAAAAAAAAAAAAAAAAAAAACAAAAACAAAAAAAAAAAAAAAAAAACAAAAATTATGTATACGTCTTAGGGTTGGCTTTGGTAACACACACCGTGAATGGGGAAATGCATGCATCCCGATCCACCTTCTTAATCGAAAAACAAAGAAGGTAGATTATATCCCACATGTGAGACCGGTCGTATTATGGCCACGTGTCCCTTTTGGGAGCCCTATGTTGCGCTGGTCTTGAATGGGTCGAATACTGGTCAACAATGCTTTGGCACAAAGCCGAAAGAGCAGACTACCTCCATCTCAATCTTAAGTAAGTATACACTCATCTTCCATCAAGTTTTTCTAACAATTTCAAAAAAAAAAGGGAAGGACGTGATGTCTACTGCACTCATGACGCGCAGTATAAAGATACGCCATGGAAACCGTACATACAGGGTATGTCATCATTTTCTATTTCTTTTATCTTTGTATCATTTTGTTGTATTTTGATTTTTGTACAGACGATCCTTTGAGCAGGGTCCTTCAGGGGTTTCTAGACTTCTTTACCTTGATGGTTTTCTTGAAGTCAAAAAAAAAAAACAAAACAAAACAAAACAAAACAAAACAAAAAAACAAAAAACAAAAAAATAAAAACAAAAAAAAAGAAAAAAAAAAGATTTTGTGTTTCTTAATTTCAACCTTTTCTGACAACAGCCAACCTACCCTTATAGGTGCAATTATTTCCCTTTCCATTCTTTTTCTTATGTAAACACTTCATTTTCTTCATTTTCCTTCAACTCAGAATCACTCAAAGGGAGGAAGAGTATAGAATGGGGGCTTCTATTCGTAACCTAAAAAATGTTTGTGTTTTTTGTGGGTCAAGTTATGGGAAGGGATTAGAGTTTGTAAACGCAGCTAGCACTCTTGGTCGATCACTTGCTGCGAGGAATATTCATCTTATATATGGGGGAGGTTGCCATGGGTTAATGGGGGCTATATCACTTGCTGCATATGTAAGAGACAGTCAGGTTTTAGGTGTCATTCCTGAACCTTTAGCTCAACAGAACATCAATGGAAAGACAATTGGAGAGAAACTTAAAGTATCATCAATGCATGAACGAATGAAGATAATGCTTGAAAACTCTGATGCATTCATTGCTTTACCAGGTGGTTTTGGTACTTTGGAAGAGATTTTTCAAATTGTCTCTTGGGCTAAACTGAACATCCACCATAAACCCATTAGTTTGTTGAATGTTAATAATTTCTTTGATCTTTTGTTATTTTTTCTTGACAAAGCTGTGGAACAGAAATTTATCACTCCTTCGGCAAGACAACTTCTTATCTCTGCCTCCACTATTGATGAGCTTATTGATAAATTAGAAGCTTTTGAGTATGTGCCTGATAAGGTATTAGCTCAGATAGATTGGTCAACAGAAGCGGCGAAGGAAGTAACAAGAAAAAAAAGCCGATCGACACTTTCTCTTTAATGGGTTTGATTTTATTAAAAAAAAATTTGTTGTTTTGTTTGGAAAGTATGATATGATTGTCATGGACTTATTAAACTAATTAGTGATGGCGAGTAAGGAGAATTTTACTCTTGAGACGCATCTTAATTGGTGGCGAGTAAGGAGTTTTTTAGGTAGTAATTAATTAGTATTAAATTGTGGAAGTACTAACGTTTTCTTGTTTGATTTCTTTTCGGTCGATGCGTAATCGACAGGTGTGCTTCTTTTACTCGCTTGGCGTTGATTCACTTCTTATCGAGTTGTGTTGCTCTTTTCTATATCTCTCTTTCACATTGAGGCAATGTTATATTAAGTGTGGGGGAGAAATTTTAGCATGTTTCTTTTGGTTGTTAAAAAAAAAAAAAACAAAAAAGGGATCATTGCATGATTGAATAACTTTTCTCCCTTCTTGAACTGATATGCTTGGAGATGGATGATTGAATTGATGAATTGAGTTTGATGGATGCATACCTTGTGAGATTTTGAGCCTAATGGATGGATTTAACATTTATGTCATTCTCTTCTTTCTTGTGTGATTTTCACTCATGTTAATGACCACTCTAGAACTTGCTTTGATTCTTTTTGAGGCTACATTTCACTTGCATGCATGAACATGATTGAGGCCCTCTTTCTTAATTAGCTAGTTTAACCAAATAGCCAACCTTGTTTTCAATATAATATCAAGCACTCTTTTGACTTCTTGAAAATTCTCTGATTCCTGCCAACTTTGTATATTTTCCTTTGCTTAACCCCTTTGAGCTTATTTGACCATTCCTTGTTTCTAGCTCATTATGTGCCTTAAATGAGAAATCGTGTTCTTACTTTACCTTAGGGAATAAAAGAACATTAGCTTGGTTAATGGATGAGTTTTTGAACAAGTGTGGGGGTATGTGTATAAAATAGTTGTTGAAAAAGAAAATAGTGCCCAAAAAGATGAGTTCCTAATATGTATATAGTTATGTTCATATATATAAAAAAAAAAAAAAAAAAGAAAAAAAAAAAAAAAAAAAAAAACCAAGTGTTTGAAAAAAAAAGAAAAGGATTGAGAAATGAATATGTAAAGGGATATACACTAGAGTTGGGATGAACTTTTATGCTTGTTATTTGAACTCAGCTCTCATTTGCTTTTATTCTCTTTGGTATTTATCTTCTCATATCCATTTTATCCTCTCCTGTTACCTTGACCTCACTACAACCTTGAATAAAGTCCTCATGATTTGTGTGTGCATGTGTTTTGAGTAGTCGAGAAATAGAATATAAGCAAGCTTATGGTAGTGCAATTTTCATGGGTTGAATTGAGTGAAATACCTACCTTTTAAACACTTGAGAGATTGAGAGGGGATCTTGTGAAGATCTATCATTCTCGATTCATGTTGAAGATACCTTGCTTGTTGGTTTGAGATGTGGAGAATTGTTAACTCATGAATGTTTTGATCCCTTGAACCTTTGGTTGTTCTTCTTGATTGTAAAATTTTGGGTTCTTGAATGTCGTTGGAATTTAAATTTTTGTTAATCTCTTATGTCCTTGTTTTGGTCTTGAGTCTTGCCCAGGAGTGCAAAAAGCTAAGTGTGGGGGAATTTGATAATCACATATTTTATTCATTAAGAAACCCTTATGTTTAGTCATTTACACTCTCCATATTCTTAATTGATTGAGTTTGGTATGATTTTGTGAGTTTGAGCTCAAATTGGTCCTAATTGAATATTTTCAGCATTATTGAGATTTGACACTGTTTTTGTATTTTGGCCATAACTTGAGTTCCTAATATCTGATGAACATGAATTTTACCTTGTAGGAAAGCTAAGAGGAAGCTCTACAACTTTGATGAAGAGCTCGAAGTCCGATTCAAATGTCTAAGGGACCTAAGTTTACATGGAAGTTAGAATATGGGTTCTGTCAGTAGAATCCGAACAGTGTGCACTCATAAAATCATATCTCAAGATGTAATAATGGAGATGGGCTGAAATTTGGACAGTGGATAGTCAAGATCCAAATAAACAACTTTCATGAAGAACACATTTTAAGAAAAAGAAGTCTAGTAGGTCATTTTGAGCTTGCAGGTCGGAACAGAGGAGCTGAAGTTGGGTTTGAGCAACCTATGGTATTTGGGACATATCTTGCGCTTAAGGAAGCCAAATTGGACGAACCAGCTATCCATTTTATATCCAAGACAAGGATCTACAACTTTCATGAAGAATACTTTTCGTGGTTCTGAAGTATAGTGGGTCGTTTTTGGCTTCCAAGTCAGACATGAAATTTTCGTCCTCAACCACCCACTCATCCATCCACTAATCCACTCATCCACTCATCCACTAACTCACCCATTCATCCACTCATACACTAATCCAACCACTTAACCACTCCACCCACTCATCCACTAATCCATCCACTAATCCATCCACTCACCCATTCATGTCCATAATTTCCCACTCACCAAAAGTCCATTGGCATTTTTCACTAATTCAACCACTCAACCATTCCACTCACTCATCCACTAAACCAATCCACTAAACCAACCCACTAATCCATCCACTCAAACACTCCACTCACTCATCCACTCATCCACCCACTTTTCTTTGTCATTTTGTTACCTTAGACTTCTATAAAAGGCACCATTTATCATGAACAACATGTATTCTCCTTCATTTCTCTCATAGTTTCTTCTTGTTTCTTTATAGTTTCTCATAGTTTTTGTATATTTTGATGCTCCCCTTCATGGTAATGGAGGGCTAAGCTACTTTGGGTCAATTTAGAACTCTTGAAGAGATTGTGGTTTGGATTCTTGAGACCTTGGTTATGCATTGTATTTGATTTATAATTGAATTCCTCTTTTCTTCTTCTTTCTTCTTCTTCTTGATCTTGAATGCATGAATGGTGATTCTATTTATGTTGATCTGATTGATCTTGGTTTAAGATTGAGATTTGTGATGAAACTTATAACTGATTGATCTAAACTAATCACATAAATGAAGATTGAGATTTGTGATGAAACTTAGAACTGATTGATCTGAATTAATCACGAAATTGAAAAGGTTAGGTTCTTGATTTGTGCCTAAGTTAATTGAATTCGGTACTTGAAATTAACATAGATCTTCATGAATGGTGCGATTGCGGATTTGTGTTTATCACTTGTTAATTGAATTCTAGACGATCGTCTAGTATGAATTCTAGATTTGATGCAGAGATCTCGGTTAGATCCAAATTAACAATTTAATTGCGCTTCAAGTGTTCTATGAAGGGTCTATGATTGAATCCACCCAATCTTGGATAGGTTTCTAAATTGACTGCTCTTTAATTGTTATTTCTTCCTTTAATTTTGTTAAGTGCGATCTTAAACTGTCAAACCCCCATTTGCTAATTTTCACTTGATTTGATTAAATTGTATCTACGATCCTTGAGGAGATGATCCGGTGTTGTCACTGTGCTACAAGCTTAGGTAATAACTTCGGTTATAATTTTGACTGAGTTCGGCGCTCGTCAGTCATCTATGACCTTTGGGAAATTTCTATCATTTTAAATGATAATTGAAAATTTTGTTCAATGGAATAGAGATTTGGAATTTCGATTGTCAAATTATCTTCACAACTCTTCATTCTTGAAGGAAAAAAATGTTAATTAACTGTTTACTTATATGTTTGTTCTTTAATTATGCAAGAATCAAGACAATGATAGATTTACCTAAAGCTATAATGTGATAGGTTGTAATGCTTTTGGTTATTGTGATCAATTCTGTTATGTACTTTTGTACTTGGTCTTATTGATGGATTATGAAGTTTGTTAGGTTAAGTTGTGTTTTATTGATTTTGTACTACTTTTTACAGATTTTACTAGGTTAATGCTTTTGAGTTTTGATTTAGAAATGAAAAGGTTGAGTTGTTTCTTCTCACAGTTTGATATTATATGTATTGTCTTGGGGGTAACTTTTTAACTTCCAGTTTGTATAGATGTTAGTTATTATAGATTTGGTTTTCCTAGAGCACAATAAATAACAAAATACAGATGAATATTGTGTGGAGATACGACAAGGAGAACTCCTACTTCCACTTTGTTCTTTAGTCCATCTAACTGGAACAAATTATTCATTCAACTATAATATTACAAGGCCTATTACAGGGTAGTTTTTAGATGGATTCTGATAGCAATATATTTTATACATTTTACAACCCTCTCAATAGGCTTCTTAAGGTTAAATTAGGCTTAATTAAGTTGATTTTGTCACATTTTATGATATTGAGCTTAATTGGATCATTGAAGAAATTATTTTTTGAAATGTCTTTAATTTGATAAACTACATCTTTCAGTAAACTAACTATAATTTGAGTTACAAATATCTGGTTGATGTGATTCTTGTCTTGTTGGAAAGCTAAGACAATTTTCTACAACTTTCATGAAGACTTCAAGAGCTAGAACACATGTTTGGATAACTCAAATTGGAGTTGAAGCAAAAACTAGAGTTCTGAACTTGACAGCTTGACTTATATGTACTCATCAGATCATATCTTGAGCTATAGGAGAGTTTTTGCATTGAAACTAGTGCCATTGAAAGTTAAGACCCAAATATACAACTTTCATGAAGAACACAAGAGCCAAATTAGAAGTCTTGGAGGTCATATTGATCTTGGAAATCATAACAGAGGAAGCTATAGTTCGACCTGAACAATATGCAGTAATTGGACCATATCTCGGGTTGTAGATGGTTAAATGGGCTGAAATTGTTGATGTGTGTGAAACAACATCATATTTTGTTCATGTGTTTGCATGCATTTTTATACATTCTAGGCATTTTAGTTTCCCTTTTTGTTTGTTTTTCCCTTTAGTTCGGATAACTGCGGTGTTTTTGGTGTTGTTGTGCAGGATTGGTGCTTAATTGGCCTTTAAATGGATGGAAAGCTTGCACAATTGAAGTTGGAGCTTAAAGGGTAGCAAATTAGGACAAAAAGCTCATTCCAGAGAGTTCTACGGCCTGCCGTGGTCTGAACCACGGCCATGGATCGAGCATTTGCGTGAAAAAGCAAAAAGGGAGTTTCCCGGAACCAACCACGGCCTGGCCGTGGTGGCCACCACGGCCGTGGTTGAGAGACGACATAAAAATCATGAACCCCGGAACCAACCACGGCCAGGCCGTGGTACCACCACGGCCGTGGTTCGGGGTGCGTGTCGATGTTTAAGTCTGTTTTTCTCTTTTCTTATGGGCTTGAACCGGTTTTAACCGATGGGGTATATATAGATGTTACGAAGACAACATTAGGGTTCGTCTTTGGTTAGAAGGGGCACATTGGAGGCTCTTGATCTTCATCTTCCTCTCTTCTCTCATGGATTACGGGTTTGGTTGTTCTTGGAAAATGAATTCTAGTTTCTTCTTCTCTATGTCGAGTAGTTCCCTTTTGTTTCTAGGATTGGGCAATGCCCTTTGATACATTGATAATGATTAATTGATATTGTTTACCCTTTTATTAATCTTGAATGTTGTTGATTCAATCCTTATTGCGATTATTCATGTGAATTTGCTGGCCACTTATTTGCATCTCATAGATATCTAGGGACGTACTGAAAGGTGAACCTAGGTGTTGGAAATATAAGAATTGAACTTAAGGTTTAAATCACGAGAGTAGGTTTAGCCTTTCGAGAATTAATGAATTACCAAAAAACGTAATGGGTTCAATTTAAATTCAATTACCACGAGAGTAGGAATTGGTTTAATTGGGCACGGTTCTTGTATCTTGAAAGGGAACATTAACTAATTTAGGGTAATTCACCTTCAATTGAATTTCAAGTGTTAATAAGAGGATTGTCAATTAGGAGTCTTATATCATTGTGGTTAACCCCAATCCTGGAAGCTTTCTTAATTCTGAAATCTTTTCTCAACAATTTGCTATTTTTATTCTCAATTTTGCGTCTTAACTTTTATTTATTTAATTGTTTGGTTTCTACGTTCTTGTTCAACAATTATATTCTCTTTTGTTTAATTTAATTGAATTAATTAATTAATTGGTATTCATAAACATAGTCCCTGTGGATTCGATATTTTATTACTTGACGACGAAACCGTACACTTGCGGATTTCACCCCAATCAAGTTTTTGGCGCCGTTGCCGGGGACTGTGTTCTTCTTGAATATCAGTTAAATTTTTAATTTAATTATTTTAAACCTTTTTACTACTTTCTTGTTTTCTCTTTGAGTGTCTACAGGTAATTCTCTTGTTTATGCGAAGAACTAGATGTTTTGGGACTCTTGAAGAAGCTGATCCTGAAATTGAAAGAACCCTTCGCAGAAGAAGAAGACAACAAAGCCAAAGAGTAAGAGATAGACTTGAGCCAACGCTTGTCATGGTTGCACCTGCGATAATAGACCTCTTAAAGAGTATGCAGCCCCTAATGCTCGGGGTTTGCGTTCTGGAATTGCTCGGCCAGACATTGAAGCTAGACAGTTCACCATACCACCTGCTTTACTCACCATGATAAGGCAGAACCAGTTTGGAGGATTGCCATCAGAGGACCCAAACGATCATGTGGATATGTTCTTGGAATTCTCGTGAGACCCTCAAGATTGAAGGTGCCTCTGTTGATGCTATTCGTCTTCGCCTATTTCCATTATCATTGAGAGATAGAGCTAGGGCTTGGTTGAGGTCAATTCCCGTTGAGACCATCACTTCTTGGGACCAATTGGAGCAAACTTTCTTGAACAAATTATTTCCACCATCCAAGACTGCTCATCGAGGACCCAAATCACAAGCTTTGTTCAGAAAGATGGTGAATCATTGTCGGAAGCTTGGGATAGATACAAGGCTTTGCTGGAAGCCTGCCCACACCATGGGTTAGAAAAATGGTTGATCGTCCACACCTTCTATAATGGGCTGGAATATTCTTCGAAGGTGTCTACTAGACTCCGCTGGTGGAGCTTTGATGAATAGAAGAGAAGACCGACGAAGCCTATGAGATCATTGAGAGTGTTGCCACAAATCATCACCAATGGGCAAATGAAAGAGGTAATAACCCGAGAAAACTCTCGGGAGGTAAGTTTGAGGTAGACGGAGTTGATTTAATTATGTCAAAATTTGATTCTTTGAATAAACGTTTTGACATGCTTGAAAAGGCTCATGTAAATGCCATAGGTGCCTCTAACAATTTTTGTGAGATTTGTGGAGCACAGGGACACATAGGTATTGAATGCCAAGTTGGAATTGGCTCTCACAAGGTGCACCTGGAGCAAGTGGAATCATGCCACAATTTCCATGACTTCAACCAAAAGGGGAGGAATGATCCATATTCTCAAACTTACAACCCCGGTTGGAAGTCACATCCCAACTTCTCCTACCGGAATAGTCAACACCAAGCAGGGCAAGGTAGTGGTAAACCCTCTTCTGGACTCCAACAGGTACAAAACTCTAAACTTGAGTCTCTTCTTGAGAATTTTGTTGAGAGTCAAGCTAAGCAAAATGAGGAGTTTAGGCAACATGGGCAAGTTGTGACTGAGGCCATTAGAGAGTTGTCATCTAAAGTTGAAAATTTGGCCATTCATAATAAATTGTTAGAAACTCAGATTGCCCAACTTGCAGGCACTTCACATAGGCAACAAGGTAAATTTCCTGGTCAGCCTGAAATGAATCCAGGTAATGAACACTGCATGACAGTTAGTTTGAGAAGTGGTAAGACATTAGAGGATCCCAAGGGTAAGGAGGTGAGTGACAAAGATGAGGGGAATGAGGAAAAAGACACTAAGACACAACCCTTAGAGGAAGAGAAAATTAATGAAAAGGTGTCTAAGTATGTACCCCCTGAACCATACCAACCCCCAGTGCCATTCCCTCAAAGATTGGCTAAGGCCAAGCTAGATATGCAATTTGGGAAGTTCCTAGAGGTCCTTAAGAAATTGTACATTAATGTGCCCTTCATTGAGGCGTTGAAACAAATGCCTACCTATGCTAAGTTTCTTAAGGACATTTTGTCTAATAAGAGAAAGCTTGATGAATATGAGACCGTAGCTTTAATCGAGGAGTGTAGTGCTTTAATTCAAAATAAATTGCCTCCTAAGCTAAAAGATCCAGGTAGCTTCTCTATTCCTTGCTTGATTGGTAACACAAATTTTGATAAAGCTCGTGTGACTTAGGGGCTAGTGTCGGTCTTATGCCCTTTCGTGTGCAAGAAGTTGGAGGTGGGTGAGTGAAACCCACAACTATTTCACTCAGGTTAGGCGGATCGGTCCGTCAAGTACCCCGTTGGCATCTTGGAAGATGTTCCTATTAGAGTGGGTAAGTTTTTTATACCTGTTGATTTTGTTGTGCTTGACATGGAAGAAGATGCTAAAATGCTGCTCATACTTGGGCGACCATTCCTCGCCACTGGAAGGGCAATTATTGATGTCCACAAAGGGAAATTGACTTTGCGATTGAATAATGAGGAAGTAGTTTTTAATGTTTTCAATTCTGAAAAAAATCTTAATTCCTCTAATTCATGCAATCGCATAGATGCTACTGATGATGTGGACAAAATTGTACTTTCAGGTATGCAGGAATCTGTGACTCATGCTGTATTAGAGGAGACCATGCCCAAGGTTGCTTCCAAGTTCGAGAAGGTCAAGCCCTGCAAGAAAGGACCAAAGAAGCGGGATGACAAGTGTGTCAAGAAGCGTGAATTTAAACCAGGGGATAAAGTTATTGTTGATAACTCGCTTCTACGTTTCTGTCCAGGTAAGTTGTGGTCGAAATGGTCTTGGCCATATGAGATTGTTCGAGTCTTATCCTATAGTGTGCTTGAGGTGAAGATAGAAGGCCAGAAGACATTTCTAATAAACGGCCAGAGAGTGCAACACTATGAAGATGGAGTGGGGACTGAGTACCACTCTATTGACATCACCTGAGCATAGAACAAACTCACAAATCAAGCTAATGACTATAACTTAGCGCTTCTTGGGAGGCAACCCAACATTCTATCTCTTTTCCTTTATTTTCTTATTTTTATTGATTAACATTTTTTTTTATTTTTGTTTCTTAGTTAGCTATTGTTGAGTCGGCTTTGGTGCCTCCCTGAGTTCGGAGCCTTTGTAGGGGGATGTATATAGCTGTCGGCCAAAAAAAAAAAAGATGGAGTTTTAGATCGGATGTTCGAGTTCATGGCTACACGTCTCCTTTTTCCATCACCGCAGTGAGTTCTTTTCATTTATTCCTTCCATAGTTTTAGATTTTTACATTGGGGACAATGTAAGGTCTAAGCTCAGGGGTTTTTATTTTTATTTTTATTTTTATCTTCATTATCATGCATTCCCATATCTCATTTTGCATTGCATTTTCACACCATCTTATATTTTTGCTTTTTGGTTGAACCTTGTCCCCTCTCTTTTGGGGATTTTGAGATGATAATTGATTTGGAACCCAATTTATTGATTCTTGTGGTAGGCAACGTGCATTGTCTTTAATTGATAGTGGAGGTGATTTCTTGATAGTTGATAATTAGCATATGTTCTCTCGAATTTGTGCTTCTCATTGATTTTTGAACCTCTAAAAGTGAGTTTTGAGCTTGTATGGGATTTATTCACTATATGATTTTTCATCCCATTCTTTGTGTTGAGTGGTCATTCCTCATTGATTTTGTGCTCTAGAACTTGATTTGAAACCATTTTGAGGCGAAATCTTGGTTTGCATGCTTGAATGTGATTAAGGCATCTTAGGTATTTTTCTGGCCTTCTGAATTTGTTACACTTTCATCCACTAGTTGCCCATTTTGAGCTTATTGTATAATTATTTTCTTGATGCCTATGATGATACATTGTTGGTGATCATTTAGAATATTGAATGGAGCAATCTGAGTTTGAATGTTGTATTGGGAATCATGTGTTTTGAAAATGAGGTCTCTCCCCTCTTAAAAAAAATGAGGAAAAAAAGGAAAACAAAATAAAAGAAAAGCTTGAGATGAAAGCTTGAAAAGAAAGGGAGAAAATGTGGAATTATGCCTTGATTGAAAATTGTCTTTGCTCCGTGTATGTTCTATTGGGTTTCTTGTGCTTGTTGAAAATGTTGTTAGCCCTTTGTGCATACCCTCCTTTCTTTATCCTTCCTGACATCATTCCCATGGCCCCATTATATCCCTTGAAAGACCTTTTGATTCTTGCATTCATGCTGATTATTAGTGGAAATTTGGTTTCTTATCAAGCTTATGGAAGTGCATTTTCTTTGAGGAATATTGAGCGCATTGTCTTCATCCTTGAACACTTTGAGTGTGGTTAGTGGAGTGATCCTAATTTAGTGAGGAGCATGATTTCTGAGAACTTTAGCCTCTAATTGGACTTGATTTTGATTACCTCTCTATTTCTTAGTTTGTCTTTTCCTATTGCTTGGTTGGATGTTTTCTCGGGTTCCTCATTTATTATTGTCTTTTGATCCCACTCCTTGGTTTGGTCTTAATTATTGCTTGGGGACAAGCAAAATCTTAAGCTTGGGGGTATTTTGATGTGTGTGAAACAACATCATATTTTGTTCATGTGTTTGCATGCATTTTTATACATTCTAGGCATTTTAGTTTCCCTTTTTGTTTGTTTTTCCCTTTAGTTCGGATAAGCTGCGGTGTTTTTGGTGTTGTTGTGCAGGATTGGTGCTTAATTGGCCTTTAAATGGATGGAAAGCTTGCACAATTGAAGTTGGAGCTTAAAGGGTAGCAAATTAGGACAAAAAGCTCATTCCAGAGAGTTCCACGGCCTGCCCGTGGTCTGAACCACGGCCATGGATCGAGCAGCTGCGTGAAAAAGCAAAAAAGGGAGTTTCCAGAACCAACCACGGCCGTGGTTGAGAGACAGCATAAAAATCATGAACCCAGAACCAACCACGGCCAGGCCGTGGTGGCCACCACGGCCGTGGTTCGGGGTGCGTGTCAGATGTTTAAGTCTGTTTTTCTCTTTTCTTATGGGCTTGAACCAGTTTTAACCGATGGGGTATATATAGATGTTCTGAAGACAACATTAGGGTTCGTCTTTGGTTAGAAGGAGGCACATTGGAGGCTCTTGATCTTCATCTTCCTCTCTTCTCTCATGGATTACGGGTTTGGTTGTTCTTGGAAAATGAATTCTAGTTTCTTCTTCTCTATGTCTGAGTAGTTCCCTTTTGTTTCTAGGATTGGGCAATGCCCTTTGATACATTGATAATGATTAATTGATATTATTTACCCCTTTTATTAATCTTGAATGTTGTTGATTCAATCCTTATTGCGATTATTCATGTGAATTTGCTGGCCACTTATTTGCATCTCATAGATATCTAGGGACGTACTGAAAGGTGAACCTAGGTGTTAGAAATATAAGAATTGAACTTAAGGTTTAAATCACGAGAGTAGGTTTAGCCTTTCGAGAATTAATGAATTACCAAAAAACGTAATGGGTTCAATTTAAATTCAATTACCACGAGAGTAGGAATTGGTTTAATTGGGCACGGTTCTTGTATCTTGAAAGGGAACATTAACTAATTTAGGGTAATTCACCTTCAATTGAATTTCAAGTATTAATAAGAGGATTGTCAATTAGGAGTCTTATATCATTGTGGTTAACCCCAATCCTGGAAGCTTTCTTAATTCTGAAATCTTTTCTCAACAATTTGCTATTTTTATTCTCAATTTTGCGTCTTAACTTTTATTTATTTAATTGTTTGGTTTCTACGTTCTTGTTCAACAATTATATTCTCTTTTGTTTAATTTAATTGAATTAATTAATTAATTGGTATTCATAAACATAGTCCCTGTGGATTCGATATTTTATTACTTGACGACGAAACCGTACACTTGCGGATTTCACCCCAATCAATTGTACCAGAAGACAGTTAAGATCCATATTTACAATTTCATGCAGACCACTTTGCCCCATTCTGACGGCATCCATGAGATATGCACCGAATCATTTGGTGCTAGTGGGGAGACACAGGTCAAAATAATTTTTCACTCACTTATCTTCATCAAACAACTTCTTTGGCATTTACTTATCATCATCAAATAACTCCATTGTCATCTTGTACTCCTTGAGCTCTATAAAAGGGAGCAATGGCTAATCATTTTGATCATCTTAGCATAGATTATGTTATTGTGTTATTTGTTTCTCTTGTTGTAGTTTTCTTTGTTCTAAATTAAATTTATGTTCATATTTTTCTTCTTATCTCTTTCTTTCTTCTTATTCATGAGTAATTAATTTTCATTTTGCTTGAGTGAAAGAGTGAAGCTTTTAGTAATAAATTAAGATTTGATTAATTTCTTTCTTGTTCTTAAATGATGTATTATCATGTAGTCATTATATGTGTTGTATTTTGTTTTCAATCAATTTAGAAACCCTCCTTGTAAAGTGAAGATCTTGATTCATTGTAGACAAGAGGCTGACACAATGAATTATTGAGCCCATTTATAAGTGATGGTGTTAGTGGATAATTAAAGGAATCATAATATAATTACATATATAATCTTAAATAAACTTTGAATGTTATATTTTTTGATTGGAACCTCCATTATGTGTGGATTTCAATTGAGTTATAAAAAGAAATAATCTTGTCTTTAATTTATTATCAAGAGTGGATCTCTTAGGCCAAGTAAATCTTGTTTTCATTTGTGAATAATCTTTATCACCTTTATTGTTATGACAAATCTTTTCCTTACCTCAAACACTTTTTCTTCATCAATTCCCTGTTGATCGACCTCGGACTATTGAGAATTTACTACTTGAAACAACCTATACTTGGGTCA
Source organism: Ormosia emarginata (assembly GCA_029884605.1). Lineage (NCBI taxonomy): Eukaryota > Viridiplantae > Streptophyta > Magnoliopsida > Fabales > Fabaceae > Ormosia > Ormosia emarginata. The sequence continues at coordinate 489,559 of JAQQTP010000073.1, read as the reverse complement.
GCAACTTTTAATTTGCATCATATTCCTCATCATTATATGGGAACCCTTAAATATTACAGGGACTTTTGGGATGAGTACTTTACATGGAATGAATACTTAAACTAGTTAGAAGTTGCTTTTCTTTATGACTTAGTATTAATAGTGAAGTTAGTGATACATTTTGGATCATATTATGTTTAAACTGGGGAGTTTCATATTTTTTCCTTATCAGTTTGTTTTAAGATTATTTAAAATATTGAATTTGTAAATCATATTTAATCTTAAAAAATTATTCCATATTTAACTTAAAAAGTTAATATTGTACTATAAATTCAATGAAAGGATAAAATATAAGTTTAATTTTGATACTGCTTTGTTAATGTAAAATTTTTTATACCATCAATTAATCATACATTATTATATACGTGATTTTTGAGATAATTATTATGAGAATCACATATTTTAAATGATGTGACAGTGTATTATGAATAACAATGTAAATTTTTTTTATACTAACAATACATCAAAATTAAATTCATAAAATATTTTCAAATAATAAATAGAATAACTCAGATTATATGTACCTTATATATATATTGCTTAGATTTTTGAATATTAATAAGTTCCAAGAATACCAAGCTTGTTTGAGTTATATACTTTTTTTTTTTTATGTTAAGGTTATCTTAATATCAAATGTGATATTATATTATTTTATATAAAGAATTTTGATATTTTATTTAAATTGTAGAATAATATAATTAATCAAATATCTTTTTCTAACTTTAATAATCGTTAATATTTTTATTATTATCCCTATGCATTACACGAGTTCATACACTAGTTAATAACAAAGGAGAATTACAATTTTAGACCAAATATAAAAACAAAAAGAATCACAATTTATCATCCTGATTAAGATAGTTGGATCTCTTATTCATTTACAAATTTAAACCAACGTTCCAAACATTGATTGAGTTGAACAAAAAATGAGAGTGATTCATAGTTCAATCGATTCAACCATTTTAATGGGCGGTTGAACCATATATATATATAAATTAAATAGAGTAATTACTTATTATGATAACAATCAAGTATTTTTTATTTTTTGCATTGAGGTATTTATCTAAATTCTAGTTGACTTATCCAAAATACTGGAGACAACCAATGAGCCACAATGACAGCCTTTTATAGACCTTTTTATGAAAGGTGCATGATTCACCATACAATGACAACATTTGATTTATGGTTATAATATTTAAAAGACTAGATTTTATTACTTGCAACCTGAACAACAAGTTACATTAAAAATGCCCCTTGACATGTTAGGAATTAGGATGAAGTTTTTCAGGGACTTGCCTTGGGATTGGGCTCTGATGAGATAATTAAAAGTTTCAAACCCAAATGCAAGTTGTTTCAAGAAGTAGTATATTCTCAGGAGTTCGAGGTCGATCTACAGAGAATTGATGAAGAAAAATTATTTAAGGTAAGGAACAGATTTGTCACAATACTAAAGATGATATAAGTTGTTCAAAGATGAAAACGATTTACTTGGGTTAGGAGATCTACTCTTGGTAATAAATTAAAGACAAGACTATTTCTTTTTATAACTCAACTGAAATCATACATAATGAAGGTTCCAATTAGAAAATTTAACATTCAAAGTTCAATTAAGATTATATATGTAATCATATTATGGTTCCATTAATTATCTACTAATACTTGTAAATGATCTCAAGCATCCACTGTGCCAACGTCTTGTCTACAATGAATCAAGATATTAATTATACAAGAAAAGTTTCTAAATTGATCGGAAACAACATACAACACATATAAAGATTACATAAAAATATATCATTCAAGCACAAGAAGGAAATTAATCTAACATCAACTTATTACCAAGAGTTTCACCCTTTCACCCAAGTAAAATAAAAATTAGTTACTCATGAATTAAGAAGAAAGAAGGAAAGAAGAAGAAGAAGATGATAAACATAACTTTAATTAAGAATAATAGAAAACTATATAAAGGAAACAATTAACATACAAGCATGAAAGTAAACTCTAAGCTAAAACCATGAAATGATCAGCCCTTGCCTCCTTTTATAGAGTTAGAGGAACATAAAATGCCAAAGGAGTTGATGGATGATGAGAACAAAATGCCAAAATAGTTGTTTGATGATGATGAATAGGTGGATTCTTATCTTCGAAATGTTTCACTTCTGAACTCATGGTATGCATCATTTGATAGCCAGGAAGTCTTCATGAAAGTTCTAAGAAATTGTCTAAGCTTTCCATAGACATCGAGTTTAGCCAAATCCACAACCTACAACTCGAGTTATGGCCCAATTACTGCTCATAGGTCAGGCCCAACTTCAGCTCCTCTGTTTTGACTTCTAAGCCCAATATCACCTTCAAGGAATCTAAACTGAATTTTGTATTCTTCATGAAAGTTGTCGATATGGGACTTAACCTTCCATTGTCAAAATTTTAGAATTCTTGAACTCTTATATCCTGAAATATAGCCTAATGAGTGCATAGAGGTCAAGCTATCAGGTTCAAAACTCTAGATTTTGCTTCAACTCTAATTTGAGTTATCCAAACGTGTGTTCGCAGTCTTGAGACCTTCACGAAAGTTGTAGAAATTTGTCTTAACTTTAAAACAAGACCAAAATCACATCCATCGGATATTTGTAACTAAAATTATAGTCAGTTTACTAAAAAAGCCAAGTGAGATGATTATACAATGAATGAAATATATTGCTATCAATGTACTCTTTCTATCAAGTAAATAGTTATTAGAGAATTATCTTAACTTTCTAACAAGACTAGAATCACATTAATAAGATAATTAAAACTCAAATTGTGGCCACTTTACTTAAGAATGCAATCACCTAAATTAATGATAATTTAAGCAATAATTTCTTCAATGATCCAATTAAGCTTAATTTCATAAAATATGACAAAATCAATTTAATTAAGCCAAATTAAACCTTAAGAAGCCTAGTGAGATGATTATAAAATGAATAAAATATATTGTTATAAAATTCTCCCACACTAAACTTTTGCACTCCCGGACAAAACACATAAGAAAAAACTAGGGAACAAAGAAAAACGATCTGAGACTCAAAAGCTAAAAACTCTAAAAGATTTAATGAAACAAGAAGAGCAACCAGTCATTCAAGGGATCAAAACTTTAATGAGGTAATATTTCTTCACATCTCAAACCATCAAACAAGGAAACTTCAGTTAAAAAGAACGAATCAAGAATGATAGATCCTCACAAGATTCACTCTCAATGCTTCAAACATTCAAAAGGTAAGTACTTCACTCAATTCGACCCATGAAAAATTACACTACCATAAGCTTGCTTATCTTCTACTTCTCCACTACTCTGAACACATGCACATAAAAATCATGAGGACTTTATTCAAGGTTGTAGTGGGGTCAAGGTAAAGAAGGGTGGTAATATGGATATGAGAAGATAAATACCAAAGAGAATAAAAGAGTATTATGGTACAGTTAGAGTGAAAAAGATATTTGAGAACATTCATCATAAAGGACAATAACTAATATTTAACTAATGTTTTGTTGAAAATTAATCCCAAATTGGTGAGTTGAATTCATTGTTAGGCATGAACCTTCTCATTCTCTTCTTGTTGTTTCCAAGCATCCATCTTTATTCTAGGTATGGATATGTCACATGGTGTATCAGGAGACTCTGATAATCCTTTGATTGTAGCGGTGGTTAGCATTTTTTTTTAGAGATTTTGCACACACACCCCTACATTTGTTCAAGAACAAGACCAATGCTTTCTTATTCCCTATGGTTAGGTAAAAACAAGTTCTTTTTTTAAAAAAAACACGTAATAAGCTAAAAACAAGAAATGGTCAAATAAGTTCAAGGGGTTACACAAGGAAAAATATACAAGGCTGATTATTGGTCAAAGTAGCTATTTCAAAATGTCTCAATCATATTTATACATGTATGTGAAAATGTAGCCTAAAAAAGAATCAAAGCAAGTTCTAGAGTAACAATTTCATGAGTGAAAATCACACAAGAAAGAAGAGAATGGTACAAATGTTCAATCCATTCATCAATAGGCTCAAAATCTCATAAGACATATTTCTAACATTCTCAATCCATCAATTCAACATTCATATCAAAGCATGTGATTTTTATGAAAGAAGAACATTTATGCTATGACCCAAGATATGCTTTTTGCTACTTCTAAAACAATTATTTCCACAACTAAGATACGTCTCAAGAGTAAAATTACCTTCAGGACAAAATTTACTCCTTACTCTGTCATCCTTAATTGGTTTTGTTGTAGGTTTCTGACAGTCATCTCACTAAACATACTTTCCAATTTAAATGCGTCTCAGGAGTAAAATTACTCCTTACTCTGCCAATATTTATTAGTTTAGTAAGTTCACAACAATCATATCATACTTCCATACTTTTTTTAAAAAAACAAAAAACTATCCTTCCCCCCAACTAGATCACAATATTATCCGCAATGTTAAAATATAGATGAGTAAATGATAGAAGAAAATACCTGTTGGAGAAATCTAACACAAATTTAAACAGAAACAAAGTACAATAAATAAAACCAAAAGTAAAAGAAAATTAAAGATGAAGTGTCAAATCTGGCTTTCTTTGCATGCTGCTTCCCTCACTGCTTCTTGCAGACTACTTTATCTGAGTTATTGCTTTATCAGGTTCATAAACAAAAGCTTTGAATTTATCAATTAGTTCATCAATAGAGAAGGCAGAGATAAAAAGTTGTCTTGCTGAAGGTATGAAAAATTTCTATTCCACAATTTTGTCAAGAAAAAATAACAAAAGATCAAAGAAATTATTAACATTCAACAAACCAATGGGTTTATGGTGGATGTTCAGTTGGGCCCAAGAGACAATTTGAAAAATTTCTTCCAAAGTACCAAAACCACCTAGTAAGGTAATGAATGCATCAGAGTTGTCAAGCTTTGTTTTCAGTCGTCCATGCATAGATGATGCCTTATGTTCCTCCCCAATTGTCTTTCCAGTGATGTTCTTTTGAGTTAAAGGTTCAGGAATGACACCTAAAACCTAACTGCCTCCTATAAATATAGAGAGTGATACAGGCCCCATTAACCCACGGTAACCTCCCCCATATACAACATGAATATTCCTTGCAGGAAGTGCTCAACCAAGAGCGCTTGTTGCGTTTACAAACTCTAAACCCTTCCCATAACTTGACCTACAAAAGACACATATATTTTTAAGTTTACGACCAGAAGATCCCTCCATTTCTACATTCACTTTCCCTTTGAATAAGTATGAGTTGGATGGAAGTGAAGAGAATGAAGTGTTTAAATAGGAAAAAAAAGGGAAAAAGTAATCATAGCACGTATATGGGTAGGTTAGCTGTTGTCAAAAAAGTTTGAAAATAAGAAACACAGATTTTTTTTTTTATTTTGCTTTTTAACTTCAAGAAAACCATCAAGATAAAGAAGTCTAGAAATCCTTGAAGGACCCTGCTCAAAGGATCGTTTGTCTAAAACCAAAATACAACAAAATTATACAAAGATAAAAGAAATATAATAACAAATGAGGACATACCTGTATATACAATTTTCATGGCATATCTTTATATTACGTGTCATGAGTGTTGTAGTGGCATTTCTTTGAATTACATGTCACCAGTGTAATATAAGAACTCCACAAGGATTGCCAAATCGACAACAAGAACCTTTGAATCCTTTCTATCCTGCTTATGAAATAAAAGCTCTCTATCTTCCTGCAAACCTAATTAAATGCCTGTATTATAAAAAGATGGTACCTGACTGCAGCTAGTCAGAACTCACCATAGAGGCCTACTAATTAAAGTAACTATACGGCTCAGTTAATAGTTTCTGTTCACTGTAAAGACAGGATGCTTCTTTCTGTCCATCGGTGCTACAGAGCCTTGGATCCAAGAACTGGGAATGTAGCACGCGGCTCTCTACAAAGCATAGCACACGAACCTTATTTACATACTGGTGTGTGAAGATCTTCTCTTGAGTCTATGACAGGACGGGTCATCTGCCGGAGGCTCCTAATCTAATTAAAGATCAAGTACAATCGTAGTTTCGCCCTTTTTTTTTCAAGTTGTTAGAAACCTGATGAAAGGTGAATGCATACTCACTTGAGATTAGGATGGAGGTAGTATGCTCTTTCGGCTTTGTGGCAAGGCATTATTAGCTAGTATTAGACCCATTTAAGACCAATGCAACATAGAGCTCCCAAAAGGAACAAGTGGCCATAATGCGACTGGCTGCTTCACATGTGGGATACAATCTACCTACATTGTTTTTCAATTAAGAAGGCTGGATCAGGATGCATGCCTTTCCTCATTCTCGTTTTGTGTTACCAAAGCCAAACCCAAGTTGTATACATTTTTTTTTTTGAAAGAAGAAGAAGGAGAAGAAGAAGAAAATATGTACATGTTGTTGTGGATGTGACTCACATCTGCCTTTGGTTTCACGTCCAGAAACGGCTTAAACGGCTTCTATGATTCAAGGACAAGCTTCTCATCCAATTTTCTTATAAATTGGCAAACAGGGTCTTTTAAAGTCAGATTCCCAAGACTGTAATGCTTTTTTTCCTCCTTGAAGAGATTCCACAAGTTAAGAAGTTCACGATGCAAAAAACCACAAGAATGCATATCAAGAGTCAATAAGATATCATGTAATGACTCCTTACTCAGTCAATTCTTAATGAAGAAAATTTTATTTTCTCTGTTTGCGGAAACCATTGATAACAATGTATTTTATTTATTTTATAATCCTCTCACTAGACTTTTTAAGGTTCAATTTGGCTTAATTAAGTTGATTTTGTCATATTTTATGAAATTAAGCTTAATTGGATCATTGAAGAAATTATTGCTTGAGTTATCATTAATTTGGGTGATTGTATTCTTAAGTAAAGTGGTCACAATTTGAGCTGCAATTATCTGATTAATGTGATTCTAGTCTTGTTGAAAGGTTTAGATAAATCTCTAATAACTATTCACTTGATAGCAAGAGTCACATTGATAGCAATATATTTCATTCATTGTATAATCTTCTTACTTGGATTTTTCGGTAAAGTGGTTATAATTTAAGTTTTAAATATCCGATAGATGTGATTTTAGTCTTGTTTTAAAGTTAAGACAAATTTCTATAACTTTCATAAAGGCCTCAAGACTGGATACACACGTTTGGATAACTCAAATTGGAGTTGAAGCAAAATCTAGAGTTTTGAACCTGACAACTTGACCTCTATGCACTCATTAAGCTATATCTCGGGCTATAGGAGTTCAACAATTCTAAAATTTTGACAGTGGAAGGTTAAGACCCATATCTACAACTTTCATGAAGAACACAAAATTCAGTTCGGATTCCTTAAAGGTGATATTGGGCTTGGAAGTCAGAACTGAGGTACTAGAGTTGGGCCTGACCCATGAGCAGTAATTAGGTCATATCTCGGGCTGTAGATGATGGATTTGGATGAAATCAGTGGCTATGGAAAGCTAAGACAATTTCTTAGAACTTTCATGAAGACCACTTAGCTAAAAAATGACACATGCCATGAGTTCAGAAGGGAAACATTTCGGAGGCAAAAATCTACTCATCAAACAATTATTTTGTCATTTTGTTCTCATCATCCATTATCTCTTTTGGCATTTTGAACTCTTCTAACTCTATAAAAGGAGGCAAAAGCTGATCATTTAAGGGTGTTAGTTAGCTTAGAGTTTACTTTTATGTTTGTATGTTAATTGTTTCCTTTGTGTACTTTTCTATTATTCTTAATTGAAGTTATGTTCATCTTCTTCTTCTTCTTTCTTTCTTTCTTTAACTAATTTTCTTTTACTTGGGTGAAAAGGTGAAGCTCTTGGTAATAAGTTGAGGTTATATTAATTTCCTTCTTGTACTTGAATAATATATTTTTATATGATCTTTATATGTATTGTATGTTGTTTCGATTAATTTAGAAACTCTTCTTATATAATGAATATTTTGATTCATTATAGACAAGACGTTAGCACAGTGGATGCTTGAGACCATTTACAAGTATTGGTAGATAATTAATGGAACCATAATATGATTACAGATATAATCTTAATTAAACTTTGAATACTAAATCTTCCGATTAGAACCTTCATTATGTATGATTTCAATTGAGTTATAAAAAAAATAATATTGTCTTTAATTTATTACCAAAAGTGGATCGATCTCTTAACCCAAGTAAAACCTTTTCATCTATGAACAACTTTTATCATCTTTAGTATTGTGACAAATCTGCTCTTTACCTCAAATAATTTGTCTTCATCAATTCCCTGTGGATCGACCTCGAACTCAAGAGAATTTACTACTTAAAACAACCTGTGTGGTGTCCCGGGGCAGATGAGGGCGGGGAGTGGACGCCGGTGCGAATTGAAGCATGTACAATGGGCGGCTCTGGCATGCTTCTAGGCGAAGGGTCCCATGAATGAACGAATATGCACCTAATGAGAGGGATTCGTAGACGTGCGGTATGGGACTGCATAGTTGAGGATGGCTTAAAGGAATTGATTAGGCGTAGCCATATCAATGTTGCAACTTCTTTTCGGGGCAGAACATAAGAACTCCATAATTAAGCGTGCTTGACTTGGAGCAATTATGGGATGGGTGACCTCCTGGGAAGTTTCCTAGGATGCGTGTGAGTGAGGACAAAGCACGCTGAAAAGACCCGTGTTGGTTTGTGGAGACACTCATCAATCCTGCAGGCAGTCCCGGGATGTTACAAATGGTATCAGAGACGGGACCTCTCCTAGTACGGTGTGGTTCGGGGACGAACCAGGCGGAAGCTGGTGGGCATGTGGTGTCCCGGGGCAGATGAGGGCGGGGAGTGGACGCCGGTGCGAATTGAAGCATGTACAATGGGCGGCTCCTAGCATGCTTCTAGGCGAAGGGTCCCATGAATGAACTGAATACGCACCGGAATGAGAGGGATTCAGAGACTGTGCAGGTATGGGACTGCATAGTTGAGGATGACTTAAAGGAATTGATTAGGCGTAACCATATCAACAAGTTGCAACTTCTTTTTGGGAGCCTAGAACATAAGAACTCCATAGTTAAGCGTGCTTGACTTGGAGCAATTATGGGATGGGTGACCTCCTGGAAAGTTTCCTAGGGTGCGTGTGAGTGAGGACAAAGCACGCTGAAAAGACCCGTGTTAGTTTGTGGAGACACTCATCAATCTTGCAGGCAGTCCCGAGATGTTACAACCTGTACTTGGGTTTGAAACTTTTAATTATCCTATTGATAATCACATATTTTATTCATTAAGAAACCCTTATGTTTAGTCATTTACACTCTCCATATTCTTAATTGATTGAGTTTGGTATGATTTTGTGAGTTTGAGCTCAAATTGGTCCTAATTGAATATTTTTAGCATTATTGAGATTTGACATTATTTCTGTATTTTGGCCATAACTTGAGTTCCTAATATCTGATGAACATTAATTTTACCTTGTAGGAAAGCTAAGAAGAAGCTCTACAACTTTGATGAAGAGCTCGAAGTCCGATTCAGATGTCTAAGGGACTTAAGTTTACATGGAAGTCAGAATACGGGTTCTGTCAGTAGAATCCGAATAGTGTGCACTCATAAAATCATATCTCAAGATTTAATAATGGAGATGGGCTGAAATTTGGATAGTGGATAGTCAAGATTCAAATAAACAACTTTCATGAAGAACACATTTTGAGAAAAATAAGTCTAGTAGGTCATTTTGAGCTTGCAAGTCAGAACAGAGGAGCTGAAGTTGGGTTTGAACAACCTACGGTATTTGGGACATATCTTGGGCTTAAGGAAGCCAAATTGGACGAACCATCTATCCATTTTATAGCCAAAACAAGGATCTACAACTTTCATGAAGAACACTTTTCGTGGTTCTGAAGTATAGTGGGTCGTTTTTGGCTTCCAAGTCAGACACGAAATTTTCGTCCTCAACCACCCACTCATCCATCCACTAATCCACTCATCCACTCATCCACTAACTCACCCACTCATCCACTCATACACTAATCCAACCACTTAACCACTCCACCCACTCATCCACTAATCCATCCACTCATCCATCCACTCACCCATTCATGTCCATTATTTCCCACTCACCAAAAGTCCTTTGGCATTTTTTCACTAATTCAACCACTCAACCATTCCACTCACTCATCCACTAAACCAACCCACTAATCCATCCACTCAAACACTCCACTCACTCATCCACTCATCCACCCACTTTCCTTTGTCATTTTGTTACCTTAGACTTCTATAAAAGGCACCATTTATCATGAACAACATGTAATTCTCCTTCATTTCTCTCATAGTTTCTTCTTGCTTCTTCATAGTTTCTCATAGTTTTATATATTTTGATGCTCCCCTTCATGGTAATGGAGGGCTAAGCTACTTTGGGTCAATTTAGAACTCTTGAAGAGATTGTGGTTTGGATTCTTGAGACCTTGGTTATGCATTGTATTTGATTTGTAATTGAATTCCTCTTTTCTTCTTTTTTTCTTCTTTCTTCTTCTTCTTTCTTCTTCTTCTTGATCTTGAATGCATGAATGGTGATTCTATTTATGTTGATCTAATTTGATCTTAGTTTAAGATTGAGATTTGTGATGAAACTTAGAACTAATTGATCTAAACTAATCACATAAATAAAGATTGAGATTTGTGATGAAACTTAGAACTGATTGATCTAAATTAATCACGAAATTGAAGAGGTTAGGTTATTGGTTTGTGCCTAAGTTAATTGAATTCGGTACTTGAAATTAACATAGATTTTCATGAATGGTGCGATTAACGGATTTGTATTTATCACTTGTTAATTGAATTCTAGACGATCGTCTAGTATGAATTCTGGATTTGATGCAGAGATCTCGGTTAGATCCAAATTAACAATTCAATTGTGCTTCAAGTGTTCTATGAAGGGTCTATGATTGAATCCACCCAATCTTGGATAGGTTTCTAAATTGACTGCTCTTTAATTGTTATTTCTTCCTTTAATTTTGTTAAGTGCGATCTTAAACTGTCAAACCCCCCTTTGCTAACTTTCACTTGATTTGATTAAATTGCATCTACGATCCTTGAGGAGACGATCCGGTGTTGTCACTGTGCTACAAGCTTAGATAATAACTTCGGTTATAATTTTGACTGAGTTCGGCGCTCGTCACCTACCAACCATCCCCAAAGAACGACATCGTTTGTTACAATTCCATCGTGCACATTTGTGATAGATTTGTAATCTTTTTGCTCTTCTCCTTTTAGAATATGAACTTCTACCAAAACTTGACATGTATGAGTCAAATGAAATTGAATACTCACTTGCTAGTCGAACCTATGCTTTGATTATCCAACGTACATCTTCCGACATACCCTTGTGCATTAAAAATCTCAATTTTTCACATCTAGATTTGTAATTTTTTGTTATAGCATTTTGAGGAAGAGAAGGAAAATGTTTTCTCAGGTTTGAGAGAATGATATCCATTTTAAAGAAGAAGAAATCAGTTATTTTAGGAAAGTGAAAAAAAAATAAACTGACTTGAGAGTCACGGAGTACCATCATCTACCATTTAACCGAGAACACAAAGAACTGTAAAACAAAATAAAGCCACAAAATTAGAGTAAATTTTTCTCATTATAAGGATCAAAAAGGGAAATGAATTCTACCTCAGCAGCTTGATCTTCCATAAATGGGTTAAGTCTTTGTCCATTGACCTTAAACATATTACCATTTCTAGAATTTTCAATGTCTATGGTTCCATAAGGATGCACATGTTTTATAATAAAAGGGTCAGTCCACCTAGATCTCAATTTTCTAGAGAATAGGTGAAGACGAGAATTATAAAACAAAACTTTTTTACCAATTTCAAAAGATTTTCTCAAAATTGATTTGTCATGAAAAGCTTTTGTTCTTTCTTTATAAATTTTTGAGTTTTTCTATGCATCATTTCTCAATTCCTCAAGTTCATTTATTTGCAATTTGCGTAACCTGCAAGCATCATCAAGATTTAAATTGAAAGCTTTAATGACCCAAAATGCTTTATGCTCCAATTCTACAGGCAAGTGACATGGTTTTCCATAAACTAACCAATAGGGTGACATGCCTAAAGATGTTTTAAAAGCAGTACGGTAAGCCCAAAGTGCATCGTTTAGTCTTAAAGACCAATCTTTACGATTTGGGTTAACCGTTTTTTTCAAAATTTATTTAATTTTCCTATTTGTTAATTCTACTTATCCACTTGTCTGAAGGTGATAAGGGGTGGCAACTTTATGGGTAATACGATATTTCTTCATTAAAGATTCAAATGGTTTATTGCAAAAATATGTTCCCCCATCACTGATGATAGCTCGAGAGATTTCAAATCGACTCAAGACATTTTCTTTTAAAAATTTGAGAACAGTTTTATGATCATTTTGTCGACATGGAATCGCCTCAATCCATTTTGAGACATAATCAACTGCAACCAAAATATAAACAAATCCAAATGAGGATGGAAATGGACCTATGAAATCAATTCCCCAACAATCAAAAATTTCAATGACAATGATAGGGTTCATAGGCATCATATTTCTTTTAGAAATGGAACCTAATTTCTGACAATTCTCGCAATTTTTAGAAAAGGTATAGTTGTCCTTAAATAAAGTGGGCTAATAAAATCCACACTGCAAGATTTTTGCAGCAGTTTTCTTTGAAGAAAAATGACTTTCACATGCTTCTGAGTGATAAAATTTAATGACACTACCTACCTCATTGTCGGGTACACATCTCCGAAAGATTTGATCAGGACAATATTTGAACAAATATAAGTCATCCCAATAAAAAATTTTCACTTTAGTGAAAAACTTTTTTCTGTCTTGATGTGACCACTGAGGCGGCATCTTTTCTGTCACAAGAAAGCTGACTATATTAGCAAACCAAGGCATGAAATTGACAGAAAATAAAAACTCATCAAGAAAAGAATCATTGATAGGTGTGCTATCAAAAGGTGAGCATGTTGTAAGTCTGGACAAATGATCTGCAACAACATTTTTGGCTCATTTCTTATCTTTTATTATGATGTTAAATTCTTAAAGTAACAAGATCTACCGTATCAACCTAGGTTTGGCATCCTTCTTAGACATTAAATATCTAACAACAGTATGATCAGTGAAAATAACAGTAGAAGAACCAATTAATTGAGCTTAAAATTTATCCAATGTAAAAATTACAGCAAGTAGTTCTTTGTCAGTATTGATGTAATTCATTTGTGCACTATTAAAAGTTCTACTTGCGTAACAAATCATATGAGGCTTATCTTCCTTTCTTTGGCCTAAAATAGCGCCAACAACAAAAACACTTGCATCACACATTAATTCAAAAGGCAAAGACCAATCAGGAGATTGCATGATAGGAGCCGATGTCAGAAGACTAATTAATTTTTCAAAAGATTTTTGGTATTCTTGAGTCCAATCAAATGGTGCATCTTTTATCAGAAGATTGTATAATGGTCTAGATATGACACTAAAGTCTTTAATGAATCTTCGATAAAATCCTGCATGTCCTAAAAAGGAACGAACTTCTCTGACTATTTTGCGGGAAGGCTAATGAGCAATTAATTCAAATTTGGCCTTGTCAACTTCAATTCCTTCAGAAGATATCACATGACCTAACATGATTTCTAAGGTAACCATGTAATGACATTTTTTCCAATTTAAAATAAATCCTTTTTCTTCACATCTTTTAAAAACTTTATCCAAATTATCAAGATAATTTTCAACAGAATTTCCAAAAACTGTCAGATCATCCATGAAAACCTCTAAATAATGCTCAATTATGTCACTAAAAATACTTAGCATGCATCTTTAAAAAGTTGCTGAAGCATTACAAAGACCGAAAGATATTCTTCTATATGTAAAAGTGCCAAAGGGGCACGTAAAAGTGGTCTTTTCTTGATCCTTTAATGCAATTAGTATTTGATTATACCTCCGAATAACCATCAAGAAAATAGTAGTAGGGATGTCCTGCCACTCTTTCTAGAATTTGATCAAGAAATGGTAAGGGGAAATGATCTTTCCTAGTTGTTGCATTCAATTTTTTAAAATCAATACATGATAATCACATATTTTATACATGAATAAACCCTCATTTTTAGTCATTTACACTCTTCATGTACTTAATTGATTGAGCTTGGTTATGTTTTGTAAGTTTGGACTCAAATTGGACTTAATTGATTTTTCTAGCATTATTTGGGTCTTACACTGTTTCTGTATTTCTGCTATATCTTGAGTTTTAGATATGTAAAAATTATGTATTTTACCTTGTCGGAAAGATAAGAGAGAACTCTACAACTTTCATGAGAGCTCCAGGTAAAATATGGACATCCAGAGGAGCTAAATGGGCTTGGAATTCATAACACGAGTTTTGTGTTTGGAACCTGAACAGTGTATAGTAATCAGAGCATAACTTGGGCTGTAAGAACTTTCTTAGGCTGAAATTTTGACATGTGAAATTAAGACCCATATATACAATTTTCCTGAAGAACACAAAACTCAAATCGGACAGTTTGGAGGTGATATTGGGCCTAGAAGTCAAAACAGAGGTGCTGAAACTAGGCCTGAATAGTCTGCAGTAATTGGGACATATCTCGGGCTGTAGGTGATGAAATGAGCTGAAATTTGGATATGTGAAAGTAAGACCCAGATCTACAACTTTCATGAAGATGACTTTTCTATTTGATGACGGAATCTATGAGTTAAGCAATGAATGATTTCAGAGACAAAGAATCTCAATAATTTTCCACTCACCAACTCACCATTTGGCATTTTTCATTCATTCACCCACTCATCCACCTATTCTTAATCAGCTCCCTTGTCATTTTGTATCCCTAATCCTCTATAAAAGGCACCATTGGCTAATAATTTAGTGCTCTTAGTATTAGGCTTAGTTTTTAGAAGTTACGGTTATGCTTGTTTATTGTTTTCCTTTGTTATAATTTTCTCTTGCTCTAAATTGAAGCTATGTTCATCTTTCTCTTCTTCTCTCTTTCTTTCTTCTTGTCTATGAGTAACTAAATCTTCATTTTGCTTGGGTGAAAGAGTGAAACTCTTAGTAATGAAATAAGGTTAGATTATTCTATTTCTTGTGCTTAAATGATATATTATCAAATGGACATTATATGTGTTGTATTTTGTTTCTAATCAATTTAGAAACTTTCTTTGTATAATGGATATCTTGATTTATTGTAGACAATAGGATTGACACAGTGAATGCTTGAACTCATTTACAAATGTTGGTAGATAATTAAAGGAATCATAATATAATTACATATATAATTAAACTTTGAATGTTATATTTTATGATTGGAACCTCCGTTATGTGTGGATTTTAATTGAGTTATAAAGAGAAATAATATTGCCTTTAATTTATTATCAATAGTGGATCTTCTAACCCAAGCAAGTTCTTAAATTCATTTGTGAACATCTTTTATTACTTTTGGTGTTGTGACAAATCCTTTTCTTACCTCAATTAATTTTTCTTCATCAATTCCCTGTGGATCAACCTCGGACTCCTAAGAAATTTATTACTTGAGACAACCTGCACTTGAGTTTGCATCCTTAAATCCTCCAATCAATACACATACGCCAACTAGATGAAACTCGCATAGGTATTAACTTACCTTTTTCATTTTCAACCACTGTTATTCCAGATTTCTTAGGCACAACTTGTGTAGGGCTTACCCACTGGCTATCGGAAATAGGGTAAATAATTCCAACATCAAGTAATTTAAGAACTTCAGCCCTATCTACCTCTTTCATGTGTGGATTTAATCTTCTTTGAGGTTATTGTGATGTTTTACCATTATCTTCTAAATGTATTCTATGTGTACAAATTAATGGATTAATGCCTTTTATATCCGTTAATGTCCATCCAATTGCACTTTTATGCCTTTTAAGTACATCTATCAACATAGCTTCTTATTCTTCAGTAAGGATTGATGAAATTACTACTGGAAAGCTTTGTTCTTCTCCAAAAAATGTGTACTTCAACCCAGCAGGTAATGACTTTAGTTTCAATGTGGGTACTTCTTCATAGATATTATCATTTATGGGTTGTAACTCTTTAAATCTCGGCTTCCATCGCTTGTATTCCATTGCCCGTGTACAATCAACAAAGAGCATATTTCAGAAATATCATCATCTACTTGCATGCCTGAATCAAATGAATTAATTAAACAAACTTCTAATGGGTCAGAAGAACTCCCTTTTAGAAGATAATCATCTACAATGGCCTCAATCCCGTCAGCTTCCTCATTTTCATCATTGACTTCATATGGTTGCTTGCATATATTAAAAACATTAAGCTCAAGTGTCATGTTTCCAAATGTTAACTTCATCACTTCATTTTTGCAATTTATCAAAGCATTTGATGTTGCTAAAAATTGACGACATAAAATAACAGGAATTGACTTGGAACTATTAACTATAGGTTCAGTTTTCAAGACAATAAAATCTACAGGATAAATTAATTTATTAACTTGTACCAACACATCTTCCACTATTCCTTTTAAAATTTTAATTGATCT
Organism: Ormosia emarginata; assembly: GCA_029884605.1. Taxonomy (NCBI): domain Eukaryota; kingdom Viridiplantae; phylum Streptophyta; class Magnoliopsida; order Fabales; family Fabaceae; genus Ormosia; species Ormosia emarginata. The sequence continues at coordinate 472,975 of JAQQTP010000073.1, read as the reverse complement.
ATCAGCAAGTAGAAGAGTTATAGAAGTTAGTTTTAACTCACCCAGATTGAGTTGTTGATAAACTGAATATAAAAGCAAATTAATACTACCACCAAGATCAAGTAAAGCTTGATCAATTTTATATTCTTCAATAATGCATAAAACCGTAGGATAACCAGGGTCTTTATGTTTCAAAACATTATTAATTTGAATAATGGAACTTACCTGTTCGGTCAAAAAGGCATTCTTTTTCACATTTAATTTCTTTTTAACAGTGCATAAGTCCTTCAAAAATTTGGCATAAGAAGGAACCTGTTTGATAGCATCTAACAACGAAATATTGACCTTTACTTGTTTAAAAATTTCAAAAATCTCAGTGTGGTGGTTCAATTTCTTTAGTTTACTTAATGCTTGAGGAAATGGGGGTAGAGGAGACGAGAGTTTGGTCTCATTTTGGCCAGATGACTTATCAACCTCTTCCTTATCTTGTGGAATTGATTCACCATCTTTCTCACAAGGTTCAGAAATTTCTTTTTTAATAACGTTTCTACTCCTAAGAGTTATCACAGAATTGACTTGATTTATTTGTTGGTTTTCTAAACTACCCTCATTTAGATTATATTGACCTTTGGGATTCGGTTGGGGTTGCGAAGGAAATTTTCCTTTCTAGTGAATGGTGAGTGCAGAAGTAAGTTTGAAAATAGTATCTTTTATGTCAATCATGGTTTAAGTGTTTTGTTTATTGATGACCTCTTGCTTTTCTATGAATGCATTCAATGTTACTTCAAGATTTTTCCTATATGGTGGGACATAAGATGCATATCCTTGAGAATTTTGAGAATCCTGTTGTTCCTGAGAAGGCGGTGGTTGCATAATTGTGCTTGATTATTATTCCTCCAACTGAAGTTCGGGTGATTTCTCCATCCTGGATTATAAGAATTTGAAAAAGAAGAGGTGAATGACTTTTTAAAATTGTTTATTACATTTACTTGCTCATGCACAACTTCTTTAAAAACAGGAATATTGTGACATTCATTTGTCAAGTATCCTAATTCATTACAAACGCCACAAATTTCTTCATTTTGCACAGATTTGACTTTTTTTACTTTCCTTAATTCCATGGATTCAACCTTTCTAGCCAAACTAATTTACCTTGCATTTAGATATTCTTCTTGACTAAGATGATGTTTTCCTTTACCATCATTTGCAAGGTTATATCTAATTGAATTTTCAGAAGGATTAGTACCATGCCAAGATTGAGAATTTTTAGCCAAATGGTTTAAATAATCTAAAGCTTCTTCGGGTTCTTTATTAAGAAACTCGCTATTACACATTATTTCCACAAATTGTTTGGTTTTAGGTGTTAAACCTTCATAAAAGAAGCTTATAGTCTGCCATTTTTCAAAATCATGATGTGGGCAAGAATTTAACAAATCTTTAAAACATTCCTAACTTTGAAAATATGCTTCATGTGAATTTTGAGAAAAAATTTGGATTTGTCTTTTCAAAGCATTGATTTTATGTGTTGGAAAAAATTTCTTTAAAAACTCACCTTGCATTTCTTGCCATGTGCCAATTGATCTTAGTTTCAAAGCGTTAACTCAAGTTTTTGCTTTATCTTTCAAATAAAAAGGAAACAATTTAAGCTTAACAATCTCTTCAGTGCAATTTTGATCATTAAAAGCAATACAGACTTCCTCAAATTCTTTTAGATGTAAATATGGGCTTTCAGATTCTAAACATGGAAATTAGGAAGTAAAGAAATCATACTCGGCTTAAATCTAAAATTATTAGCTGTGAGTGGAAAGATAAAACATAATGGACTAGAATTTCGAGATGGTTGCAAATATGCACGCATAGTTCGCAACGGTTGATTTTTCTGTTCATCATGTACACTTTTATTTTCAGCTCGTTGTGTTTGATTTTCATGTTCAACATGAGCACCTTCAATTTCAGTCATTGTGTCAATTGTGTATGATTGTGATTCAAATAAATCAATATATAAAGTACCAAGATTAATTTTAACCAAACGACCAGAATTTGAATCACGATACCAGTTAAGAATAAATAAGTAACGTAAAATAAAAATAATGTACAAGTTAATAAGTCAAAAAGCAAAAATAAATGACATAAATTAAAAAAGTTAGATAGCGTAAATAAATGACTTAATTAAAAGGTTAGATAGTGTAAATAAATGACATAAATATAAAGTTAGGAAGTTAGTAAGCATAAAGCATAAATAAAAAAAATAAAAGCAAAAAGCATAAATAAATTTTTTTAAAAAAAGTAAATAAATGACGTAAATAAATAAAAACATTAAAAAGCAAAAATAAATGACATAAATATAAAAGTTAGGAAGTTAAAAAGTATAAATAAATGACATAAATATAAAAGTTAGTTAATAAGTTAGTAAGTTAGTTAGTAAGTTAGTACATTAAAAAGTAAAAAGAGTAGAGAAAGAATATACCTACTGGTGAAGTTTACTTACAGAAAGAGAACCTCAATAAATTAGAACTTCAAATTAAGTCCCCAGCAACGACACCAAAAACTTGTTGGGATAATTAAAAGTTTCAAACCAAAGTGCGGATTGTTTCAAGTAGTATATTCTCGGGAGTCCGAGGTCGATCCACAAGGAATTGATGAAGAAAAATTATTTGAGGTAAGGAGCATATTTGTCATAATACTAAAGATGATATAAGTTTTTCAAAGATAAAAATGATTTACTTGGGTTAGGAGATCCACTCTTGATAATAAATTAAAGACAAGATTATTTCTTTTTATAACTCAATTGAAATCATACATAATGAAAGTTCCAATCGAAAAATTTAGCATTCAAATCATGGTATGCGTCATTGGATAGTCAGGTGGCCATTATGAAAGTTCTAGGAAATTGTCTAAACTTTCCATAGACACTGAGTTTAGCCAAATCTACCACCTACAGCCCGAGTTATGGCACAATTACTACTCATGGGTCAGACCTAACTTCAGCTCCTCTGTTCTGATTTCTAAGCCCAATATCACCTTCAAGGAATCCGAATTGAATTTTGTGTTCTTCATAAAAGTTGTAGATATGGGACTTAACCTTCCACTGTCAAAATTTTAGAATTGTTGAACTCTTATAGCCCGAGATATAGCCTAATGAATGCATAGAGGTTAAGCTGTCAGGTTCAAAACTCTAGATTTTGCTTCAACTCTAATTTGAGTAATCCAAACTGTTGTTCGCGGTCTTGAGGCCTCATAAAAGTTGTAGAAATTTGTCTTAGCTTTAAAACAAGACCAAAATCACATCCATCAGATATTTGTAACTCAAATTATAGCCAGTTTACTGAAAAAGTCAAGTAAGAAGACTATACAATGAATGAAATATATTTCTATCAATGTGGCTCTTGCTATCAAGTAAATAGTTATTAGAGAATTATCTTAACTTTCCAACAAGACCATAATCACATTAATTAGATAATTGCAACTCAAATTGTGGCCACTTTACTTAAGAATGCAATCACCTAAATTAATGATAATTTAAGTAATAATTTTTTCAATGATCCAATTAAGCTTAATTTCATAAAATGTGACAAAATCAACTTAATTAAGCCAAATTGAACCTTAAGAAGCCTAGTGAGAGAATTATAAAATGAATAAAATATATTATTATCAGGATCTACAAACACGTCGGAGACGTGGAGGAGGGAGGCCACCACCACCCCGTCACCCTACTTCTACCACCTCCACTACTACCACCACCCTCACCCAAATGAAAGAAGATTAGCCCAAATGTGCAACAACCATAACAATAACAAATAAAAAAGATAAATAAATAAATAAAAAGATTTGAAGCAGAAAGCTTCGTCAAACAGAGATGAGATTATGATATCAGAAAGGGGTTCACAACCCACGTAGGCAGCAACAACAAAGGATAAGACCAGCGACTTGTCATGCATGCATTGGGGATGAAGATGGCTCACGGTGGTGCATTGCTCATTATAGGTGGGGTGACGCGTTTGAGTCCAGTGGCTTACAGTGGCACGAGTTGACGTAGCAGAGGAGAATTATGAGGCATGGACTCATGGTTGGCAAATTAACAGAGGTTAAGGCGGGGAAGGAATGATGACGTTGCAGGGAGTTGCGACGGTGGGAGATAATGACAAAGGTGCAAAGCCAGCAGTGCATGGTTGAACGGTTCGTGATGCTCTAGGTGGTGCGTGTGGCCTGGCAAGTTGCGGACTTACAATGGATTCAGTGCAGATACGAGGGAAAATTGGTCGCGCAAAAGGAAAACTAACTACTTGTTAGCGTTGGGGACGACAGTGGCACGCAATGGTGGCTTAGTAGTAAGGCGATGGCGTTGTAGAAGAGGTTGTACCCTCGTGATGGAGTTTGAGTTACGGGTTGAATGAAGGACCCATACAGAGGCAACAGACCAAACTAGATCGGGGGTAGTTGGTGGTGGTTGCTGAAAGAAAGTGGTTCGAAGGCCGGCCGAAAAAACAGTGTCTTGCCAGAGACTGGAAAAAAAACAATGACTACAAAGATGACTCTGTTAAAAAATGAATTTTCTAGGGACTACAATGCTAATAGTTTTATTTAAAGAATTGCTATTAAAATGAGGATAAAATTGGTTATTATAGGTAAAAAAACAAATGTGTATCATACACCCAAAGATAGGAAGATATAGGATAGCATCTGCTTATTACTTGGGCCCAATAATCATGATTAATTTGAAAAAAAAAATAATGACTACATAGATGACGCTGTTAAAAAAAATTTCTAGGGACTACAATCCTAATAGTTTTATTTAAAGAATTACTATTAAAATGAGTATAAAATTGGTTATTGCATGTCAAAAACAAAGGTGTATCATACACCCAAAGATAAGAAGGTGCAGGATAGCATCCACCTATTACTTGGGCCCAATAGTCATGATTAATTTGAAAAATAATCAAAGAACGAAAATGCTCAAGCTTCTCATTTGTTTTTCAACAGCAAACGTCATCTTTTTCCTTCTATTCCTTCATTTGGCTATTTGCTTTTAACGTGTCTCCGTGAGTAGTGACTGCAATGCAACTTCTATGGAGTAATGACAGAAATAAGGAAGATGACACATATTGCTCAGTCATGATACATATCTACACAGACCAAATGATCAATTCAGAAGCGCTTAAACTGTTGAAGACATGAAGTGAAAGAGAAAGGAGGAAGGGTTGTGCCATCTAAAACTATATGAAGAGAGGAGGCACAGGCAAGATGGAAGACAAAGGATTGAGAAGTTTTTTTAAAATCAGGCGGTTTGGTGGTTTTATCCGATTTTTATTAGTTTTGGTTGGTTTAATCGCTAAAATAGTTTTGAGGTTCAACTCTAATCGATGTAGTGTCTGTCAACGGTGACTGGGCTGATTTAAAATTTTAAACTCATAAGAAGAGATATGTGCATTATCATGAAGGGTCTTTTCTAGTCAAAAAGTGCACCAATGCTCTGTTTTTGTAACCGTAGATGTTGATGGAAAATTTGAGGTTAAATTAAATGTTTGGTCCAATAATTTATACTATTTTTAATTTGGTTTTTATATTTTGTTTCCTTTTAAATGAATTCTTATTATTGTAAATGTTTTTATATAGGTTCCTTTCCATTACTTGCCATTATAACACCATTAACATATACTGAATTGATAAAGCTCTAAATGATGTGGTATGTTTTTACTCCATGTAAGATATCAAATGGTCTTTTATGAGATTTACTAATCCATACTACCTTTATCTTCTAAATCTACCCATCAAAAACCTAAGGTTGCGTTTGGATAAAAGATTTTAAAATGAGTAAACCCTCACTTTAGTCCCTGAAATTGTATGCACCGGTCATATTAGTCCTTGAATTTTTAAAACTAACAACTTAGTCCCTGAAACCTCAAAACATCAGTCATGTTAGTCCCTGGATCTTTTCCCATCAATTAAACTTGACGGACATGCACGCTAGCATACTAAGTGTCATGTTGGACGCTGACATGGTTCCTACCTCCCCCAAAACGATGCAGTTTCGCTTCAGCACCAAAATACAAAGGTCCCTTCAAGTGAAACGACGTCATATTGGAGGTAGAGGGAAATTTTTCAGATCCCCCCCAATTCAACAACATAGGGCTGAGTAAAACCCTAACTTCCTAATTCCTATTCTAATCTCAAATTCCCAAGATTCCATTAGATTTTTCTCTATAATCAACCTCGTTTTGCTCTTAGGGCTCCCTAGTAACATTGAATTCGTCATCTTCCTCTTTTGATTCGAGCTTCAAAAAGGTATGTTCCCTTAACTCCAAATATTCCCTGTTTTTCTTTTTTGGTGTTGTGGTCCTGCTTGTCTTCCATTTCTGCTGTAATGTGGTCCCCTTGTGTCGTCCTGCTTGTCTTCCATTTTTGCTGCAATATGGTCCCCTTGTGTCGTCCTGCTTGTAGAGAGACTATTTTATGAAAAGCTATTTTGCTGCAATGTCTTCCATTTTATGAAAGCCTATTTTGGTGGCCAAATTTTGTCAGTTGTTGGACAAGATGCCAATAATGACATTTTTGTCATTACCTATGACATCATGGATGTGGAGAAAAATGTGAATTAGAAGTGGTTCATGATACTGTTACATGAAGACCTGTGGGACTACAAAGAACATGGCTAAAACTTCATCTTAGACATGCAGAAGGTAACCTCATTCGCAGGAACTAATATGAATTAGTTGTCTATATGTTAGAGACTGATGTGAATTAGTTATGTATGTGTCAAGGACTAATATGAATTAGTTGTCTATGTGTTAGGGACTAATATGAAGTATTTTTTTCAGGACCTAATACTAGCAGAAGGACTACAAAGAACATGGCTAAAACTTCATCTCAGACATGCAGAAGGTAACCTCATTCGCAGGAACTAATATGAATTAGTTGTCTATATGTTAGAGACTGATGTGAATTAGTTATGTATGTGTCAAGGACTAATATGAATTAGTTGTCTATGTGTTAGGGACTAATATGAAGTATTTTTTTTCAGGACCTGATACTAGTAATGCAAGAGGTGATGCCTGGAGTGCCTCGCAGGTTCTATGTTTGACATCTGTGGAGGAATTTCACAAAGATGTGAAAAGACAAGGAGTTAAGGGGTATGATATGGGAGTGTGCCACCACCTATTCCAACACACTCTGTCACTGCAAGTGCTAAAGCAAGACCTGGTCCAACACCTATAAGTGTAAAAACACTGACAGCAACAAGTGAAGGTACAACAACAAGGTTCATGAGGTTCATACCAACCCCTGGTCTCAGAGGTGCTCTACCAAAGAAGATGAATTGAAGATTTGTCCCTGTTGGATGATGTATATGGCTTATAATGTAAATGATTATAGGATTTGGTCCTTTTTGAAATATGCTTGTAAAGGCAGATGATCCATTTGGGAATTGAGAATATTTTTTGTAAATGATCAATATAGAAGTTTTACACAATTAGATGTGTTTTGGATATGTTTACAGTATTGTTCGTTAGTGCACAAATGTCTATATATTTGTGTTTTGGAAATCAATGATTATGTAGATTCATACCACCTGAATATGCAAATGAATTCAACAATATTTTGTGTGCTTCTGAGTGATAACATCTAGTTTCCATCTATCTTACTAGACCTTTATTGGTCATTGCAATGCAGAGAGATATGTAATATTAAGCATTTTTTCCTAACATATAATGGTGTATAGCTATACTAATTTAATCTGATTTTTGCATTCACATTAAATTGCTTCAACAGCCAACATGATTGGCTAAGCTAAGCTTAAATATCAAGATTCACATTAACTTAAGTTTCCATTTTCTTTGTGGTTTGTTTTACAAATGAATACCCCCATTATTTGCATTGCCTCTTTCCTAACTCATTTCACTGTAATTAGTTTTAATGCTATCCACGAATCAGTTATCTCCATTTGGCCAAGTGCCAATAACATTTCCACTCAACTTGAATTTTTCTTACTATGGTAGGTTTCTAATTGGATTTTGTTATAGAGATGGACAACTGAGGACCTATAGAACATATTGGTTGAGTACTCAACAAATAGATCAAAGGGAGAAACTAATGTTGGCTTCCTTCAATGGCTCATGCCATCAGTATATGGTCATGATGATAGGATGGACTTTCCAAATACACATTAATTTATTGTTGATTGTCATAGTCTTTTGTCAATGTGTGTTCTCTCTTTTATTGTTGATTGTCTTGATCATTATTGAGGTGCGTTCTTCCATGCATATTATTCCAGTATAAGATATATTCTATCAGCTGTTATTTGAACATAGAATTAGAGGAAATTTGTATGAGAATGGTTTAGGGGCACTTAAGTTATTTAATAATGCATTTGACTTATTTCACCTTGTTGCTTTGAAAGACCCAAATAATTGGGGAAATATGAATAGGAAATATCAAGATTATCAATCCATTATTCTTATTTTTGTCTAGTTACGAGACCTGCTTCACATATGTTTCTTTGCCATATATTCCTTAAGTTTTGTATAACTATGTCAAAAATTAACTTGAAATATTTTTTTCCTCACTCTTTGGGGTTCTACTAGTACTTCGACCTGGGGAATTCTTTCTCTAATTCAACCAAGAAAACAAATGACTGACCTGCCCAAAAATTATATTCCTGCAACTTTCACATTTAACATTTTTTCACTCACTCTGTGGCCCTTGAATTATTTCAACCAAAGAAAGAATTGTTTGGTTTCTATTTTATGGTGATAACTAATAAATGCATTTTCCTAGCCTGTAAATGAATTTTTTTTTAGTTTATTTTCTTTCGTTTTCTATTTGTAAACATTATAATGTGTTCTTTTCTTATCAGAATGCAGCCTATCTTGCAGACAAGCAATGATTAAGTGTGACTGATGCATTCATTGATGCTTTGAGCAAAGCAGGTTATGATAAACCAAGGACCCAAAAAGGATTAAATGCTTTGAGAATATTGGTGATGTTGTTACTTCAGTTGTTCATGATATAAAGGGCTACACTCCCAGTTGGTATAGAACCTGCACGCCCACTCCAGCTTCCTTTAGTATTTGATTATACGAATTAGGATAGGTTTCCACCATCCATTATCGCTCAGCTTTGCCAACTTGAGTTGCGAATTTGGGGTTGTTCTTTCTAGGTTTGCAGAAGGGAATTAGGTGCCCTAAGTTACTGTAATGGAATTCAAATGGGGGTGGGGAAAAGACGATTTAGGGCCAATACGATGTCGTTTCATTATTGGGAGCTTTTGTATTTTGGTGCAAAAGCGAAACAACGTCATTTTGGGGGAGGTAGGAACTACGTCAGCGTCCAACATGGCACTTAACGTGTCACACGTGCATGTCCGTCAAGTTTAACTGACGGGAAAAGATCCAAGGACTAACATAACTGATGTTTTGAGGTTTCAGGAACTAAGTTGTCAGTTTTAAAAATTCAAAGACTAATATGACCGGTGCATACAATTTCAGGGACTAAAGTGAGGGTTTACTCATTTTAAAACTCTAGGTTGTGTTTGGATAGGATATTTTGAAATTTCAAGGTATTTGAAATTCAAAGAATTTAATTGCATCAATTCAATTCTATTCATTTGCAAAATATTTTGTTTGGATAATTTATTAATGAAATAAGGATTTCAATACAATTAAATATAATAAACAAAAATAAAATGAAACTAAAAAAAATGAACAAACATAAACCCTTCACATTTAACAACAAAAAAGAAACCATTTTCATTTTACATTTTGGATTTATTTTAGCATCTCATTTTTTATAAAATTTCATATCGAGATCGTAAATCTCCAAGCCTTGAATATGTTTTTACGACATGTTTCTATGAATAGAAGTTTCAGATCTTGTAAAACCACCAAAAACCACATGGCTTAGCCCTACCTGTTGCCATTATATCTACCAAAAACCCAGTCATCTTCATTGCTTGCCGACATTTAGAACCTCGCCACTGCAAGTGATGAAACGAAATCCTCCTAATTAGGTGAGATCCAGGTCAAAGGGTCACCAAATTGATAATCACATATTTTATTCATTAAGAAACCCTTATGTTTAGTCATTTACACTCTCCATATCCTTAATTGATTGAGTTTGGTATGATTTTGTGAGTTTGAGCTCAAATTGGTCCTAATTGAATATTTTCAGCATTATTGAGATTTGACACTATTTCTGTATTTTGGCCATAACTTGAGTTTCTAATATCTGATGAACATGAATTTTACCTTGTAGGAAAGCTAAGAGGAAGCTCTACAACTTTGATGAAGAGCTCGAAGTCCAATTCAGATGTCTAAGGGACCTAAGTTTACATGGAAGTCAGAATACGGGTTCTGTCAGTAGAATCCAAACAGTGTGCACTCATAAAATCATATCTCAAGATGTAATAATGGAGATCGGCTGAAATTTGTACAGTGGATAGTCAAGATCCAAATAAACAACTTTCATGAAGAACACATTTTGAGAAAAAGAAGTCTAGTAGGTCATTTTGAGCTTGCAAGTCGGAACAGAGGTGCTGAAGTTGGGTTTGAGCAACCTACGGTATTTGGGACATATCTTGGGCTTAAGAAAGTCAAATTGGACGAACCAGCTATCCATTTTATAGCCAAGACAAGGATCTACAACTTTCATGAAAAACACTTTTCGTGGATCTGAAGTATAGTGGGTCGTTTTTGGCTTCCAAGTCAGACACGAAATTTTCGTCCTCAACCACCCACTCATCCATCCACTAATCCACTCATCCACTCATCCACTAACTCACCTACTCATCCACTCATACACTAATCCAACCACTTAACCACTCCACCCACTCATCCACTAATCCACCCACTCATCCACTCACCCATTCATGTCCATAATTTCCCACTCACCAAAAGTCCTTTGGCATTTTTCACTAATTCAACCACTCAACCATTCCACTCACTCATCCACTAAACCAATCCACTAAACTAACCCACTAATCCATCCACTCAAACACTCCACTCACCCATCCACTCATCCACCCACTTCCCTTTGTCATTTTGTTACCTTAGACTTCTATAAAAGGCACCATTTATCATGAACAACATGTAATTCTCCTTCATTTCTCTCTAAGTTTCTTCTTGCTTCTTCATAGTTTCTCATAGTTTTGTATATTTTGATGCTCCCCTTCATGGTAATGGAGGGCTAAGCTACTTTGGGTCAATTTAGAACTCTTGAAGAGATTGTGGTTTGGATTCTTGAGACCTTGGTTATGCATTGTATTTGATTTGTAATTGAATTCCTCTTTTCTTCTTCTTTCTTCTTCTTCTTGATCTTGAATGCATGAATGGTGATTCTATTTATGTTGATCTGATTTGATCTTGGTTTAAGATTGAGATTTGTGATGAAACTTAGAACTAATTGATCTAAACTAATCACATAAATGAAGATTGAGATTTGTGATGAAACTTAGAACTGATTGATCTAAATTAATCACGAGAATTGAATTTTACTTGATTTGTGCTTTTATTTGAATTCGGTACTTGAAATTAACATAGATTTTCATGAATGGTGCGATTAATTTGTGTTTATCACTTATTAATTGAATTCTAGACGATCGTCTAGTATGAATTTTGGATTTGATGCAGAGATTTCGGTTAGATCCAAATTAACAATTCAATTGACTTCAAGTATTTTATGAAGGGTCTATGATTGAATCCACCCATCTTGGATAGGTTTCTAAATTGACACTCTTTAATTGTCATTTCTTTCGTTAATTTTGTTAAGTACGATCTTAATCATGTCAAACCCCCTTTGCTAACTTTCACTTGATTTGATTAAATTGCATCTACGATCCTTGAGGAGACGATCCGTGTTGTCATCGTGTGTACAAGCTTAGGTAATAACTTCGGTTATAATTTTGACCGAGTTCGGCGCTCAAAATTTTGGCCCGTTGCTTAGGGGATTAGTAAGTGTAATCTTTTCATTTTAAGTGTTTTTACTAACCTTTGCTTTTTATTAACTTTTCTAACAATGGACCATGCATAATGGAGTCAAAACTTGAGGAGTTGACTTCTTTGGTAAGACATATAGTTAGTGAGACAACAATCACTGCGCAGAAGCTACACTTGTGTGTAACATTTGTTTTTGTTCATCTCACCCCACATATGCATGCCCTACACTTCGATATGGTAGTTCTGTTTTTCCGGATCAATTTATTGCAAAAGCGGTGGTTATTTTCCGATGAACCACGGTTCAAAGAAGAAGAACGAGTTATGACCCCTTCTTCAACACATACAACCCTAGCTGGGAATACTATCTGAATCTGGGATATGGCAATACGGCATCACTACAGCAACAATCATTTCAATATGAGCAGCCATTCCAACAGATAACAAGTCCATCAACCACAAAACTTGAGCCTTCATGGGAGGACTTGATGAAAACCCAAATTGAGTTCCAGCAGAATTTCACTGCCACTATTCAGGATTTAACAACCCAAATTAACCAGTTGACAACCACTGTTAATGAATTGAGAAGTCAAGAGTCAGACCAACTCTCTTCCCAAACAATTCCCAACTCCCTGCATTCTAATTGTCATATTGATTTATATGCAGACTTAGTTGAAGAAACTCATGATGAGTTGTGTACTGAATTTCCTGATTTAATTGGTTTTAATGATTCTATCAATTGTAACTCATGTGCTGATCATGATGGTGATATAAAATGTGTTGTGTGTGCTGAAATTTCTGCATATTTGAAAACTAATGATTCTTTTACGAGGATCTAATGATATAGAAGGGTCTATCAATAATGTAGTTGCAGAATCTGAAACATATAGGGAGGTGGAGTTGAAGGCCATTGAGGAATTTTCAAAGAAAGAGGAAAGTCAGCAGATGCTAGTAACTACTGAAGTGGATTTTGTTTTTAGGTCATGGTCCAGCATTATCAATGAAAGCAGGATTGCAAAATTACACGTGTTGCATGCCATTGGTGAAGTCAAGGAAATTAAGAAAGACCAATGGGACCCGAATGGGAGCCGTCATGCTTCAAGCTTAACTTGGTCATTACACTTCAACCAATGGGACTCTAGTGAAAGCTATCATGTTGTGTCAACCATAACTTGGTCATCACGTTTCAACCAATGGGATCCTGGTGGAGTCTTTTCACCAACCTCACTTAATAAGACTAATGGACACCATCTCAAGCCAAAAAATGTGGAAGTGAAAGTGATGGGCTTGTACCATCCACATTATAAAGATCACTAAGAAGTGTCCCAACGTCGAGCTAATGACGTTAAACAAGCGCTTATTGGGAGGCAACCCAACTAGATTTGTTTTCAAGATCTTTGGGGATGGTTTTCGCAATCTGAGAAGATAAAAACATACTTTACTTTAAATGGCTGAGTAAGGAGTCAGTAAGTTATACCTTATTGACTCTTGAAACGCATTCTTGTGGCCTGGTACATCATGAACTTCTTAATTGTGGAATCTCTTCAGAGATGAACAGAAGTGTTACAGTCTTGGGAATCTGACTCTAAAAGACCCGCATTTCCTCTTTAATTTTATATTATTTCAGTCATGTTATTTTGGTTTTACATTTTACTCATTTGTTTTGTGAGTTTTCAGGTTCTGTTGCAGCTTTGATTCTTACTCATCTTTTCTGCTTGCCATTATCTCGCCCCTCATCAGGTTGTGTTGCTCTTTTCTTTCCGTTTTATTTATCACTTTCACATTGAGGGCAATGTTATATTAAGTGTGGGGGAGAGATTTTAGCATGTTTCTTTTGGTTGTTAAAAAAAAAAGAAAAAAAAACACAAAAAAGGGATCATTGCATGATTGAATAACTTTTCTCCCTTCTTGAACTAATATGCTTGGAGATGGATGATTGAATTGATGAATTGAGTTTGATGGATGCATACCTTGTGAGATTTTGAGCCTAATGGATGGATTTAACATTTATGTCATTCTCTTCTTTCTTGTGTGATTTTCACTCATGTTAATGACCACTCTAGAACTTGCTTTGATTCTTTTTGAGGCTACATTTCACTTGCATGCATGAACATGATTGAGGCTCTCTTTCTTAATTAGCTAGTTTAACCAAATAGCCAACCTTGTTTTCAATATGATATCAAGCACTCTTTTGACTTCTTGAAAATTCTCTAATTCCTGCCAACCTTGTATATTTTCCTTTGCTTAACCCCTTTGAGCTTATTTGACCATTCCTTGTTTCTAGCTCATTATGTGCCTTAAATGAGAAATCGTGTTCTTACTTTACCTTATGGAATAAAAGAACATTAGCTTGGTTAATGGATGAGTTTTTGAACAAGTGTGGGGGTGTGTGTACAAAATGGTTGTTGAAAAAGAAAAGAGTGCCCAAAAAGATGAGTTCCTAATATGTATATAGTTATGTTCATATATAAAAAAAAAAAAAAAAAAAAAAAAAAAAAAAAACTAAGTGTTTAAAAAAAAGAAAAGGATTGGGAAATGAATATATAAAGGGATATACACTAGAGTTGGGATGAACTTTTATGCTTGTTATTTGAACTCAGCTCTCATTTGCTTTTATTCTCTTTGGTATTTATCTTCTCATGTCCATTTTATCATCTCCTGTTACCTTGACCTCACTACAACCTTGAATAAAGTCCTCATGATTTGTGTGTGCATGTGTTTTGAGTAGTGGAGAAATAGAATATAAACAAGCTTATGGTAGTGTAATTTTCAGGGGTTGAATTGAGTGAAATACCTACCTTTTAAACACTTGAGAGATTGAGAGGGGATCTTGTGAAGATCTATCATTCTCGATTCATGTTGAAGATACCTTGCTTGTTGGTTTGAGATGTGGAGAATTGTTAACTCATGAATGTTTTGATCCCTTGAACCTTTGGTTGTTCTTCTTGATTGTAAAATTTTGGGTTCTTGAATGTCGTTAGAATTTAAATTTTTGTTAATCTCTTATGTCCTTGTTTTGGTCTTGAGTCTTGCCCAGGAGTGCAAAAAGCTAAGTGTGGGGGAATTTGATAATCACATATTTTATTCATTAAGAAACCCTTATGTTTAGTCATTTACACTCTCCATATCCTTAATTGATTGAGTTTGGTATGATTTTGTGAGTTTGAGCTCAAATTGGTCCTAATTGAATATTTTCAGCATTATTGAGATTTGACACTGTTTCTGTATTTTGGCCATAACTTGAGTTTCCAATATCTGATGAACATGAATTTTACCTTGTAGGAAAGCTAAAAGGAAGCTCTACAACTTTGATGAAGAGCTCGAAGTCCAATTCAGATGTCTAAGGGACCTAAGTTTACATGGAAGTCAGAATATGGGTTCTGTCACTAGAATCCGAATAGTGTGCACTCATAAAATCATATCTCAAGATATAATAATGGAGATGGGCTGAAATTTGGACAGTGGATAGTCAAGATCCAAATAAACAACTTTCATGAAGAACACATTTTGAGAAAAAGAAGTCTAGTAGGTCATTTTGAGCTTGCAAGTCGGAACAGAGGTGCTGAAGTTGGGTTTGAGCAACCTACGGTATTTGGGACATATCTTGGGCTTAAGGAAGCCAAATTGGACGAACCAGCTATCCATTTTATAGCCAAGACAAGGATCTACAACTTTCATGAAGAACATTTTTCGTGGATCTTAAGTATAGTGGGTCGTTTTTGGCTTCCAAGTCAGACACGAAATTTTCGTCCTCAACCACCCACTCATCCATCCACTAATCCACTCATCCACTCATCCATTAACTCACCTACTCATCCACTCATACACTAATCCAACCACTTAACCACTCCACCTACTCATCCACTAATCCATCCACTCACCCATTCATGTCCATAATTTCTCACTCACCAAAAGTCCTTTGGCATTTTTCACTAATTCAACCACTCAACCATTCCACTCACTCATCCACTAAAACAATCCACTAAACCAACCCACTAATCCATCCACTCAAACACTCCACTCACCCATCCACTCATCCACCCACTTCCCTTTGTCATTTTGTTACCTTAGACTTCTATAAAAGGCACCATTTATCATGAACAACATGTAATTCTCCTTCATTTCTCTCTAAGTTTCTTCTTGCTTCTTCATAGTTTCTCATAGTTTTGTATATTTTGATGCTCCCCTTCATGGTAATGGAGGGCTAAGCTACTTTGGGTCAATTTAGAACTCTTGAAGAGATTGTGGTTTGGATTCTTGAGACCTTGGTTATGCATTGTATTTGATTTGTAATTGAATTCCTCTTTTCTTCTTCTTTCTTCTTCTTCTTGATCTTGAATGCATGAATGGTGATTCTATTTATGTTGATCTGATTTGATCTTGGTTTAAGATTGAGATTTGTGATGAAACTTAGAACTAATTGATCTAAACTAATCACATAAATGAAGATTGAGATTTGTGATGAAACTTAGAACTGATTGATCTAAATTAATCACAGAATTGAAGAGGTTAGGTTACTGATTTGTGCCTAAGTTATTTGAATTCGGTACTTGAAATTAACATAGATTTTCATGAATGGTGCGATTGCGGATTTGTGTTTATCACTTGTTAATTGAATTCTAGACGATCGTCTAGTATGAATTTTGGATTTGATGCAGAGATTTCGGTTAGATCCAAATTAACAATTCAATTGCGCTTCAAGTATTTTATGAAGGGTCTATGATTGAATCCACCCAATCTTGGATAGGTTTCTAAATTGACTACTCTTTAATTGTCATTTCTTTCGTTAATTTTGTTAAGTACGATCTTAATCTGTCAAACCCCCCTTTGCTAACTTTCACTTGATTTGATTAAATTGCATCTACGATCCTTGAGGAGACGATCCGGTGTTGTCACTGTGCTACAAGCTTAGGTAATAACTTCGGTTATAATTTTGACTGAGTTCGGCGCTCGTCACAAATCAAGCTAGAGAAGTTCGACACCTGACTAGCCCCGATTAGCACTAATTCACGTCATTGTTCTTGCTATGCTCCATGATGCCGGTGATCTTGACGATGCCGGCATAGTCGCCCTCGAGGAAAATTCTAATCGACATGGTGAAGGAACACGAGCTCGATCCTATAGAGACTGAAGAGACACAATGAGGAAGAGCAAGGAATTTAAAAATCCCACCTGTTGAGCTAGAGTTTAAATTCCTTATTTTGCGAGATGAAATTCCCTATAAATATACCTAGGAATTCTTAAAATGATTCTCTTAAACATCCAAACAACACAAAAAGTGTTACATCTTAATAGTGTATTATGCCTCCTTCCAAAATAGAAATAAAACTCTTCCTACCTATAGGATCATCAAGATATAACCAACCACAAAGAGACTGATAGAAGACATCTTAAAAACTGAAAATCAAAACACCCATAAAAAGTGCAACAAAGTTAGAAGATCTATCATTGAAAAAAAGCATATTTCAACAACCAAGCTCAAGGTTTGAAGATTAACTTATTGAAAAACCCAAAAAAAATAAAAGAAAAGGAGATGATAGGGCTACCGCCAAAGAAGGAGGACGACAGTGATCCCCTACTCCTGCATTTTCATGAAGAGAGACTCAAAACGAGATAGAATATTGATTTTCTAATTTCTTATCTAACTATTTAGTCATGAAATATGATAAAAAAAAAAGAATAAGTAAATTATAGTCATTTACTAAGCAAGAAGACTTTTCTTTTCTGTTTTTGGATTAATTAAATATAGGACTTGGATTAGATAGAAAGTGAATTACAAATAAAGGCTGAAGCTTGATAATAAAGAGATTTCAATTATCATTTTAACGATCGGATTCTCTTACATAAATTGACTACGAGAATATTAAGTTACAAGTTGAGTATATGCACATTTTGTGTGTGAAAAGACATTATGACTAGGGATGCCTAATGGCATGGCAAGCAACTGTTAGATTTTTTTTTAAATATGTGTAGACTAGCATAGTTACTAATTTTTCAAAAGTCAAATTAATTGAATGTCAAATGTTGTGGAACATCTATTGGTTTAGCTCATTTGTGATCAATTTTGTTATTGGACTTGTATAAGCACTTAAACCTATGTGGATAATGTTATTTTGGGTGTATGAGCCTTGTGTATGAGTTTTTTATGATGAATATGTTAACCCATATTGTAAACATAAGGAGAGCTTCTATTCTCATCTTATATGTATTGTGGTTGCCCTATTGAGGCCACAAATGTTTTTGCACATATAGGAAATGAAAGTAGTTTTTCTTCTTTATGACGACAAGAATTCTTGACTGTATTTTTCTCATGGTGTCTTCTCAAAGATGTGATTTCTCTTTGGTATAAAGTAATTCTATATCCTAAATCTCTAGTTTATTATATTTTGTACATGCCATAATTTGATGTTAAATGAATCTAAAAATTTTGATATGTTGTTATCTAATTATTTTGAATTAAATTTTTTTATCATTTGGTATCAGAGACAATTTAATCCTAATTATGGTTGTAAATTGCATATTCTTGAGATTGGAAATTTTGATTAAATGAGGATGGTGTATAGTTAATTTTTTAAATTCAATAACATAAACTTTAGAATAATAGACCAAGATGTATACACCCCAATTTGTTTCTCTCAATTTCGGATCCCACCTTCGAATGGGCCGTCATGATTTGTGATCTCAAAATACAAGTTGGAACCCTTTCTTTTTTTTTTTTTTTGGTTCGTTATAATTCTCAGTATTGGATTCCAATCTTAATAATATTTCTTTTAGTTTTTATATGTAATTGTTAGCTCCGTTCCATATGCAATAATGACATCAATAATTATCAAGAACACCAATTTATGCAATTTGGTTATTAAATGGAGTTTGATGCATTTTAATTCATCCACACGTATAATGGAAGGGGATTGGCATATTCTGATTAAAGGTTTTGAGATCTTTTAAATTTTATCATGATATTTCTTATAGTGAATGATATCTCACTTTCTCACTTATGCTTTTGTTTGGAAGTAAAATCAAGTTTATGTAATTTTGTGAAAATTACAAAGTTGTCATAAACTAATTTGGTCATAACAGAGAGTATTGTGCATTATAGACTCTTAATGATATTGCTGTTTGATGGCCAAATAATATTTTAATTGGTTTTATCAACTATTATTTGGAACATTTTGAGTCATTATCGTGGGTTCTTACAGTATGGACTAACCGCCAAATAAATATTAGTAAATTTTAATTAATTTTTTTAAGGTCTAAAGTTATTTATTTGATTTTTTTTCAGATTTAAAAATATAGAAAATTACGGTATACTCTCTTAATTTTGATTTGAAAATTTTGGAACATAATTGTGATATTATTGTGCTTATAATATGTTGTATACTCTCGCATATGACCAAGTTTAGATATCTAAATAATTTTAGAATTGCTTTGTGCATATAATATTGCATAATATGTTACAAATTATTGTGCTTTTGTGAAATATTGTGCAATTTGATCCAGAAAGTTATTTTGGAATACTCAAAGTTGTTTTGGACAATTTTGTTCACAATTTTTATTTGGATAAATTTTGCGTGACAAAGATGCTGTTTTGATGCTAAGATATTCGTGTTGATTGTGTCATTTTTTGTTGTTGAGAATTTTTTTATATGGAAGACTTATTTAAATAAGCTTGGTCATATTAAAATTTATTTATTTATACATATTTTGTTTGAGTTAAAATTCATTGTTATTGATAATTTTTTTTATGGAAGGCTTATTTAAATAAGTTTGGACATATTAAAATTTATTTATTTATACATATTTTGCTCCTCTTTAATTGTTGAAATCAATTTTATTAGTTGAGCTTGTTGAATTCCGTAAATTATGTAATATGATTTCGAGAGTTATTCTTGAAATAATTTTGTCATTATAAAAGTATGTATCATGTGTTGCATATAATTGTTTTGGTATTGGACGTTTGTGTATTGACAATATTAAAGTCTTTTGATATATATTACCAAGAATTAAAGTATAGTTGTATGTGACTAATTTTATTGTATATTGTGTCATTGAAAATTTATATGAATTTCTTTCAATATGACCATTATGATAATATTATTTAAAATAATTTTGATTATTGAGAAACATTTAAGGCAATGACAAGTTTATATTAAGTCATTATTGTGATTAAGTTTTATATATCTCATAAAATTGAGAAGTATAGCTTATTTTAATAAAATTTTATTGTTGCCCTCTAATGTTTATTCTTTGAGCCATTTGTGAGAGTTGTATAAAGTTCTGGTGATCTGAATCCTACTAAGTTAGTATCCACTTTTGTTAGCTCTATACATAATGATGGACAACACAATATCTGAGGTTAGTTATAAAACTTATATGGTTATTGACATATTGTATAATTACATAAGGGGAAAAATTTGTTCTTAAGACTTTCTTCTCCCTCTTCATGCCTATTTTAGAATATGTAATTATAGATGAGAGTTTGAAAATTATCTGATTGATGTGGCATGAAAATTTTAGAACTCTATAAGCAATTTTGTCATTAATTATTGTTGTTTTTTGTGGTTACATGCTCACTTATTGTAAGACTAGTATTATGTTTTATAAATCTTGTGAGATCTAATCTCTAAGAGTTCCATCCAAAATATTTATAATTGTTTTGAGCATTTTGTATAGTTGTGAGTTCGCTTTCGTGGAACCAATTATGGCAAAGTGTTGTATTATTAATAATGTTGTTGTGTTTTCATTAGAAATTATGTTAATAATGTACTTACTCTATTGTTTTGTCTTTATTAATATGATTTTTAATATTTTATTGAATGCATTAAATGATTGTGTCTTTAGAGGACATATCTAGTGAGAGGAGCTTTTATTGTAAGAGGGTGAGAGGAGTAAATCTTGACCATACAACCATACATGAATGGTCAAGATTAAAAGTTACTTAAAGGTCATGTGACCACTTAAAAAAGTCACATGCATTTATGTTCTAATCTTGATCATTCATGTAAGATCCAATGGTTAAGATTCACTCCTCTCACCTCTTACAATAAACACTCCTCTCACCAGAGTAAGATCCTATATATATATATACTCATTGTCAAGTATTTTATCGAATTAATTTAAGCAACCTTGAATGTTTGTATTGTTTTGTAAAACTTGATGAACGAGATAATTGGACATTCTATAGCAATTCAATTTTGTAATTTGGACATGTAATTTTGACAAATAAAAAATTTTATTTTCTTAATAATGTTGAATGGTTTCCAATTAATGTTGGGTTGTGTAAGTAATAGACATACCCTTCGGTGTGACATTATTTAGCATAATCATTTATGTGATAGAGAAAATAGATTAAATATTTATTTTGAAAATCTTGACAAATATTACTTGTGCATAAATTATGAAAATATTGGTTCAACTATTTTACTCTTTCAAGAGGGAGAGACTTGTATATTATAATTCAGGACCCTTAAGCGAGGTTGCAATGATGTAAGGGCTCTAGTTCAATTAATTGCCCTGTTAATTGAATAAGAGAAAATTAATATAATTATGGTTGCTTAAGTATAATAAATATTTTAATGCATGATTTTTTCTAATCTTTGTATCTGTCATCATTTTGTTGTTGCCTGGTGGAACCTATTAAGGACATCGTTGAGTCTCCTAAAGTATGTTGTAATATAGTGAACTCCCTATAGTTGTTATGTTGTGTTGATATGTTTTAATCTTAAAAAGACATGTTGAAAGCATAATTAGCTTGTAAAGGTCTAAAAACAATTTTTCTGTTTTGTACCAATGTTTGTACTGTATTAAACCACTAGTCTGTTGAACTTATTTTGTAATAAGTATTGTCGTAATAATTTGAGAAATATTATTTTTGTCGATAGAATAGTGATAATTATTTTGGCTTAGTATTTTGAAATGATAACTTTAAAGATTTTCTTATATATTATTTGATTGTCAAAATTCTTAAAGAAATTTTAGTTTTGCTAATTTTCTCATTAAAAATCCATGGATTAAAGTTATTCAAGTATTGTTGTGAAGAAAATGTTCTTCCAATTGTAGTTTAATCATTTTGTGAGGATTTATTATTTTTTGAGCCCAAATTATTGTGTTAATGAGTTCAACTTTATTAAAAAAAATTCTTTTGTTGATGGTACAAAATTTATGATGAATATATTTTGAGTTAAACCAATTGTATCTATAGCATTCACTTTGGGAAATTTTGTTTCTTCTGGACTAAAATAAAAGAATGTATATGCTTAATTCTTATGTATTTATATGTTTTTTTTTGTAAATTACTCGACAATCAATATGAATTGAAGCTTTTCGTTTATTATAAGAATATTTGTAACAATTGTTCCTTTTGAAATATTTGTTATAAATTTTTGAAGCCTGCTATGTATGAAGCATAATATTAGAGGCAATTAAATGCCTAAGTGCAAGTTAAGTTGACTTAATACGGGCTGTCGATATTATTGTTTAATATTGATTTTGATGTTGTTTACATCAATGAGTGTTGCCATAAGTAAGTGGGAGCAAATTTGTTATTAATGTACTTTGTGCTAGTTGTATATTGATGACTAGTATTGCTATTATTGTTAAATGAGAGACAATATTCTATATTGAATTGTTTCTATTATGTGAAAAATCTTCATAATGTCATTTTATGTCTAAAGACCTTTTAAATCATAATATATGACAGATTGTCTCATAAGGCACTTATTGCTATAAATTTTAAAATGTGTTTGTGTTCTTGTTGCACATTAATGTTTACTATAGTGAGAGTTGGAGACTGTCTTTTGGTTATGTCCTCAATAGTGGTTAAGTATAGGTCTTATGTGCTTCTGCTGCTAATAATCTAATTTTTTGTTCAAGTGTGCATGTTTTTATTTTTTATTATTGTGACACTTGGGTTTTGAGTGAGTTGTTGAAAACTTGTAAGCGATCACATAATATGTGTAGGACATTAGAGATTTTTATCTTACTTGTATGTTGTCAAGTCTTTTAAGAGGTCATTATAGTTTGTAAAGTATATATTACTTTATTTGTTAAAAAAATTTTGTGGTTTTGTATTTGCGGTGATATAGAGGAGCTGACCTATTGTAAAGTGTCATATAAACACTTGTGATTTCCTTAATTATGAATGCAGAGTTTGTAGTTGATAATGAAGTAATTTTGTATACATTTGACTTAATATTGTTTATGTTGTTATGACTACATTTTGGATAACTCTGCAATATTGTGTTTCTATCTATTTTGGTATTTGTATTGGTGAAGAGAGATTATGAGTTTTAGACTCACATTGAGTACTTTGCCACATAGTTGATAATCTCACTATTAACGTTATTGTTATTTTGTTTTAATATGTTGGATTAGTGGGAGAGTATACACTACCATTATATTTTCTTGAGACTTGTTGAAACTTTGTTGTCATATGTTATTAACTATTGTGCATTCTTGATATGACATATTGTTGGAGACTTTAGTACCCAGTTTCAATTCGTTGTAATGAGATATTTTATTGAGATATTTTGTTGAATCTCAGTAGACATCCTTGGTAGATGTCTGAACTATTTTGTAGGGAATTGCATATTGATCACTCTTTTAGCATGTAATTTTGTTGTGCTTTCTCTTTGACTCACATTCCACATTTTGTTAGGTCATCGAGATATAAGTATCTTGTATGTATGATATCAGTGCTCCTATCGAGTATGATTTTCTATATTGTTGAAATGCTTGTAAATCCATTTTGGACCGATGGTTGAAAGTACTTGCTCATAGTTGACATTCTTGTGACCACATTAATCTGGAGAATTGTTTTGTTTAAAATTAAGTGTAAATGTTGTCTAAGTGAGATATTGTTATATTTTTTTAATATGTGTGGACTAACATAGTTACTAATTTTTTAAAACCTAGATTAATTGAATGTAAAATGGTATGGAACATCTATTGATTTAACTCATTTGTAGTCAATTTTGTTACTGGACTCTTATAAGTACTTAAATTCATACAAATAATATTATTTTGAGTTTGTGAGTCTTGTATATGAGTTTTTTTATGATAGGTAAGTTAATCCATATTATAAACACAATGAAAAGTCCATATTCTTATCCTATATGTATTGTGGTTGTCCCATTAAAACTAAAAGATTTTTGCACATATAGAAAATGAGAATAATTTTTCTCTTTTATGATGATAATGATTATTAATTATCTTTCTCTTATTGTGTCTCCTCAAAAATATAATTTTTCTTTGATATAAAATAATTTTATATCCTAAATAGTTAATTTATTATATTTTATACATACTATAATTTAAAATTAAATAGATCTAAGAAATTTTGATATGTTAATATCTAATTATTTTGAATTAAATTTTTTTATCAGCCACAAGCTAGCTAGATAGGGCCAGTGGCTATATGGTCCAACCCCGCTATCTTACCAGCAGGGTGCACGGAGCCATGATGGGCGTGGCATGTGCAATAATTCAGAAGCCAAGCTGAACTTCTGTTGGCAATCAATTTGGCAGCATTACAGCATTAAGCAGCATTGTAGCAAGCTGACACAACAACATTTCATTGAAGAGATATTTTTGGACGAGAATAAATGTAATATATTATATTTAAGTATATTTATAAAAAGTAAGATAGAGATGATGAAAAATTTCACTAAATTTATTTATCATAAAAAATTATTTTTTTAATATAAATATATGTAAATATAATGTGTTATATATTTATACTTACTTAAAAATATCTCTTCGTTCGGAGCCGTGTTACGTACTCAGACAAAAAAATTAGCAGCACCTTCTGATACGATTACGTGGAAAAGCATAGGCCACTTATTTCATCAACTAACTTTGCCTGTTCTCTCTGATAATTATGTGAACTTTCTGTACGAAATTTGTCTATATAGAAACATATAAGTATTTGCCAGCAAATATATCTGCCGCTAAAGACAAACATAAGCTCATTGCAGATAAGAGTTAACTAAGAAAGAAAGGATTTAAGTTGTATTTAAAATGAATATAAATAAAAAATAATTTAATTTAATTTAATTTGAATTAATTTGATTAAATTATATTTAAAATTTTAAAAAAATAGATTTAAATTAATTTAAAAATTAAATTTTATATTTAAAATTTATTAAAATAAAAATTAATTTTATTTTATTTTATTATTTTACATTTTAACTTTTATAAGAAGTACTCATTAAAAATAAAATAATATATTTATTTTAAATTATATCAAATCTTAACAAATTTTATTAAAATTGATGAAATTTTTAAAATAAAAAAAATAAAATTTATAAAATTTTAGAAATTAATTTTTTTTTATAACATTTCAAATACACATTTAAAAGACACAGCTTTACAAGAGATTTTTGCATTATTTGAGTATTGTTATACATTACAGACACTCCTTATTACACGAGTTTTTTTTTTACTTAGTTGAATTCTAAGCTAGCACATTGCATAGTTAAAAATCCCTTGTCCAGGTGACAATATTCTTTTGGGATCAAATTCAGCTTTTCTATCTTCAAAAAGTTGCCATTTGGAGCCAAAGTGTTCCACCCATTCTTGATGTGTTTTGTTTGTAGGAAGATATTCCTTGATCTTAATACCAGCATCCTTACAGAACTGTAATATCTGTTGGTTTTGAGCCACAAATGCCTCCACCTGATCAAACCTAATTGAACGCAGAAAACTCGCTAAGTAGAAAATATCTTCGTCTGGTGTAACTGCTGACATCCTATCATCCCACCTGTTAATTATTAATACATAAGGATTTTATTAACCCTCAGATATGTTCCAAAACCAAATATAATTGTTGTGCTGTTGTAGTTCCAATTAATTGATACTTTAAAATGTAAACTAATCACAAATAAACTTACTTGTTTCGGTTCATGGGAGACACTAGAATAAGTCCTCCGGTAGTAATATTTTGCTTAAGAATAATGCCCTTGAACACACCTTCATTAAAATCCGAGATTCGAGATCTTGGAACCAAGATGTCCAAATAAGGATGAGGGGCATCCCAAAGTCCTTTTGCTCTAAGAAGTAGCTCAGATGCATAATTTCTTTTCAAAAACTCCTCATATGACGCATCTTTTTCAAACACAAACGTAGGAACAAACTTTAACCCTTTAACCAAATTTGCAATTTCCTATTCACGAAACAAGAATACAATTGAATACTTGAAATATTGATTCATAGCTAAATTAATCATTAAAAAAAGGTTCCTAACAAATTTTTGACTGAAGATTCCTAACAAATTAAAGTAAAGAAAATAAAATAAAAAATAATAAACAACCATAATTATTTTTTAGAATTGTTAACAAAATGAGTTGACATTGTTATTGATTCTTGGATAAATGAGTAGTTCCCAATACTTTGCCTTATCCAACAACCACCATTTATCTTGGCAAATTTTGGTTGAGCTTTGTCAATTTTTTTTTTTTTTACTATGCAGCATTGCTCAAATAAAATATGTTTGGAGTTACCTCCTTGACGTGTGCTTGAGAATTATTGTCATAGTATTTGACAAGCTCTATGATGTATGTGATGCCGTATTGAGTTACCAAGGAAGTTATCCGTGGCTGATCAGGTGTTGGATAAAAGGAAAGATCCATTGACGGCTCATTTAGTAGAAGCGAACCTTGTACAAAATCTAGTGCATTAGGGCCATTCATTTCGTCGAATGAGATTAAATGTTCTTGGTCTCCAGAAAATGCAGAGAAGTCATTGTAAAGCAGACGGAGCCACTTCACCTGCAAGCAATTAAACAAAGCTTCGTTATGATTAAATAAGGAATTGAGAATTAATTAAATATCTCTTGTAAAAAAAATAAAAATTCTAACTTTGAAGTCAGTTTGGTACAACTTTGAAAAAAGTAGCGAAAATTTCATGGATTTAGTACACATTTTCAAAATAGTAATAGTAGGATTATATAATATTTAAAGGTTATGGAGATAAATAATCTTATATTTAATTTCATTTAAATGAGACATATAGCTAAATACTAGTCATTAATTATTAGGGCACAAAGCCCTCACAAAAGCAAGAGGTACAAAAGAATCTCCAAAAATTTGCATGAAAACTCATCCTTAGGTTTTTCATTTGTCAAACAAACTAAAAGTAATAGGATTTTCTTACAGGTTGGGGTGGGGGATCATACATTAATTGTTACTAGCAAGCAACTAATTGCTTTAATAAAATTCACAGATTCATATATAGAAACTAAAATAAATAAAGTTTTTTAGTATATATGTGATTGTGACTCGAGAACAAGAATGGTATGTGCAAAGAATTTTTTCTTTCTCGAATTATTATTGTTAATTTTTAGCATAAAGGAATATATGTATAAAAAAAAAGAATAAAAAAGATAATACTTGCCCTCGTTGATGCATGTCCTAGAGGTATTCTTGCTCTTGTTATAATTCCAAATTGGCCTAATCCTCCGAGAACGGCGTGAAATAACTCTGAATTGTTCTCCGCAGAACAAGTCACTAGGTCTCCGTTCCCTATAAAAGCCACATATAAACTTGTCTATAGAGATTATTGATGATAAATTGATTTTTTTTTCAACCATTATTATTTCCCTCTATTATACTTTCCCACATTTGTCACTTTAATTTATTTACTTTTTTGAAAAAGGATTTTTCATGAGTTGTTTCTTACATTGTCTTTTTTATTCCTACACTAATTTGATATTATATGGATTTATTAAAAATTAATTGCATCTCAAAATCTTTACATCATATAATAATTGGAAATTATCATATAATAATTAAAAATTATACACAACATTGATATATAAATATAAAAAATCCTTTCTTTTTTTAAAAGAAAAGCATGTAAATGCATTAGAACCATAGCGTGGAATGTTTGACTTCATGAAATTTGGGTACAATAAAATTTTTTTGGCACTGTTTTCACATCTTGTATCCATTTCAACATCTTTTTTAGTCTTGCTACTCCTATATAGTTTGCGAGTCTATCAAATGGCAATAGTATAATGCATGTGGAGTCTACTATCTTTGTTTTACTCTGCTAAAGTGTTTTCTTTTAGGGGATTTTCTATAGATTAATCAAGGAATAATAATCTTAAATTGCTGAATTTGAAAAGGGATTTTTATTTTAGAAAAATAAGAAAATATAGTTAGATACCATAGCAAGAATCAACGTTTAATTGTATTTCATATTGAAAAATGTTTCTTATACATTATTCTATAGTTTATATTACTCATATTTATTTAAATGACAAGTATATATGCATTAAATAAAATAAAATCAGATCAAATAATAAATTTTTATAAATTATATAAAATAATGTACGTATAAATATATGTAACCGTTACTCTTTCACGTCGCAGTCTATCTTTGATTAAATCACTGTCGTAGAATCTTGGTAAATATACGGTCAAATCATGTGACAGTTACATTTAATTTTTTTTATTTTATTTGTTTTAATCTTTAAATAGATTCAGATTTTATAAATTTGTTTAAGAATTGACTATAAACTAAGTACCACACCTAATAAATAAATAATAACACTAGTGGAGGTCGCAACCACGCAAAATCCATTCTTCGAAGTATGGATTCTGACACGGATATAGAATATGATATATAAAGATATATTAAAATTAAAAATTATAAGATACGATATATATATATATATATATATATATATATATATATATATATATATATATATATATATATATATATATATATATATATATATATATATATATATAATATATATATATATATATAAAATTAAAAATTTAAGGTTCATAATTTATAATATAATATATATAAATTTTAAGATTTATAATATTGTGACATATATTATATGTGTTATTATTTATTATTTAATTAGTTTTTTATAAAAAAAATATGAAATATCATTTCTATTAATATTTTTTAAAATTTTTCAAAACTAACATGTTTTAATTAGTAGAGTTAGTCATATACAAGTATATGTATAATAAAAAAAAATAATTAAAAAAATATCTAAGAATTAATTCCATTTTGTTCTCTACTATTGACATGATGATGAGACGATGACTTAGTTACAGGTGAAGGTAAATAGTTAGATGAAAATGGTGGCCTTACATAACATCATGGTCTAGTTAGGATAAGTGGTACTGATAATTGAGTAACTGAATTTAGATAATAAATGATTAGTAATTGAATATATCACTATTTTTTTACATTTTTATTTTAAATGATAAATAATTTTTTTTTTAATTTTAAATTTATCGTGTCTTGCAATGCTACTAATGTGTCTTAAAAGAAAAAATATTTTTTTAATCAGACACTTACGAACACATAAAACACACATATCCTACATTTGTCATTGTGTACTGATAGACACACAAATATATCACCAAAATAATGTGTATGAGCTTCTTAATCTTCTTTTGTTTGGTCACAATATAAGCCTTAGGTGTCCCCGTTGCCTCTAAAACAATTTAACCGAGAAAAAAAAACCTAGAAAATAACCTGAATTTGTTTCTTTTCCGTAAGAGATAAAATATATTATACCACATTTTTTTAACCTTACCAAATTTTTCCACACTCTTAAAACGTGAGATTAGATTCTCACTCGGATATTTAGATCACTCCCATCACATATATTTAAATACACTATGACAATGGAGCAGTCATTAATTCGTAAATTAAGAGATAAACCTCAACTAGTTAAATGTGTTGAACTCAACTAGTCCTCAAAGAACTTTCAAATCTTATGTATGCACGTACCTAACTTGTTGAGCTTTTTTTCTTTTTCTTTTTTCGATTTTATATATAGACACACACATACAGCACTTTTGGAATTATTTCATATACATTTTTAGAGAAAAAATTATTAATCTTGGATTTAATATTTACTTTTAACATAATTGCATTGGGTAGAAGTTGAGAATTATTATGATATCCTTATGAGATCGATATCTAAAGAGACTTGTCAAACATTGATTGATGATTTTATAATAATTTAAGTCTATTAAATATAATTAATTACAAAAAATTTTATAGACAAATTTGAATAATCTCATTGCTTTTCATATGAAAAGCAAAGGGATAATTATTGGTAGTCAAATTTGTTATGGTGATTTTTGGATGTTGTACTATTATTTTGAATTAATTTGTATTTATCAGATTCAAGCCCAATGTTAAAAAAGGAGAGATAAAAAAATTAAATTAATTTGCACAGTTGAAAAAGTAAAATAATAAATGAAATACTTGAACATGATTTTTTTTATAGGATATTGAAGGAAGTTTGAAAAGTAAAATCTCAATGTAAATAAAAAGAATTAATTTGAGATTTTTTAAGGACAGATTAATGTGGGATTTTAAAGGTAATGAAATAATTAATCTTTAATTATTTCATAATTGATTATTGTAAAAATTTTTTTGTTATAAAATAATCGATTTAATATATATTAGAAAAGAATTTATTTCGTTTGGTTGATATAAAAAGAATCAGATTAAATTATCAAAATAGGTATAAAATGATTAAAAAATTATTTAATTGAGAAAAATAGTATTTACATATCAAAATATAAAGAATAATCTATAATTAGAATCATGTTCTTTAATTTTTAGCATTAATTTTACATTAAATTTAATATAAAAATTAAAATTAATTTTATCAAATATAATTAAATACTGTTTAAAATAATTTTTTTAAAATTAATTTAAGCTAAAATAATTTGATCTAAATATGTACTTAATAGAGAATAAAATATTTAATAATTAACCTTATATATCAAAATCGAGGGAGGGAAATATGGGTACAGACTAATATCATCAGAAGAAGTTACTATAGAAAATTGAGTAAGTCATACCGGTAACAACGTCCAATTCAAGGACATTGGAGATCTGAGGTCCAAATCGGAAGGATCCGCCATTAATGCCAGCATTAGAAAGCGTGCCACCAACTGACAAAGACAAGTAATCAGTCCAAGAGAGGGGTGTGAGTCCACATTCAAGGGTTGCATTCAACACATCAATCCAAATCTGTTCACCACCCACATCAGCATAATAACCCAAAGGACTATTCCCATCAGACACTATAATCCTAGGCCCATAGTTCAACTGAGTCATATTCACCACGATCCCATCATGTGTCATGGCTTGTCCATTAACCGAGTGGGCTTGCCCTCTAGGCGCTATGGTGAAAGGGATGGGAAGAGAGTTTGAGTACTTTATCAAGTCCGAGATATCATGTACACTCGATGGCTCAAGAACTGCCAATGGTTTTTCATGAACTATGTAGCCAAAATCGGTTGAGGCTAGTGAAAGTGTTTGAGGGTCACGACTAAGCTTAAGGGCTAGCTCTTTGGGTGTTTGCAAGGGTGACCACGGGTGCGGCTGTCCTTGTGTGAGCACTATGCTAGCTAGCCATAGCAGAGCCAATGCTTTTGATAGCATAAAATTATTCCTTGTCATTTTTGGGAGAGGAGCTGAATTAAGTTGGCAATGCCCTATTGCTTTGAATTGGTGATTATATATAGAGTAAGGTATGGAGAGACTTGTAAGGAGAGAATGAAGGTACATTGTGATAAGCTGGTACTGTTTATTACTTGATGTAATTGATACAATTAGTATTGTTACAATAAATATACATTAAAATCATGTATCTATTAATGGACAAATTATATTCGTATGGTTAATTGATCACGAGTTAAAGAAGTTGCCTCCAAATGACTATTTGGAAGGTCCTCATCAAAGATATGTGCGGAGTTAAGAATTAAGTCTAGTATTTTTATATTAAAATCATATTTATGGTTCATTGTTTTATTATTGTTTAAAAATTTAAATTTAATGTTAAATTTATGCTACACTGCTTTTCACAAATTGACATACGACTATCAATTCAAATCTAGAAAAATCAACGCAATATGACCATTCAAATTCAAGGCAGCATATGACAACTGGAATTAGTGATAAATGCTTCTTAAATTTATACGGAATCATGTAATAATACATTTTAAATTAGCGGTAAACGATCCCACATATTATTTTTTTTGGTATTAAAAGGTTATCATATTGGGTAATTTTATATTTCAATCAATGCGAAATTAGTCAATGTTAATTGCTTGTCACATTTCATTAATTTATTAAAATTATGTTACTTATGTTATATTTCAGCAACTAATTTAATTATACTCAGAAACAAATAATATTAATATTTGCGTAACTAATTTAATCAAATTAGATACACTTTAAACAAATGTCATCTATATCTTGTGCCACTAATTTCTTCTCATTACAAATTTGAATTTAATTATTAATATCTTATTAGAGAAAAAGTCAAATTAATACGATTTTAACTTGTGTCAAATTTTTCTTATGTCATGTGTCATATACAATAAATTATATTCATAAAAACTTACAAGTTAAATTTTCATTAATATTATTTTAAATAATTCAAAGTTTGAATCTCTCTTAATATCTTTTTTATGACAAAAAATCATTAATATCTAATTACATAATTTAAATTCTAATTTTTTTAATTTATTATAAATAATTTAATTTTTTAATATTTATTAATAGTGTATATAAAAAATATAAATAATTTATTACATAATTCAAATTTATTAATTTTTTATAACTTCGTGCATGGCATGCATGTTAATCTATTTTTTGTTTAAAAATATTGTTAAAACTATAGTTACTAAAATTGATCGGTTATTGATCCGGTCGAGATACTGGGTTAACTTTTAACATGCTTATATTGATCGATTATTTTTTTCATAGACTTTGACTATTCAATTCTACAACTTTGCATTCATTATCTTATATTAAATTATTTTATATTAACGGTACCCCATACTGACAAGTGACATTACCAGCATTTTTTACTAATTTCGTTTCCCCGATACTTCTATCGTGAACTCAAAACATTTGGATATATAGATAAATTAATTTTTTTTAATTTGATAGTATTTATATATAAATTTAAATATATAAAAAATTATTAATTAAAATTTATTAATTTTTTTGTATGTATAATTATTTATAAAAAAAAATAATAACTTAGGATGTCAATTATGTATTTGGATTGAGTGATTTAATTTACTTAATTAGACGTTAATTATGAAAATTAATTTTTTTTAAAAAAATATTAATGAATTGTATTCAAGTCGTATTCTAGACGTGTCTAAATGTGTTCAATTGAAAAATAATAATCTTTTTAATTGGATAAATTCAGACACACAAGACACATGTGACATATGCGCATTCTCATATATCTGACATAAACACATATCCAACACGTGGACACGTCTCAAAAACGATATGTCCGTACTTCATAGGCAAGTATCATCACCAGATTGTATGGTTGTTATCGAATACCTTTTATCAATAATATTTCTGATCTATTTGGTGATCATTTTCAAGTTAATCAATATAATTTATAATTTAACATTTGTATATATATGATCTTACTTTAGTGAAAGGAGCGTTTATTTTAAGAGGAGAGATGAGTAAATGTTGACCATTGGATCTTACATAAATGGTCAAGATTAGAAAATAAATACATGTGACTTTTTTAAGTAGTTACATGATCTTTAAGTAACTTTTAATCTTGATCATCTATGTATAATTGTATGGTCAAGATTTACTCTTCTCATCTTCTTATCTCACTAAATATGCCCATATATATATATATATATATATATATATATATATATATATATATATATATATATATATATGAGAGATTTTTTAGATATTTTTATATAATAAAATATTTTTATAATGGTATCAAACCATATTATTATATATACAAATAAAACCAAGGGAGCTAGCATATAGTTGTAGCCTTTAAAGTTCAAAATACACTTCAAATAATCTTTGAAATTTTTTAAAATACTTTTAAAAAATTTTTGTATAAACTTCATAATTAACCCCCTCAGAAAATTTAAAAAATATTTGAACCCTAACACAAAAATATCTGCTCAGGCCACTATTATATATGAAAGTAGTATAAATGTATTCTTATAGTAATAAAATTATCCATATATTCTTTTTAAATTCTTAATTTCTTTATAATCCTATGCATTGCACAAGTGCCATTCTAGTTTCAAATTAATTATTCTATCTTAACAGAGTGCATTTTTCTCTTCACACTCCACGCTTCCCCTCCCCCTTTCCCAGTTCAGAGTGACTCTTCTCTTCAAACATTTCTTCTTCGTTTCTTTCTTTCATTCTTTCTCGTCTCTTTCACTTGTTAGAAAATATGCAGCAGGTGCAAGTAGCTTCTCAAACCCACTTCCACAAGCACTGCAACTTTTGAATTTAATTTCTTCCACAAGCACTGCAACTTATTCCAGTGTGCAATTGCTTGAGTTTAGTTGAAGTTCGTCAGAGTTGTTGGGTTGTGCTTTCAATCTTGGGACCAACTCTCAAACCCAATTTCTTCAAAACAAATCATGGGTTGACTCGGCCAGTTTGAGTCATAGGAATAGAGGAAAACCCAACCGGGTTTTACGGTTTGAAACGAATCATTTGCACATCTAATCTAACAAGATGCTCGGACCGGCTCGAGAGTAGGTTTTTTGGTTCACCAATCTAGTCAGCCTATCCGCATCGGGTTTAATAACAATGGTTAAGATCCTAAAAAGGGACGTTAGGGGTTAGGGGTTATGGGCCAACTAGTCCTGCTTCCCTATGCACTTGATTGCCAACTTTAATATATAATATATAAACTTTTAATATAGAAGAACATAAATCAAGTAAATTAGCAATTCAATTCCTGAAATTATTCTCTATTTGTAGTTTAGTCCTTAAATCTAATTATGCATACAAGTCAATTCTTGAACTTATAAAACTCATTAATTTTGTTCATTTTGTATCTTACTTTAGTACTTAAGAAGGACTAACTTAAAACGGGATTTATAAATTTAGGGATTAACTTGTACAATAATTAAATTCAAGAAGCAAATTGCAAGTGAAGAGTAATCCCAAGGAATAAGTTGGTAATTTACCTAATGCAATCAATATATACTAAAATGTTGGAAAAATGACCCCAAAACTAAAAGGAAAATAAAACAAGTATCTATAAATCAATATAGAGGCATTGAACTTTAGTCCTTTTTGTGGGAGATTGACTCGCTTACCACAAGAAACCCTTATTGATAATCAATACATCACATCAAAATTCTCCAAACATAAACAATTGCTTGTCCTCAAGCAATAAAATAAA
The DNA here is from genome assembly GCA_029884605.1 of Ormosia emarginata. NCBI lineage: Eukaryota > Viridiplantae > Streptophyta > Magnoliopsida > Fabales > Fabaceae > Ormosia > Ormosia emarginata. The sequence continues at coordinate 437,860 of JAQQTP010000073.1, read as the reverse complement.
ATTAAGCACTAAGGAGAAAAAATGTCTTTAAAACAACTACAATTGCAAATAAGACTCTAAAAAAAACTTCAAGAAGCTTTGACATGCCAAAAGCTCTTCAAAGATTGAAATGGTCAATCCTTCAATCGTGTTTTCTTGTCCAACTCTAATACAAATTATCAATTCAAGTCAACTTTTAAAAACAAATCCCAAGAATCCACTTGTTCTATTGAAAAACACATGTATACTTAACAACTCTTAAACACTTTCACAAAATCAAATAGGCAAACTACTACTCAATTCTCTACTAATTTAAGTTCACACTTCCTCAAGGGTCAATGTATTTTCTTTAAACACTTTTCATCATTCATATATATATATATATATATATATATATATATATATATACACACACATATATATATATATCTATACATATATATATATATATTGCAATGGAGACATAAATTCTACAAACGCTCAAACTCATGACCATGCACCTTACCAAACATCATGAATCCCCATTAAAGGACTCAAATTCATGGCCCCACATTAAAGGACTCAATTTCTCATGACCCCACGCTCGAACCCGTGACCATGCGCCTAATCCATATTCATCATTTTTTTATTCGATTCACTTTCTACTTTTACCATCCTCAAACTTGTTTTCTTCTATACACTCGGTGAATCAAATTATTTCTTCTCTTTTCTTTCTTTAATTGCCCAAATCTCCTTAATTTAGTATTTCATAGAACTTCACTTTAAAAAGAGTAGAAGAGTTGTACAAAGATTAGGGAAATAACTAGTAAATACATCATACACATATACCAACTCAAGAACTCATAAATCAAATAAAACAAGTTTATTGATTACAAGCAAAAATTGATAAAAATACATTAAGCAAACACAAATGACAATCATGAATTTTCTTACACACGCACTTTTCTAGAATACTGACAAATTGTATCTCTATTAGTTATTTTAATAATCTTTCAATGCAAATTGTATACTCTTAAAGGGTATTATTTATCAATCGTTTTGTATTTTCTAATTTTTAAGTTTTTTTTATTAACCGACACTACTTATATCTCTCTACTAAAGTTTCGAATTCATGAAGGTACATAAACTAACTTAAAAAATACTAAACTACCAATAAAAAAATTACAAAAAAAAAAAATAACAAAGTATAAAATATGCACCTCCAAATTTAAAACTGACATTATCCTAAATGTTACTATACTGCTTGCACCATCCAACTCAAATAGATAAAAAAAAAAGAACAAATGCTAATAATCAAGCAATAACAAATAAATAACAATAGCAATCATCTAATCTTGCAACAATCAATTCAAATTTAACTCAAATCTAATTTAACTAAGATCAAATAAGTGCCAATTTAATCAAAATCAAATTAATTCAAATTTAATCTCAATCAAAAAATTATATTTAATTTAAATTTCATGAAATTATTACAAGATTGCAAACATCACCATGTTTATAAAATTCAAACTCAATTATAAAACAAAGGAGTGAATAGTGAATAATTTTTTTAAGCAAGCCTACGTTGTTAAAAAAAAAAAAGGCACGTGGAAATTATATGAAAGCCAGAGTATAACAGTTAAGAGCACAAGTAGACCCACAAATAGAATAAAATTAAGTTTCAAATAGTCCATTGATAAGAACAAAAACTAAAGGCTATTACGTGTGGGCTTCATCATCCATATTTTTTTTAAGGTTTAATAGGATTTCTTTAAGCAATTTTCATCACCAACATAGACTTGGTAAATGTTGGAATTTGTAATTACACGCCTAATCACACATTACGAATTCTCACTAAAAGAATTGAATTTATGACCTTGCACCTTATCCATACATCTATAACTCTTATTTTGAATTCTCACTAAAAGACTTGAATTTGTGACGTTGCGCCTTATCTATACATATATAACTCTTATTTCCGCCTAATTTATACTCATCACTTTTTGTTCTTATTATTATTAAATAAAATTAAGTTTCAAATAGTCCATTGATAAGAACAAAAACTAAAGGCTATTACGTGGGGGCTTCATCATCCATATTTTTTTTAAGGTTTAATAGGATTTCTTTAAGCAATTTTCATCACCAACGTAGACTTGGTAAATGTTGGAATTTGTAATTATACGCCTAATCGCACATTACGAATTCTCACTAAAGGACTTGAATTTATGACCTTACGCCTTACTTATACATCTATCTATTCTTCTTTATACACTTAAGAGGATCAAATTATTTCATCAAATTATTTCTTCCTTTTTCTTTCTTTAATTGTCCAAATCTCCTAAATTTAGTGCTTCCAATAACTTCACTTTAAAAAGAGTATCAAATTATTATTTATGCACTTAAGAGGATCAAATTATTTCTTCTTTTTTCTTTCTTTAATTGCCCAAATCTCCTTAATTTAGTGCAGTAGAAGAGTTGTCCAAAGACTAGGAAAATAACTAGTAAATCAAATCTCTCTCTCTCTCACACACACACACACACACATTTACGCACACATTTCTTCTTTTTTCTTTCTTTAATTGCCTAAATCTTCTTAATTTAGTACAGTAGAAGAGTTGCCCAAATACTAGGAAAATAACTAGTAAATCAAATGTCTCTCTCACCACACAAAATTCAAGAACTCATATCAATGAAACACGTTTATTTATTACAAGACAATTATGAATTTTCTTTCACTCACACTTTTCTAAACTATTGACAAATCACACCTCTATTAGTTATTTTAATCATCTTTCAATATAAATTGTATAATCTTAAAGGGGTTTATTTATTAATTTTCTTGTATTTTCTAATTTATTTAATTTTTTTGTTAGTTAATACTATTTACATATCCTTTTCTAAACTATTGACAAATCACACCTCTATTAGTTATTTTAATTATTTTTCAATGTAAATTGTATAATCTTAAAGGGGTTTATTTATTAATTTTCTTGTATTTTCTAATTTATTTAATTTTTTTGTTAGTTAATACTATTTACATATCCTTACAAAAGTTTCAAACTCAAGAAAGCATATAAATTGATTCAATAAACACTAAGCTACTAACGAAAAAAAAACTACAAAAAAGAAAAATAACAAAGTAAAGAATATGCACTCCCAAACTTAAAACTGATATTGTCATCAATGTTACTATATTGCTTACACCATAAAACTCAAATAAATAAGTACAAAAAAAAAAATACAGCAAATGCTAATAATCAAGCAATAGTAAATAAAGGACAATAGCAATTTAATCTTGCAATAATCAATTCAAATCTAACTCAAATCTAATTTAAACAAGATAAAATAGGCACCAATTTAATCAAAGATTAAATCAAACTAATTTAGATCAAATCAATTCAAATTTAATTCCAATAAAAAAATTATATTTAATTTAAATCTCATGAAGTTATTGCAAGATTGCAAACGTCACCATGCTTATAAAATTCAAGCTCAATTATAAAACAAAGGATGGAATAGTGAATAAATTTTTTTAAGCAAGGCTACGTTGCAAAAATAAATAACAAATGTCATGTGGAAATGATAAAGATATGAAAAGCCAAAGAATAAAAGTTAAGAGCACAAGTTGATCCACAAATAGAATAAAAGTTATAAATAGTCCATGGATAAGAACAAAAATGTAAATTCTATTTGCGGGCTCCTTTAAATGAGCTTCAAAAATAATATTTTTTTGTGATTTTCTTTAAAATGTCTTTTAAAAATGCAAATATTATTTTATATTTAAATGTAAGGGTATAAATGAACAAAGTCAAACTAAGTACATGAGGTTTAAGTCTGACTTGTAAAAAAAATAAATTATTCAAATTTGACTAATTTATTTAAACAAGCTTATTTTAAAACTTGAGCTTGTCTTGTTTAAAAATATGAAAACTTGGGCTCGATTCATTTAGTTCATTTACAACTTGATTATTTTCTTTTATTTTATCAAATATTTTCTTAAAGTATTTTTTATTTTCTTAAAATTTATTAAGTTAATAATTAGTAAACATCTTTATAGTAAAAGATGAATTAAAAATAGAAATAAATACTATTTTTTCATAATTCATTATATAAAATGATAAAAATTTCATGACCTTTTCCACTATTATAAAAAAATTAAAATAAGCTTTAACATTTAAAAATATTTAACATATTTCCACAACGAAATAGTCTTCTTCCTTTGTACATGTAGATAGAACTCATTAACAATTGTATATACTCGTTGTTAACCTTTTATAAATACTTATTAAGATAAATAATTTTAGCAATCCTATAATTTTTATTTTCTTATTAATTATGATAATTTTTGCTTACATTATATATATAATCAAACTATTCATAAACTTTTAATGTTGAATCCATAAAGCTTGGGTTTAACTTATTTATATAATCAAGTCTAAATTAATTTTTGAATTTATTTGTTTAGTTAAATAAACAAACTTGATTGAATATTTAATGAGTGGCTCGAATAGTTCATTAATAACTAACTCATTTACACTCTTATTTAGATATAATATTAGAGAAATATTTTTTTTAAATGTTTGAATAATTTTTTTATATTATAAAAAGATCTTTTTTGAGAAGTATTAAAATTCAACTTCTAAAAAAACATAATTTATGTTTATTCTAATATTTTTTTAAAAAATCCAAACATATTAAAAATGAGAAAAAATATTTATTTTAATTAAAAAAAAAACACACACACACACATCCATACCAGGTCGTACGTGTGGCTTGACTGACTTTTGTATTCCTAATCATTTGAGCACAATGAGGCGTGTAGTGCTGCACGGGGCATAGCGGTTCCTTGCAAGAACGAGTTCTCGCCTGGACACACGGCCGTGGAGATTAACATTATACAAATTCCGTGTACTTTGTAATTTTTACATGGCCGTGTCCATGGACACACCCAGGCCGTGTAGCCTACTACCATTATACAAATTCAAATCTCATTTTGTAATATATTTTTTTCAAGTATAAACGATCAGTCCGCTTTCTACCCATCCTAACAAATTTTTTGTCTGAAGATTCCTAGCAAATTAAAGAAAATAAAATAAAATAAATTAATCAATATGTATTGGTCTAAGTGGAAAGAGTTAGAGTCCTTAAACATATAGTCTTAAAGTCGATTTCAAGATTTATGTGTTTAGAAATAATATTATTAAGATGAATCTCTACTTAAACGACCATACACTAAAAGATTAATATCTCACCTAATGAGTATGTAAATACTCTGAAAAACCAAATATAAAAAATACGAAACAGCCATAATTTTTTGTCAGAATTGTTAACAGAAAAAGCTGACATTATTATTAACTCTTGAATAAATAAATGGTTGTCACCACTTTGCCTTGTTCAACAATTACTTTTGATCTTGGCAAATTTTGACTGAACTTTGTCAAATATTTTTTTTTATTATGTAGCATTACACAAATAAAATATGTTTGGAGTTACCTCCTTAACATGTGCTCGAGAATTAATTATTGTCATAGTATTTGACTAGCTCTAGGATGTAGATGGTACCGTATTAAATTACCAAGGAAGTTATCCTCAGCTGATCAGGTGTTGAATAAAAGGAAAGATCCAGTGGTGACTGATTCATTAGAAGCAAACCTTCTACATAATCTGCTGCATTGATGTCATTTCTTTCATCTAATGAGATTAAATGTTCATGGTCTCCAGAAAATACCAAAAAGTCATTGTAAAGCAGATGGAGCCACTTCACCTGCAAGCAATTAAACAAAGCTTCGTTATGATTAATTAAGGAATTGAAAATTAATTAATTATCTCTTGTAAAAAGAATAAAAGTTCTAACTTTGAAGTTAGTTTGGTACCACTTTGAAAAAAGTAATGAAAAATGCATGGATATAATACACCTTTACAAAATAGTAATAGTAGGCTTATATAATATTTAAAGGTGATGGAGATAAATAATCTTAAATTTAATTTCAATTAAATGAGACTTATAGCTAAATTTTAGTCATTAATTATTAGGGGCACAACGCCCTCACAAAAGCAAGAGGTACAAAAGAATTTCTAAAAATTTGCATGAAAACTTATCCTTAGGTTTTTCATTTATCAAACTAACTGAAAGTTATAGGATTTTCTTACAAGTTGGGGTGGGGGATCATACATTAATTGTCACATGCAAGCAACTAATTGCTTTAATAAAATTCACTGATTCATATGTAGAAACAAAAAGAGATAAAGCTTTTTAATATATATGCGATTGTGACTTGCTAACAAGAATGGTGTGTGCAAGAAATTCTTTCTTTCTTAATTTATTATTGTTAGTTTTTAGTATAAAAGAATATATGTACCCAAAAAGAAAAAAGAATAAAAAAAATTATATTTGCCCTCGTTGGTGCAGTTCCTAGAGCTATTCTTGCTGTTGTTATAATTAAAAATAAAAATAGAGAAACAAATATTAATAATCTGAGTATATTTTTAAATGAATGAATACAAATGAACGAACCTTTATTTATACAAGAAGTCAGCTGTACAGAAAAAATAATAAATTATAATTATGTATTAAATCAAACTAATTTTGTATTATAACAATTACAATCATCTCTAAAGTCAATCTGTATTACATCAATTACAATAATCTTTAAAGTCAATATGTATTACATCAATTACAATAATCTCTAAAGTCAATTGTGATCAATCACAATTAATTATGCTAACATCCCCCCTCAAACTCAAGTGAGTGTATAAGAAACCAACTTGAGTTTGGAAATCAAAGTGCGAAATCTCTCAAGATGACGAGCTTTGATGAACAGATCGACTAACTGATCAAGAGTGCTAATGGAAAAGAGACGAAGAGCACAAAAAAGAATGTATTAATGAATAAAGTAGCAGTCGATCTCAATATGCTTGGTGCGTTCATGAAAAACATCGTTGTGAGCAATTTGAATAGCACTCCTATTATCATAGTAAAGAGCAATGGGAGAGGACTGAGAAATACCTAAGTCATCAAGAAGCTAATGTAACCAAAGTATCTCAGATGTGATGTCAGCTAGTGCTCGATATTCTGTTTCAGTACTGGAACGTGCAGTTAAAGTCTGTTTTTTGCTATGCCATGAAATAAGTGCATCACCAATATAGATACAATAGTCAGTGGTGGATTGACGATCAATGAGGTCTCCAGCCTAATCAGCATCAGAATAAGCTTGGAGAACCAAGTAAGAGTTGACTGATAAATGAAGCCCATGAAATAGAATTCTTTTATATACCGAATAATACATAGAACAGTAGCATAATGAGTAGTGCACGAAGCTGATATAAACTGACTGACTAAATGAACAACATATAAAATGTCTGGATGAGTAACATTAAGATAAATTAAGTTGTCAACCAACTGCCGATAGAGAGTAAGATCATCAAGTGTAGTACCATCCAGAAGTATAAACTTGACATTAAATTCTAAAGGAGTAGACTCAATGCGACTGTCTGAGAAACCATCTGAAGAAATAAGATCTGAAGCATATTTAGCTTGAGATAAATAAATATCATCAATAGATGAAAGAACCTCAAGACCCAGCAAATAACTGAGAGGACCAAGATCCTTCATCTCAAAATTACGGCTCAAAGATGTTTTAAGATCAGCAATACTAAAAGTATCATCACCTGTAATAATCATTTCATCAACATAAAGAGTAGCAACACAGTGCCACTATTAGTCTTATGGATGAAAAATGTTGAATCATGAAAACTAGAAGAATATCCAAATTGACTGATGGTGGAACTGAACTTAGCAAACGAAGCTCGAGGAGTTTGTTTAAGACCATACAAGGCTTTACGAAGAAGACAGATCTTGTTAAGTGGGCAAGAGTAACCTGGTGGTGGTCGCATATACACTTTTTCTTCTAAGTCACCATTCAGAAATGCATTTTTCACTTACATCTGATTAAGAGTCCAGTTGCGAGTGGCAGCAACAGCAAGAAGAGTGCGAATTGAAGTAAGACGAATAATTGGAGAAAATGTTTCTTCATAATCAATCACATATTCTTGAGCAAAACCTTTGGCCACCAAGCGGGCCTTGTAACGATCAATAGACCCATCAGATCGAGTTTTAATCTTGTAAACCCATTTACATCCAACAAGAGCCTTATCAGAAAGAAGATCAACCATTTCCCAAGTACCATTATTCTCCAAAGCCTGACATTCTTCATTCATAGCTTGTTGCCAACGAGGATCAATGGATGCCTTTAAATATGTCTGTGGTTCATGAAGGTGAAGTATGGTAAAAAAAAACAATGATAATCACGAAGGTAAGTAGGAAGGTTTCTTATCTAAGAAGGATGAATGACTGTGTCAAATGCAAAATCAACAGTCGAAATAGTGTTAGTGGAATGAGTTGAAACTTCAGACGATGATGAGAGCTCACTAGGAGAATTAGAAAAGAAATATGAAGGTGGAGAACCTATCTCAGACACATCTGAGGACTTTATATCAAAATCATGTGGAAAAAGATCAATAGATCGTGTGGTGAACAAAGGAGTAAAAGTGGACGAAATAGACTTGAACTGAGACAATGTGGAGAATAATGTATCTTCTCAAAAGACAACATGATAAGAAATACGAATGCGTTGAGAGACTGGATCCCAACAGCGATAGCCTTTGTGTTCAGTAGCATAACCAAGGAAACAACAAAAACAGGCACGGGGTTCAAGCTTGGTGTATTCATGGGGTTGAATAAGAACAAAATAAGTACAACAAAAAACTTTAAGAGAACTGTAGTTTGGAGGTCTCAAGTGAAGACGTTCATAAGGAGATAAATTACTAAGAACAGAGGAAGGAAGACGATTAATGACATAAACAACAGTAAGAGCAGGTTCACCCCCACATAAGTTTAGGACAAGAAGAGGAAATGAGCATAGCTTGAACAGAGTCAATATGCCGATGCTTTCTTTCAGTACGACCATTTTGTTGAGATATACTAAGACATGAAAACTCAGAAAAGGTTCCCTGTTCAGTAAGAAAAGTGAATAGTTTTGAATCACGATATTCTGAGGCATTATCACGACGAAAAACTTTAATTGTCTTTGAGAAATGAGTTTTAATCATAGTGACAAAGGTAATGTAGATTTGAGAAAGCTTAGAACAATTTTTCATTAAATATATCCAGGTGAAACGTGAATAATCATCAATAAAAATCACAAAATATCGATAACCCCCTATAATGGGTGTAAGTGTTGGACCCCAAACATCAGAATGCATAAGATCAAATGAGGAAACAAAAATGGAAGTACTTTTATTAAAAGATAAAGTAAGTTGTTTAGTTGTTTAACAAGATGTACATTGTAAAGACTCTTCTTTAATAGATCCTAAGACACCATGAGAAATGAGATGACGTAATTTACTAAGAAAAGTATGACCAAGACGTTTATGCCATAATTGAAGAGAAGAAGTAGTAGAAGCAGCACAAATAGTTGACACAGGAGGCGGAGGAACATGGAGGTTTGTGAGTTCAAACAATCGTCCAACTTTACGATCATTCTCAATGATTTGCCCCATCCGTGGATCCTGTACAGAACAACCAGCAGAAGAAAAAGTAAGTATATAACCAAGGTCACACAATTGGCCAATAGAGATGATATTAAAGTTTAATTTTGGTATAAGTTAAGTGTCTAATAGGGTAAAGGTAGGTAAGGAGATATGAACCTTATGACTTACTTCCACAAGAGACTCATCAGTAGTATAAATAGAATAAATGTTATCTCTAGAAGAAAGGGAAAAGAATGCATGGGATGAGGAAATCATGTGATTACAACATGAAGAAACAAAATACCGACGATTATTACCTAGGGTAGTGGCTAAGGAAGTAGGAGTATTACCAGAATGAGAAATGACTTGCTTAAGAAGAGACTCAAGATCAGTAGTGAAAAGAGAAATATGAGAATTTGAGGCATCGTCGGCAACTGAAATTGTAATTACAGGCTTGGAGGAGAAGGAACTAGTACGTGGTTGAAACTTTCTTTGATCAATCCTTTGTGAACAAGTAGAATTCTGTGAATGACTTGAGCAGTTAGAAGCAATATAACATTTCTTCTTGCAAATATGATATTCTACGGTAGGACATTTAGCAAAAATATGACCAGATTTATGGCAGTGATTCCATAATTTGTCTCTTTGATGAGTAGCTACAAAGACTAAATATGCTTTAAGTTGAAGAAGACTCAATCTAATTTGTTTGATTTCGGACGAGGAAATGCATCTTCAAGTATAGGCAGAGGATCCTGATGTAGTAGGAAAGCTTGAACAGACTCATAATCATCAGTAACAGCCATCAAGAACTGGATGAGTCTGATGCGATCACGGTACTCCTCATATCATTTGGCATCACTTTTGTGTTTCAAGGTTGGCTCACACAGAACCAGTTGATCCCAAATAGCTTCCATTTGTGCCAGAAACTCATATACGACTTGACTAAGTTTTTGTTTCAAACTGTTGAGTTCCTTCTGCAACTGATATTGATAAGACAAATTAGAAATTGTATATCTATTTTTAAGATGATCTCATACATCTTTAGCAGTGTCAAAACGTCCAAATTACAAGTGAAAGCTGGGAGTGGAGGTGTTTCGGAACCAGGTAATAATTTGATGATTTTTACTATCCCAATCTTCTAATTTTTCAGCGTATTTTTCATCAGTATCATCTTTAACTTTGATGGGGCAAGCAATATCACCTGTGATATATCACCAAAGTTTTCGACCTTTCAAAAAGCCACGCATGACCTCAACCTAGTGGATGTAGTTTGAACCATTAAGTAAAACTAGAATAAGCTGAGCAACATCAAACTTTTCCGCAATAGAATAGAAGAATAATAACCAAAAATAAAAAAATGCACTAATATGAGGAAAATGCACTGATATGGAAAATGCACTGATCTGGGGTTGTGTCTTCGTAGATGAATAATACGAGTTCAGCAAGTGAACAATGTCTCACGTCTGTGGGTGAGCATTGATGAACCTGCAAAAATTCATATTTTTACCGTTCATAATCTTGGTTTTTATCCTTTTTTAATCTTTTTGATTTAGTTTTGTTCTCAAGTTTTATTATGTTTTTTTATTATTTTTAATTATGTTCTTATTACATGTTTTTTTTTTTTTTAGGTAATTACATTTGAAAAAGGCTAGGCATTTGAAGAGCAAAAAAAGGAAGAAAATCCTTTCAGAAGCCCAACGCTCTAGGAAAAAAAAGGAAGAAAATCCATTCAGAAGCCCAGCACTCACCGCTTGAGCGTGCGTTGCGCACAAGAAAATTTTAATTAGTGGGCCAGTGCTTGAGCGTTGTAAACCCAACACCTGAGCGCTGAACGCATAACTGAACACGTTAATTCTCTATTTAAAGAAAAGTTACACCAAATTGAATACACACTTAGACAGAATATATCAACTGTCAAGAGGCACAAACCCTAAAGTGGTGTAGGCGTAATTAGGCTTGAAGATTATGAATTTTTTTCAACTTTTTCACCTTTCTACAATGGAGTTTGTCAAATTCTTCCCTTTTGTGTTCTTCTTTTTTCATGTGTAACTAATTTTCCCTTGTTAAGAGAATAATGGATCTTGAACTTTGATGATGTAACTTCTTTTATGAGATTAATTTATGTTTCTATTTCATGATTTACTTGTTTATCTCTATTCTTAATATTTTTCTAAACCTGATCAATTTGAGAATGATATCTTGGGTTAATGTATGATTTGAGAAAATTTGTATGAACCTAGAATATGTGATAAACACCATAATTTATGCAATAGCTAGGAATAGGCATTGTGGGTTATGTGGTCTTTTTTTTAATTCTCTCGTTCTTGATAATGCCTTTCTATTTAGGGTTAGACTAAGGGATTAGTTAATTTCAAACAGTATAAGAAGATTAATATACTAATGGATTGTGTATTAATTAATTTTGAGAATTGACCATAAATCATTGAAATAGAACATAGATAAACCAATATTTGAATGTGCATTTAAAGAGTTCAAGTGAAGTCTGAACCATAACGCTTTAATACCATTGTTTTTCACCTCTTTGATTTATTGTTTTGCTTACTTATATTTCTTTTTAATTATATTTGCAACAACTCTCTTTTTCGTTAGATTAGATAATGTCATTTTCAGTGAATTTAGTAATTAATAACTTAATCTTCGTGGGACGATACTCTTCCTCACTTTTTATTACTTTTGCGATTTCAGTGCACTTGCCGATTTCACATCAAGCACGGACTGAGACGGCCCGGGTTACGGACAGTGGTGCTACTCAGACTGGTAGGCAGCGCCGCAACATAGGAGTTATGTGGGTAGCAACAGGGGTCACGAATCTGTGTGGGCAGCGGCGCAACACGCTGCTTAGTGGACAGTGGGGCTGCTCGGACTGAGACAACGTGGGCCGCGAACGATGGGGATGCTCGGACTAGTGGGCAGCGGCATAACACGGGATCTGTGTGGGAGTGGCTAGAGTGAGGCGCAACAACAGGGGTGAGGCACTGCTGGGTGGTTGGCCGAAGATGATGGTGATGTGATGGTGAGTGAATCTGGAAAGGAGAATAATGATAGATCTAAACAAATCTGAATGTTTAGAACAATGTCTAGAGTCTGGAATCTGAAATCTGAAATATGAAATTTGGAGTTTGAAAACTGGATCTGGAGTCTGTAGTTTGAAATCTAAGATTGGACCGAGAGCTTAGACTTTGATACCAAGTTAAAAACAGAAATAGAGAAACAAATATTGATAATTTGAGTATATTTCTAAATGAATGAATACATGTGAGCTAGTCTTTATTTTTACAAGAAGATAATTGCAAAGAAAAAAAATAAATTATAATTATGTACTAAATCAAACTAATTCTATATTACATTAATTACAAGCATCCTTAAAGTCAATCGTGATCAATCACAATTAATTACACTAACAGTTATAATCCCAAATTGACCTAATCCTCCAAGAACGACGTGAAATGCATCTGAGTTGCTCTCCACATAACATATCAGTAGGTCTCATTTTCCTGTAAAAGCCACATACAAACATGTCTATAAAGTTTATAGATGATAAATTGATTTTTTCAACCATTATTATCTCCCCGAAGAATTCTAATATGGACCACTTTGCATGTGGTCTATAGATGAATTATGACTTTTGAGTCATTGATTTATTATTAAAATAAATCAATGGTTCAGATTAAAAGATAAATTTTAACTAGTAATACTCAGATTCACACAGAAATTTAGGCAGATCAATTTTTTTTCTTTTTAACAAATAACTGTACATACAAGTAACTTATAGATTTTAAGTGATAATATTTTTATACACCCAAATTTACATATAAATATTGTCAAATTAAAAAAAAAGTATTATATTGATAGACCTAAACTTGTTAGGTCTATATTAGCAAGCTCCTTATCTCCCTATATCACACTTTCCCCACATTTGTCACTTTTTGTTTTGAAAAAAAAAATCGTGAGTTGCTTCTTACATTATCTTTCTTATTCCTACAATAATTTGATATTATATAGATTTATTAAAAAATAATTGCATCTCAAAATCTTTACATCATATATAATAATTGAAAATTATACACAACATTATTGTATAAATATAAAAAAAATCCTTTCTTTTTTATTTTTTTTAAAAAGCATGTAAATACATTAGAACTATTGCTTGGAATGTTTAAGAAATTTGGGTACAACAATTTTTTATTTTGGCACTCTTTTCACATCTTGTATGCATGCCAACATCTTTTTTAGTCTTGCTAATCCTATGTAGTTTGCTACGCTATCAAATGGCAATTGTATAATGCATATGGATTGTAGTATCTTTGTTTGACTCTGCTAATGTGTGTTCTTTTAGAGTGTGTTTGGAATGTAATAAAATAGAAAATGATTTGATTTGTTAATCAAATTTAATTAAATTTTATGTTTGGAATGTTAAAAAATAAGAAATGATTTGATTGACTCTTCCTTTTGCTAATTTGTGTTCTTTAACTAAACCACCTCTCATAAGGGATGTTTCTATAGATTAATCAAAAATTCTTTTTTTTTTAAGATTTAATTTTTAAATCAAATCAAATCAATTCAAATTAAATTAAATCAAATTATTTCCTATTTTTATTCATTCCAAACACACTCTTAAGATAATCAAAGATTAATAATCTTAAATTGTTGACTTTGAAATGGGATTTTTTTTTTGAAAAATAAGAAAATATAGTTAGATATCATAGCAAGAAAGGCATGAAGTCGTGCTAATTATATAATTACTTGTTGGTCAGTTTATTGTGAAGATATTGATTGACAAAAATAATAGGGTATACAATCCAAGCCCAGTTGCATTCTATTTCATTTCGCAGTCTATCTTTGATTTAATCACTGTTGTAGAATCGTGGTAAATATAGTGTGAAATCACGTGACAATTACATTTAACTTATTCTTTTATTTTTTTTAGTCTTTATATAAGAATTGACCATAAACCAAGTACCACACCTAATAATAAATAAATAATAATATTAGTGGAGAATCACAACCCAAGCCTTAGGTGTCCCGTTCTCCTCTGAAACAATTTAACCGACAGAGGATAAAAAAAACCTAGATACAGTAACCTAGATTTTTTTTTTTTTTTTTAAGAAATAAAATATATTTTATCGCATATTTTTTTATTTTTGTTCTTTTAAAAAAAAATCCACTCTTTTAAAACATGAGACTAATCCTCGATACTTAAATCACTCCAATCACATATATTTAAATACACTATGAAAATAAAGGAGTGATTAATTCGTAAATTAAGTGATAAACCACAACTAATTAAATTTATTAAACTCAGATAATCCTCAAACAACTTTCAAATCTTATAAGCAGCTACCTAACTTGTTGAGTTTTTTTTTTTGGATTATATATTATATATAGACACACACACCACTTTCGGAAGTATTTCATATAAATTCTTTGTCAATTATAGAAAAGTCATTAATCTTGAATTTTTAAAAAAAATTAATACTTTGCCTATTATTGACCCGACCTAGATATTGAGTCAATAAATTATTGGTTTAACTAGTGAATCATTGGTCCAACTACTTAAAATAAAAAATATTTTATAAATAAATAAATATATAAATAATTATCAATTATTATTAATTTATTATTAGAATCTAATTAATTTTTATAGTATAATTCTCAATTATTCTTTTATTTTAATGTTTTATAATAATTATATTTCATAGATATTGAATATTCAATTCTACAATTTTTATATCCAAAAATGTTTTTGTGCATCTACTTTTGAAATCTATAGAATGTGGAGAACGCCTTTAAGATAAGTAGTAATTCTTATGTTATATATAGTGAACTCTAATTAGGTTAAGTTAGAGAAAATATAAGAATGTCACCACATAAGTAATAAGGATCACCACTTATAATTTCATTGATCACCACATCCTTGATTTGTGTTGAAAAATGTGTTTCAATAAGTGATAAACACCTCTAAGATAAATAATGATCTGTGTGTAAGATCTAATAATTTAATTTCAACTCACTATGTGTAATAGAAGAATGTCACTACGTAAGTAATTCAAATCATCACTTATTACCTCATTGATCACCACATCCTATGGGTATGCAAGTCATAAGCCTAGCTCCCATGATGGGGAGGATATTTCCATTGCTTCCACTCACATGCACAAAGTTCATCATGATGACATGTCCGAGGAGTTATGAATTTATGGAGAAGAGCAAGTAACTGTCGAGAACAAGTGACACAATCTTAACATGCATCATATTACTATGAATCATTGGGTGCCAAGAGCAGTTACTTATTTTTTCTATAAATATGAAGTCCTAGTAAGATTCCAAAAAAGTCCTGAATACTCTACACTCTTCACCCGTAGCAGAAAGGTGATTTACCAATGACCACTCTTTTCATTTTCGTTTTTAGATTGGATTACTTTTTCTAAATTTTATCTTCAATCCCAAAAGTAGATCTCAGGTCGCACCTTATCAGTCATCTTGTACTTGGAATGACGATATAAAAGTGTAATTTTCAAGTTCAATTCTATCTTTCAATTTTCAATGCTTGTTAATGAATGACATGCCTAGTTTTCTTTTATTGATAATCAATATATGCTCCACACGATCACACACATTTTATTTATTAGATATCATTACAATCAACATTAGACATAAGGTTGTAGCCAAACCTTTCAAAGGGATTAAAGTAGTTTGCGAGGGTTTACTCCTTCTCTCTTGTCAAACGTGAAACGGTCAACTTCTAAGTTTAGACCATGATTTTATTATGTACGCTAAATTAGACTTGAGATATTTTCTCCCCAAAAACACTTCTTATCTCTAAATTTTGTTTAAAAGAATGCAAAATAATTAGTTTTTTTTTTAGTAGGTACTATTATATCTTGCACGTAAACATATAATTTGAAGAATATGATTTACAAGGATATGATATTGTATTATACACATATCACAAATAAAATAATACATACACATTTATAAAAAAAAATGCTAATAAGAAATTATGATTGATCCACTGGCAAAAGCCCATTGTTTAGATTTCATTGCAAAAAAATTACCATACGTATTGGTCAATTGGACCCAGTGGCAAAAAATTGATCCATTGTGAAAATGGACAATTGGGCCTAATCATTTGGTAAAAGAATTTATTCTGGAGTTAACAACCAAATCATTTGGTCAGTCCAACTTCCACGAAATTGGTCCAGTGTGAAAACGGGCTTATGTAGGTCCAATTGCATAAAGATAAAAAGATGAAGGTACTTACACTACAAGAAATTCGTTGATTACCATCGGCCAAATCCGCTGAAAAAATTTCGAAATCCGGCGGAAAGTGGTTCCCCATAAAACACTTGCCATAAATAAAAAAAATATCAAAGTCTGCTAGAAATATTGGTGGATTTGGCCGCCGGAAAAAAAACAACAACTTGTCAAAGGTCAAGATTTTTCAATAGATTTTTATTGTTGGAAAAGACGAGTTACTGTAACTTTTTTCGGCGAAAAATTCGCCGAAATCACTTTAACGAATTAGTATATAAACTACGAGTTCCAATATATAAAAAAAATTCATTTTTCTTTTGAGTTCTTAATTTAATCGCACTTGTGTTTAAATTTTTTTTTGTAGGTTTCTCTCTTGATGAAATGAAATACCAATCTTGCTCTCTACAATTTGAGAAGCATGATTTTTTCAAAAATAATATTCATTGTGAAATATATCAATTATTATCATTATTTCTAATTATTAAATATACAAATTTTATTAACATTCTTACATATGTCCTTCTAGTAAGTTGATGATAATTAAATCTTACAGAAGTCAACTCATATGTCTTATCCAATCTAAAGATATGAATGATACAACTTCTTTAATCTAAAGAGGTCTCTAGATTAGAGAAGACAGGGTTATTAGAGAAGACTATTATCAAATATAAGGAAAAATACAAGAATGTTAAGAAAATCTAAGTATTTAATTATTGAACACAATGATGATGATTGATGAGATTCATAGAGAAAACAGAACATCATATCGAAGTGAAAAAAATTGTAGAGAATGAGAAAGTGTTAATTGAAGAAAATGAAATCTAAGTATTTACAACACTTACTGATACTTATATAAACTCAAGTCTAAGCTACAGATTCAACAACTCTCTAACAGAACTCAACAACTCTAACTAACTGTAACTAATTATCATAACTAACTTATTACAAGTTACTCTCTATTAATGATTGATGTATTTTGTAAAGAATATTACTTAGAAAAAAGAAAGTACTTCTTGAATAGTTTCTAGCATTTTTATCTTAACACACCAAGAGAGATCCAATATGAAAATCTTTTAGCATGAGCAAGAGCAATTTATTAAAGATCAAGAGAAATTTTACTTTTCCTGATACTGACACTCCTAGTTCCTAAACTCATTCATTAATAATGGATAATCTTTTATTGAGCTCCAATTGTATTACATGTAATAAGAAAAATATATCTACTCCACTTGTCATTACAATTACTATCAAAATCTTAATCCCAACTTCAATCAAATATCTTTGAAATTATTTTTTTCTCAACTTCTCTCCAAAACTCGATAGACGAGTGCAATGAGACATATGCTTTCAGGGTCACCAGCAAGGACAATAGTCTAGACACTACCCATTTAACTTTCCTAATGCTAACGATGTCGAGCTCATGATCTTATTGGACATTTCCTCTCCATAAGACTCTTGTGTAATGTTATTTTCTTTGTTGAAATTACTCTTTATGTGAATTTTATCTGCTTTCAATTTCTGTCTTATTCTCCAATTGCTCCAGCATGTGACTTTTGTCCATCAGACAATCTACTTCACAAAATTGTGCACAAAAAAAAATTAATTCATAATGTTTTTCTTCTTCCTCTTCTTAAATCACACTACTTAGTCTTCTCCTTATCATCATAAGAGGTGGACTAGTGTCATTACACAAACTTTCTATCACATTTACTACTTGATAATCTTATCACTATAGTCATCATCCTTATTATCAGTGGATGATGATGACAAAAGATAATTTGCTTGAACTGTCAAATCTCAGACTGGTTAGAGTCACTTAACCTATTAATGCAAAACTAATATCGTCTTACTTAAGGTTTAAAACTTCCTAATTCAGTAGAGCATTAATTATTTCAATAATTCAAATGCAACATGCATGTAAATTAGTGTTAATAATAATAACATATTGCTATATTATGAAATTTGTATCCTCCATGACTAAGGCCTCTTATATATTTGTCATTCCTCTTAGTAGTTTGAAACTATTGTTCGTCTGTAAGATCTGCCGCACTACCTCTTATTTATTTAATTAATTAGTTTTTAATTAAATATTTAATAATTATTTCATTATAGATATAGTTCAAATTTTCACTTTCTATAATTTATATTATATTATATTTCTATTATAATTATATTTTTTTATATTGATTAAATTTAAATCTTCAGTTTATAATATTCAAAACTCTATAACTGATGCCTGATATATTTGTCATTCCTCTTAATTTGAAGTCTTTGTTAAGCTACTTTGTCATTCCTCTTAATTTGAAGTCTTTGTTACAATTTTTGTCTCATGTCTCAAACTCATGTAAATACATCATATGTTTGACAGTTGGGTGCACAATTTTGTCATTTATCATTTATATATTTATTTCTTTCTTTCTTTCTTTCTTTTTCTTTAATATATATAGTTCACATTTTTACTTTATTTTATATTATATTATATTTTTTATTTTATTAATTTATTACATATCAACACTAAACGGGGCAATTAAATGTTTTAATTGACGAATAGGGGCAAGACAAGTTATAGAGATTTTGTCAAGATGGGCAAGCTGCCAGAAGGACAGCCTCAACACTAAACGGGATTTCAAAGATTGAAGTTTGAAAGATAATTGACAAAAAGGGATAGTTGAGAGTTATTTGACTAAATGGCTGTTCGACGTAAACTCAACAACTAGAAGGTAACAAGGGAGACAAATATGTTGGGAGGCGTTTGGCAAGCAGATGGATACTTTGAGGCCAAGAGAGCAAGTTGCCAACACTTAGTGAAATTCACAAGGTTGCGAGGTTGAAAGCACTCGACAAGTAAAGTGGTAGTTGTTAGTTTGAAATTCAAAAGAGGAGGAAGCTGACAGTTCTATAGCAATTCAAATTTGAAGTGTAGAGCCAGCGTCAGTTTTCATTAGTTGTGAGTTTTAGAAATAGGTGATGTGTCAGTATTTTATGTAAGACACTTGTCTATTAGGTATTAGTTCAGTAGTGGAATAAGGACAGGCGTTAAAATCTTAGGTGTAGGTTTGTCTTAATAAATCTTGTTGTAAAGGTAGAAAGGTTGGTTGGAGAACACTTGAAAAATACCTTACACTTTCAAATATCACTCTGACATACATGAAAACACGAGAAAATCAAGTATGACCATTCATCCTCTTTAATTTCATGTTCTTTCAAATTAATGCGATGTTGTTTCAATTCTTCTCTTCATCTCATTGTGTCAAGTGATCAAGTTCATTTGATGTTCTTTTATTTTTTGCACTTCAAGTTTCTGCATTTTTATATTCATGCATATTTAAATTTCTGTTCTTTATGTTTCTTGCATCTTTATTGTTGTTATTTAAGTCTTGTTTTTTACATATCAATCAATTTACTTTCTTGCATTGTTACATTCTAGTCAGTTAATTATTGCATTTTACTATAATTGTCATTTACATTTATATTCTTGAGTTTTGCTGCACTTTAGTTTCATGCATTTTACATTTCTTGTCAATTTACTTCCATGCAACTTTTATTTGAACGTCAATTTACATTTTGTTACTTTTATTTGACTGTTATTAATTTACATTCCTGTCAAGTTTTAATTCTGTCAATTTAATTTAATCATTTACATTCTTGTCATTTTCATTCAGTTCTTTATATTTGACGGGTGAACTTTATTTGTCGATTTACTTGGAATGCACATTTACATTTCCTACCATTTAACATTCATGCACTTTACTTTATTGTTAGATTCATTTATTTCATTCTTTTACCTATTCTGTATAAGTTAGTTTTAAGTCGAATACTCTGTCAAAATACTTATCTGACACTTTAATTTGCAAATTACCAAAGAATTTGAGAATCTCAAGAGGAGTAGGTTATCTTCTCATATTGATAACTGGAATCGTAGTTTTATCAATACATCAGAGGATTCGACAGGTCATCGCAAGTTTTTTTTCCCTTATTTTAATTCCAGTTCTTTATTTTTTTTTACATACTTTCTATTACTTGCTTTCACTTACTTTGGTTTCTTTATTCACACTTGCTTTTATTGGTCTTCGTTTTATATAGTTGTGATCTGAGTTATTTAATTATTAAAGAATCTGTAAAAAATAACAATTTCCTTCTCCGAATTGAGATCCACAGTTAAATTGTCAAAAAATTGACAAAATTTGACAGAAACAATCTAACATTAAACTTCAATGAAAAGGTTATACAATCCTTACAAGACGACATAACACATTTATTTTAACTTATTGAACTGAATTTGTTTGTGACATTTGATATGGATTAAAGGTTGCAAACCCAAGTACAAATTGTCTTAAGTAATAAATTTCTTGGGAGTCCGAGGTCGATCCACAGGAAATTGATAAAGAAAAATTCTTTGAGATACAGAAAGACTTTGTCACAACAATAAAAATAATAAAACTTGTTCACAATTAATTAAAGAACTTACTTGGGTTATGAGATATACTTTTAGTAATAAATTAAGGACAAGATTAATTCTTTTTATAACTCAATTGAAATCTATGCTCAACGGAGGTTCCAATCGGAAAATCAAACATTTAAAGTTCATTTAAAATTATATACGTAGTTATATTATGGTTCCTTTAATTATTTATCAACACCAACACTTGTAAATGAGTTCAAGCATTCATCGTGCCAAACCACTTGTCTATAATGAATCAAGAACTCCACTTTATAAGGAGGATTGAAGCTGAGCTAAAGACTCTCTCCATCACTTCATTTTCGGTATGACGCTACCACTACTCTGGTCGATATGATCTCGTTTTCGATTTGCTTTGCGATGATTGAAGTTGAGCTATGCCGCCATCGATCTGCTGCACTTCTTTTCTTCATTAGAAATTTTCATTTGGAGGTGAAAGGGGGGAACTCTACTTTGCTAGGGTTTTGATTGGTTCCTCCATGGTTGACGGCACACCATTCATTCCTTGGAGCTTCCTTGCTTTAGGATCCTCTTCCTCGTCTCTTTCTTCCCCGCCTCAACCTCCTCATAAGAAGACTTTTGCTCAAGCCTTAAACAATGCTTGTGATATCCCTTTGAGCTAGTTGCTGATTCCTTGCTTGAAGGGTGACGCTCTTGCGGTTCAGATCCTAGAAGAAGAGTACTAAGCGGGTCTTGAAGGTTGCAAGAATAACCTTCATGGGTGGCTTCTGCTTTCGAAAAGAGATTCACCCATCAAATTCGGTGATTTGCAGATAAAGCTAACAAAACAGTGGAAACCTCTTGGCCAATGAAGGATGGTACCTATAGGTAAGGGTTTCTTTGAGTTCTCTTTCTCTTCTGTTGAAGACCTTCGCAAGGTCTGGTTTGTAGGATAGTGGAATCTTGATCCTGGAGTTTTGTATTTATTTTTGTGGACTCCAGATTTTAACCCTTCTCTGGTGCGTCAAACAAACACTCAGTGTTGGATTAGAATTCTTGGACTTCCCCAAGAATACTAGAGACCTAAGATTATATTTACTATTGCAAGGGGAAATGGAGTTCCATTGTCTTTGGATGATGCGAATATTAATAAGACTCTTGGTCATTATGCAAGAGTTTTAGTGGACATTGACCTTGCTAGTCAGTTGAGGGATCAAATTCTGGTTGAGAGGCAGGATTTTACTTTTTTTTTGTGGGGATCCAATATGAACCTTTGCCCATTTTTTAACCTTCATGTAAGGTCATCGAACATTCTTTGGCCAATTGCAAAAAAAATGTCAAGAATGCACAATAACAAAATAAAGATTTCAGAATTATGAGGAATAAACAGGCTACTGGAGTGATTAAGAAACCTGTTGTTCACTACGTCACTAAGAACAGGGGAACCCTGATATCAGAAACATTGTTGGCTGATAAAGCAGGTTGTAGTGCTGTTGTGGAGGCGGGAGCCAATGACAATCTTGATAATCTGAGAACTAATGAAACTGTGCCTGTGGTCAATGTTGAAGTGAAGCTTGTGCAAGTCGAGCCAGTTAGGAAGATCAGAAATTTGCTTTTTATTGATGTTGGTGGTGATTCTAATCCCTTATTGGGATCAGTTCCTGATATACGATCCCTAAGAAATCAGGACTTTGTCACTAATGATGGTGTTAACTCTCAGGAAGATAATGAAATTAATTTTGATCAAGTTGCTGTGAATGATCCTCTTCATAAGGATTCATCCTCTCTCCAAGGTGCTGTTAACAGTTCTGCTCATGTCTCCAACTCTTCCCAAGAGAATCTCTCTCCAGGCAGATCTGGATGTCTGGTTAGTTATGAAAAGACTGTAGCTGATAGTTGCTCTTGGATTCATAATTTTGTTGATGATTCTATTAATGGTAATAGTTTTGGCACTCCAGTTATTCATGCTAATCCGGTTGTGAATGGAGAATTAAGAGTGGTTGGCAGATTGTGGGGTGAGGAAGTTGAAGATGGCTTAGAAAATGAGTTCCCTGTTATTCATAACTCTGCCTGTGATGACTCTACTAATATAGAGATTGCTAACACCAGCAATTACCTTGCTGATGGTCAGAAATCTACTAGTAATCAAGGTATGGACTCAAGTTTCACTGTTGTCTTATCTAAATCTCAGTTAAAAAGGTTGAGGAAACGAAATTTTCAGATTCAAAAGGCTGAAGGTTTTCAAGCTATTCAAGGATAGGTCCTAATAACTTTGCTTAATGATGAAGATGTTATACTGGAATGTTAGAGGTATTAGAAACCTAAACACTAGGTTAGTCTTAAAAAAGCTTTGCTTTTTGCATAAGCCAGATTTTCTCTTCATTTTCGAACCTTGGATTTCTGTTAAGCAGCTTCCTTCTGGGTTTTTCAAAAGCCTGAATTTGAAACTGTTTGCTGAAAACAATAGGAGCCACCTTCTCCCCAATCTTTGGTGTTTCTGTAATGAAAATTTTCATCTTTATGTTATTACTTCTTCCAAGCAACATGTTTCCTTTTCTGTCATGGTTGATAGGCAATAATTATTTATTTCTGCTATGTATGTTTCTACTAGTTACATTTTCAGGAGGCAGCTTTGGGCAGAATTGAATAGCTTGCAGCAAGACCATTAAGCCCCTTGGTGTTTCATAGGGGATTTCAATGCTGTTTTGGAAGCTTATGAGTATAGAGGGAAAGGCTTGCTATCTAGACTATCTTGTGAGGAGTTCAGATCTTGGTCTGATACGGTTCAGCTTATTCATGTTCCTACTAGAGGCTCTCAATTCACATGGTCCAATGGAAGAACTAGGAATAACTACGCTGAAAAAAGATTGGACAAGTCCATATGTAATGATGATTGGATTAATTTTTGGAGTAGTGTTGATTGCTGCACTCTTACCTGCAGCAAGTCTGACCATTTTCCTTTGTTGCTTAATATGAAGAAGGAAAACAAGGAGCTAAGTTTTTCTTTCAAGTTCATGAAAAAGTGGTCAAGGCATCCTGACTGCACAAAGCTCATCACTGAAGTGTGGCAGACTCCTGTTTTGGGTTGTCTTATGCATATTCTGGCACAAAAATTGAAGAATTTGAAAGCTAGATTTAAGGACTGGAACAGAAGTGTTTTTGGAGATGTTCACTCAAAAGTTACTTCTGCTATAGCCTTTGTGGATCAAATTTAGGAGCAGATCAGTTGTAATGGTGGCTCGGAGGATCAATTTGTGCAAGAAAAGGATGGGCAGTTATTACTGCAGCAGACTTTGAATTATGAAGAAGACTTCTGGAAGAAAAATCCAAAATTAACTAGCACATTCATGGTGACATAAATACTGAATTTTTTCATAAAACTGCCAAAATCAGGAGTGTTACTAAGCATATCTTAGTTTTGAAGTATGGTGATTAGGTTCTTCATAAGGCATCTGATATCGAAAACCATATCTTAACTTTCTACAAAGATTTATTTGCTACTGATAATGTTTGTCAATCTAATGATCTTGTTCAAAATGTTATTCCTTCTTTAGTGTTTGCTCAGGATAATGCTTTGCTCACAAATTTGCATTCCATGGAGGAGGTCAAAAATGTTGTTTTCTCTATGAACTGAAATGGTGCCCCTGGTCTTGATGGCTTTGGCGGTTTCTTTTATCATAATTACTGGGACATAATAGTTGTCGCGACTAGGATCGCGACGAAATAGCAGCTCACAAGATTTTAAAAAAATAAAAATGGAGTTGTCACTGATTTTATTTAAATTTGAAAAAAATTAGAAAACTAATATTAGAAAATAGTTTTTGAAAACCAGATCGAATTCGGGAGTTGGTTATGGATAGGGAATGGTGGAAACTTAATCCCACAGCACCCCTATCACACCTGTCCTGAAACAGTACCTTAAGTTAGTTGTGCAAAAACATGATAATTCCAAATTTATTTATTTTACCTCTCTTATAAAGACTTTGTAATTATTTTTTTTATTTTTATTTTTTTAAAAAGAGAAAAGAAAAGAATAACCAAATTGTGAAAATTTAAATTTTGGCTTGACAGAATAAAAATTCAGCTCCTACGTACCCTCAGGTGCAATGAGGAACTCAAAGTCACGTAGTTCTTTAGAAAAAAAGTGTGAGCTGATTGATTTGAATTAAAAATGATTTTTGAAAAGAAATTTTTATTTGAAAACAAAATCATCCTTGCACAGGATTCAAGGTAACACCAAGCTACTCAATAAACCCTTATGATCCAAACGACATTGAAGATAGCATCCGCTATTCAATCATCACCGTTGGTCATTGCATTGATAATTTTTTTAATGAATTTTCATTTTTTTTATATTTTTTTTGTTTTTTTTTTTAAAAAAGGGTACAAGGGACAAACATAAAATTTCTATGAGCCAAGTAAATAACTAAATAAAAACAAGATTAAATATAAGCATCACAAATCAAATAACCCAAAACAACATTATTTTTACTTTTCTAACAATTTTCAAAATTTTTTTATTTCCTTTTCTTCATTTTTTTACCTTAACTTCTTATTTGTTCACAAGGCATAACATAAAAATAAACTATCAAGTAAAATAAATACTACCAAACAGAAAAACTAAATTCAAAACACCTACTTTTATTATTTATGATTTATTAAAAAAAACTTTTAAAACAAAATGCTATCAGTCAACCAGTCAACATTCTCTTTCATTTATTTATTTTTTTTGTTTTCAAGGTCATACTCAAACAAAAAAAAAACGTGGGAATGGGTTTCCTCAATCCAAAAGCTTGCTTCCCATTTTTCTTACTACCATTTTGATTCAAAATGTAACAAATAAGCCAACCCACCTACGAGGGTTGGCTGCTTCAGCAACCCAAAACCCCCTTTATACCATTCTTTTTTTTTTTGTCTTTTGGTTTTTAAAAACAAATGGCTTCTGTTGGAGATATCAAAAAGGAAAACTCCAAAAGCCTTAACACAGCAACATGAAAGCAAAAGAAAAGGGAAAAACTCCAACCTTTGGCTAGATGGGAATTGTGTTCGACGACGCGGTGGTGGCGAAGGTCGGATCTGGCGGTGCGGGGTGCTGTGGTGAGTGATGCGGCAGAGGCGGGTCGACGCGGTGATGGTGGAGGTCGGATCTGGCAGTGCAGGGTGCTGTGGTGTGCGACTCGGCAGAGGGGGGTCGACGCGATGATGGCGGAGCTCTGGTTCGACGAGGAGCGCTGGTCGGAGTGGCGGCACGGTGGAGATGGTACAGAACGGCGAGACTCGAGGCTGCGAGTTGGCCGGTCACGGTCCTGGTTTGAGCGGTGCGTCGCGGCTGGTTTGAGTTGCTTTTTTTTCTTCTTTTCTCTTTGGATGCTTGGACATGGTGAGTTTGAGTGGAAGTTACAGGTTTTTGTTGGTTGTGGCGGTGGGTTATGGAGGGTGGAGGAAGTGGTGGTTATGGAGATGGAGGCTTGGGTTTAATGATGGTGATGGAAGTAAAAGTTAATGATGGAGACTTGAGGTGGAGAAGTTTGCTGCAAGGTCTTGAAGGTTGACGGCAGGAGCCTCTTTTAGTTGGGTTCTCTGTATTATAAAATTGATAAGCTCTGTTGGCCCCTTCCCCTCCCCCCCGCTTGTGTTGCTGCTTACTTGGGAATTTATATGACAAATTAGGGTTTAGGGGAAAATGGATTTGAGCTCAAGTTTAATGGACCATGGGCCAGAATAGATCTGAGTTGACTCATATTTGATGAGTCACAATTTAATTTGGGCTCAATGTACAACTTGAGAGAGATTGGATCATCTTTTTTTTTTTCATTTTTTTTTGTCCGGACAAAATTGGGTGTTTACAATAGCTCAAGATGTCTTCAACTCGGTCCTTAAGTTCTTTAGACAAGGTTGGTTACTTACTAATTTGAACTCTAATGTGGTTGCTCTTATTCCAAAAGTTCATAGTGCTGAGAAAATTGAACAGTATAGACCTATTGCTTTAACTAATTTTCAGTTTAAGATTATTACTAAAGTTTTGGCTGATAGACTTGCTTTGGTGGCTCCCGATATCATTTCTGAAAATCAAAGGGGTTTTATTAAGGGTAGGCAAATATCAGATTGTATATGTACTACTTCTGAGTCCATTAATTTGCTTGATAAGAGAGCTTTTGGTGGTTAGTTGGCATGTTGAAGATTGATATTAAAAAGGCTTTTGATACCATTGATTGGGGTTTTTTACTACAAGTTCTTCAAGCTTTCGGTTTTGGTGACAAATTTTGTAAATGAGTCAGTCTTATCTTACATTCAGCTAAGCTCTCAATTTCCATCAATGGTCATGCTGTTGGTTTTTTCAATTGCAAAAGAGGGGTCAGACAAGGTGACCATTTGTCCCTTCTTCTTTTCTATCTTGCTGAAGAGGTCTTAAGTAGAGGTATCAGTAAATTGATTGATGAAGGTCAGTTGCGGTTAATGACTGGGCCTAGACATCTCAGGATGCCTAGTCATGTTCTGTATGCTGACGATATTATGATTTTCTGTAGAGCTACTAAAAAGAGTTTAGTTAACTTGTTGAATCTTTTTAAGGCTTGTGAGCAGGCTTCTAGGCAAGTGATAAGTACTGAGAAATCAAAATTCTATCATGCTTTAATTTCTCAAAGTAGAATTATTTCTATTTCTACTTTGCTTGGTTTCACCGCTGACTGTCTCCCTTTCACTTACCTAGGTGTTCCTCTGTTCAAAGGTAAACCTAGAAGACTGCGTTTAATGCTCATTGCTGACAAAATTAAGAGTAAGTTGACTTCTTGGAAAGGTTCCCTTTTATCCATCATAGGAAGAGTCTAATTAGTTAAATCTATTATTCTTGATATGTTGATTTACAATTTTCATATTTATGCTTGGCCTGCTAACCTTATCAATTCTGTGGACAAGTGGATTAGAAATTTCGTATGGGCAAGGGATGTAAATAGTAGGAAAATTGTCACAGTGGCCTGGAACAAAGTTTGTAGGCCTGTTTTGGAAGGTGGTTTAGGCATCAGATATATTAAAGCCATTAATAAGGCTTGTATGCTTAAGCTTGGTTGAGAGTTGATTTCTTCAAATAATCAATGGGCCTCCTTATTAAGAACTAGAGCCTTTACGAACCAAATACCCGTTAACTATTACATTGCTTCATCAATTTGGCCTGGCATAAGATACAACTTGCCCTCTATTTGAGCGAATTCTACCTGGCTGCTTGGTAATGGTGTCACTATAAACTTTTGGACTGATCAGTGGTTGACTAGCCTGATTGTTGACTTAATTGGTGTCTATCCTGATCTGTATAACTCCCTTAAAGCTAAAATGAGTGATTTTATTTTTAATGGAAGGTGGTCTATTCCTGCCTCTTTGTTGTCTAATTTCCCTGTTATTAAATCTGAAATAAAGCAGGTTACTATTGCTATTTTGCCATGTGAAGACAAGCTGATTTGGTCCAGTTCTGATTCTAGAACAATGACTTTTAAAGATGCTTTTTTGTTTCATAATCCTGTGGGGCTGATTATCCCTTGGACTAAACTTATTTGTAAAAGTTGTATTCCTCCATCTAAGTTGTTCATCATTTGGAGAATTATGCATAATAGGATGCCCACTGATGAGAATCTTTGGTCTAGAGGTTGCATTGTGGTTTTGTTTGCAGTCTTTGTGGTAAAGCAATTGAATCTACTAATCATTTATTTCTTGATTGCCCGTTTGCTCAATATATTTAGAATTAGTATGGTAATATCACAAATACCAGTTTTGATTGCTTTTACATTCTATCTATTCTCTCTTTATGTAGCAAAGGTTGGAGCTCACAGGTTCAGGATATGGTTACAGCCAGGGTCATAAAAGTATTGTGGACTATTTGGTATTGCAGAAATAAGGCCAAGTTTGACAACAAGTAAATCCCTGTGCAAACTGCTATAAATTTAATCATTGCTAATGTGTCTTTAGCTGGTAACACTAGTGCTGCCCGTATGTTCTCTTCAATTTCAAAATTCATGTTAATGAGATCCTTTTTGGTTGATGGTCACTCTTGTTGTGCTCCTAGCATTAAGCATGTCATCTGGAATCCTCCCATTTACAATATGATAAAATGTAATATTGATGGGGCTACTAAGGGTTGTCCAGGTCCTACAGCTTGTGGTGAAATTTTCATAGATAGGAGTGCTGCTTCTCTTGGGTGCTTTTCCGCGAATCTTGGTATTAAAAATGCTTTTCAGGCTGAAATTATTGGTGCAATTTTGGCTATTGAAATAGCTTTTAAAAAAGGTTAGCAATTCCTCTGGCTGGAGTGTGATTCTCAACTTGTGATTTCTGCTTTCAACAATAGCAAGCTGGTTCCTTAGATGCTTAGAAATAGGTGGAACAATTGTGTAGAGTTATGTAAACACATGAACTTTGTTTTCTCTCATATTTATAGGGAAGGTAATACTTGTGCAGAAAAACTTGCTTTTTATGGTTTTTCTATTAGTGGTTTTTTTTTTTGGAATTCAATCCCCGGATTCATTTATGAGGAATTCTTCAGAAATAGAAATGGTTTAGTAGTTTTAGATTTAGATGATTCATTCATGGGTTAGGTTTATGTCCCTGCCCCTCATATTTCCTTCTCTTGTACTCTATTTGCTAATTTTTATAAAATTTTGGTGTACTGCAGATGATTGGTAGTGGCTGGGGTGCCAACCTGGTTGGGATGTCAGTCATCATTGTGATGCTTTTGCATGCCATCTTTGTTTTTTAAAAAAAGGAGGATTTCTAAATTGATTGGAAACAAAATACAACACATATAATGCTTACTTGATAATATGTCATTTAAGCACAAAAAAAAAATTAATCTAACCTTATTTTTACTTTCAAAAGCTTCACCTCTTCACCCAAGCAGAATGAAAATTAGTTACTCATGAGCAAGAAGAAAGAAAGAAAGAAGGAGAAGAAGATGATCATAACTTCTATTTACAACAAAAGAAAATTACAACAAGTAAATAACATAATAGCATGATCTTAATCTATAACCAAAATTACTCAAATGATCTGCCTATGGTCCCTTTTATAGAGGATTAGGGATACAAAATGACAAGGGAATTGATTAATGAGTGAGTGGATGAGTGGAAAATGTCAGAATTTTTGTGAGTGAAAAATTATTGAAATTTCTTGTCTCCAAAATCATTCAGTGATGAACTCATGGATAACGTCAAAACCAAGTAAAATGGTCTTCATAAAAGTTCTAGGAAATTGTCTCAGCTTTCCGATGCCACTAGAATCATCCAAAAATTCGTCCTACAGCCCAAGATATGACCAAATTACTACAGATTGCTCAAGCTCAGTTTCAGCACCTCTATTTTGACTTCCAGACTCAATATGACCTTCAAGCTGCCCGAATGAGCTCTTGTGTTCTACATGAAAGTTTTAGATATGCGTCTTAACTTTCATATGCCAAATGTTTAGCCCATTTCAGCTCCTACAACTCAAATTATGCAATGATTACTGCACACTGTTCGAGTTCCAGTCACAAAACTCGTATTCTAACTTCCAAGCCCAATTAGCTCTACTAGATGTCTGATTTTTCCTTGGAGCTCTTCATGAAAGTTGTAGAGCTCTCTCTTATCTTTCCTAGAAGGTAAGATACATAATTATAAGACATCTATAACTCAAGATATGACTGAAATACAAAAACAGTGTAAGACCAAAATAATGTTGAAAAAAATCAATTAAGTCCAATTAAGTCCAAACTTACAAAACATAACCAAACTTAATCAATTAAGTACATGGAGAGTGTAAATAACTAAAAATGAGAGTTTATTAATGTATAAAATATGTGATTATCACATTCTCCCACACTTAGCTTTTTGCACTCCTGGGCAAAACACATAAGACCAAAGCTAGGAAACAAAGAAAAACGACACATACTTAAAAGCTAAAAGCTCTAAAAGACTCGGTGAATCAAGAAGAGCAACGAGAAATTCAAAGGATCAAAGCATTAATGAGGTAACATTTCTTCACATCTCAAACCAACAAGTAAGGAAACTTCAGTTGAAAAGAATGAATCAAGAATGATAGATCCTCATAGAATTCACTCTCAATCTCTCTAGTATTTAAAAGGTAAGTATTTCACTTTATTCAACGCATGAACAATTATACTACCATAAGCTTGTTTATCTTCTACTTCTCCGCTATTCAAAACATATGTATACAAAAATCAAGAGGACTTTATTCAAGGTTATAATGGGGTCATGGTAAAGGAGAGAGGATAATATGAATATGAGAAGATAAATACCAAAAAGAATAAAAGAACGTTATGGTACAGTTAGAGTAGAGAAGATGTTTGAGAACATTCATCATAAAGGACAATGACCAATATTTGACTAATGTTTTGTTGAAAATCAATCCCAAATTGATGAGTTAAATTCATTGTTAGGCCTGAACCTTCTCCCTCTTTTCATGTTGTTTCCAAGCATCCATCTTTATTCTAGGTATAGATATATCACATGTTGTATCAGGGGACTCTGATAATCCTTTGATTGTAGTGGAGGTCAGCTCTTTCGTTCTTTTTTTGTTGATCATTTTACACACACACCCCCACACTTATTTAAGAATAAGGTAAATGCTCTCTTATTCCCTAAGGTTTGGTGAAAACATATTTTTTTTAAGGCACGTAATGAGCTAAAAATAAGGAATAGTCAAATAAACTCAAAGGGGTTATACAAGGGAAAATATACAATGATGACTATTTGGTCAAAGTAGCTATTTCAAAATGCCTCAATTATATTTATGTATGCATGTGAAAATATAGCCTAAAAAAGAATCAAAGCAAGTTCTAGAGTAACAATTCCATGTGTGAAAAAAAATCACACAAGAAAGAAGAGAATGGTACAGATATTCAATCCATTCATTAATAGGCTCAAAATCTCACAAGGCATATTTTTATCATTCTTAATCCACCATATCAACATTCATATTCAAGCTTGTGATTTTTAAGAAAGAAGACAATTTATACTAAGTCCAAGAATCCATTTGCTACTTCTACACAAAATAATTATTTCCTCAACTAAGATGCGTCTCAAGAGTAAACTTACCTCCAAGCCAAAATTTACTCCTTACTCTGTCATCCTTAATTGGTTTTAATACAAATAGATTTCTGACAGTCATATCACTAAATATACTTCTCAATTTAGATGCGTCTCAAGAGTAAAATTACTCTTTACTCTGCCATCATTCATTGGTTTAGTAAGTCCACGACAATCATATCATACTTTTCAAAAAAAAAATTTTTTTTGGTTAATTATTCTTCCCCCCCAACCAGATCACAATATTGTCCTCAATGTTAAAATATAGATGAGTAAAGGATAGAAATATTACCTATTGGAGAAATCTGACACAAATTTAAACAAAAACAAAGTACGATAAATAAAATCAAAGGTAAAGAAAAGCTATAAACGAAGTGTCAAATCTGGCTTTCTTTTTATGTTGCTTCCCTCACTGCTTCCTGCTGACCAATCTATCTGAGATATTGCTGGATCAAGTTTATAAACAAGAGCTTCTAATTTATCAATCAACTCATTAATAGTTGAAGCAGAGATAAGAAGTTGTCTTACCGAAGGTGTGATAAATTTCTGTTTCACAGTTTTGTCAAGAAAAAGTAACAAAATATCAAATAAATTATTTACATTTAACAAACCTATAGGTTTATGGTGGATGTTCAGTTGGACCTAAGAGACAATTTGAAAAACTTCTTCCAAAGTACCAAAACTACCTAGTAAGATAATGAATGCATCAGAGTTGTCAAGTATTATCTTCATTCGTTCATGTAGAGATGATACCTTAAGTTCCTCCCCAATTGTCTTTCCAGTGTTGTTCTGTTAAATTAACGGTCCAGAAATAATACCTAAAACCTGACTGCCTCATATATATGCAGTAAGTGATACAACCCCCATTAACCCACGGCAATCTCCCTCATATACAAGATGAATATTCCTCGTAGCAAGTGTTTGTCCAAGAATAGTAGTTGCGTTTACAAACTCTAAACCATTCCCATACTTAGACTAAGAAAATATACATATATTTTTAAGTCGACGAACAAAAAAACTTTCTATTTTTATACTCATATTTCCTTTAAATGATTCTGAGTTAGAGGAAAGTGGAGAAAATGAAGTATTTAAATAGAAAAAAGAATGGAAATGGTAATAATAGCATCTATAAGGGTAGGTAGACTGTTGTCAAAAAAATTTGAAATTAAGAAATACAGAATCTTTATATATATATATTCATATTTCCTTTAAATGATTCTGAGTTGGAGGAAAGTGGAGAAAATGAAGTATTTAAATAGGAAAAAGAATGGAAATGGTAATAATAGCATCTATAAGGGTAGATAGATTGTTGCCAAAAAAATTTGAAATTAAGAAATACATAATCTTTATATATATATATATATAAATATATATAGGGGGGGGATCGGTTTACACCAGGTGTAAGTCTTTTTAACTTACACTCATTTTCAATCATTATATCTACTTTCATCTAATAGTTGAGATTATTTCATTAAAAGTAACCATTAGATGAAAGTAGATCTAACGATTGAAAATGAGTGTAAGTCAAAAAAGACTTACACTGATGTAAGTTGATCCTCCTCATATATATATATATATATATATATATATATATATATATATAAAGGATATTCCTATAATTAGATGGGGACGGGGAATATGATCCTCATCCCTGTCCCCGAATTAGCTTCAGGGAGATTTTATCCCTCATCCCTGTTCTTGCGAGAGAAAATTCCCCAAACTCGAATCTCTAAATAGGACAGTCCTCGCAGAGATCCATAAATATGAGAATTTTTTGCCATCCCCAACCACATGTTCTTCCACAACAATTGAATCATCAAGTGATAATCATAGTTTCATTAAAATTAATTAGGTTTGATTATACTTTGTATTTGTTTCAATTCCCATTTTTTAATTTATTCATTTTAATTCATTAATTCAGTAATTATATCAAACATTGTCTTTATGATGATCTAACATCTAAATTATTTTGATAAATGGTGACATGTCATGTATGAATTATTTTTTTTGTATATAAACCCTCTGGTATCCGAAAGTCTCATTGGACCTCGATTAATTTGGGGTCGAATAGAGTCGGGTCGAACTACAAAAGTGTAAAACTCTCCCAACGTTAATTTTTTTCATTCGCAAGACTCGAACTCGAGACATTGCTTAAGGAGAACAAATGCCGAATCATTTCAACCAACCAAGCGTTGTATGAATTTTTATTCACTATTATTACATCAATAATCTTTTGACATGTCATTATTTAGCAAAATAACTTGGATAGAGAATCACCATGAAGACAAAAATGAATTTAATTAGAAAATTAAGAGACAAAAATAAACAAATTTAAAAGGGAAAAATGAAAAAAACTATCTCCAATTATGGGTCATATGTAAAAAATCTTCTTGTCCATCGAAATTTATTAATACAATTTCTTGAAATTACTAAACCGTGTATATTAATTTCCTATGAGAGGATTTTTTACACATGCACAGGAGAGTAAATATACACTAAAATATACAATTTAATTAGTTCAAAAGATTATATTGGTGAGTTTTAAAGTACAAAAAAAGTTATTTTACAAATGACTCATAGTTGGAGAGATTTTTTTTTACATTTTGTTCAATTTAACATTAAGAACTAAAAGGAACACATATTTTATATACCCAAATAAAAATTGAATTTTTATGCACCAAAAAAAAGTTACGAACTAAAATGATTTTTTTTTGCACCCAAAAAAAAAATTTAAAAACTAAAAGGAGCGTAGATTTAAAATATATAGACAAAATTCAATAATAGTTAGCCGCAGTAATATATTTTGGAGTCACTATTTTAGAGATTTTACTACTCAATAATCATTACTTTTAATTTAAAATTATGTGATGTAAAATAAAATATAGACTGAAAATTAACAATAAAACAAATTAATTATGAAACAAACATAACATCAAAACTGGGGGCCGGCCGGCCAGATGAGCAGATGCCTTAAGCATCCATCAACAATGTGCTGCCGCCGCAGAATAAAATTAAAGATGATTGCTAACGTGGGTCATCGATATTGCTCCCTTGCCACTGTACCAAGTCAACAACAAGATAAACATTGGTATAGATATTGAGTATACAATTGTATATACTAAATCAATTAATATTTAAATAATTTCATAACTTTTTGCATCATAAAATTAATTTATTTTAAAAATAATAATATATCAATTATTAATTAATTTAATTTATACAAATTATATAAACAAAATTTCCACAACTATTTCTCCGTCAACCACTCTTCTCACTTCTTCGTGAAAGGCAGACTCGTCCCATTCACTTCCCTGCATAAAACATTGAAAGCTGAAAACTTTCCCTTATTTTGCAAACGACCATAGTTGGACGAATTTTTTTTACATTTTGCTTAATTTAAAATTAAGAACT
Source organism: Ormosia emarginata (assembly GCA_029884605.1). Classification (NCBI taxonomy): domain Eukaryota; kingdom Viridiplantae; phylum Streptophyta; class Magnoliopsida; order Fabales; family Fabaceae; genus Ormosia; species Ormosia emarginata. Next base: position 402,223 of record JAQQTP010000073.1, on the reverse strand, counting down.
AAAAGGAACACATGTTGTATATACCCAAAAAAATTGAATTTTTATGCACCCAAAAAAAAATTACAAACTAAAATGATTTTTTTTGCACCCAAAAAAAATTAAAAACTAAAAGGAGCATAGATTTAAAATATATAGACAAAATTCAATAATAGTTTATCACAATGAGAGTAATGTCAAGGTTCAAACTTTAGAATCACTATTTTAGAGATTTTACTACTCAATAATTATTACTTTTAATTTGAAATTATGTGAACAATTAATATAAAATAAAATATAGACTGAAAATTAACTTAATAAAACAAATTAACTATGAAACAAACATAACATCAAAACTGAGGGCCAGATGAGCAGATGCCTTAAGCATCCATCAACAATGTGCTGCCGCCGCAGAATAAATTAAAGATGATTGCTGACGTGGGTCATAGATAATGCTCCCTTGCCGCTGTACCAAGTCAACAACAAGATAAACATTTGTATAAATATTATTTATTATTTATATAGTTGTATAGATTAAATCAATTAATATTTAAATAATTATATAATTTTTTATATCATAAAATTAATTTATTTTAAAAATAATAATATATTAGTTATTAATTAATTTAATTTATACAAATTATATAAACAAAATTTTCACAATTATTTTTCCATCAACCACTCTTCTCACTTCTTCCTAAAAGGCAGTCTCTTCTCATTCATTTTCCTGCATAAATGCTGAAAGCTGACAATTCTTCACACAAAAAAACTCTCCCCTTTTAGTTTTTCACTACAAGAATTTTACTAATTAGTAATGGAAAAATTCTTTACTAATATTTTGTTAAACTTTGTTAGCAAAGGATTAATGAGAGATTAGTGAAAAAAAATTTATTTATTTTGAGTCAAAAAAATCTTCATCATTAATCCCTCAATATCTGTCCCTAATCCATTGTTAATAGAAAAACGTTTATTGTACAACTAAATACTTACAATTTTTGTTTATCGTATTTTTGTATGAGAGGTGTGTTAAATCAAATTGTATGCGACTGTAACATTCTCACAAGATATAATATGAGTTTGTGAGAGGATTAAAAAAAAATTAGAGTATTTGGTTTTGACAAATAACAGGGTTGTTATTAATATATATTAGCAAAGGATTAGTGAAAAACAAATCCCATCGCCAAATTTTCATCATTAATCTATAAAATTCTTGTAGTATTTCTATGAATATCTTCTAGTATGATCTTTTAGTCTGGCTTTTTTTCTTTTCTTTTCTTTTTTGGTATAGATGTGATTTTGAAAAGGAAAATGGGATGTTGATTAATCAAAACAAAACAAGAGTTGCTAGGAACACATGCAATAAAATATTATAAAATAAATAGTAGACTCTTCCTCTGAAATAAATAACTAAATTGAATGGGTTTAAACTAATATTTTAAAAATTAGATCGAACTAATTGATTCAACTAATTGAATCATGAAATAATTATATTTTTAATTTAAATAATATTTGATTTAACTATAATTCAATCACAAGTTTAACCTATTAAACCAATCCAACCATAGATTAGAAATTTCATCAATTTAATTTATGATTCAGTTTTTAAAATTAAATATTACTTAAAACACATACTCAAAAGTAGTTATTTAGTCCCTTGTCTAATTATAAATGCACTCAACAACCACTGCCACAAGTTTACATTTCTTCTTTCTACGAGGCAACCTTATACTAAAGTTTTTAGAATCACATCAGTCATTGAACTGGAAAAAAAGAAAAAAGAAAGTCAAGGTTTTGATATTTAACTAAGTTTAAACTGGGATTGAATCAGAATTTTATGTATATACATATATATTATATAAAATATATAATAATATATGAGAAAATAAATATATGTTTATTTTATAAATAATACTAAAGAATAAAATATATTACTAACATAATTAAATTTATTTATCACTTAAATAAATATTAAACTAAAAATATTATATTAATATTAACATAATTTTTTAACATATACTAGTCACATATTAAATAAGTAAAATGATAAGAGATTAGGTTTTTTATTATAAAATGAAGTCAAACTATTATTGCATTACAAGCTCCTATTTTTTTACATTAGAGAAATTAAGAATTATAAATGATGGATTTTTATTATACCTGAGAACCAAATAATTAATGTCTTAAAAATTTTTTAAGTATTTTTTTAAAAAAATGGATTTTGAAAAAATGATTCTTTTTTTAAAAAAGAGGCCGACTCAACTGTGTGAATCGTGACAAGTTCAGGATTAATTTTCATTTTTTTAACTAATTTTTTAAGATTGATTAAACCGATCGAAAGACTGATTTCTGATTTTTTTCTGTCCAATTCTAAAAAGCATGCTATATACCATAGAAATGATCAACATATTTGTGCTTATTCTTGTTTGATGGCTGCCAAATTAGTTTCACTTTTTGAATTGTTGGTTGAATATATAGTTTTGGATCATCCGTGGAAGGTGACAAATCTCAGCACACAAACCACCTTACCAATCACAACAGCACTTGCTAAGCTCCCTCCTATTAACTAAAGAGCATTAAACTATGTAAATAATTAATTTCACTAATCAACGGAAGTTCTAGGATCTTGCAATAAAGTAGGTTCTACTTTTTTTCCAAATCTAATTGTCAGATTTGAATACGAATTCTACTGGAACCAATTAAATAAAACTTCATTATGTTTAATTAAGGAATTGAAAATTAATAAAATATCTCTTATAAAAAAAAAATTTCTAACTTCGAAGTTAGTTTGGTACAACTTTGAGAAAAATAGTTGTCGCAACCGAAATCGCGACGGGACGACCGAAAAAGATTTAAGGTTTGAAAATCAATGGAGTCGTCACCAATGTTTATTTAATTTGGGAAAATATTAGAAAAACCCTTAAAATAAAAAACCTGGTCTTTTAGAAAATGAGTTTGAGTTCGAGAGTCGATTACAATTAAGGAAGGTGTTAGCACTTTACGTTGCCGCTTCATTCCAAAACGCATCTTAAATTAGTTGTCATGAAACTTTAATAATATCAAATTTATTTATTTTACCCCTTCTTGAAAAGACTTTGTAACTATTTTATTTTATTTTATTTATTTTTTCTTTATTTTTTTATTTTTAAGGAAAGAAAAAAGAAATAACTAAATTATGAAAATTTATTTTTCGCCTTGACAAAATAGAGATTCTGCTCCTACGTATCCTCCTACAGCAATGAGAAACTCAAAGTCACGTAGTTCTTTAAAAAATGATTGTGGATTTGATTGATTTTAATTAAGCAAAAGATTTTTTGAAAGAAAAAAAAAAAAAAGGAATTTTATTTGAAAATAAAACCAATTCTTGCAGTTGAGTTAGTTAAGTTAAGATTAGCTTCTCAATAAACTGTTATGATCCGAACGACATTGAAGATAGCATCCGCTATTCAATCATCATCATTAGTCATTGCATTAATTAAAATTGTTTATATATATATATATATATATTTTATTCCATTTTTATTTTGTCATTTTTGTTTTTTTTTTTTTGCTTCTTTTATCATTTTTCTTTTACTTTGTTTATCTCTTTTTTTTTTTACCGCTTCTTTTTCTTTTCTTTTGTTTATTGCTTGTTTTTTTTTAAAAAAAAAAAGACCAAACCCACGTAGGTGGGCTGGTTTCCAGCAGCCCAATTCTTTGTCATAATTCAAAGTAAAACACAGACTTGAGGCTTTCAGAGACACAAAGAATCACATATTGGAACAGAATAAGTAACAAACTGGAAATAAGAGGTTCAAACCTCTGTCCTCGCAAACGGTGATGCAAGGGGAAGACGGGTGGCGCGCAGAGCAGCCGGCGGCACGAGGCGTGACTGGACTCGGCGACGCTTGGCGCGGGCGGAGCTGAGCGTCGGGCTCGCGAAAGTCTGCGGCGTGGATCGGACGGAGCGGCGCTGGTCGCGGGTTGCAGTTTCGGGATCGGTGCTGACCGGCACAGGCGGGAACGATGATGCAGAGGCGGCGGATCTGACGAGTTCAGGCGAGATCGAAGTGCGATGATCCCTGGTTCACGAACGACAGCGGCGTGCCGAGGCTTCAGATGACTGATGCGGCACTCGCGGGTGCTGGTTCAACGGCGCGGAGCGGTCTGGGTGGAGCTCCGGTAGCTCGCGGTGCTCAGTCAGTGGCGACGTCGCTAGATCGGCAGGTGCGGGCCGCGGTGGTGGGTTGGACGGCGGAGTGGAGAGCGGATCTGGTGCGCGCGTGCGGTCAGGTGGCAGCGTTCAAGCGACGGACTCCGGGGAGCTCCTGGTTCGCAGTGGGTCGCGGTGGTCTGATCAGTGGAGCTCTCAGTTGCGGCGCCGGCAGGGACGAGGTCGGCGGCACTGGCCAGCTGGACGGTGGCTGGGTTGTTAGTTTTCTCTTCTCTGTTTTTTGTTTATGATTGTTTGGTTGTTGATGGTGGGAGGTTTATGATGGAGGGTGGTCGGTGGTTGTGTGTGGTGGTTTATGGAAGGGGAGGAAGACGATGAATAGTGATTTGCTCACCGGGTTGACTCGCCTTTTAGGTGGTGAGTCGGTGAAAATGGAGATGAAGAATAGAAGATGATGGTTATGGTTATGGTGGGTTTTGAATGCTCTCTGGAAAAACCGAAAAGAACTCAACTCCCTTAGCTCTCTGTTTTTTCGCTTTTCCCCAAAATGCCAAAAGCTCCTCTTAATGTTTTTTCGTTTTCCCCTCTTGTAAGCAGAACATCAAATCTGCAAACCCAATCCGAAAATCAATTGTGACAGATAGGGTGGCTCATTGCAGTGTAGCTCAGTTTCCATTCTCATGTATCCTCTGTGATTGTCACTTTCTCCAACTTTGCACTCTTACCATTTTTGTGTTGCATTGAGCCTTGGGTTTGCAGGCTTATAGCAGATCATTGTGCTCTAATGACTAGTTAGAAATTGTAACTATTTTTCTTTTCTGCTAACCAAACGAAACAAGTTTTTTCTTCATTTTTCCCTTCTTTGCTGTAACAAACCGCAAAGAATTACATCCTTTTTTTATTTTTTTTAATTTTTAATTTTTGGTTATTTTTATTTTCACAAACAAGAAAGAAAAGAAGGAGAAAAGATAAAATAAAAAAAACTAAAGCAGGTAATCTAGAAAATAAAGCGCTCACAATATAGCAATTAAGCGTTAATCTTTGATTAAGCGATAAAAATTTTTATGGACAAAATTGGGTATCAACAGCTGCCCCCCTTTGCTTTTCATTTAAATTAAATGGGAAGCAAATGAATTGATTCAATTTTGTCCATGAAAATTTTTTATTTCTTTTTCTTTTGTTCTTTTTTTATTATTATTATTATTTTTTAGAAAGCAGATTGATGTAAAAAGCAATGGTCGTAAAAAACTTGCGGAGTCGGGTGTCCGTCGAAGCTGGACAAGAAGACAAAAGAGCTTGCGGGGTAGGGTGCCCGTCGAAGCTTGACAAAAAGATAAAAAACTTGCGGGGTAGAGTGCCCGTCGAAGCTTGACAGAAAGGCAAAAGCTTGCGGGGTAGGGTGCCCGTCGAAGCTGTGCAGAAAATTAAAGAGCTTGCGGGTAGGGCGTCCGTCGAAGCTATGCAGAAAATTAAAGAGCTTGCGGGGTAGGGTACCCGTCGAAGCTTGACAAAAAGATAAAAAACTTGCGGGGTAGAGAGCCCGTCGAAGCTTGACAGGAACGCAAAAGCTTGCGGGGTAGGGTGCCCGTCGAAGCTGTAGAGAAAGGTAAAAAGCTTACGGGGTAGGGTGCCCGTCGAAGCTGTGCAGAAAATTAAAGAGCTTGCGGGGTAGGGTGCCCGTCGAAGCTGTACAGAAAGGTAAAAAGCTTGCGGGGTGGGGTGCCCGTTGAAGCTGTGCAGAAAATTAAAAAGCTTGCGGGGTAGGGTGCCCGTCGAAGCTGTACAGAAAGGTAAAAAGCTTGCGGGGTATGGTGCCCGTCGAAGCTGTGCAGAAAATTAAAGAGCTTGCGGGGTAGGGTGCCCGTCGAAGCTTGACAGAAAGGTAAAGACCAAGGGTGCAAGGATCTAAAATTGAAAAGGCAATGTGTGCGGGGACCCAAAAACTAAAAGATGATGGGCGCGGTGAACCTGAAACTAAAAGCAGATGCTGTTTTTTTTTTTTAATGCATATGATGCATGAGTTGATGCTTGATCCAAGGGATGCATGATAATGCCATGGATGTGAAGCTCGAGGACAGTGCATGTAATGCCTGAGATGGTGCATGAGGACAAATGGGTAAACAAAGATCGACACATTAGAGCTTTAGTTGCATTGCTCATGGTTCCACAACACTCTTAAGAACTTCTTCCCCTAGCAGGATCAAGGTTGAGCAGTGACCAAAATTCATTGATTGACTTCTTGATTTGCTGGTGATTCTTTCTTTTGCATCAATACTCTTATCAGGAAATTTATCGCATTCCCCATGATCTTTCAAGATTGTTAAAACAAAACTGAATGCTTTTGCAATATGATCACATGTTTCACATCTCAATATAAATCTATCATGACAAATGCATATTGAATCAACAATGGGCTGCAATGAAAATGGACTTTTATTATCGAAAGGAACAGTACAGGGAATGTGGTACCACAAATGTTAGAATTGAAAGGTTTACAGAAGAATATTGGAGTAGATTTTTTTTCCTTCCAGTAATGCCCTCTAGGATGATCAGTGCCAATTTCCCATGTGTAAGACCTTAAACACCCCATTTTCTGTTTCCGAGAACATGATTCGACCCAGTTTTCACGCATTGGGAGCGTCCATGACAAGACTTTTCATTCGAGTCCCGGCCCAGTTTGGCATAAAGAAACTCAAACTGCCCCAGTTGTGTCTTGAGGCGACTCCACTTCTCCGGATGTGTCCGAACCATTTTTGACCCTAACTTTTGCCTAGGTCGCTCTTTTCGAGTTTTCAACCTAGCGGGTCGCTCTAATTTTTGCCTAAGTCGCCTTTTCAGGTTTTCAGCCTAACGAGCCATCTCTTTTTTCTTTTTTCTTTTTCCCTTTTTTTTAAGCATAATACATTTTGACAGTATCTGAATTTACAGGAAGTGGTAAATCTGCACCATCCATGTTTGTGAGGATTAAAGCTCCTCCCGAGAAAGCCTTTTTCACGACATAAGGTCCTTCATAGTTTGGAGTCCATTTTCCTCGATGATCCTTTTCAATGGGAAGAATCTTCTTCAGTACTAGGTCTCCTTCTTGAAACTGTCACGGACGCACCTTTTTCGCATGGGCTTTCATCATTCTCTTTTGATAAAGCTGGCCGTGACACAGTGCAGTTAATCTCTTCCCTTCGATGAGATTCAACTGATCAAGTCGAGTTTGGACCCATTCAGCTTCTTCCAATTCTGCCTCCATCAGCACTCTTAATGATGGAATTTCCACTTCAATAGGGAGTACTGCTTCCATTCCATAAACCAAAGAGAAAGGGGTTCCCCCAGTTGAAGTACGAACAGACGTGCGATAACCATGCAGTGCAAATGGTAGCATTTCATGCCAATCTCTGTACGTTACAACCATCTTCTGAATAATCTTCTTGATGTTCTTGTTCGCCGCCTCAACCGCCCGTTCATCTTGGGGCGATAAGGTGAGGAATTGTGGTGCTCAATCTTGAAACTCTCACACACTCTTTCATCATCTTGTTGTTCGATTAGTGGCGTTGTCAGTGATAATTTTGCTTGGCAAACCGTAGCGACAAATCAGCTCTCTTTTAACAAATCTGATCACTACATTCCTGGTAACATTGGCATAAGAAGCAGCTTCGACCCATTTTGTGAAGTAATCAAATGCAACAAGAATAAAACGATGTCCATTTGAGGCCTTCGGTTCAATGGGCCCTATGACATCCATTCCCCACATTGAAAATGGCTAGGGTGCTGTCAAAACATTCAAAGGTCTTTGTCAAGGTGCATGGACCTTGTCGATACGTCCTGGCATTTGTGGCACTTCTTCACATAATTGAAGCAATCGGTTTCCATTGTCAACCAATAATACCCACTCTTAATATCTTTCTTGCCATTGCATGCCCACTTGCATGAGTTCCAAAAGAACCTTCATGGACATCCTTGATGATTTTCTCTCGCTTAGTTGCATCAACACATCTTAGCAGCACCATGTCGTGGTTCCTCTTGTAGAGAACTTCCCCATTTAAAAAGAAACCCATTGAGAGTCTTCTGAGGGTTCTTTTGTCATTTTCTGAAGCATCTGGAGGGTACTCTCTGTTCTTGATGAAGCATTTGATGTCATGGTACCACGGTTTCCCATCTGGCTTTATTTCTACCATTTGACAATATGCCGGTTGGTCACGACTTTCCATTTTTATGAGTGGCAAGTCCTTATCATGGCTTACTTTAAACATTGACGACAACGTGGCTAAAGCATCAGCCAACTGATTATCTTCCCGAGGGACATGATGGAATGTGACTTCGTCAAGTTGTTCAATCAACTCCTTGATGTAAGCATGATAAGGGATCAACTTGGTATCTCGAGTTTCCCATTCTCCCTTTAGGTGATGGATGACCAGGGCGCAGTCCCCCGTATACCTCAAGAACTTTTGCCTTTGATTCTATTGCTGCTTGGATCCCCATGGCACATGCTTCGTACTCGGCTATGTTGTTTGTACAGTCAAAGCACAACCGAGCAGTGATTGGGATAAAATTACTTTCAGGGGAAATCAGTATGGCCCCGATTCCATGCCCCAGTGAATTAGAAGCTCCATCAAACAACAAAGTCTATTTTTCTTTTTTCGAAGATTTTTCTTCTCCAAACAAAGCCATTATATCTTCATCAGGGAATTCACACTGCATAGACCCATAGTCTTCCACTGGTTGACTAGCTAAGAAATCTGTCAGAGCACTGCCTTTGACTGCTTTTTGGGTGACGTAGATAATGTCATATTCTCGATAGCAAAACTTGCCAACGTGCAATCCTCCCGGTAAGGGAGGTTTTTCAAAGATGTACTTGATTGGGTCCATTTTGGATACTAACCAAGTGGTGTAACACAACATGTACTGCCTCAACCGGTGGGCCGCCCATGCCAAGGCGCAACACGTGCGTTCCAACAATGAGTATTTTGCCTCACAATTAGTAAATTTCTTACTCAAGTAATAGATGGCCTGCTCCTTTTTGCCGGTTTCATCATGTTGTCCAAGTACACAACCCATGGATTCATCCAACACAGTCAAATACATGATGAGAGGCCTTCCTGGCATTGGAGGTACCAAGACTGGGGGTTCTTGCAGATACTGCTTGATCTTCTCAAATGCTTCTTGACAATCCTCGTTCCATTCTACTGTCTGGTTTTTACGCAATAACTTGAAGATTGGCTCGCATGTTGCAGTCAACTGGGATATAAACCTAGCAATATAGTTCAGCCTCCCCAAAAATCCACGAACTTCTTTTTCGGTGCGAGGAGTTGACATCTCTATGATTGGTCGAACTTTTTCCTGGATCAACTTCTATCCTTTTCTCGCTAACCACAAACCCCAAGAGCTTGCCTGATTTCACACCAAAAGTGCACTTAGCAGGATTCAGTCTGAGCCTGAACTTTCTCAACCGCTCAAAGAGCTTTTGTAGATTAGTTATGTGATCTTCTTCTGTTTTTGACTTTGCAATCATATCATCCACGTAAACTTCTATTTCTTTGTGCATCATGTCGTGGAGCAACGCCACCATCGCTCTTTGATAAGTCGCTCCGGCATTCTTCAATCCGAACGGCATCACTTTATAGCAAAAAGTCCCCCACAGAGTGATGAATGTGGTCTTCTCCATATCTTCAGGGGCCATCTTGATCTGATTATATCCTGAGAAACCATCCATGAAGGAGAAAAACGCATGTTGAGCAGTGTTGTCCACCAAAATATCAATATGAGGTAAAGGAAAGTTGTCTTTAGGGTTGGCCCTATTCAAATCTCTATAGTCAACGCACATGCGCACTTTCCCATCTTTCTTCGGGACAGGTACGATATTGGCAACCCATTGAGGGTACCTTGCGACCGCAAGAAAACCTGCATCAAACTGCCTTTTGACCTCTTCTCTAACTTTTAGCGACATTTCTGGCTTCATTCGTCTCAACTTTTGCTTGACGGGGGGGCATTCTGGTCTTAACGGTAATTTATGCTCAACTATGCTAACATCCAGCCCCGGCATGTCTTGGTACGACTATGCGAAAATGTCACGATAATCAGATAGGAGCTTGACCAACTTGCTTCGCTCATCTTCTTTTATGGAAGTGCCAATTTTAACTTCTTTTTTATCATCTTCTGTCCCCAGATTAATCACTTCAATTGACTCTTCAAGGGGTTGAATCTCTTTGGCCTCTTGTTCTATTAATCTCATTAGCTCAGCAGAGGGCTCCCAATTGTCATCATCATTCTCATCAACATGATTAATGGGATGGTCAAAGTTACACAATGGGGTCATAGCACTGTCATTTTCAAGAGAATCACTTTCAGATCTGCATTTATTGATGTCAAAACAAGCAAATGGTAATGAATAAAAGCTAATGCAATGGTTGAACGGAAAAACTAAAAGGGAAGATAATTTGAAAATGCATTTTATTGATAGCAAATATTGAAAAGGAAACATGTGAGCCCGTTTTTACAACATATTTTCCTAAAGCCTTAGGCATAGCTATAGGATTAGCATTACAGAATTACTTTGAATCAGTTTCAAAAGTCATGGGAAAATCGACGATCTCCCAATTGTTAAGCTCTGCATCCGGAGAACAAGGGTACACCAGACTGACACCAAAGTCGATGTGTTGATCATCATTGATAGCGGTCACCTGGTTCAGAAACACCAATCCTGCACTTCGGAAACTCTGTTGGATGTCACAGATGGGAATCCTCTCAGTTTTAGGCTCCCGATTTTCCAACCGAGCCAACCTCTTCTCTCTTTTCTCTTCTATGACCCTTCTCTTGTCAGCTTTAGTCGGTTTATACCCTAACCCGAACCTGTCCTTGTTTTCACATGGCTGCAGAAACTTTGCAAGGCCTTGTTCATTCATCCCCAGTCCATTTCCACCTTGGTATCCTCTTTCGAGCATAACCTTAGCCATCATTATGGATGCATTAGATGACTGTGGTTTTGGAATTCGAGCTCCTTCCTTTACATAAACAGCATTGACAACCTCAAACGCTTGGAATGCTGTTTCAAGAGCTTCTTCTGCAGCTTCGATGTAAGGAGTCGATGGGAGCTTACTCACCAACAAGTCTTCCTCACCCGAGACGATCACCAAACTATTGCCAACTATGAATTTCACTTTCTGGTGCAAAGTGGACGGCACCGCGCCAGCGGAATGAATCCAGGGTCGTCCCAATAGGCAACTGTAAGTTGGCGTGATGTCCATCACCTGAAAGAGTACATGAAAGGTGGTAGGCCCAACCTGAACTGGGATCTCTATTTCTCCCATCACTTCTCTTCGGGTCCCATCAAAAGCTCTCACGATCATGGTACTTGGTTTCATGTGAGTCCCATCAAAAGGCAACTTGGAGAGAGTTGATTTTGGCATTACATTCAAAGAGGAACCATTATCAATGAGCACTCTAGCCATTATATGATCTTGGCATTTGACGGAAATATGCAGCGCCTTATTATGCCCCATTCCTTCAAATACCGGGATCTCATCATCTAAGTGGTGAAAGTGACATAATTATCGCGGATAATGTTGCCAATAATACCACTAAACTTGTCAACTGTAATGTCATGAGAAACATGTGCTTGATTTAGTATCTTCATCAATACTTTCCTATGCGGCTCAGAATTCATCAGCAATGACAAGAGAGATATCCTTGCAGGAGTGCGATTCAACTGATCAACCACCCTATACTCGCTTTGCTTGATGAACTTCAGGAACTCACAAACTTCTTCGTCAGATACCTCTTTCTTATACTCATTTGGCTTTGTCAATCCTCCTTTTTCTTTCGCATCATTCCCCATAGAAGTCTCTTCTGTCTTACTCTTCCCCTTGTAGTTTCTTTCTTCTTCTTCTTGCCCTTTTCTCAAATCCTCAGGAGTGTAAATGCGACCACTTCGTGTCATCCCTCCAATCCCCGATATATTAGTGACACTAGAGGTCGAACAAGATGAAACTTTTGACTGATCATTTGCAAGATTATTTCCAAGGACTTGTACATCATACTTCCACGGTACTGCTTTGGTGTCCTTGAATGGGAAAGGACTAGGAACTTGAATGGTGATGGGCCTCGGGCCACATGGAGGTGGCGAAGGCGCATTTGCAGTGTAATAGATAACCAACGGTTTAATAGCCAGATTCGCAATAGAAGGGACCAGAGAGTTTATGGCTTCCTGACCTTCTTGAAACTGTGGAATATCACATTCATCCACCATGCCTATGTCACCATTGTCACATAGATGACCTATTTGCACTTGCTGCATGTCCATTAGATCCTAGAGGATTTTTCTGAACTCACCACATTCCTCAATAGAATGCCCCACATTGCCATGGAGATTGCACATTATTTTATCATCATCGCCCCCTTTTTCTTCAATCTGAACTTCTATCATCCCGAATTTGCATAGCTCTTTAAAAATGACCCTCATGGGGGTTTTGACATCTGCCACTTGTCTTATGAGCAGTTGGGTAGAGCACTCCTCTATAGCGTTGACTGTAGGGTTCCCATGGTTAGGCAAAGGGTTGTGGCCCACACTGGGAGTATTTGTCTTGAAATTCAACCATTTGGCATTAATTAGATCCTGCACCTTAAACTTCAACGCTTTGCAATTCTCTGTGGAATGCCCTACGGCCCCTGCATGATAATCACACTTGGCGTTTGGGTCAAAACCTTTAGGGTATGGAGGTTCCAATGGCTTCATCGGGCAAGGGGCCAAGAGAGAGTTACGCATGAGTTGGGGTAGTAACTCGGTGTAGGTCATAGGAATTGGATCGAAGTGGACAAACTTCCTTTCTTGGTTATTTGGTGGTCTTCTTTGGTTTGTGTTTGGATTTTGGGTCCATGGTTGAGCTGTTTGAGGCGGTAAGGCAGAGGGTGTCTGGTATTGAGGATGAGATGACATTTGGTGAGGCCTCATTGGGTGGTGAGGTTGAGGATGAGGAATGTGTGAAGTATTGGCGATATGGGGATGATAAGGCTGGGGGTATGGGATTGGTGGAGTAATGGGAAAGTACGAGTGGTAAGGTGTGAAAGGAGTTTGGAAGGATGGTTGATGGTTCACTGGTGTTTGGTTATATCTCCCTTGGGTAAAGTTTCTCTGGTCGAAGGTAACAGCATGGGTTTCTCCTTCTCTCTTCTTCCCCATCGGGGGCCTCTTGGCAGTAAATGCCCCTGTCGAGCTTTCAACGATCTTCCCACTTCTCATTCCTCCCTCAACTCTTTCTCCGATGATGACCATGTCCGAGAAATTTGATGACACACTCCCAATCATTTTGTCATAGAAGGGTGGTTGCAGTGTGTCAATGAACGTGACCACCATTTCTCTTTCTGTCAGTGGGGGCTCTACTTGAGCAGTCATTTCTCTCCATCGCTGAGCATATTCCTTAAAGGTTTCAACATCCTTCTTAGCCATATTCTGCAATTGTAGTCTATCCGGTGCCATATCAATGTTGTACTTATACTGCTTCAAGAAAGCGTCAGCCAAGTCTTTGAAACATCGTACATGGGCATGCTCAAGATGAGTGTACCAATTTGAAGCTGCCCCAGTTAGGCTATCTTGGAAGAAATGAATTAGTAGCTTGTCATCGTGAGCACACGAAGCCATCTTGCGGATATACATTGTCAGATGGTTCTTTGGACAAGTGGTCCCCTTGTATTTATCAAAATCTGGAACTTTGAACTTCGGTGGGATCACCACATTAGGGACAAGGCAGAGTTCTGAAGCATCAAGGACACCGTAGCTACTTGCCCCTTCTACGGCTCGCAGTCTTTCTTCAAGAGTTTCCCACTTCTCTCTGGACTGGGAATTTTCAACGGAGGAATTCAATGGGTATTGTGCCATAAAAGTGGGGATAAGATGTTGTGCCGGCAAGGTTCCGTTGACAGGTGACTGAGTTGTGTTCAAAGAATTAGCAGTGGGATTGTTACCATCTGGAGGATTGGTCGTTTGTGGTGGTACAAAGCCGACAGGGAAACCATATGGTGGAAAAAAGAAAGGGAATGGGTGTTGTGTTTGTGGTGTTTCATTAGCATTTGGCTGAGTACCCTGAGTTTCAGTAGTATTTGGTGGGTTTGGGATCGGTGTTACTGCTGACGTGCCGTTATCAAGGGAATTTGTGGCCAACGGTGGCACATACCCGGGAGGGAGGCCATATGGTGGGAACATTGGAGCTTGAGTTCCCTGCGAACTGGTGACAGCGGGTTGGGTGGTGCTGTTTGGATAAACAGTCAGCGGCATCATAACTCCTTGAGGGTTGAAGCCTTGGTATTGCGGAGGGGTTGGAGAGAAGCCCGGCGGGTGAAGAGGTGTGGCCGGGTGTCCTTCGTTTGCCGCTGTGGGATTCCCATCCGTGTTCCTTCTATTCTCCATGGACTGTAACATCTCCATCATCTTGGACATTTGCTCTTTAAGCTGGTTCACTTCATCCTTCAACTCTTGAGTTTGCTCTATCTCATCCATGATCCTTGCTTGGGAACGAGTCCTGTAAGGGTGTCGTGGAAGCCGCTTCTCAGCTATAGTGTCTACTTTTCCTGCTCGAGCAAACATGATGTAAATATGCAAATGTTGAATGAATCAAACAGTAGTGACATGCATGTATGCAAATGATTTCTTTTTTTATTTTATAATTTTATTTTTGCTTTTTGCTAGAAAGTAAAAGATTACGGCCTCATTAAAGATTTATTTGCATTGTATGAGTACGCTTGGTGGTCGTGGAGAGGTTCGCACAATCATTCGATAGCAAGGCAAAATCCCTACATTTTAGCACTAGGGCATATTGCTCCTTAGGCAAAAATGTGGTTGATAGTGAACCCAAGGGAATATTCGTTCCTCAATGGATACCATCTTCTCAATCATTCATTGGCAATGCAACCGTAGGACTAGACTTCCCATGCTTTTAATCAAGGACGAATTATCTCGAGCCGAAACATGATTGACAATTTATTCAAGGCGGAATTCACACCTCTATAAATAATGTCTTCACAGAGTAACCAGATTGATATTGGTAACAAAACACAACAATGAGCATCTGCTTTCATTTCAAATTTCAGAAGTACAAGATTTAGTTCCCACAAAATGAAACACAATTACATTAACAATTTCATTTGCTTCTTTCTAAAACCCTTAGCAAGACCTCGGCAATACTTCATAAAATCAACTATCTTTGATGGTAGTCGTAGCCAGGGGTTTATGTGAGCTTGAATGTCTGCTTCTTCGAAACGAGTAATCAGTTGTGCAGTGTGATATTGTAAACTATCAGACATGTCTTCAAATTTCTTCTTCCGTTCTTCTTTTTCAGCCATTTGATCTTGTCTTGCTTGATTGCCACACCTCTGCCCATTCTTCTTTTTGCCTCAATAGCCTTTGGGCCTCAATTCTCCACAGTTCATGGTCTCGCCCCAACTCTTGAATTTTCAGCTTCAACTGCTCATTCTTTCAGTCTGCTTCCAAGAATGCATCGTGGTATTTGGTAGCTAATGCCCGCCCTTGGTCAGAGCGACACTTTGCTTCAGTCAGGGCCTCTTGTAAGGCTTGTACTCTACGATCTTGTATCCTAGCATTTGCTTCCAACTTTTCTTTCTCTCGCAAGACCATCGCCATTGTTTCTTCCTGAGCGCTAATCTTTGCTCGTAATTCATGAACTTCAGTTGTGGTCTTTTCATATTCTACCTCTTTTGCTCTCCTTACCCTTTTTACTCGGCTTGGAGTCTCGGCTGCATCTGCACACGCATCTTTTAAATATTCAACCTCATCAGCTAGCTTCTGGCATCGGCTCTGGTGGATGACTACTTTTAACTCAGCAGCTTCTTTTCCTTGTTCCAAGACTTTCATCTGTGCTTTCAGTCTTTCTATCTCGGTTGCCATTTGAGGTATGATTTGAGGATGTCCTTTATCGTCGGAAATTGTTTTAGGGGTACTATTTTGTGCCCTTCTTGCCTCTCTCCATTGCAAGTATTCAGGGGTACAAATCACCACATGCTTTCCTAATTCCTTTGTTCTTGCCATATGAATATTCTTCCAAGCATCTCTAATCTCCTTTTCCTGCTTAGTAGTGCTTCCATCTTGCTGGTATAAGAAGCTGAACCCTCCAAGTTGCTTTTCGTTTGGCACATGTTGAGTCCACCGAAGTTGTCTAAGTACGAGGATTGGCGCATATGATACACCACCTCTAGGGCTCATCAAAGGAACATTAGAAAAATCACCACAGCTGAAAACTATCTCTTCTCCATGATACCACGGGCATACCCATTTAAAAGAATCTGGCCCTATCCTTGCGAACTCATTTTTCCATGCAATAGCTTTTTGTTGCTTCACTGGTATGCGACCAAAATTCCTTAACGGGTCAGGTAGGAGTCCCAGACGATTCGACACATCCATATGCGTCATGATCCAAACGTACAACATATGTGTACAACATCGAATCTTTACGCCACCCTTTTGATGACAGACTTCCATTGTTAAGAAAGTATCGGCAAGAATAGCAGGGATTGGATTTGCTTTATACTTCTCAAACTTGAAGAATACATCCATTGCTGCTTGATCTACCATATCTGAGGTAAATGGGAATAACACTAACCCAAATATGGTTAAGGCCAATGTTTTGTTAAAGAAATCCCACTTTCCTTGTTGTGCCAGATACTGAAGATGTGCTTCTAGGTAACTTTTCTTCAAGCCTTCTGTTTCTCCCCTTTTTTCCATGCCCAATTGATTTGCTTGAACCCCTATCAGCTCTGCTATCTTCCCTACTGACACATAATACCCTCCATAAAGATAAACATTTGGGTGCTTGTTCATTGGAAGCCTCAACATGATTGCATACTCCTCTATGGTTGGTGTAATGTCCAAGTTAGGTAGCTCAAAACATTTCAGAGAGTAGTTCCAAAATTGAGCAAGGCCACTCAAGACGGGCTCCTCCACCGTAATGCGCAGCAAATCCAGAATTTGCCCATAACTTCTTGAGAACTCTGATCGAGCCTTAGGGGTCATTTGTTCAGTAATGTCTTTCACGTGCCTCAAATCGCTGCCATTTACTGTAACCCTTATACTCCTCTTGAGGTCGATTGCTTGGTTGGAGTTCTGTCCTTGACATGCTTCTTCCATTCCTTGTTATTGATGAGTACAAACCTTTCCACTTTACCAAGAAACTCACCCTAAAAAAGAAGTAATGAAGAGAATATGTAAGCAAAAAGAATGCACTCTAAGGATTCCTCTCCCTAAAGGGTGCATTGTCTCTTTTTATTTTTTTATTTTTTTTAAAATGATGCGACTATTATGCAAATGCAAGATGATATGTACTTTGTTATGCTGATAATTTTTAATAACAAATGAAAATGCAAGCCATGAAAGTGCAAGAAGATGTATTTTTTATTTTTGAGGATGCTAAGAATGCAAGGAAAATGTAAGTCATACAAAAGAAATGCATAAATGAAATATATGAGAAAGAGAAAGGTAAAGAAAGAGTACGCTCCCTTTGTGCCCTAGTCAGGTGGAACCTAAGAAGTTAGATCATCTGAATGTCATGACTCTAATTTTGGAAGTCACTATGTTCAATCTATCAGTGCAAGATTTTCAGGACAGATCTAAACTTCTAAGAAGTCATGGTCCCCAGATTGCCCCTATCTCGAAAGACAAGGACCCAATTCATGAATTAATCACAAGTAGGGATAAACCTTCTCAATATGACTAATCCATGATATTGGTAACAATCTGAGTGGCGTCTCAACAAATGTCAAGTGAGCATAAAGCCCCTCAATAACAAAAGTCGAGACTCCTCCTATTCCTCGGATTCGCACAGACTCGGGTATAGAGCCCAAAAAGTGTGTGAGGTAAGTGATGGTGATGTGTGTGTGGGAGCATACCAACTGTACCAAAATAAAAAAAACCGAATTACCCCCCAACCCGCAAAAGCATATATACAACAACCAACCAAAGAATCATCTCGCCTAAGGTTTCAACAATTAAGCATAAAAAATATATACAAGTAAATAAATAAAAAACACAGAAAAATGCTAACAAATATTTACATACAAATATATTCACAAATAAATAAAATAAAAAAAAAAAGACAAAAAGGGTAAAATAAATAAATAGAAATTATTAATAATTTGCACAACTAACATCAAGAGGCTTGACTCTCTAAATTTCCCCAGTGGAGTCGCCAGCTGTCGCAACCGAAATCGCGACGGGACAACCGAAAAAGATTTAAGGTTTGAAAATCAATGGAGTCGCCACCAATGTTTATTTAATTTGGGAAAACATTAGAAAAACCCTTAAAATAGGCAAACTGGTCTTTTAGAAAATGAGTTTGAGTTCGGGAGTCGATTACAGGTAAGGAAGGTGTTAGCACCTTACGCTGCCCATTCCAAGAACGGTACCTTAAATTAGTTGTGCAAACTTTAATAATATCAAATTTATTTATTTTACCCCTTCTTGAAAAGACTTTGTAACTATTTTATTTTATTTTTTTTATTTTTTCTTTATTTTTTTATTTTTAAGGAAAGAAAAAAGAAATAACTAAATTATGAAAATTTATTTTTCGCCTTGACAGAATAGAGATTCTGCTCCTACGTATCCTCCGGTGCAATGAGGAACTCAAAGTCACGTAGTTCTTTAAAAAATGATTGTGGATTTGATTGATTTTAATTAAGCAAAAGATTTTTTGAAAGAAAAAAAAAAAGGAATTTTATTTGAAAATAAAACCAATTCTTGCACAGAGTTCAAGTTAGCACTAGGCTACTCAATAAACTCTTATGATCCGAACGACATTGAAGATAGCATCCGCTATTCAATCATCATCATTGGTCATTGCATTAATTAAAATTGTTTTTTTTTATATATATATATTTTTATTCCATTTTTATTTTGTCATTTTTGTTTTTTTTTTTTTGCTTCTTTTATCATTTTTCTTTTACTTTGTTTATCTCTTTTTTTTTTTTACCGCTTCTTTTTCTTTTCTTTTGTTTATTGCTTGTTTTTTTTTTAAAAAAAAGACCAAACCCACGTAGGTGGGCTGGTTTCCAGCAGCCCAATTCTTTGTCATAATTCAAATTAAAACACAGACTTGAGGCTTTCAGAGACACAAAGAATCACATATTGGAACAGAATAAGTAACAAACTGGAAATAAGAGGTTCAAACCTCTGTCCTCGCAAACGGTGACGCAAGGGGAAGACGGGTGGCGCGCAGAGCAGCCGGCGGCACGAGGCGCGACTGGACTCGGCGACGCTTGGCGCGGGCGGAGCTGAGCGTCGGGCTCGCAGTGCCGGCGTGGATCGGACGGAGCGGCGCTGGTCGCGGGTTGCGGTGTCGGGATCGGTGCTGACCGGCACAGGCGGGAACGATGATGCAGAGGCGGCGGATCTGACGGGTTCAGGCGAGATCGAAGTGCGATGATCCCTGGTTCACGAACGACAGCGGCGTGCCGAGGCTTCAGATGACTGATGCGGCACTCGCGGGTGCTGGTTCAACGGCGCGGAGCGGTGCCGGTGGAGCTCCGTGCTCGCGGTACTCGGTCCGGTGGCGACGTCGTCGCGGGATCGGCAGGTGCGGGCCGCGGTGGTGGGTTGGACGGCGGAGTGGAGAGCGGATCTGGTGCGCGCGTGCGGTCCGGTGGCAGAGTTCAAGCGACGAATTCCGGGGAGCTCCTGGTTCGCAGTGGATCGCGGTGGTCTGATCAGTGGAGCTCTCAGTTGCGGCGCTGGCAGGGACGAGGTCGGCGGCACTGGCCACCGGACGGTGGGCGGGTTGTTAGTTTTCTCTTCTCTCGTTTTTGTTTATGATTGTTGGGTTGTTGATGGTGGGAGGTTTATGATGGAGGGTGGTCGGTGGTTGTGTGTGGTGGTTTATGGAAGGGGGAGGAAGACGATGAATAGTGACTGCTCACTGGGTTGACTCAGTTTTAGGTGGTGAGTCGGTGAAAATGGAGATGAAGAATAGAAGATGATGGTTATGGTTATGGTGGGTTTTGAATGCTCTCTGGAAAAACCGAAAAGAACTCAACTCCCTTAGCTCTCTGTTTTTTCTGCTTTTCCCCAAAATGCCAAAAGCTCCTCTTAATGTTTTTTCGTTTTCCCCTCTTGTAAGCAGAACATCAAATCTGCAAACCCAATCCGAAAATCAATTGTGACAGATAGGGTGGCTCATTGCAGTGTAGCTCAGTTTCCATTCTCATGTATCCTCTGTGATTGTCACTTTCTCCAACTTTGCACTCTTACCATTTTTGTGTTGCATTGAGCCTTGGGTTTGCAGGCTTATAGCAGATCATTGTGCTCTAATGACTAGTTAGAAATTGTAACTATTTTTCTTTTCTGCTAACCAAACGAAACCAGTTTTTTCTTCATTTTTCCCTTCTTTGCTGTAACAAACCGCAAAGAATTACATCCTTTTTTTTTTTTTTTTGGTTATTTTTATTTTCACAAACAAGAAAGAAAAGAAAGAGAAAAGATAAAATAAAAAAAACTAAAGCAGGTAATCTAGAAAATAAAGCGCTCACAATATAGCAATTAAGCGTTAATCTTTGATTAAGCGATAAAAATTTTTATGGACAAAATTGGGTATCAACAATAGTGAAAAATTCATGGATATGGTACACCTTTACAAAATAGTAATAAATAGTAGGATTATATAATGTTTAAAGGTTATGGAGATAAATAATCTTATATTTAATTTCAATTAAATGAGACTTATAGCTAGATATTAGTCATAAATTATTAGAGGCACAATGCCCTCACAAAAGCAAGAGGTACAAAAGAATCTCCAAAATTTTGCATGAAGACTCATCCTTAGGTTTTTCATTTATCAAACTAACTGAAATACAAGTTGGAGTGGGGATCACACATTGATTGTTACTAGCAAGCAACTAATTGCTTTAATAAAATTTACCTATTCATATGTAAAACAAAAAAGAAATAAAGCTTTAATATATATATATAGAGGGGGGATCGGTTTATACCAGTATAAGTCTTTTTTGACTTACACTCATTTTCAACCGTTAAATCCACTTTTATCTAATGATTGTGATTATTTCATTAAAAGTAACCATTAAATGAAAGTAAATCTAACGATTGAAAATGAGTGTAAGTCAAAAAAGACTTACACTGATGTAAGTTGATCCTCCCTCTATATATATATATATATATATATGACTTGCGAACAAAAAAGTTGTGTGCAAGGAATTTTTTTCCTTTTCTTTCTCGATTGATTAGTGTTAGTTTTTAGCATAAAGGAAGATATATATTTAGAAAGAAATAATAATAATAATAAAAAGATGATACTTGTCCTCGTTGGTGTAGGCCTAATTCTTTGAGAATGGCGTGAAATGCCTGAGTTATTATCCTCATAACAAGTTACTAGATTTCCTTTCCCTGTAAAAGGTACATATAAACATGTATATAGAGTTTTATTGATGATAAATTGATTTTTTTTTCAACCCTTATTATCTCCCTCTATTATACTCTCCCCACATTTGTCACTTTAATTTTATCTTGGAAAAATATTTTTCTTTTGCATTTTCAATTCTAAATCTCTTGAGCAAATTGTTGTAATACTTGGTTTAACTTACGAAAGTCTCATCCTTTTTTTATTGATTTGAAAATCAAAAAAGAAGTTGAATTCACTTATTATTAACATTTTAAATTCATTTTGCATGAGGTTAGCAAACTCTTTCCATAAAGACTCATTAGTAGCACTAAACATAATTTCATCAACATAAATTTACACAAGGAGAATGTCATATTTTTTGTTTTTGATAAAGAGTATAGTGTCAATTTTACCTCTTGAAAAACCTTTTTTTTAAAAGGAATTTACTCAACCTTTTATACCAAGTTCTAGGAGTTTGTTTTAAGTCATACAAAGTTTTTTTCAATTTAAAAACATGGTTCAACAGTTCAAAATCAGGAGGTTGTTTCACATATATTTTTTCTTGAATAAAATCACTTAGAAAAATACTTTTTACGTACATCCATTTAGTAAAGCTTGAAATTCATGATGCATGCAAAGACAAGTAACATTCTAATGCTTCTAATCTAGCAACGAGAGCATATGTTTCTTCATAATTAATTCATTCTTCTTGATTAACATTTAGCAACAAGCCTAGGTTTATTTCTTATTATTATTCATGTTTCATCAAGTTTGTTCTTAAAAACTCATTTAATGTTAATTATTTGATGATCATTGGGCCTTGAAACAAGTTTCCAAACTTGATTCCTTTTAAATTAATTTAATTTTTCTTGTATAACCAAGATCTAATGTTCATCAATAATAGTCTCATCTAAGTCTTTAGGTTTAATTTGAGAAACAAATGTCATATGGTTACATGCATCTCTAAGAGAGTTTTGAATTGTTACTCCTTTTGATATATCACTAATTACTTTTCAAGAGGATAATATCTTAAAGTCTTTTATTCCTTAGGAAGATCTATGACTTGTGATTCCTCTTACTTTGGAGGTTCAACTTGATTTTATTATTATTTCTTTGCTTTTTTTTCTTTGTCATCCAAGTGTGTTTTGGATAAAAATTCTACAACATCATCAACAACATCTTTTTCTAATTCATTGAGATTAGTTTCATCAAATACAACATATATAAACTATTCAATAGTCATAATTCTTTTATTATAAACTTTAAAAGCTTTATGATGACCAAAATAATTAAGAAATATACTCTCGTCAGATTTTGTATCAAATTTACTTAAGTTTTCATTTCCATTATTTAAAATAAAACACTTACATCCAAAGACATGAAGATAAGAAATATTTAATTTTCTTCCTTTGTATAATTTATAGACACAGCTCTTAAGAGATTTTTGCATTCTTTTGAGTGTTGTTCTAAATTACAGCTACTCCTCATTACACGAGTTTTTTTTTACCAGCGTTTTTGTACTAAGTAATAACCCACCAAACTTTTCAAATTGAACTAGGAAACCTAGTTTCCTACACAGTTCATGAGAATTGTCTTGCACAATAAGTGTAAGTAAAAGCTCAAGAATATTAATTTACAATTCCTTTCAGATTAGAAACACATTAAAAATTAATTAAATTTATTTTATTTTAGTTTTACCGTATTACCTTCATTTAGGATAGTAAAATGAATAAATTAGTAAAGCTAAAATCATCAATTCAAATAATAAAAAAATAAAATAAAATCCATTCAAAATCAAACTCAACTATATCTGAATGAATTTCTACAATTCAAAACTAAAATAATAAGAAATTCAAAATCAAATCAATTTTATTCCATAATTTCCAAATGAAAGATCTCACTTATAAATCAAGCCAGATCTCTGATTTTGTAGATCTACACACACCCAGTAAATTAGGGGAGGGGGGGGGGGGGGGGGAGACATTTTGACAGGGAGTTGAAACCTAAGCACAATGCTTAGTTGAAAATCCCTTGTCCAGGTGACAATATTCTTTTGGGGTCAAATTCAGCTTTTCTATGTTCAAAAAGTTGCCATTTGGAGCCAAAGTGTTCTACCCATTCTTGATGTGTTTTGTTTCCGGTAAGATATTCCTTGATCTTAATACCAGCATCCTTACAGAACTGTAATATCTGTTGGTTTTGAGCCAGAAATGCCTCCACTTGATCAAACCCACTTGCACGCAGAAGACCCACAAAGTAGAAAACATCTTCGTCTGGTGTAACTGCTGACATCCTATCATCCCACCTGGTAATTATTAATACATATGGATTCTATTAACCGTCACATATGTTCCAAAACCAAATGTAATTGGTGTACTGTTGTAGTTCTAATTAAATGATACTTTTAAATTTAAACTAATCACAAATAAACGTACTTGTTTCGGTTCATGGGAAACACTAGAATCGTTCCTCCGGCAGTAATATTTTGCTTAAGAATTATGCCCTTGAACACACCTTCATTAAAATCCGAGATTCGAGATCTTGGAACCATGATGTCCAACCAAGGATGAGGGACATCCCAAAGTCCTTTTGGCCTAAGAAGTACCTCATCTGCATGAATTCTGTTCATAAACTCCTCGTATGAAGCATCTTTTTCAAACACAAACGTAGGAACAAACTTTAACCCTTTGACCAAATTTGCAACTTCCTATTCAAGAAACAAGAAGATAATTAATTAAGTTAAATCTTGATTCATAGCTAAATTAATCATTAAAAAAAGGTTCCTAACAATTTTTTTGACTGAAGATTCCTAACACGGAAACAAAATAAAAAATACTAATCAGCCATAATTTTTGTCAAATGTTAACAAAATGAGTTGACATTGTTATTGACTCTTAGATAAATTAGTTGTTCCCATCACTTTACCTTATCCAACAACCACCATTGATCCTGGCAAATTTGGGCTAAACTTTGTTAATTTTTTTTTTTTTTACTATGTAGCATTCCTCAAATAAAATATGTTTGGAGTTACCTCATTGTCATGTGCTTGAGAATTATTGTCATAGTATTTGACTAGCTCTAGGATGTATATGATGCCGTATTGAGTTACCAAGGAAGTTATTCTTAGCTGATCAGATGTTGGATAAAAGGAAAGATCCTGTAGCGGCTGATTCAGTAGAAGCAAACCTTCTACAAAATCTGCTGCATTAGTGTCATTCCTTTCATTGAATGAGATTAAATGTTCTTGGTCTCTAGAAAATACAGAGAAGTCATTGTAAAGCAGACGAAGCCACTTCACCTGCAAGCAGTTAAACAAAGTTTCGTTATGATTAATTAAGGAATTGAAAATTAATTAAATATCTCTTGTGAAAAAAAAAAATTCAAACTTTGAAGTCAGATTGGTACAAGTTTGAAAAAAGTAGTGAAAATTTCATGGATATAGTACACCTTTTCATAATAGTAATAATAGGATTATATAATATTTAAAGGTTATGGAGATAAATAATCTTATATTTAATTTCAATTAATGAGACTTATAGCTAAATATTAGTCACTAATTATTAGGGGCACAACGCCCTCACAAAAGCAAGAGGTACAAAAGAATCTCCAAAAATTTGCATGAAAACTCATCCTTAGGTTTTTCATTTATCAAACTAACCGAAAGTCATAGGATTTTCTTGCAGATTGGGGTGGGGGATCATACATTAATTGTTAGTAGCAAGCAACTAATTGCTTAAAAAATCTCACTGGCTTATATTTAGAAAACAAAAGGAATTAAATAAAGCTTTTTTAGTATATGTGTGATTGTGACTTGTGAACAAGAATGGTGTGTGCAAGGAGTTTTTTCTTTCTCGATTGATTGTTGTTAGTTTTTAGCATAAAGGAATATATGTACCCAAAAAGGAAAAAAAAAATGATACTTGCCCTCGTTGGTGCAGGTCCTAGAGGTATTCTTGCTCTTGTTATAACTCCAAATTGGCCTAATCCTCCGAGAACAGCGTGAAATACCTTCGAGTTTTTCTCCGCTGAACAAGTCACTAGGTCTCCTTTCCCTATAAAACCCACATATAAATATGTCTATAGAGTTTATTGATGATAAAATAATTTTTTTTCAACCATTATTATCTCCCTTTGTTATACTTTCCCACATTTGTCACTTTAATTTTATTTTGGAGATGATTTTCTGTGAATTGTTTCTTACATTATTTTTCTTTTTCTTACACATAATTATCATATCGTGTATTGTAACGTGTATCGATTTTTAAAATTTTATATATCGAATCATAACAAATAGTGTATCATAAGATATTTACATATTAATTTTTTTTAAGAACATACTAAAGATAAAATAAATTTAATAAAATAATGCTAAATATATAATTATGAATACCAAAAACTGAAGAAAAAATAGTAAAAAGAAAAAAAAACTATACTCAGCTATATAAAATAATATAAAAGTTGGTTGAATGTATTCCCAACACAACCATTCACTATGTGATTTTTGTTTTTTTTTATATCTTAGCATCACTTATGGCTTGCACGTGGGTGGGTTACTGGGTAAGAAAAGATGGGTTGCTGAATAAAATAATATAAGATGGGTTCTTTCCCATTCTACACTAATTTGATATTATATGAATTTATTAAAAATCAATATCTTTTAATTGAAAATTATACACAACATTGATGTATAAATATAAAAAATCCTTTCATTTTTTGAAAAAAAAAAACAGGTAAATGCATTAGAATTAGAACTATATCATGGAATGTTTGACTTCATGAAATTTGGGTATAACAAATTTTTTTGGCACTATTTTCACATCTTGTACGCATGTCAACATCATTTTTAGTCTTGCTAATCCTATATAGTTTGCGAGTCTATCAAATGGCAATAGTATAATCCATTTGGATTGTAGTATTTGGATTGGTTAAATTTGTTAAGGTGATTTTTAAATCTTGAATTCTTATTTTTTAATTAGTTTGTATTTATCGAATCCAAGCCCAATGTTAAAAAGAAAAAAAGAAAGATAGAAAAAATTAAATTAATTTGCACCGTTGAAAAAGCAAAATAATAATAATTTTTTTTAACATGATTTTTTATGAAGATATTGAAGGAAGTTTGAAAAGTAAAATCTCACTATAAATAAAAAGAATTAATTTGAGATTTTTTTAGGACAAAATAATTTGGGGTTTTAAAAGTAACGAAATAATTAATAATTAGAATAAAATATTTGATTAACTAACCCTAGTTTTATGTCAAAATCAGGAGAGGAAAAGAAGCGTACAGGACTAATCTCAAGAGAAGTTACTATAAATAATTGAGTAAGTTATACCTGTAACAACGTCCAATTCAAGGACATTGGAGATCTGAGGTCCGAATCGGAAGGATCGACCATTAATGCCAGCATTAGAAAGCGTGCCACCAACTGACAAATACAAATAGTCAGTCCAAGAGAAAGGTGTGAGTCCACGTTCAAGGGTTGCATGCAACACATCAATCCAAATCTGTTCACCACCCACATCAGCATAATAACCCAAAGGACTCTTCCCATCAGATACTATAATCCTAGACCCATTTTTGAAACCGTTCAGCTGAGTCATATTCACCACGACCCCATCGTGTGTCATGGCTTGTCCTCTAACCGAGTGGGCTTGCCCTCTAGGTGTTATGGTGAAAGGGATGGGAAGAGAGTTTGAGTACTTTATCAAGTCCTTGATATCATGTACACTCGATGGTTCAAGAATTGCCGATGGTTTTTCATGAACTATGAGGCCAAAATCGGTTGAGGCTAGTGAAATTGTTTGAGGGTTACGACTAAGCTTTAGTGCTAGATTTTTGGGTGCTTGGAAGGGTGACCATGGGTGTGGGTCTCCCTGTGTGAGCACTATGCCGGTTAGCCATAGCAGAGCCAATGCTTTTGAAAGTATAAAATTATTCCTTGCCATTTTTGGGAGAGAAGCTGAATTAAGTTGGTAATGCCCTATTGCTTTGAATTGGTGAGTATATATAGAGGGAATAACCGCATATCTTTTGAAGATGCCGCCACGTCCCTTTGTCAAACGGCTTCAATATTCACCTATTAAGATTACATGCCATTTTTGCCATTTTTGTGAAGATATTGATCAACAAAAATCAAGGTTTTAAATCTCGGTTGCATGATTTCATCATGCGATCATGGTCGCGTTGCTGATTTTGCTTAAGATCATGACGTCGTTATGCGTTGACCGATTGCGATTTGGATTACGGTCATTGCGTAAAATTCTTCACAATTTGACATAAATTAGATTGAATTATCTATTTTATTGTACAATATATCATAACTAATAATTTATAATTTTTTTCATTAATAAGAAATATTCAAAAGTAATAAATTAATTGACTAATATTAAAATATAAATAAATTAGTAGCTACTTTCAACAAAATTAATTCATAAGTGATTACTTCATCATAAATAAATTAATAGCTACTCATATATTTAATAAAATTCATACATGAGTGATTACTTCAACCTCAACACAAACAAATCATTAGCTACTAATATATTAAACAAAGTTCATAAATAAGTGATTACTTCACCACATGGTAGAATGACGTGCTGGATCATAACCTCCACTTTCGCTTTGGTTATCATTATTTCTTGCTCCGCCAAAGACATAATCAAAAAATCCTGAATTTCTTGGTGGTTCCATTTGTTGTTGTTGATTATAGGAAACATTTGATGGTGGATACTGATAATTTCTACTTTTGACCACAGAATTTGCATTGCACATTATTTCTACTTTTACCAGATACAAATCTTCTAAAGTGCCAACCAATATCTTTACTTAGAGCACCTTCTACTTTATCTGTTAAAATTTTTTCTTTTGGTGACATTGTTAAATTAACCTACATATAAATAAATATGTGTTTGTAATTTTTTAAATTAAAAATAAATTATATAATTAAAATTTAAATATTATAACACATACTTTAAACTAATTTAATTCATAAAACTTATTAACATTTAATTTTTTTATTTTCATTTTCTTCCATTTTTTTTTTTTTTATAATTTCCCCCCCCCCCTTCTTCCATTTTTTTCTTTTATAATTTCCCCCCCCCCCCACCCCTCCCAGGACCCACGCCCCCTCCCCCCCCACTCCCGATTTTTCATCCCCCATCCCCCACCCACCCTCCCACCCCTCCCTTACCCACTTCCCCCCTCCCCCCCTCTCCCCTCCCTTACCCACTTCCCCCTCCCCCCTCCTCCCCCCCCCCGTACCCACTTCCCCCCCTCCCCCCTCCCCCCTCGCCCCCGCCCCGTGTACCCACTTGCCCCCCCCCCTCCCCCCCCCGTACCCACTTCCGCCCCTCCCCCCTCTCGCCCCAGCCCCGTACCCACTTCCGCCCCCCCCCTCGCCCCCCCCCCGTACCCACTTCCCCCTCCCCCTCTCGCCCCCGCCCCGTATGTTGCGGGCCGAAACGCCGTTGCGTTTCGTCCGCTGCGGCCGCAACACCGTTCTGCTGTTCGCCGTTGCGTGTGATTGCCAAACTTCAGTAGTGTTCTTGGGCCGATGCGAAAAGCATGGCCGCCGCAACCGTTTTGTAGCGGCCGCAACAGTGATCTCGTTCCGAGATTTCAAACTCTGACAAAAATAATAGGATATACAATCCATGCCAGTTGCATTGTATTTCATTTTGCAGTCTATCTTTAATTTAATCACTATTGTAAAATTGTGGTAAATATAGGTGAAATCAGGTGACAATTACATTTAACTTATTCTTTAAATTTTTTTTAGCCTTTATATAAGAATTGATCATAAACCATGGACCACACCTAATAATGAATAAATAATAACACTAGTGGACAATCACAACCAAAATATAGGTGGATGTGTTAGAGGCTATTTGCTTTAACTTTTATATAAAATTTAATATATTATATAAAAAAAATTATAATGTTAAAAAAGTTTATGATTTGAGATTATAAATTATTCATTATACTTTGGAATATAAATATTATTTTATTCTCAATCAAATAAATTTTTTAATTTTTCTATACTTATTTTGATAATTTAATATATAAAAATAATTCTTTTTTATACTATTTAAACAAAATAGATTAACTTAAAATTATTTTTTAATTAATATATATAAAATTGATTCTATTATAATCTATTATAATAATAATCAATTATACAATATTTGATTATTGAAATAATTAAATTTTCACAATTATTCTTAAATACCCCTTAAAATAGTATTTCATTTTAGAGTTTTTTTAAAAAGTATTTTAAAGGAAGTTGTTAAGAAATTAAATAAAAAAACTTATTGAAAAGTAAAAGTATTAAATTTTTAATGTATTAAATATACTACTTTTAATAAAAAAAAATTCTATCACCTCTATCTCTTGTTCGAAAACGGAAAGCTTATTAGTAAGTGAACCGAAAGTCTGTCGTGGTTGTAGACAATAGTGGTAGGAAAAGTTAGTATGTCTTACAATCTAATTTATTGTGTATTATTTTAGAATATATTGTAATCACTTTATTTTGATAAATAATTGTCATTTAATTTATTTTGGCTTTAATTGTCATATTCATTATTTAATTAATATGACAAAGTCTTTGATTAAATTTAGACACTTGTCATCATGATAGAGATCATGATAATAAGAGACAAGTTTTTTTCTATATAATTTAATTTAAAGTGTTCTTGATCGTAAGATCATTGAGAATATGACATTAATTATCTAGATAGATCAATATATGTGTGATTGTCTCTATTAGATAGAGATTAATATATCTCATTTATTAATTCATATATATAGATTATGCATATAGAGATATGATCATTGAACTGACTTAATTGAGAATTCCTAATAGTTTATATTACTATTAAACTGTCAATAGAAAATTATTATAAAAGACATAGTGTAAGTTTTTCCTTTGACATAAGATTATCATAGTAATTAACAAGTTATTTGTTATACTTTGATTCCGAACACTTAATGCCCTAAGGCACTAGTTGAATGAATATTGTGTATAACTAAATACTTGTATGATTAATGATATATCAAGAAAGAATCCATGAACTATTGGTAATGAGTTTGAATTCTATGATTATAACAACAAAAATTAAGAAATTGGTCAAGACAATTGAATGAATGAAGAAATTAGTTTCTTGAATCATTCACTAGTTGGTTATTTTTCTAAAGGTTTACTCATTAGAGTTTGATAGTTATATCATACTCTAAGATTAACTCAAAATTGAAACGATAGAAAGAAATATTGCATTATTCTTCTAAAGGTTCTTGAAGAGCAAATGATATTACTTTATATTATTCGGCCGTTAAAGAGTATTGTTAGACACCAACCTTGATTAGTAATTTAGCTTGACTAATTTATTATCAGCTTAGTATTGAACCTATAAGGGTCATACATTAACAAGTGCTCTAATCTTTTTTAAAAGATTACTTAATTTATTATTTAATAATTAAATTATAAAATTTAATTTAATCAAATAAATAATTTTTTGATTCAAATAGAATATTACTATATTTTTTACCAATATTTAAAATACAATTAATATATGACACAATTATTTGAAAAAATTTATTTTGAAATAGAAAAATAAAAAATTTCCAAATTTAAAATATATTATAACGTTGTAGACATGACAAAGTCAACAACGGTTCTACATTGTGGTGATACGCACCAAAGCACCAATGATTTAAATTCTATTATATAGGACTTGATATGTTGCACGACCGTTTCTTATTTTATAGGAGACGTTTTCGTTGTTATTTATTTTTTAAATAAATAAATTAAATAGTTTTTATAACTATTTAAGGTGTGCATAGGAAACTTCAATATAGCAATATATAATAAATAGAAAATGATTATTTTTTTGCCCTGATTTTTCTTCATATTATTATGTAAGTTTCATGTTTTAAAAGGAATTGATAGTAAGTATTAGTTTTGATGTAGATACACATAAAATTTTCGTGTAATTGAAGAGAATTTTTAAAAGTATTAAGAATCTTTTACTAGATATTTCATTTTTTATTTTCATAGTACTAGAATACATTTTAAACACAAAATAATTTTTTTTATATTACTTATATTTTAATCTGTTGTGTGATTTAATTACCATGCAATCCTACAAATAACACCTTTGCGGTTGAGGTTGAAAATGTTTTGTTAAATAAGCCAAGTTTTTATAGGTTAGAAATAGGTTAAATTATAAGTTTTTTATGAGTTGTTTACCTTATTTCTACTCTTATTGTGCATAATAACAATTAAATAAGAATGTTAAAATAGACAGAGTTCGATAACTTTATCCGAATAGTACATAAAATGAATTGAATTACCTTAATAATTAGGTAACTATCTATAGTCCGTTTTCAACCTTAACCTTGATGTTATTCCAAAAGTAATAGGATATACAATCCATGCCAGTTGCATTGTATTTCATTTCGCAGTCTATCTTTGATTTAATCACTATTGTATTATCGTGGTAAATATAGGGTGAAATCAGGTGACGATTACATTTAACTTATTCTTTTATTTTATTTTTTAGTCTTTATGTAAGAATTGATAAAAAACCATGGACCACACCTAATAATAAATAAATAATAACACTAGTGGACAATCACAACAAATATATAGGTGGATGTGTCAGAGGCTATTTGTTTATTATATTTGAATTTCCCATCTATACGTAGAGCTGCATATATATGGAAGACAAATTTGAAGGTGCACCACACTCCTACGGAAAGGCTGCTCCATTGGTTAATCCCAATTCAAGAAGTGCAGGTGTCCGCAAGACAATCTCTTGCACATAAGCGGTGGAAATGGACCAAGTTACGATAGTATTTCATTTTAGAGTTTTTTTAATAAGTGTTTAAAAGGGAGTTGTTAAAAAATTAAAATTAATTTTTTTTTATTAAAAAGAAATATTTCAAAATTTTTATGTATTAAATGTACTAATTTTAATAAAAAATTATCTTTATTTTTTAAAAATAGTTGTTTTTTTTTACTAAAAAAAATATTCATTCATTCAAATTAGTAAAATACATCGAGAATAACACAAATTCAACATCGCTAAAAATTGAAAAAGATGAATCTGCGAACAAACTAACAAAAACCTGTTGGGTTAATAGCATAACACGGCAAAATGTCTACAAATGTGATAAAATCAAAGTGACCAAAATACTCACGTTATGCTTTCGGAGAGAAAGAAAGATGTAACGTTGATGCCCAATTCTTAATTGAATCTGTAATGGATCGAAACTGATCTACCAATCTGAACCAAACGAACACCGTAACAAGACGGGAAACCCCGGCAACAAGACGAGAAATCAAACGACGCCGCATCAAAACGACGAACAAAACCACCGCTGCACGCAGACGACGAAAACATGAAAAAAACATGAAAGAAAAATCAGATCTATGTGGAAAAACTACTTATTTAGATAAAAGGAGAAAAAGAACAATGTAGAGGGTTGGTTTCAGGCCAAAAAATGGCCCAAATCACCTCCCTCCGATGGATGAAAAAGAAGAAAAAGAAAAGTAACTGACGTTAGGATTCGTAAAGAAGGAAAATTAAAAAATACTCTTAATTAAATAGGTCTAGACTTATTTTATAATTGATCCACATGAATTTATCTTATTACTTATAATAGTTTTTTTAAAGTTTTGTCTGATCTATAAAATTATAGAAATTTAACCTTATTTAAAAGTTTATTTAAAAATATACATTACATAAAATCTTTTTTATAAGTTAATAAACTTAAATTTTTATATTTTAAATTATAATAACCTTTAACAAAATTATTTTATTTTATATCTTACTTGTATATAGGAGTAATAAATTATATATAGAAATACAAAACATATAGGCTAGCTTAATATGCTAAACAGATTTTTTTAAAACTCAAGTCTTAGCCTATAAAGATAAATAGACATTTTAAAAAATTTAAACTTGATTTATTTATTAAATAAGTCAAATCTATATAAATCAAAACTAAATTAGGACATAAGCTTTTGGTACACCGTTTGACTTATGCTTATTCCTACTTGTGCACAATGACAACCAAATAGGATATCAAAATAGACAGAGTTCAGTAACTTTTCTCGAATAATCCAATAAAATGAGTCAAATAATCTTAATAATCAGGAAACTGTCAATTGTTATTCTTATGTATCTATTCCCATTCCTCTCTCACTACCGTTTCACCTAATTTGTGATTTTTTTTATTCTTAATAAAGATTTTACTTAAGCAAACAGAATTGTATTCCAATATCTTGAAGTTATATTAAATTAAATAACACGCTAGTTAGCTAGTATTATAATTTTTCTAAATAAAAAAATTTATGACTTCGAAATTAAATTTTTATTTGACAATTCTGTATGTCATTTAACCTAGTATAAAAATCACATTTATTGAAAAAAAAATTAATGGCGTAAAACTTAACATTTTATTAATCTACTAATGTGCATACTTACTTGGTCTGACCCGCTGAGCTCTAACTCTGTCAATACAAGCTTGTCATCGAAGCATGGTCGTCGAACATTAATTACTTTTTTAATGTAGCAATTTATCAACTAAGATCATAGCACGAGTTTTTTTTTTTTTTGAAAATTAATTGTCCAATTGTCAATTAAGCTATCACCATTAATTAATTTGATAATAACCCAAATCTAAGTCACTAAATGGGTCAACAGTACTGAACCTGATGACAAAGGCAATACTGATGTTGCTGAAGAATGAAAAAAAAAATTGCTTAAGTATTGTCACAATTAATCAAGTAGAGAAGTAATTCTTGCTAGTACTGATGCTATCTTAGCAACAATACTGATGTTGTTGTAGATAACTTTAAAATAGACTAAATCTTTGAAACTCGATCTATAATGTTGCATAGAAACAATATTAATGTTGCTAACTAGAAGTTCACACATGATTAGCTTAAAGAGCACATGACAAACAAGGAATTTTTAGAAAATCTTCAGTTACTAAGTGAAGTCATGAGCTTAGCTCCCACAATGAGGAGGATATCCCCATTACTTCTACTCACACACATGAAGTTCATCATGATGACACGTCCGAGGAGTTATGTGATGATGGAGAAAAACAAGTAACTGTCAAGGACATGTGACACAATCTTAACAAACATTATATTATTGTGAAATCGTTACATGTTAAGAGCTGTTACTCATTTTTTTCTATAAATATGGAATCTTGGTAAGATTCTAAAAAATTCATGAACACTTTACACCCATCAGCAGCAATAAGAAAATAATTTACCAGTGATCATCTCTTTCATTTTTATTTTTAAATTAGACTACTTTTTCTAGATTTTATCTTCATTCCTAATAGTAGATCTCGAGTCATACCTTATCAGTCATCATGTACTTGGAATGGTGCCATAAAAGTATACTTTTCAAGTTCAATTATATCTTTCAATTTTCAATGCTTGTTAATGAATGACAGGCCTAGTTTACTTTCATTGATAATTAATATATGCTCCACACGATCACACATATTTTATTTATTAAATATCATTACAATCAAAATCAAAGATAACGTTGTAACCAAAACTTTCTAAGCGATTAAAGTAGATTGGGAGAGTTTAATCCCTTTCTCTTGTCGAACGTGAAAAGATCGACATTCTAAGTATAGGTCATGATTTGATTACGTAGATTATATTAGACTTAGAGTAGTTTCTCACCAATAACATTTCTTATCTCTAAGTTTTATTTAAAAGAATGCAAAATAATTAAATATTTTATGTAGTAGGTAGTATTATAGAACATTTCTTATCTCTATGTTTTATTTAAAAGATTGCAACATAATTAAATATTTTATGTAGTAGGTGCTATTATATCTTGCATGTAAACATATAATTTGAAGGACGTAATTTACAAGGATATGATATTGTATACACATATTACAAATAAAATAATACAAGCACATTTATAAAAAAAATGTTAATAAGAAATTATGATTAGTCCACTGGCAAAGGCCATTGTTTAAATTTCATTGCATAAGAGCGCATTTGACATAATGTATTAAGTTTGATAGGATAAGTTTATACAATATATTATGATTTTATCAGTTAGTAGAATCATAGTATTGTATAAGGTTATCTAACAAATTCTTCTTATACATTAAAATGATGTATAATTTAATCAGACCTATGGGGTAAGATCAAGACTTATTGAGATTTAATGTATAAGTTAATGTAAAAATTTTCCCACCCTCTCCCCTGCCCTCTCACTACCATCCTCTCCCCCCTCTCGTTGTCGATGAGCTCTTCTCCAGTAGCTGCTATCTGCGATAGCTATTGCCAGCGGTAGCTGCAATCAGCAAGGCAAGGTTCCATCTCACTATCTCTATCCCCCATTGCAAAGTTAGCTCTCAATCTCTCTGCATGCCATCATTTGGTGAGTGCTTGCCCATGAATTTTTTATCTATTTGCTTGTGTCATTTCTTTCTCCCATTTGCTCCATCTCACGAGATTGCTTGGGTAGTTGATAATCTTTACCTGTTGTGACTACTCATTACTATTTTAGTAAACAAACGTACATGTGATTTTTAAAAAAATAATAATAATTTTGTTTTGCCATGAATTCATCATGAGAAAAATGCACAAATCAGACCAAAAATAAAATTGGATGTGAAGCCAAGAAGTGGAACGGAGTGAAACAGGTTGAGAATTCAAAACGAGTTGGTGATCTAAAACTATTTCTAGAAACTTGACTTGCTAATAAGTTATTTGCTAGAAGGTTTCAATAAAAAATGGCCACTTTCACTGTGATTTATTATAATTATAAAAAGAGGTTCGTATTTGTTTGTATTAATTGTTTGTATGTTGGCTAATTCTCAAAATAGAAGGTTTCAATAAAAAATGGTCGCTTTCATTGTGAATTATTATAACTATAAAAAGAGGTTTGTATTTGTTTGTATCAATTGTTTGTATGTTGGCTGATTCTCAAATAATATGTTGTTATCCTGTAAGAGTAGCCAATTGAGATGTGGAATCATTAATCATTTAGATTTTAGGCATTAGGCCATATTTTATAAAGTGAGAATGGTTTCCTTTTAGACATGTCATCATATATATATGAATGCTGTCAAGGAGTCAACCATTGGTGGCTTAGTTGATTTATGCACACAAATTTTTAATCCAGCTCATCTCATTATTTTCAAGAGATCACTTTTAATCAGAAAAGAAAAAGGAAATATTAAGATCATTTTTCTAATAGTGATATATGTTTATGTAAAATTCATTTTTACTCCTACTGCAAGCTAGGTTGAGTTGCTGAACCAGAAGATAGTGCTCAGGCTGAATTGGGTTGCAGAGTTGGGTATGGTGTATGGATCGAGATAGTTCCAGAGAGGAGAAGTGTATCTTTTGAAGCATGAGTTTCAGTTAGAAGGTCGGTAAACACCTAAAGAGGTTAAGTACATGAAATTAAGTATAAACATTTGAGACAAAGTTTGTATTGGCCAGTTATGCATGTGACTAAGATGGAGTTGCCCTATAATGAAAAATGATTGCATACAGTATTTTCAGGGCTTCCAAACTAAGAAGTTGGGATAAAGAGGGCATTAGTATTTAGCATATGGGTTCTTCTGTAAAGTTAGGAAAAAATTGGTGCGTAAATGGTGGGAAGATTACTTTAGTTTTGGATTTTTTTTAGGTTTCCGGGGGGGGGTTTCTGCCCAGAAAAACATGCAGCATATGTCAGGTTTGTCACTATAAGAAATAATAGAAAATTTTATGTTAATATTACCACTTCTATGTGCTGCAATAGAAACCCCTCAACCAAATAATTGCAACAAAAGTTTGTCTCAACAATACTAATTTTTCTAGGTTGATATATAAAATACAATGGGAGATGATGACTGATGACGACATGTAAGGAAGGCCAAACATGACATGATGCTTTCAAGTGACCATAATAATAAGTAAGTGTAGCAGGCGTTACACGGTGCTTTCAAGTTTTCAAGTCACCTTCATATCTTTTTTCCCCAACTAGCATTTGCAAATGTGGGTCTACTAAATTATGGAGTAATCTGAAAGCCAATTTACTATGTGGATTTAATTGATTGCACTAGGATACTTCTCATTCGCACACTAACACTGCATTCTAGTTACAGTATCGAAACGAGAAATAATTTTTGCACTACTTACTGCATATTAGGTGGTTCTGCAGAACATGAATTCAGTATAAGTCTGGTTAAACTAAAATAAGTTCAGTTAAACTCATGCTATTATATATGTTATTATGTAAATAATGTGACTCAAATGATGTGAGAATAGGATATGGCACCTTATATGTGGTGTATTCAACTTGATACTAATAAATATACATGGATGCATTATATATACATGTCAAATTAATATACAGATATGCATCTTCTCTCCTTTCATTTTTTATCCATTTAAATGGTGGGTTCTCTTTTCTTTCTTTTCTTAATATATGTGGGTTTTTTTTTCTGCTTTCGTTTGTTGTATGTGTATCTTTATATTCTTTTTGGGTTCAAGTTAAAGATAAAAGAACAAGAAAGAAGGAAAAAAGAGAGCAGTTGTACCCCTATTCTAATTTTAATTGTAAGAGTTTTATTGAGTTTTATTTATTTTTTATTTTGATTTAGCTAGTTGTTGTTGGCTTTTCGACACTAGTATTATGTGTTAATATATTTGATAGGTATGGCATCTGAAAGTACTCAACAAGCCGGCAAAGTTAAAGGAGAACGTAAGGGTTGGAGCGATGAAGAGTTTAATACGTTGTTGGATTTCTTAGAAGAGGCAATTGCCCTAAAGAAAATGGCTGATGCTGGGCAATTTAAAAATGATACTTTTAAATGGTTAGAACTAAAGTTGGAGGCCAAGTTTTCTGAAATAGGCATAAAGGTGCAACCACATATTGAGTCAATATCATGAGGAGACTTAAAACAGAGTATAGTAATATATATGGCATGCTGAACACAAGTGATTTTGGATAGGATAATGTGAATAAAAAGATTATAGTTGATAGTGATGATGTGTGGAATGTCTACATCCAAGCTAAGGTTCTCTAATTTTTTTAATTAGTTTTATCGTATGTTCTTTTCTTTTTTGTCTACTTTAACTAACTAATGTGACTATTGTATTTGTTTTATGTGTAAAGAAATATGTAACCTTGAAGAACTATAGGACCAAAGTGTTTCCTCACTTTAATCGATTGATGATTATCTTTGGAAATGATCATGCTATCGAAAAAAATGTTGAAACTCCTGCTGATGTACTTGAGGACTTAGACAAAGAAGAACAAGTTCATGGAAACAATACTACTACAAAATTTTCAATGGAAGTTATTGGGTTGAGTAATGATGATATTCAAGATGTTACTCAATCAATGTCTGTAAACCAAAATAAGAATAAGGCAAAAGACACTCATTCTAAAGGTCGACGAGTGAGAAAGAGGCCAATAGGAGAAGATGTATTAGCTACTAGTATGAACAAGTTTATCAATTTGCTTGTAGAAGTTGTTGGAAAATCTGCTGATAGGATGTGTGCCATAGTTGAAAGTGTCAAGGTAATATCTGAATGTGTGAAGGTTGTGAAAGACTTTTATGATGATTCAAGGGCTATTGTTGATGAATTGATGAAATTGGAAGACCTCTGATAATCACATATTTCATACATTAATAAACCCTTATTTTTAGTCATTTACACTCTCTATATACTTAATTGATTGAGTTTGGTTATGTTTTGTAAGTTTGAACTCAAATTGGACTTAATTGATTTTTTTAGCATTATTTAGGTCTTACATTATTTCTGTATTTTGGTCATATCTTGAGTTCTAGATGTGTGATAATTATGTATCTTACCTTGTAGAAAAGATAAGAGAGAACTCTATAACTTTCAGGAGAGCTCCAGGGCTCAATCGGGCATCTAGTAAGCTAAATGGTATTGGAAGTCAGAACACGGGTTTTGTGACTAAAACCTGAACAATGTGCAGTAATCAGAGCATAACTCGGGCTATAGGAACTTCCTTGGGCTAAAATTTAGATACTTAAAATTTAAGACCCATATCTACAACTTTCATGAAGAACACAAAACTCATATCGGACTCCTTGAAGGTGATATTGGGCTTTGAAGTCAGAATAGAGGTGTTGTACTTGGGTCTGAACATTGTTTAGTAATTAGGTCATATCTCGGGCTGTAGGTGGCCTTTGGAGCTGAAATCGGTGCCATTAGAACGATAAGACAAAATTTTACAACTTTCATGAAGACCATTTTGCCATTTTCCAACGTCATCCAAGAGATCTAAGCTGAATGATTTCAGAGACAAAGAATCTCACTAATTTTCCACTCATCAACTCACTATTTGACATTTTCCACTCATCCACCCACTCATTCACCTACTCTTAATTAGTTCCTTTGTCATTTTGTATCCCTAATCCTCTATAAAAGGCACCATTGCCTGATCATTTAGTACTCTTGGTGTTAGGCTTAGTTTTTAGAAGTTATGGTCATGCTTGTTCATTATTTTCCTTTGTTGTAATTTTCTCTTGCTCTAAATTGAAGCTCTGTTCATCTTTCTCTTCTTCTCTCTTTCTTTCTTCTTGTTTATGGGTAACTAAATCTTCATTTTACTTGGGTAAAAAAGTGAAACTCTTGGTAATAAAATAAGGTTAGATTATTCTATTTCTTGTGCTTAAATGATATATTATCAAGTGGATATTATATGTGTTGTATTTTATTTCCAATCAATTTAGAAACCTTCTTTGTATAATGGAGATCTTGATTTATTGTAGACAAGATGATTGGCACAATGAATGCTTGAACTCATTTACAAATGTTGGTGGATAATTAAAGGAATCATAATATGATTACATATATAATTGAACTTTGAATGTTATATTTTCCGATTGGAACTTCTTTTATGTGTAGATTTCAATTAAGTTATAAAGAGAAATAATTTTGCCTTTAATTTATTACCAAAAGTGGATTTCCTAACCCAAGAAAATTCTTTTTCATCCGTGAATAACTTTTATTACCTTTGGTGTTGTGACAAATCATTTTCTTATCTCAAATAATTTCTCTTCATCAATTCCCTATGGATCGACCTCGGACTCCCGAGAATTTATTACTTGAGACAACCTGCACTTAGGTTTGCATCCTTTAATCCGCATTAAGTTTTTGGCGCCATTGTCAGGGACTTGATTTGAAGTTTTA
Organism: Ormosia emarginata; assembly: GCA_029884605.1. Lineage (NCBI taxonomy): Eukaryota > Viridiplantae > Streptophyta > Magnoliopsida > Fabales > Fabaceae > Ormosia > Ormosia emarginata. The sequence goes on along the minus strand of JAQQTP010000073.1, from coordinate 361,517 downwards.
ATTTATTGAGGTTGTCAAACTTCAATAAAATCTATTCTCCCTTCTCCCTCACTGGAGCAAAAGATCGGCTTGCCGATCCTTCGGTTTCTTTACTAACTCTCTAACTTTCTAACTTACTAACTTGCTAATATACTAACTTTCTAACTTTTAATTTATGTCATTTATTTTTGCTTACTAACTTTTATTTTCTGCTCTCTAACTTTTAATTTACGTCATTTATTTTCTGCTCTCTAACTTTTTAATTTCTGTTATTTATTATTGCTTTCTAACATAATGAAATAATCTTTCTTTTTCTCTTCTCTTTCGCAAATTCTGGTGGGGCTACGCCTCTTTCCATGGTTTTCATATTTTAAATTTATTTTCTGCAATTTACTTTCTGCACTTTACTTTCTGCACTTTATTTTCTGTATTTTACTTTCTGCACTTTCTAACTTACTAATTATTAACTCTCTAATTATCTAACTTTTTAATTTATCAGTTATCTAACTTTTTACTTATTAATATTTATTGGGTGGTTAGTTTATATCACATCCTTATTAATATTTAATGGCTGGTGTAAACTGCCAACTTATACATTTTTTTTATTTTAAGTCTTTTATTTATGGTTAATTAGTATTATGATTTAAATTCTAGTCGTTTAGTTAAAATTAATCCTGGTACTTTATATATTGATTTGTTTGAATCACAATCATACACAATTGACACAATAGCTGAAAATGAAAGTGTACATGATGAACATGAAAATCAACCGTTGTGAACCATGCGTGAATATTTGCAACCACCTCGAAATTCTAGTCCATCATGCTTTATCTTTTCACTTAATGCCAATAATTTTATATTCAAGCCAGATATGATTTCTTTACTTCCTAATTTCCATGATTTAGAATCTGAAAGCCCATATTTACATCTGAAAGAATTTGAGGAAGTATGTACTACTTTTAATGATCAACATTGCACTGAAGAGGTTGTTAGGCTTAAATTGTTTTCTTTTTCCTTGAAAGATAAGACAAAAACTTGGCTTAATGCTTTGAGACCAAGATCAATTGGTATATGACAAGAAATGCAAGGTGAGTTTTTAAATAAATTTTTTTCAACACATAAAACCAATGCTATGAAAAGACAAATCCAAATATTTTTCCAAAATTCAAATGAAGCATATTTTCGATGTTGGGAACAGTTTAAAGATTTGTTAAATTCTTGCTCACATCATAGTTTTGAAAAATAACGCACTATAAGCTTCTTTTATGAATGTTTAACACCTGAAACAAAACAATTTGTGGAAACAATATGCAATGGTGAGTTTCTTGATAAAGAACCTGATGAAACTTTAGACTATTTAAACCAGTTGGCTGAAAATTCTCAATCTTGGTATGATACTAATATTTCTGAAAATTCAATTAAATCTAACTTTGCAAGTGCTAATAAAAGAAAATATCACCTTAGTCAAGAGGAAGATCTAAATGCTAGGCTTGCCAGTTTGGTTAGAAAGGTTGAAGCAATAAAATTAGGAAAAACAAAAGAAATCAAATCTATGTAAAATGAAAAAAATTTGTGGCATTTGTGATGACTTAAGACACTCAACACATAAATGTCCTAAGATTCCTATTTTTAAAGAAGTTGTACATGAGTAAGTAAATGCAATGAATAATTTTAAAAAGCTATTTACTTCTTCTTTTTCAAATACATATAATTCGGGATAGAGAAATCACCTGAATTTCAGCTGGCGGTATAATAATCAGTCACAATTTGTACAACCACCACCTCCTCAGACACAACAGGACTCTCAAAATTCTCAATGATATGCACCTTATGTCCTATCATATAGGAAAAATCTTGAAGAAACACTGCATGTATTTATAGAAAAGCAAGAGGCCATTAATAAACAAAACAATCAAATCATGATTAACATAAAAGAAACTCTTGCTAAACTTACTTTTACACTCACCATTCACGAGAAAGGAAAATTTCCTTCTCAACCTTAACCAAATCCCAAGAGTCAGTACAGTCTAAATGAGGGTAGTTCAGAAAGCCAAAAAATAGATCAAGTCAAGTCAATGATAACTCTTAGGAATAGAAAGGTTGTTGAAGAAAGCAAGGAGATAAAGAGTCAAGTGTCCAGATTGATGAACTTCTTAAGTGTGAATGAGCTAGAGGATGTGGAAAAGAATCAAGATGATAGTAATGTCGAGCTACCCAAGGAACCTGAGGTGACAAAGAGTCCTATTAAGCTAGAAGATAATGACGAGGGTCACCAGACATACGTGATTGACTTAATCATGGATATGGGACTTTCTACAACCTTTGATTTTGATCCCCTTGAGAATTTTCTTGTTAATTCTGAGATTGATTCTATCAATAATTCATCTGATGTAGTTGATATTTGTATTATTTTTCATATAACTCAAGATCATGACACTCGGGCATGGCAACCAAAGTTTAAGGAGTTGCCTAAGAAAAGTTAGAGTATTGCTGATAAAAAATGTGTTTCGTCCCCTGATCTGTTCTCATAAAATTAATTTGGAGAAAGGTAAATGGTTAGCGGTTGAAGTCATAACTTGAGTTGAAGGATCCAGATGTAGTCGAGACTTTGGTAGAAGATCCTATCTACCAAAGATGAGGTAAGTTTTTAGTATTTCGTTTATGTTTTTATTGAGTCAGTTTAAGTACCTCCCAGATTTCGGAATTTTTTTATAGAGATGTAAATAGTATCGACCAAAAAAAAATTAAAACGAATTCAAAATCTAAAAAAAACAAAACAAAACAAAAAAAATAAAAACAAAAAAATATATATGTGTTCCTTTACTTTTAATTTTATTCATCGTACTTTGTTTTTGTTTAAATTTGTGTCAAGTTTTTCTTTTCAGTAATTGTCGTAACAGGTAATATCTTATATCCTTTACTTATCTATATTTTAAACATTGAGGACAATGTTGTGATCTGGTTGGGGGGAAGGATAGTTGAGAGTTGACAAAAAAATTTTTTTTTAGAAGTATGATATGATTGTCATGGACTTAATAAACTAATGAATGATAGCAGAGTAAGGAGTAATCTTACTCCTGAGACGTATCTAAATTGGGAAGTATGTTTAATGATATGACTGTTAGAAACCTATTCATAGTAAAACTAATTAAGGATGGCAAAATAAGGAGTAAATTTTGCATTTGAGATAAGTTTACTCTTGAGACGCATCTTAGTTGAGGAAATAATTATTTTGTGTAAAAGTAACAAATGGATTCTTGGATTTTAGCATAAATTGTCTTCTTTCTTAAAAATCACAAGCTTGGATATGAATGTTGATATGGTGGATTGAGAATGATAGAAATATGTCTTGTGAGATTTTGAATCTATTGATGAATAAATTGAACATTTGTATCATTATCTTCTTTCTTGTGTGATTTTCACTTATGAAATTGTTACTCTAAAACTTGTTTTGATTCTTTTTTAGGCTTCATTTTCATATGCATACATAAATATGATTGAGGCATTTTGAAATAGCTACTTTGACCAAATAGTCATGCTTGTGTATTTTCCCTTGTGTAACCCCTTTGAGCTTATTTGATCATTTCTTGTTTTTAGCTCATTACGTGCCTTCAAAAAAAAGAGAGAAAAAAAGAGAAAAAAAAAACATGTTTTTACATAACCTTAGGAAATAAGAGAGCATTGGCCTTGTTCTTGAACAAGTGTGGGAGTGTGTGTGCAAAATGATCCAAAAAAAAAGAGAGCTGACCACCGCTGCAATCAAAGGATTATCAGAGTCTCCTGATACACCATGTGACATATCCATACCTAGAATAAAGATGGATGCTTGGAAACAACAGGAAGAGAAGGAGAAGGAGAAGGCTTAACAATGAATTCAATTCACCAATTTGGGATTGATCTTCAACAAAACATTAGTCAAATATTAGTTATTGTCCTTTATGATGAATGTTCTCAAACATTTTCTCCATTCTAACTATACCATAATGCTCTTTTATTCTCTTTGGTATTTATCTTCTCATATCCATATTATCTCCTCTCCTTTACCATGACCCCATTACAACCTTGAATAAAGTCATCTTGATTTTTGTGTGCATGTGTTTTGAGTAGAGGAGAAGCAGAAGATTAGCAAGTTTATGGTAGTACAATTGTTCATGTGTCGAATAGAGTGAAATATTTACCTTTTAAATACTTGAGGGATTAAGAGTGAATGCTGTGAGTATCTATTATTCTTGATTCATTATTTTCAACTGAAGTTTCCTTACTTGTTAGTTTGAGATGTGTAGAACCTCATTAATATTTTGATCCCTTGAATTTTTTGTTGCTCTTCTTGTTTCATCGAGTCTTTTAGAGTTTTTAGCTTTTGAGTCTGTGTTGTTTTTCTTTGTTTCCTAACTTTGGTCTTATGTGTTTTACCCAGGAGTGCAAAAAACTAAGTATGGGAGAATTTGATAATCACATATTTTATACATTAATAAACCCTTATTTTTAGTCATTTACACTCTTCATGTACTTAATTGATTGAGTTTGGTTATGTTTTATAAGTTTGGACTCAAATTGAACTTAATCGATTTTTTTAGCATTATTTAAGTCTTACATTATTTCTGTATTTCGGCCATATCTTGAGTTCTAGATGTGTGATAATTATGTATCTTGCCTTTTAGAAAAGATAAGAGAGAGCTCTACAACTTTTATGAAGAGTTTCAGGGCTAAATCGAACATCTAGTGGAGCTAAATGGGCTTGGAAGTTAGAATATGGGTTTTGTGACCGAAACCTGAATAGTGTGCAGTAATCAGAGCATAACTCAGGCTGTAGAAACTTTCTTGGGCTGAAATTTGGGTACTTGAAATTTAAGACCCATATCTACAACTTTCATGAAGAACACAGAACTCAGATCAGACTCCTTGAAGGTGATATTGGGCTTTGAAGTCAGAACAGAGGTGCTGTACTTGGGCTTGAACACTGTTTAGTAATTAGGTTATATCTCAGGTTGTAGGTGGCCTTTGGAGCTGAAACCAGTGCCATTGGAAAAATAAGACAAAATGCTACAACTTTCATAAAGACCATTTTTGCCATTTTCTAACATCATCCATGAGATCAAAGCTGAATGATTTTAGAGATAAAGAATCTCACTAATTTTCCACTCATCAACTCACTATTTGACATTTTCTACTTATTCACCTACTCTTAATCAGCCCCTTGTCATTTTGTATCCCTAATCCTCTATAAAAGGCACAATTGGCTGATCATTTAGTACTCTTGGTGTTAGGCTTAGTTTTTAGAAGTTATGGTCATGCTTGTTCATTATTTTCCTTTGTTGTAATTTTCTCTTGCTCTAAATTGAAGCTATGTTCATCTTTCTCTTCTTCTCTCTTTCTTTCTTCTTGTTTATGGGTAACTACATTTTCATTTTGCTTGGGTGAAAGAGTGAAGCTCTTGGTAATTAAATAAGGTTAGATTATTCTATTTCTTGTACTTAAATGATATATTATCAAGTGGATATTATATGTGTTATATTTTGTTTACAATCAATTTAGAAACCTTCTTTGTATAATGGAGATCTTGATTTATTGTAGACAATAGGATTGACGCAATGAATGCTTGAACTCATTTACAAATGTTGGTAGATAATTAAAGGAATCATAATATAATTGTATATATAATTGAACTTTGAATGTTATATTTTTCGATTGGAACTTCCTTTATGTGTAGTTTTCAATTGAGTTATAAAGAAAAATAATCGTACCTTTAATTTATTACCAAGAGTGGATCTCCTAACCCAAGAAAATCATTTTTCATCTGTGAACAACTTTTATTATCTTTGGTGTTGTGATAAATCATTTTCTTACCTCAAATAATTTCTCTTCATCAATTCTCTGTGGATCGACCTTGGACTCCTGAGAATTTATTACTTGAGACAACCTGCACTTGAGTTTGTATTCTTTAATCCGCATCAACCTCACACTTAGAGAACGTAACAAGGCTAGTCATTTGCTTATGCAAAACCTTCCCCTTGTGCATTTGCTTTGGGGGTTTCAAGGTGAATTCATAGTTCAGTTTGTGAAAAATTTATTTGATGATAACTAATGGTGCTTATGTTTCAAAACTAGAAATAAAATATGTAGTAGACTACAGTTGGTAGTAATTGTAAGAATTTGATGGTACTTGCTATTAAAACTTGATATTATTTTTAATTTAGTGGTGTTTTATGGTACTTGCTATTAGAACTTGATGGTTACTATTTATGAATTTGTGTGTAGACTTGAGTTATTTTTCATATTATGTGTTGTATTCAAAAACCAAATAGCTAAATAATTTTTTATGAATTTTTACTGTTAAGATGAGCTTTACCAAAATAAAGACGCAAATAACTATTGGATCTAGACATTTTTTAGACTTTTTCTAATTTTTGTTGTGAAGACATGAGTTGTTTTTTATTTAATATACATAGTGGTCATGAGTTTTTTTTTTTGTAGGCCTTAGAGACTTTTATTTAGTATAACATGATAATTTTGGTATTCATAGTATATTTTTTATTAAAGGGTATTCTTGTCAAAAATGTTAATTTTTTTTATCATATCTAGTATTATACAGTACATCAATAAACACATTATAATATTATCTTATATAACACAAGATCATATACAATGTCGCGTCAAATACTAGATATTATTAAATTTTTATCAGACCTTATACTATCAGGTCTAATACAATTAGGTTGTGTTTGGTGCACCTGATAGTATAAGGTATGATAGTATAAGACAATAGGATAATGTCTGATAGTATAAACAAACTGATAAACTCTTATACTATCAAATATTTAGTGCACATAGTATAAACAACTTGATAGTATATATAATTATCTACTATGATCATACTATCCTTCATCTTCCTCACCATCACCAACATGTCCCCAACAACCCCTTCATGCCCATTAACCCATCCTTTTGGCTCTCCCTCTCCCTATCCCTCTCTCTCCTCCTCGGCCCTTTCACCCCCTCTCTCTCACCGGCAGCTACATCCTCATCAACTTCACCAAGCCATCAAATAGCCACCATTCAAGGTTGGATCAAAATCTCAAACCATACCACCATTTCTGCCATGCACCAACAGTCAACCCCCTGATGTGACCCACCATGCTACCCCTGTCGTTGGTGGCTCGATCCTATATTAACTAGAGACCTGCATTTGATGGGTTGTGAACCTTTTTTTTTCCAGAGATCTGAGACGAGGATGTTGGGTTTGATGGCTTGGTGTTGCTGAGAATCATGTGTGTGGAAACTCGGTGTCGATTTGGAGGTGCGATAATGTGGATCTGGGTTGTTTGGGCAATTAGAACAGAGGCCACCGTCGAACTAGAGGCCAAATCCATGGCCGCTATAAAACCAGTGGCCAGATCCATGGCCATCGCCATGCCTAAAGACCACAAGCGAACCAGATTTGTGGCCATCGTTGAATTAAAGGCTAGATCCGTCGTTGAAGGGCTTCCGTTCGTCGGCCTTGTCGGCAGTGCTGGTCTTGGGCCTCGTCGAAGGTGGGTGGTCATGGCTCGTAAGGTGTGGAAGAGAACAATTGTAGTAATGGTTGTAGTATGGTTTCGTTGAGGAGGTTACTGACGAGAAAGCGATTCAAGTCGTCAGAAATGGCCAAGGCTCGCCAGGATTTCACTGGAGAAATTGGTGGCCGAACATAATGGTCGTGGTGGTGGTGGTTGGTTGGAGTTTGGAGAGTTCAACCATAATGGTGGTAGTCCGTCAATGGTCTGGTTGTGGTCCTGTGGTGGCTAGAAAGAATAGCCATGGTGAAGGTGGGGTTGGTGGTAGTACGATGAGATGAAAAGGTTAGAGTGGGAGAGATGATGTTGATAGGTAAGATGAGAATAATTATCCTATCAGGTCTTATCATGAGGTGAGAGAGATGACAGAGTTATCTTATAAGAATAAGATAAAAATAGTTGACCGGATTTGACTATTCTATCATGTGTCAGTACCAAACACATGCTAAGACCTGATAATATAAATTTATATTATTAAATCTTTTTTATACGATATACCAAACACAACTTTAAGTCTTATCTTATCTTGCATAACAAACGGGCTCTAAAACACAAAAATTAACATATGTATTGGTTAATTGGGCCCGGTGGCGTAAAATTGATCCAGTGTGAAATCAGACAATTGGGCCTAATCATTAGGTAAAAGAATTTATTCCGGAGTTTGGGAACCTAATCATTCGGTTAGTCCAACTTCCATGAAATTGGTCTAGCGTGAGAACGGGCTTATGTAGGTCCAATTGAATAAAGATAAAAAATGAAGGTACTTTACTTGACAATTGGGCCTGTGGGCATGTAATAATTGGTGGATAAAAATCCATCGTCGAAAAACTTAACAAGGCTGGGATCAAATCGTACTCCCAAGATTAAATGGAGTAATCACATTCTGTGTGCAAAGTGAAACATTTTTTTTTTAATGTAGTTCATTAAATCTGAGTTATTATTGAAGACAAGTACTGAAGGTGGATGAGAGTCAAGCACAAATGTATATGATTCGTCCATAACTTGTCCCATCGTCGGATCGACTTTAAGGTGCCATTTCGAATACATTGTTAACAACGTATTAATTAAATAAAGCCTATTTATGATCAGCGTAAACTTCAACGTATTCTTTCTTAATCACTCCCATATTGTTTCGGATTTATGCATTTCAATCTTCAAAATTGAACATTCACAATGGACCAATCCATAATTTGTTATCTTTCATTACATACTATTGGTAGTATTTCGAATAAATTTTAAATTTCAAAATTAAATTGAATCTATCATATTTGTTTTTAATTACAAATCAAATTATGTGTTTAGAACTTATTAAAAAATATGTTATTTCATGTATTTAAAAAAAATTATTTCATGCACCAAAAAAAATGTTATTTCATGCACCAAAAAAAAAATGTTATTTCAATTCATTTTAAAATCTGCTTTTTTTTTTCCTACACATGAAATTGACAATTCATTTAATTCTACTTTACTTTTTTTTTACATTTTTATGTTTACCATAATTCCTTAAATATATTTACTAAGTGTTAATTACTCTACTTATTTCAAATCAACTTATATCCTAACAAATCCTATTCAATTTTATAGAATTTTAAAATTAAAAAAAATCAAAATCATGAAATTTACAAATAAAATCATTTCTTATTTTATATCATTTCAAACATAATATTTGATTTACAAATATAATTATTTCTCATTACTTTTGTATTCTAAACACACTCATTCATCTTCTCTCACCAAAAATTAAATATACCATGTTATCATCACTTTGTTAACCTTTATTTTTTTACCTTACTATTTTATTCCTCATTCTTAACTTTCATTTTACTTAGTTTTCATCTCACTTCTAATTATCAGATGCTTTATAACACAATCACTCACCTGCTAATGGATATCAGCAATGCCACATAACTCCTACATTGTTTTGGCAGCAAACAATTTGTACTCGGTGATAAGTATGTCAATAATGAAATCTTTTAATGGTACCCATTAGATTAAAACCACAATCTAATGGATTACAGCAATGCCACATCACTGTCCTTCATCACAATTTCCAAAAACTTTAATTTAACATTGTGACCTGCTGCACAATTTATCAGTAATACACATCAGCCGTTGATTAATTTTTAAACTGATACTATAGTTGTTACTCAAGGTACGTCACTGCAATCCAATGAACAAGGTGCATCATAGACAGACCTTTTCTTCTTCATTTCTTTCTTTTATTCTCTCTCATCTCTTTCTCTTGTTAGAAAATGTGTAGCAAGTATAAGTAGCTTCCCAAACTCACATCCACAAGCACTTGCAATTTTCATTATTCTTGCTCAGTCTTAGATCTAGCATGCAATTGCTTGAGCTTAGTTGAAGTTCGTCGGAGTTGCTGGGTTTCGCTTTCAATCTTGGGTCTTAATTCTCAAACCCAATTTCTTCAAAAGAAATCATAGGTTAACTCGGTTAGTTTGAGTCACAGGAGTAGAGCAAAATCCAGTTAGGTTTTACGGTTCGAAACGAGTCATTTGCACATTCGATCTAACAAGTTGCTCAAATTAGCAGGGGAGCTGATTTTTCGATTCACCGATCCAAGCTGGGTTTAATAATAATCGTTAAGGGTTGGGGGCCAACTAATCGTGCTTCCCTTTGTATTTGATTGCATAGCCAACTTTAATATATAGTATATAAACTTTTAATATGCAAGAATATAAATGCAAGTAAATTAACAATTCAATTACCAAAATTATTTTTTACTTGTAATTTAGTCCCCGAATCTAATTATGCATACAAGTCAATTCTTAAATTTATAAAACATATTAATTTAGTCCAATTTGTATCTTTCTTTAATACTTAAGGAGGACTAACTTGAAATGAGATCTGTAAGTTTAGGGACTAATTCATACAATAATTAAATTTAAAAAATAAATTATAAGTGGAGAATGATTTTAGGGAATGAGTTGGTAATTTACCCAATACAATCAATACACACTAAAATGTAGAAGAAGAAAAAAAGATCCCAAAAAATACTAAAAGAAAAATTGATCTAATCTATAAATCTATATTGAGGCATTGAACTTTAGTCCTCTTTGTGGGAGAATGACTTGTTTACCACTATAACCAACCCTTATTGAGACGATTACAATTGTTCGTTGTAAACACTTAATTTTGCTTAGGTAAAAAAAATTAAAATTAAGGTAATTAATTTGTATATTATTTTTAAAAAAAGAAAATAAAAAAAAAAAGAAAATAAAAAGAAAAATTCTGTTCTAGACACTAGAGACCCACTTTGCACAAGATCTACTTTCTTTTGAGCTCAAAATTCATTCACCAAACTAAATCCACTTTCCAAACCCATAACCTAATATCTAAGGCAATGTCCATACCCATAGCCCAATGACCAAACCCAGCCCGTTATTCATACCCATAACCTTAAAAAAAAAAAACAAATTTTGAAGTCCTAAGGAACTTCAACGTGAAGGAAGGATCCTGCTCTACAATGTTAATGAAGTGGAGCATTCTGCAAATACAGGGACAGAGCAGCTTAACAGCTAGAATAGCATCATCATTTTTTCTCCCACAAAGAAACCTTCCTCCACAGCACTAAATACAACCCTTTGCCTCCAACCTTCACCATAAACAACAACCAACTTTCATCACCCAAAAAACACCCTCTGCCTCCAACTTTCACCACTTAATCTAACCTGCAATAGAAAACCTAAACCAACCACTCCTCCATGTTCCTGTAACCCCACCAAAACCTCAACCCACTGTGAACTACCACACCCAAACAACCACCAAAACAAGCTCCAACCCATTAAAACAAACCCACTGTGAACAACCACTGTGAACCTTAGAGCAGCGACCAAGAAGACTTTGTCGTCATCCCACCTCGCCACCGTTCGGCATGCCCAGCGACCAACCGTCATCAGTTTCCACCCAGCCACACCATCAGCTCCACCGCGCACCACCACCTTGCTGTCATTGTCGTCACCCAGCAGCCACCACCTTCCCCCACGTCAAGCAGCAGCAAACCCATGCAGCCATCGTGATTCAACCGCGCCACCTATGCCGGCCAGTCATCACCGTCGCAAGAGTACTCAGCCATCTGTCTCAGCTCTTCTGGCAAACCAGGTACGATTCTCCTCCTTCGTTTTTTCTGTTTCTGTGTTTTTTTTTTCTTTTTTATTTTAATTTTATTTCATGTTGGTTTAAGCTTTTTTAATTGTTTTTGATAGTTTGGAGTTGTGCTTTAGCTCAGTTTCGGTTCTAAGGTGGATGTTGGAAGAGTCTGATAACTAATAAATAAATAAATAAAAGACATTACGTTTTTGTGCTTTGGATTTGTGGTCTATTTGGGCTACTCACAATTACTTGGGCCAGCTTTAGAGGGGCTGAAGTGGAAAACATTGGTCGAGGTAACTTAGTTTTTAAGTTTTGCTAGTAAGAGAAGCTTAGCCTATTTAATTTTGAGGATTAGGTCTTTTAAGACTAACTTGATTCATATAGTTACTTTTTTTTTTATATATATAAACACAGAAAATATCAAAAAAAAATGCAAGAAAAAATATAGTAGTAGAGTAATATAGTTGAACAATTTTTTTTTTAAAAAAAGAGGCTTTAGGAATTAATAGACAAGTAACTCAAAATAAAAAATGATGATGAAGAGATATCTTTATTTTCTTTTGTTTGAGTTGTTTAAGATTAATTTAGTTCTTTGTGTTTATGTTTAATATACTCAATGATATGATTTGGTGTTAATTTTAGAGTGTTATTGTTATTTCATCTTAATATATATTTCTTGCTCTCAGTGGTAAGTGTTTAAAATAAAAAAGGAAAATGGGATAAAATAAATAATTTTAAAGGTTATTAAGAATTTGTACAATTAACTTAAGATAACCGTCTTAGGACAGGTGTATCAGGGGTGTTGTGAGATTCAGTTTCCACCCTTTCTTCTACAAAATCGACTCTCGAATTCAATTTGATTTCAAAAACTATTTTCTTTAAAAATGGTTTTTCTAATGTTTTTCCTAAAACAAATAAATCTTGGTGATGACTCTATTTTTCTTTTTTTTTCATTTTCTAAAAATTTTCTTTTTGTCGTCGCTCCTGCCATGATCTCGATCATGACAGATGACGACTTCACTGGAAATTTCTAAGAGCCAAGTCTGTCATAATTGGTTGTGCAAATTATTGTTTACTTTATTTGTTTGTTTACCCCTTGCTGTTTTTAATCATGTTTTGGTATGTCTTGTTGTAAATAAGTTTAGTTTTCTTTTTATATATTTTGCTATCCTTATGTTTAGTTGTTTTGTTAATTATGTGTTGCTTGATTGTTAAAACCTTAGGATAGATGATTAATGGCTGACTGTTGTATATATGTTTTGTTTTCTTGCAATTTTGTAGGCTATGGGTAGTTTTATTTTCTTAGGTTGTTTTTGTGCAGGTTTGTATGCTCTCAGCACACATGACACCATCACTTACTTCGTACTCTCTTTGGGCTCTATATCCGAGTCTTGGAATACTGTAGGACTATAAGGGGCTTTAGTGAGGTTATTGTAAGGCTTAGGCTTCCTTGACAGTAACTTATTCTTCTGCTCAGATTGTTACCAGTTTCATGGAACTTCCATATTTTGATTGATTTGTTCCTATGGCAGGCTCATGAGATTAAGTCCTTATCTTTTTGTTGGGGGCAATTTGGGGACCATATTCATTAGGGGTCTAGAACCGTCCCAAAAACCATGCACTGATAGAGTGACAATAGTGGTCACCTAGTTTAGGGTTTTGACTTCAGAAATATCCAATCCTTAGGCTTCACTTTGTGTAGGACAAAAAGGGAGAATACTTCTTCATTATTTCTTCTTTTTTTGCCGCATTCATCTTCATGCATTTATAATTATTGCATGCATCCTCTTATGTCATCTACATCATTACATTTATCACATTCTTTTTTATACATATATACCATGTCATTACTTGATCATGTAACCTATACCATGCATTATGGTATGTTTTTGTCATGTATATCATGCATTTCGCATGAGGGTAAGGACGGTTAATATCGTATTCGACCTAAACATTTTGCTATAACATCATTGCACTTTGGTATACAGTAAATTATGAGGATGGTCGTGCATTAGTGACTGGTAACTTGCCCTTTGGGTTTGTAACCCTTTATGGGCCCGAGGATGCTTATGCATCTAAGTCAAGTCCTTCATGTAAAACCAAGCCTTGATGAAAGGCACCGACTAGGTTGCGCTCATTCTTTCTTGATTATTGATGAAAGCCTTTTCTTTACCTAGGAAGAACAAGCTTTGAAAAGTTATACAAGTTCAAGAACCATTGCGCGGCCTGGAAAGAAGACACCAATCAAATTCGAATTCACAATACTAAATCTCATACCAAAATGACTACTAATAATCTTGAGGCAGGAAGGAATCTGAGTTAGAAGGTTAATGAAATGAGAGGGAGGATGAACTAGATGAGTGAGACACAAGCAAGGTTGGAAGCAATACTACAAGATATAAGGGAGTCTTTCAGCTTACTTAGCGTAAATAGAGGTTCAAGCAAAATTGGAGTATATGTGACCGTACTCTCTTCCATGATGACAGTACCCGTGTTCTGAAATGCAGTCATAGGAATCATTCTAAGGATGAATAACCATGAGCAGCCATAGTACATAGCACCAATAGTAGTCCCTATTAGGGAAGGATACCGCCTATTGAAGAATGCTCAATATGATATTCCAGGTCATGCTAGACCTACTTGGGAACAGTCACACGTGTCCATTGTAAGGCAACTAACAATGCCTCATTCTGGGAATAGCTAACGGAAGAATGAATGGAGAATATGGAAGAGAATATTAAAGTCATCTAGGGTCCCAGTGCCTATGGTCCTCTCAGAATTGAAGAGTTGTACACTACCATTAATGTGGTGATTCCCAAAGATTTTCAAGATCCCTGATTTCACTAAGTATGATGGGAGTGGCAACCCACATTTTCACCTAAACAACTATGGAACCAAGATGGCCATATGGTCCACAGATGACAAATTCCTTATAAGTTTTTTCCATAAAAGTCTAATAGGTCTTGCATTGGAATGGTATATCTAGTTAGAGTGATCCAAAATTTCTCGTTCGATGAAATTGGTAGATATGTTTATGGATCAATATAAGTTTAATTTAGATGCAGCTCTAATACAAGAACAACTAAATGTTATGCAAAAAGGGACAAATGAATCTTTTAAGCAGCACGCGCAAAGATAGAGCGTCTTGGCTGCGCAAGTTCAGCCCCCTTTGACTTTGTTTGAGATGTGCTGATATTTTTTAGGGACTTTGGAGCTCCTTTTATTTGGTCAATAGCTGATGTGACTTACAAATATTTTTCAAAATTTATTACTGCAGGGGAAAAGATTCAAATTTTAGGAAAAGTTGATAAGTTGCCAGTGGGCAATGAAGAAAGTAGTGCTTTTAAGAAGGGGTTTCAGCCAAAAAAGAAGGAGCCTAAGGTGAGTTACATATAGCACTAACAGACTTTCAGGCCTCGATATTCACCTTCATACTCGAGGTACCAGGTACCACTATATGACCCTAACTATTATCTTCCATACTAGACACCTACACCTCCTTATCTGGCTCACCAAACCATGACAACCACAAGTATCATCCCAACCCCACAATACCAAGTCAATAATATCCCTACACTACCACTATATATTCCAACCTACACTCGTTTTCTACCCACACCTCCACAAAACCACCCGAACTACCCATAAACCCAGCCAAATTTCCAAAACCAAGGACGTGTCTGCCCTCAAAACCTGCCACCATTTCCAAGTTATCTAACTCAAATGCAAACTTATTCCAACGATTGTTTGATACATATTTGATCTTGAAAAGTCCTGTACATCCTATGGAACCACCCTTTCCAACTTGGTACAATCTAAATTTAACCTATAAATTTACCGGGCATTCCATTGAAGATTGTGAAGCATTCAAGATGACAGTGAGGAGGTTGATCGCTTGTGGTAGACTAGATATTTAGAAGGAGGTAGTGCCCAATATTGTTAATAATCCAATTCGAATCATAAAGGAGGGAATAAGGTAAATGCCTTGGAAGTCAAAGCAGCTTTAGTAAGAAAGGTCATGGATTTATATACACTAATGGATGAGGTATTTGGGGGGTTGAAGATAGTAGGCTATAATATCACAGCACTAGAGGCATCAATGAAATAAGAAGAAAAGTATGACGAGGAGTCGAGTTATGCATATTATTGTGGGGGCATAGGACATGATATCGAGAATTGTGTGACATGTTATCACGCAATTCATCTTTTCTTTTTCACATTTGCGGGCCATATCTAGTTATCGCACAATTCATGTTTTCTTTTCAAGTTGTCGTGCAGTTCGTATTTTCTTTTCAATTACAGGTCATATCTAGTTGTCACATAATTCGTCTTTTATTTTCAAAACTGTGGGTCATATCTAGTTGTGGTGCAATTGGTTGTTTCTTTTTCAAGAAAAAAAATTATGAGTTCATATCCAGTTGAATCGTAATTTTTTTTTTTTGCATTTTATTTTCTTGTCATTTATTTTAGGTTGCTTCAACCTACTATAATTTCATCTCTCACCATTTACAAAACAAAAAATCAATAAAAAATAAAAATAAAAAGAATCATATATTATTGTCTACCTTTACTCTTGTTTGCATTTTCTTATGCATTCCCGACAAAATTAGAATTCATATCTTTACTTCCTTACAATGATAACACAAAAATCTACTACGGTTATTCTTGTAGAGGCAATTGTGAACACTCAATTTTACTTGGGTTAAAAAAAATTAAAATTAAGGAAATTAATTTGTCTTATTTTTTTAAATAAAAGAGAAAAAAAAAGAGAAAGAAAAAATTTTGTTCTGGTCTCATAGACACCAAAGATGTACTTTGCTCAAGGTCCATTTCCATTTGGGCTCAAAATTCATGCCCCAAACTCAACCCACTATTCAAACCCATAACCCAACATCTAGACTCAACACAATGTCCAAACCCATAGTCCAATGACCAAACCCTGCCCATTATTCATACCCATAACTTAAAAAAAAAACAATTTTTTTGAAGGCCTTCACGTTGAAGGAACTTTTCCTTCACATCCTGCTCCACATTATTAATGAAGCAGTGTAGTCTGCAAAGAAACCTTCCCCCACATCACCAAATACAACCCTCTACCTTCAACCTTCACCATAAACAACAACCAACTTTCATCACCCAAAAAACACCCTATGCCTCTAGCTTTCACCATCTTTCAGCCATCAACCCATATTTAACCTTTCACCAGCTAATCTAACCTGCAACAGAAAATCCAAACCGAAGTGTATTTAGAGATTGTTTCATTTAGGAAGGGATTGGGGTTATACAAAGTAGGAATGAGAAAACAAGGATGACTGTCATTTGTAAAAACAAAGGATGTGATTGGTATCTGCATGCTAGCACTAATCCCGATAATGTTACATTTGAGATCAAAGTTTATAGGGAAAATCACACTTGTGCCAAAATCACAAAAAATTCTAATGTTACATCTACTTCGATTGCCAATAAAATGGCTGATCAATTCAGAGCTGATTTAGATTTGAAATACGAATCTATTCGTGCTTATATGTTGTCCACATATGGTGTTGAGGTCTCAAAGTCACAAATGTATCATGCACGAATGAAGGCTAAGGAGCAGCATGAGGGTTCTCATGCAAAGTCTTATGGTCTTATAAGGAAATATGCTCATTCGTTACTGCAACCCAACCCTGGTAGCATGGTGAAGTTGCAAGTTGATAGGGTCCAACTAGCAAACAATCTTGTTTTCAAGAGATTGTTTGTATGCCTTGATGCCATGAAAAAAAGGATTCTTTTCTAAGTGTAACCCTTTCATAGGCATAAATGGATGACATCTCAAAGGATCATTTGGTGGAGCACTTCTAGCAGCTATTTCACTTGATGCTAACAATAGAATTTTTCTTGTTACTTTTACTGTAGTAGAAATTGAAAACAAAGACAGTTGGATCTTTTTCATACAGCATTTGAAAACTATGATAGGTGAATAGGGAGGTGATAAGCCATTGGTTTTCATGTCTGATAGACAAAAGGTCATATCATTATATATTTAAGATAACTTTTGTTTCATATCATTCATTATGTCTTATATGTTCTGTTTTTGCATACTTTAATGTGTTAACAAGGTTTTCCAAAAGCTATTTCATGTGAATTCCTTGAAGCAACACAAAGATATTGTTGTAGGCACTTATAGAACAACTTTAAAGCTATTTACCTTGGACTAATGTTGAGGAAGCTATTTTGAAAAGCTACAAAGACCTATTATCCTTGGGTGTTTAATGAAGCAATGCATGATATCTTTAAGGAAAACAAGGAAGCACATGAGTATTTATCTAAGTTGTCTCTTGAGGCATGGGCAAGGCACACTTTTGATCCTAAGGTCAAGAGTGACCATATCACTAACAATATGACAGAGTCCTTTAACCATTGGATTAGTGAATTAAGGGTTAAACCAATATTAACGTTGGTGGAATCATTGGTTGTTAAACTCATGGGCAAGTTACATGTAAGGTATGAGAATAAATGCACATTGGAGACTAATGTCGCACTAAAAATTAAGAATTTGAACCAAATACAAAACAGTGCTAGGTTTTGTAGTTTGGTGCTAGCTGGACAAATGGAGTTTGCTGTTACTGACAATAATGGAGATAGGTTTGCTGTTATCTTAGAAACTAAGGAGTGTCAATGCAGATTTTGGCTAATTAGTGGGTTGCCTTGTAAGCATGTTGTTGTATGCATGGTTTATTTAAGGCATGACTTGGAAAGTTATTGTGATAATTATTACAACAAGAATGCTAACCATCAAACTTATAATGAAATTATACATCATGTTCATAACTTAAAAATGGTGGAGATGTATGAGACTCCTGGAGATATTATATTGCCTCTAGTTTTACGTAGGCTTCCTGGAAGACCTTAAAAAAAACTAGAGAGGCGGATGATGGAAAACCTGGTGATGGAAAAACAAGGAGATCAAATATAATGAAATGTGATAATTGCAAGGAATTTGGCCACAATAGAAGAACTTGCCGAAGAGCTCCAGTGGTTGTGAAAAGGAAATATGTTGGTAGAAACGTATACATCTTATTAACAGTGATTGAATACTATTTTTTTTTTCAAGCATGCACTTCACACATCTATAATAAATGTCCTTATATATGCAAGCAACTAATGCCAATAAAGCTAGCGGGGTCACTCAAGAGGAATCAATTATTGTGAATTTAAGTGTACTCACTGAGCACAGTCAAGCTTCCAAAAATATTACTACTACAAGGAACAAGGAAAAAGGGAAAACAATAATTAGTGATGCCACAAGAGGGACCACCAATGAATCAAGAAAGGTAACATGTTTAATTAATTGCAAAATTACCTTATAACACTAATTGTAGGTGAGCTTTACAATTTTTTTTTTGTTTTTGCAGTATTTAAGGAGGAATGCCACTACAAATGAGGGCCTTAGTAGTGGACCTAATGTGACAAACATTGTGGAAGGAATCTAGCATCTTAATGCTAGCCAAGCAATAACTAACAATGCAAGAGGAACCATTAGCATAGAATCAAGATGGATAAGATGTTACTTTTAATTGATTGCTTGAGTAATTTATAAAATTGACTATGGGTGAGGTTATCAATAATCATTTGTTTATATGAATTCATTTTTTGTAGGATTTAAGGATGAATGCCACTATAAGTTAGGGCTCTAATAGCAGATACAATGTGACAAACAATATAGAAGGAAGCCAACAACTTAATGCTAGCCAAGCAACAAGTAACAATACAAATGCTACTCAAGCCAAGGATACGAGGACAAGTGAATATGCAACATTTTAGCTATTTGGAAATGAACATTTGGTGTGTTAATATTTAATATAATGTATATGTTTTTTATCGGGGAACCTTGCTCAATTGTTGAACTTGCTACAACTTAGTATATTTTGTGATTTGTAATAGCAAGGACTATGATAGGCCCCATTATGGTGTATATGTTATTTTGTTGGAGACCTTGCTCTATTATTGACATGCTACAACTTGGTATATTTTGTCATTTGTAGCAGTGATGACTATAATAGGCCTCATTAAGATAAACACTTTAGTCTATATGTTGTTGAGTATTTGTATATTGCTGATGAAGAGAACTATTAGCTATTCAAAGCACAAGTAGTAGTGTTACTTTGCTTTGACAACATGTTTGTGATTTAATTTTAAAAAAAAATAATTGTTCTATTTTTATGTGTTTTAAGGTCTTTAACTAAGGAGAGCAAAAGAGTATTCTAAGCTCCTCAACATTGTATGTATTGTGATTTTATTGTTTCAAGGAAAACCTTAGTTAAATGTATGGTTAAATGAAATATTCTCTTAACATTTAATAGATTCAATTATTTAAACTAGTTAATTGGGGTGAAATATAATTTTTTAATGAAAATAGAGTTAAGTATCATTTATAAATACTTTGAGGAGAATAAGTGTAATTTACTCTTATTTATTTATTTTTTATTCTAATGAATAAAATTTATAAGATTATTAATGGGTTTTACTATACTAACCCATGGTATTAGAGTCCGATTGAGCACTCGTAAGTCTTATCTTACTGTAATTCTTCATAGACCTAGTTCAAAAGAAAAAAATAAAAAGTAAAATAAAAGAAAGCTATAAATAATAAATTAATAAAATTTATTATTTTGCCACCTCAATAAATTTCAAGTCATAGTCTCTAAAAGAATTTAGTACTTGAATTAAAATTCTTGAGTAACATATAAGTAATTTTAATATTATTATAAAATATTGTATTATACATATGTATATTTTAAGATTTTTTTTTATTTTATTCCTATTTATTAAATGAAAGATTAATTTTTTAAAATATAATAAAATTTCTCTTAACGATTTTAATTCCATTTCCATATATATATATATAAAACACTACATGCTTAAAATACTTCAGTCCCATATGTATACTTTAATTTAAAAACACTACATGCTTAAAATACTTCATTCCCATATGTATACTTTAATTTAATTCATGTAATTTGATTTAATTTTATAATCATATAAAATTAAAATATCAAGCTGCACTTTAAACCGTTTTACAAAAATGTGTTGTACTCAATTGGGTTGGAGGTTCCCTAAAACGACGTCGTATCTTGCAATTGGCAAAGTCCTTCCATCACCTCGCTCCACCGCGCTCCTGGAATAGAGAGAGAGGCAGCAGCATCGCCTTTTTAAGAGCTGCGTTGTTAAAACGCACCGTTTTCTTCTCCTTCATCTTCTTCTTCTCAAACACACACGGTGACAGATTTCGTTGTTCCTGTAATGGCAGAGAAACCCCAACCGGTTCGGGTAGTGTACTGCCCCGTATGCACCTTACCACCCGAATACTGCGAATTCGGATCCGATTTCGATAAATGTAAACCCTGGTTGATCCAAAACGTCCCAGACCTGTACCCCGATCTTCTTAAAGGTACGATGCTTTATTTTTTATTTTTTCAATTGTCTTTTTCCGGAACAAAAACAACAATTTCAAATGCCCAGTATTCAATTTTTGAATTTTGAATGGATTTTTTTTTTTTGGGTTAAATTTGGGCAGAGGCAAATGAGAAGGAAGCTGATAAAGCTGCTGAGAAGCTACAAAGTACGGGTATATCTTCAGGGGCTAGTGATGCAGCTGCTACCTCAGCCTCAGGTCATTTTTCTGTGTGCTTTGCCTGAAATTTTTATTCTTCACAAAATGCAATCACCTAAGTTTTTGAGACATTGAACCCAAATAGTAATAGTAATACATAGAAAAATGAAGGTTTGGCACCTGGCTTGAGGCTTGATTATAATTCTGAGTGTGTTTTATCTTATCGGTGTCTATACTGTTGTTATGTTATGCTGCATTGGTGTTACTGTTAATGATTGAATTGTGATTAGTGACCTATGCTAAGGTGCTTTCTTGGCCGGAATATACTTAGTTACTATGATTTCCTGGAGCTGGGGCAGTTGAAATTCGGCTAAATATTTTTTTTTAGTAAATGTTTGTTGCTCAACTTGGCAAGTATACCAAATCTCTAAAGTAATATAATGAGTGAGTAAGTATCGTTCCTTAGGGATTATACATGTCAAACACCAAATTTGCTAAATTAATACTATCTAGGCAATGATAAATTAGAGTCAAAGAAAGCTCTAAAGGCTTAAACAGAAACAACTTCATGCAAGGCTAAGAGCGCAACGAAACTAACAAGAAATTACTACAATTAACAAGAACAAACTTGACTTGTAAGAGGAAGGGGTGAAAAACAAAGGAATTAAAATGTTAGGGTTCTGATTTCACTTGAACCTTTTCCAATGTAAACTCAAAATCTAGCTTAACCAAGTTATAATTTAAGATTCATGACCAAATTCCCAAAGTTAACCAATATCCAATTCCTTAGTATATTAGTCATCTTCAAACTAATTAAAGTTAACTAATCCCTTAGTCTAACCCTAATTAGAGAAGGTTTTACCACAAGCAAAAGAATCACAAGTAAAGTCACACAACCCACAACACCTATTCCTAGATGTTGGAGAGATTATGGTGTTTATTTCAAGTTCCAAGCTCATGCACAATTTTTCCAAATCATACATAAACCCTAAGATCAAATCAAGATTGACCAAGTCAAGAAAAGCATTAAGATAAGAAATAAACACTTGAATCATCAAATATAAACTTAGATTAAGCATAAAAATGAGTTTACATCATCCAAAGACAAGATCCATCATCACCCTCACTAAGAGATTTAGTTACACATGAAGAAAATGAAAGAAAAACAAAGAAGAGAAGCAAACTCCATGGAAGAATCAAGAGAAAGTTGAAGAAATCTCTTACTTTTCAAGGTGGAATGACTCCTCCCCTCTTCTAGGGTGAAAGGCGCCTCCAATTGCTACTCTCGCCCCCAAGATCCCTTTCCTTTCCTTTCTATATGCTGCCCTAGCATGTGCCAGATTTTCTTTGACTGATTAATCGCCTAGTTTTTGACCAACTAATTGGTGGTAGGTAATGTGTTTTTCTTCATGGGCAATCAATCGGCCAAAAGTGGGCGATTAATCGCGTGTTTGACTCAAAATGCTGGGCTTGGGTGATTAATCAGCCAAAAGTGGATGACTAATCACTCAAAATCAGAATCTTCCTTCTTGTTTCTTGTTGCTTGTTCAAGCATCCCATCTTCTCCCTTAGTTAGTTATCTATAAGAACACATTTAACACACAATGAACACCTTTCTTAACACAACAAAACGTGATTAAAAGAAATGATTTTAGATTTCTTTAAACTTCATTAACAAAAGAAAGATATTATTCCTGCTAAACTATCTAAAACTTAAGAATGAAGCTCAATCAAAGGGTTGGATGGTGATGAGAGCAAGGTTTTGCGTAGGAAAAACATGTTTTTCATAAGTTCATCAATGTTAGATCCACTAAATATGGAATGTGAACCTCATAAGTCATAATATGCATCATTTCCCTTCTGGAGTTGGTATGGTACTTATGAGTATGGTAGTCAAGGTGAGTTGTCAAACATTTATGATCGTTTATTTCAGATTAAATGTTTAAAAAACTATTATATATAAGTAGCAGCCAATAAAATGCTTGACAACTCTCCCTAGGTACCAAACCCAAGAAATAAAAAGATGGGTCCTGGAGTAATGTCCTTTCTCTTTTGGAGAAACTGCTTGTACCTTCCAACTTCAAGTATGAAGGAGATATTAAACATGGTGAATGGTTTGAAAGAGACGTGGCTGGTCTATGTATGCCTTTACGGGAGCTCTGCCTGTGCTTCAAGGAACAGAATGGCTTATTTAGTATTTACTATTTAGTATCAAAGTAAGAGTTCTACCCAAAAAAAGAAAAATGTCATGACTCATCATATCTTCTAATCGGTCCATAAAATAAGCCTCAGTTTCTCAAGACACAGAGGAAAACAATACCTAAATTTCACCATCCATTTTGTTACATGAGAATAGATTTTATTTTATTTGAAAAACAAATAGACAAAGCAAAATGGGGAATGAAATGTTTAGTAGTTCTAGCAATCAAAACCAATGGTTATTGGTTAATGAAGCTGTCAATTAATGTTCTATGATGTCACTCCCTTGATTTTTTTTTCAATTTGATATGTCTGTCCGTACAAGATGATACTTATGATTTGATAGCTTTGCAGGGTTTAATATCTTTTAATTATACCACAATATTGCCAGAATATTGTATAATTGTATGGATATGAGTAGCATGTTGAGTAATTTTATTTCATTTTTTTTAATGAAGAACAAAATTGTGCATGTAAAGCACTTTCAGTTTTTTTTTTCTTTTATATTTTTCTTTTATGGGGATGCAATTGATGAAGGTGAATATTCCACAAATTTCAGACCTGGCCTTCCAGTAGGTCACCATGAATTTGGATATTTTGTTTGGCATTCATCATATGAATTTTAGTTTTTATAATTTTTAGTGATTGTGATTTGATTGTAAACTGAATGATGTTTTTCTACTGCTTGCCAATTGGTTATAACAAAATCATTTTGAAGTCCCCCTCATGTTATATTTTGATGTTTTAGCTCCAAAGCAAGAAGAGGTCAAACGTCTTCCTGGTGGGAAGATAAAGAAAAAGGCATGTCTTGGAATTCTTTTCTGCTCTAATATTAAATATACTCATCATTTCATACTAAATATCATAATTCCAATCGTTTGATATGATCAGAAGTGGCATTGTTTTTCAGGAGAAGCAAGAGGTTGTTATTGAGAAGGTCATACGTAACAAGCGAAAATGTATCACCACTGTGAAAGGCCTGGACCTTTTCGGTGAGCTATATTTTTCTTTCTCTTAAGTTATCATTACATAGGGGCCTTTGATATTTAACTCAGTCTCTTTTATTGCATTTCAGGTGTCAAGCTCAGTGATGCTTCAAAGAAACTTGGGAAAAAGTTTGCTACAGGAGCCTCTGTTGTCAAGGTTTTTAGCTTTTAGATGGTGGACATATAATTAGTTGTTTAATAGATGTACATGATGTCTTATACTATTGTGGATTGATTGGTGTCAGGGCCCAACTGAGAAAGATCAAATTGATGTTCAAGGCGATATAGCTTATGACATTGTGGAGTTCATTACAGAAACATGGCCTGACGTAAGTGATTTTGATTGTCAGTTGTTTGATATTATGATCTGATTTAATACGTGTTTCTGGCAACCATCAAAATAAACAAGAAAAAAAAAAATTTAGTGTTCTCACATTTCAGTATTATCATCTGTGATCTTAAATTTGCTTATTCATTTGTGGAAGAGAGACAATTAGATGTTTTAATTTGGTTATATAGAAACTCATAGTAAGGAAAATGTGTTCTTCAAAGTGTCAATCTGTCTTTGACACTGGCTTATGTGATTTATGGAACAGTTCATATTACCTAGGATACAACTTCTGAATGGAAAGAACATATTTTACTTGTAACATTTGTTTCTTTTCGTGACTTAAGTCTCTTAGTAATTTCAGATTATGTTGGATCTATTAGTAGTAACAAACAGGTGTGACACATAATATCATTTATAGAAATGACATGACATCTATGTGCTTTTTGTGTAATTTTTTTTTCTTATTGATGATGAAAATGGAGTTGGTAAATATTAGCTGTAAAGATGCATCTGTGTTTTCTATATATGTCATTGGCTAAGCTGGTCATGCTTACTGGAAGAGACGATGATAAGGAGACTTGTTTTCTTTTTATTTGTTGACTTGTCTTTTTCTGAACCAACTTCTCTGACAATTTTGAGTGATATAGTTCTCTAAATCAAAATAGAACTAATCTTCATTTAATTATATAAAATGCATCTTATGAAATATATTTCATATGTTTTCTATGTTATGAACAATAAAAAAATAATGGGGTGCTGTCATTGTACCCAAAAAAGATTTGGGATTTCTTCTATTACCTGTTAAATATAAGTTTCCATGAGTTTCAAAAGTAATGAAGTAAATGCTTGAAGATTTCACTGAATCCAGATAAAACACATCCAATCCTCATATGAAATATAGACAAGACACCACTGTGAAGTTATACTAGAATGTGTGGGAAAATATGGTTCTATAACTAAAAGAGGCAGTGAGCAGGTGTTCCATGTTCCATTGTCTAATTGATATAAGTGAGGAGGTATCTTTTTGCTGGTTGAGCCCAACCTTTCTGCTTTGTCTATGTTTTACATGTCAATGATTCTTTATAAATTCATTAATTCCTTTTTCCCCGAGACTTTGGAACTATTATATGATAGAAAATCTATCTTTCTCCTGCAGGTTCCAGAAACAGCAATTTTCTTTATAGAAGATGGGAGAAAGGTTCCAGCTGCTTGATTTTGAAATCCTGGCATAAATAGACTTTGGACTGATGGCTAGACTCAGCAATATTACTGTACTTTCCAAGTAAAGGGCTGATAAACTTAGTAGTTAATGTTTTAACAAATCTTTAGCCATTAAAGTCCCTTGCTTTGTCCCCCCTTTTATTAGTGTGGCATATCCCTTATGAACATCAGCATATGTATTCACAGTTAAACTATTCCTGAATTAATGGTGTGCGTAGAGGCAAAAGGAAGAAAAGGCTCGTTTGCTTCATTTTTGAACTTTGAATCAAGGTTTTAGTCTTTTAGAGGATGCTGAGGATATTTTGCAGGAAAAAAGCTCTCTGCTTGCGTATTGCAAAGTTTATTTCTTTGATCTAACCTGCCTCGCGGAATATTCGTCCGTAGGTTTAGAGTAATCTGGTGTTTAGGGTCTGAACATTAATCCAGAAGAATTTAAATCAATTAAGCTATTCTATTTAAGTGTTCCATGTCTTTATTGTGATCTGCCGACCAAATTAGAGTGCTTGATTGGTTGATGTTGGTTGATGTATCGTGCTTAACTCGGTAAATGTGAGTACCCAACTTAAAAGTAACTGTTTTTTCAGAAGAGTTTTATTTTAATTTATCTCTCTGTAAATTTTTAAACTACTTTTTAACGTGTAATTCTATACTTTTTTTATAATGTAAAATTGTTTACATTATTATATTGGTGAATCAAAACTAAATCTTTTCTTTAATTTTGGTTTGAAGAAAAATAAAAACATAAATTAGTGTGTGAACCTGTGGCTCTGTAGTATTTATAATCTGAATTGGCATTATGCAATCTGTTCCAAGCGGAACACTTTTTTGACAAAAAATGATGTTATTACATCATTTTTTTTTATACATCATTTTTTTTTATATATCATTTTTTATATTATTTTTTAATAATTATGATTAAGTAAGAACAAGTAATAAAAAAAGTGATATGATTAATATTATAAGAAATAGTATAAAAAATAATACAAGAAAAAAATAATGTAAAAAAATTATAGTTACTTTTTGACTGACTTGACATTGAGCCAAGAAACATGACAATGGTAAAAGAAGTGGGAGTGATACTATTTGCAAATCAATTTTTTTACATTATTGTTGCATCATTTTTTTTAGATAATAAAATAAAAAAATATTTTTTTAATACATATTTTATCTTTTATTTTTTTCTTAATAAAGAAGGTGTAATTAAAGAGTGTGCAAAAATCATTTCTTGAGTTTGGAAAATAATTATCTTACACAATTTTTATACCATTTTTTACTTAGTTAATGATGTATAAAATTATAGTTAATAACGTGTATTAATTGACTAATTATGTATTAATTGTTTCATCTATAATCTATTAGTTTATTAACCAACTACTCCATCCGTCCCTTTATAATTATTTTTTAAGATTTTTGTAGAAAGATTAAGGATAAAATTAAATAATCCCAAATACAAAGAAATATAATATAATGTGACTAAACTATTTTTTTTCACTCTATTAATTCTCTCAATTAATCTCACGTAATATAATAAATTCTCTCTCCATTAAGGAGGATAAAATTAAAAAAATTCAATTAATACCTTTTTAATATTCTCAAATGGCAGATAATTTGGGATAAATCAAAATTTTCAAAAAGAAAATTATTAAGAGACGAAAATAATAATAGATATTATTAACCATAAATTTATACATCATTAACTAATATAAAAATAAGATAAAAAAAGAGAACTGATGTACGGACTCGGACTCATGTATGCTACAACGAGTGTGGCATTACAAAAGCTAAATAGAACACGGGACTTGAGTATACCGTAATTCACCTTATTATTGCAACAATAAAGGGTAAATATAGCCATTAAAACCCATATCTCTTCACGTCAAAAGGAAATCTGTATATGACTAACTTTTGATAATTATATAAAAAATAAAAAATCCCAGAATTTTGATAATTATTATGTTATTGAAAATTATTTATTTTTATTAGATAAATATTATTAATTTAAGGTAATATTATATATGTAAAACTTACCAAAAATTATATTAATATATATATATATATATATATATATATATATAAATTTAATTTGAATGCACTGTGTAAAATTTTTTTATATTATTTAATTATATATTGTCACATAATAAAAAATATTTAACTTTCATAATTATTGGTGCGTAATGTATGATTAATTGATAATGTAAAAAAATTTACACTAATAATGTATTAAAATTAAACTCATATATATATATATTTCATATATATTTATTAGTCTATCAATATTTTTTATATAAATTAATGTATAATTTAAAGAACTGAACACATTAATTTTTGTTTTTTTAAAAAAAATATTAAGCTTTTATAATTTAAAGTAAGAATCCAACGATGATGGTTACAGTGAAATTGGATTGTGACATCAAGTAAACTTTAATATAATGTCAAGAGTTTAAATCTTGAAGTCGTCATTTTGAAAAATATTTTATGTAACCATCACCCTTACTTGAAATTGTGAGCAATTGGTCAAAAATAAAAAAATAAAGTATTTTTAACTTTTAAGTCACATTTGGTAAATTATTTGAAACCATCTTGCCTTGATCAATAGTAAAATTATTTTATAAATTTAGAAATAATATAAAGTTAAAGTGATAGAATTAAAAAATCATGAGAAAGAAAATGAATAATAATTTTTTATAATCTATTACATAGTATTTGAGCAAAATAAAAAAATATGAGATAGTCTACCAAATATATATATATATATATATATATATATATATATATTATATGAGATCAACTTATAGCGAAGTATTTTTTTTTACACTTATTTTCAACTGTTAGTTATTTTCATCTAATGGTTAAGATTATTTCATTAAAAGTAACCATTAGATGAAAGTGGAACTAAGGTTAAAAATAAGTGTAAGAGAAAAAAGACTTACACTGATATAAATAGATCTTCCATCATATATATATATATATATGAAGCATGTAAAAACTTCCTCATCCTTGTACTATTGCTGTTGAGTAGATGAATTCCATCCAAATAATTGTATATTCTCTAAAGTTCTTGATTTAAAAAATTATGCAACATTTCTTCTCCCATGCTGTCAATCTGATATTGAAATAACAAATGAAAGTAATAAAAAAATGAACTAAATATTATATATTGATAAACAGTAAACACAAATGATTCAAGATACCTATTTTGCTCCTGTCCAGTGGCTCAATACCATGACAATCTATAGCAACTGACAATTCTTTGACACCTATGCAAATAATATAAAAATAAAAAGAGCATTTAAATTTTGTATTTTAAATAATGACTAAGAAAAATTTAAAAATTATAAAGTGGGTTTGATATGGTAAAATTATTACCTTTTCTTTTTTTACCAACTTGTATCTTTTCCAAAATTAATTTTTTACCTTACAGGTCGCCCTTTGCCTTTTTTGATGAGTCGATCTTGAATTGTAATTTGATCTTGTGTTTGTGATTGAATTTCATGAATTGATACTTGAGTTGATTCTTTGCCTTTATTCTCAACCTTATGAGACCTTGCTTCTTCATTGCAATTTGAACCTCTTTTTTTGCTTTTCCCAACCAAAACAATGCTACTTTATATACTTCAATAGAAGAAGAACCTCCTGTTGCAACTTCTATTGCTTCATGACAAAGATTACTATATCGTTGAGTTAAATGAGGTTCACAATCTTTTTGTATTTGTTTTCCCTTTTCATCAATAAGAGCTCCAAGTTTAGCATCTCTTGTCTAACGTTTAAGAACATATTGTTCTTACAGTCTTACAGATTTTGATCATCCATTATGATGAATACCTTCAAAATGTGCCTGCACAAATTTTCCATGAATTCAAATTTATGACAACTAAATTTTACCATAGAGTCAAGTGTAGAAACTTTGACAATGCAAGGCTTAGTTTCTTGTCCATCTATCTACAATCTATAAGATACTGTACTTTCTTCTTCTTCATATTTTATGTACCTATAACGTAAACTACTAATTAATTCTTCTTAAAACTTTTGTAACAATACTGGTGTGTACAATGCAACTGCCTCTTCCTCAATTTGTATATTTACTTTTAAAGGAGGTAGCATTTGATTCATATTGAAGTCAACTTCTATTTCCTTTTCACGCCGACTAGTAATTACTTTATTAACACCTTGAACAAAATTTAAAAGAAGCATGTTTTTATTCAAAAATCCCTTAAAAACTTATTTATGATTTCAATTCTTTGAGTTGTAGACTTATTTGTGCAAAAGTAATCACACAAGTATACAAGAATCCACTTTTCTCTTTTGTTATACATTTGTTCCAACCTATTTCAAATTCTTCAACTGTCTCAAATCCCCTCACACAATTAGAAAAATCTTTGTCAAAATTTTAATGTCTATGAAATAAATGGCCTAAATGCTTTTTAGCATTTTGAAACACATGCCATAAGCAAATTCGATGAATTGTAGTAGGGAAAACACACGCAATTGCCCCAATGATTACAGAATCTTGATAAGTAAGAATTACTTTTGGATGATTTCCTTGCATTGCTTTCATCCACATTTCAAGCACCCACACAGAAGAAGCCTTTGTTTCATCTAAGACTAACGCACACCCAAATAAAGTTATTTGTAGATGGTGGTTTACACCCACAATAGGAATAAAAGGCATTCCATATTTATTAGTTCCATAAGTAGAATCAAAACACACCCCATCACTAAAATAATTATAATCTAATCTAGATATTCCATCAGCCCCAAAAAAATTTGGTTATTTTTCCTTCCACATCAAGTTGGATTGCATAAAAAAAGAGGGTTTTTAACCTGCATATTATTCAAGTAGTTCAACAGAATTTGAGAATCTCCCATAGAGAATTCTTTCATTCTCTTAGTATGCAAAAAGCTTCTGGCATCTCTTTCTGTAAATCCAATATTTTGTCTTCCATGAGTTTTACTAGAGAAGTAATGCATTATCAGATTCATTTTAATCCCTGCTTTGCTCATTTTCTGCATCAAATCACCTTGACTTTTAGTGATGCTTCTTTGTGAAAGTAGCAAATGAGATTTTTTCGGAGTCACGCATTTATGGTTATGATTCTCTTCAAAAAGAGAAACTATCCAACTTTCATCCTCAAATTTATTTATAAAAAGTCTGACATGATAACCAACTCGTGTCTCCCCACAACGTCTTTTTTTCTTCTCTTCATTATTTTTGAATCTTTCTCCTATAAACCCGTCCTTTGAGCAATAATAACTTGAGTCCAATAATACTTTTATCTTTAAACAATCTTCTTCTAGGTCCTTTTCACACACTAAACCCAACTTATCTAGCATAAATATTGTAATATTTATATGCTGCATCCTCAAAATCAAATCTCATACCCACATATGGCTTTGGAATGTCTTCATCAATGTTTTCTTGATCCTTATGTTTCTCATATTCCAAACATGTATGATCATCCTTGTCTTACCCACATTGAAAATATGTTTGATTGTCCTCATCTTGGTCAGCATCCAAATTAAATTGATTACCCTTATCTTGTTCAGATTCTATATCTATTTGATGACAATTGCCTTTGTTGGTATTTTGACATTCTTCATGCATATTTATATTATTATGGGATTCATCTTCATAGTCTCCATCCAATTTAAACTCATCAATATCAAAATTAAAATCATCATTCATCCATGAGAATAATTCTGAATTTCCATTATCCATCTCCTACATATTAAAAATTAAATAAATATTATAAAATACAAGTACTAAACCCAACACCCATTGATGAATAAACCAATAAAATCAAGCAAAAACTCATCAAGTCACTAATAAATGCACATGCCAAAGTAATAAAGTTACAAATAGTTGATAAATATATACTGCTATATGCCTTAGAAGTTGACTTACTATTGCTTGTATGTTTACAGATTCATACTCTATGAACCAAACAATGCAGGGGATTTAACCTTTTAGTTTGATCCTTTCCCTCCCTTCCAAATGACTTCAATCAAACAATGCATGAAAATAAATTGCTCAGAAGTATAGACTATACAGCAAAGCTCAAAGACTTTGAAGGACACCTAGTAGTTTAGCACTTTAGCTCATTATCAATTAAGCTTTTAAAAATTATTTAACTTATGCAAAACTAACAAATATTGTGAACAACTAGAAGAGAAAAATCTAAACTTGTGTAAACCAAATCCAAGTAATAATTTTCCATGTTATGTGAGAATTAGCTAGAGTGATAGCTATACCAGCTTTTTGGTCCTGTCTTTTCTTCCTCTAATCCTCTTTGCTTTGTTATGTGCTTTTCCCATCTTTTCATGTCTACCAAGACCAAGAAATAGCCAATCGCGTTGGCACTGTAAGAGCAAGAACAGCTCTCCTTATATTGTAAATAATATAACATGCGTAAATAACATGTTATTTAAACTTTAAACAAAAACAGCTCTCCTTGAAAATACGGCATAGCTGTTTTCAAGAACAGCTCTCCTTATATTTAACATGTGTAAATAACATGCGTAAACAATCTTATACTTAAATAACATCTTTTCTCTTATATTTTTTTTGAATAATAAAATAACAGAAACACATTTTTCAATATACTCTCTGTTTCTTCCTTTTTTCTAAACAAAAAAAAAATGTAACATATAATATAAAGAAAATGAAGTGTGATATTCATTTTTCTTATTTAAAAGTTGTTCATTTTAAAGAATTTCTTGCTTTTATCTTTTCGTTTTGGTTAAAATTCAAAATATCCCTTTAATTATATGCTCTGTGCAAATTACCCTGAGTTTTAAAATGGTGTAAAATATCCCTCAAAATTTATGCATTGTGTTAATAACACTATTAAATCTCCGTTAAAATTGTAACATAGATGCTGCCTATATTATAAAACCGTCACCTACACCATTATTTCTCTCTCTCTTGGTGGATCTCTCTCACTCACTATGCCGTGAGAGAGACAGAGCCATTATTCCCGGAGAGTGCAATTGCGAACAACTTTGTAGGTGTGCAGGAAGAACTACCTTCAAGGGCCTTTCTCTTGCAGGAAGAACCCCAACTAACTAAGAAGAACTTGAATTGGCGCCCCTCTCTCCCCAAGCCACGTATCCAAAGCTTTCAGATGAAGTTCCTATATGATTACATGAAGAACTGCCAAATGATGTTTGCTCTCTATAACTTCCACTAGTATTGTTGTTATCATGGTTTTAAAATGCAAATCGCATCACTTGATGTCACTGCAATATTGTGATTGTGGCCACCATCGCAATTGTGGTGTGAAATGAAATTACAAAAAAAATTTCTCAACGTAATGGCATTACAACCGTATTAAGATTGTATCGAATCACAACAGACGCAATATTTTGTACAAGTTTAAAAAAATCACGTCACAACGATTGTAATTTACATCGCAACAGTTGCAATGCCTGCAATCGCAGCGATCACAACTATAACTGCAATTTAAAATCATAATTATTATCAACACCACTCCCAGCTTCTTTGCCCTTCCCACGATTAGCTGTGCTAGCGATGTGCCCCAAATCTAGACTAGCATTCTGGGTTATATAATTAGAGCTAGAACCTTACAAAAAGGTAGGATGAATTCTAGATTGATTCCCCTTGTAGATTCCCTATAATCTAATAACCGGAATTCTACTGCATTTTGCACGTAATTCAAGAAAGACTCAAGATTCATATTAGTGCCACTAGAACTACGCCCTTCATCGTACTAATAGTTGCTGGGAATGAGTAAGAACCCAATAGTCCTTCTTTGATCTGCATCAGAATCAAGCTATCCCACCTAAATTAATCCCCAGAACTTTAATGAAGATTTTGTGTAATATTTAATGAGGGGTATTTTATACCATTTAAAATTCAGGGGAAAATACACAATGGGTATAGTTAAAGGGGATTATTTTTATTTTAAACCTTTTCTTTTTATATACAGAGATTATCGCATTATAAATTTATGATAATGATACATATTCATTGTTCTTTTTGTATTATAACATCTCAAATTCATTCTATAAAGTAAAAGTTTCTTCTAATTTAATGCAAGTAAAAGTTTCTTCTAATTTAATGCAAGTAACCGTATTCTTTTTGCACCAAAGGAGTAACGCAAACTACCTTAAAATCAATTACAATCAAGTATTTCAAATTAATTAAGCAACCTTTTGTCAACCTGAGCAAAACACAACACCATACCATTACAATTTACAAACAACAAACCAAGCCAATTTTTGTGCTCATGCAACTGATCTCACGGTGAAGGATACTATTTGGAAAAATCGATCATGTTATGCTTGCCATGTTCTCCTTCCCAGTTAGGCAGTTACACATATAATATCAATCAAAAACAATAATCAAGATTCCAAAAGGGTTCTCTTAACTCTTCTTTTCTTCTCAATTTCCTTTAAACATATCTCTGCAACGTAGAACGGAGTCAAGCCTCTGCAACCTCAGTTGCTGCTTAAACCTCTTTATAAAATCACCAGCCTTCTCATCCACCCCTTCCTCCTCTCCCCCTTCCAAATACCCACGACCCGATTCATTACCACCAATATCGGATTCGGGTTCCTTCTTCTCTGCCTCTATTGACTTTGATCTGTAGAACTTCACGGACATAACCCGCTCCAAGAGCGAGGGAGCGCGGGTCAGCTTCATTTCGGTCGGGTAATCCGGGTTCGGGCATAGAATTTCCTGACTTTCTGTTTTGTAGAGACCGAGGGAAGGGACCGGTTCAAGTCGGGTCGGTTCGTGGTTCTGAATAACCGGTTCCTCATCAACGCACTGAGTTTTAGTTTCTGTTTCTGCAAGTGTTGTTGTTGGTGGTGTTGGTGGTTCGTATTTATTGTAACCAAGGTTGAAGGACATGACTCGGTGTAGCAGAGAGGGAGAACGAACGAGTTGGGGCGAGTCAAGTTGATGCTGTTGCACTCTGGAGGTGGCGAAACGAGAGGTGATGACTATGGTGCCGATGACGAGGTTGATGACGATGAATAGACAAGAAGGTGTGAACCAACTCGCCATAAGAGCATACACTGAAGAAGCTGCTGGTTCAACCATACCTTGTTGCTTTTTGGATATGGTGATAATATCAGTGATCACTTCTGGGGCTCGGGAAGTTCATTATTGATTATTTATTATAAGGAGTAATTATTGCTACTCCAGTCTAACTTTTGTGTAATTAATTTTTTATTTTTAAAACAAAAATTATTACTTAAAAAATGTGTTAGATTTAATTATTTATTTAATAAAGAGTGTTTTAAGAAAATATATGAAAAAAGTTAGTTAAAGAGAAATGAGAACAAATAAATAAGAGTGACAATCGAAATTGTATAACCTGTGACCCGACTGGTTAGACAGGAAAAATCTGTTACCTGGATTGAGCTGATTCATTCATATTTATGGTGGATTTTTTCACTGACTCGATCAAGCCCAATCAAACTTACATGACTCATTTGGACCGTTCCAACCTGATTTTGCTTTTAAATAAAATTTTAAAAAAATTATTTGTGAGATATTTGAACGTGATAAATTAATAAGATACATTAATAACCTTTGTGATAAAATATATTATGCCATTAAACTATAAATTCTTATTGAGTTATATTTTTAATTTTTTAATTTATATTATTATCTAATCAATCTAATATTTTAATGTAATATTTTGCTATTATCACTATTAATTTGATTACATCATATAATATTTTTATATGAGTTTTGTTTATATAATATTCTTTTTTTAAAAAAAAAATAAATTTTTTAATTTAACCGCTTAACCTGTAATTAGGTTGCTATCCGAGACTTTTGACTGAATCCACCTACTGTCTCGTTACTATCGCTTAATCTGTGTTCATGTATGATTATAGCCATTGTTTCATCATCTTTCTTCCTGGAAGACCAACCTGGTTGCAACATGTGTTTATTTATATTGTTTGAATATTGTAGACGGTAATGAGTGATTTGGACTTTGGGTAATGTAATGATAGCATTAAGAAAATTACTCATCATACTTATCCTTACACGATTCATTCATGCACTTGCTCGATTAGCTAGCTAATGGACGTAAGCATTTGCATGCTTTTTGGGAATATCTACTTGGAAGTTTGGTACCCTAAGCATTTTAAATACCATCCAATATATATTTCTTTTGGGGACACTATAGACAAGCCGTGATAGTCAAAGATGCCTAGCGGACAAAGTGACGGAAACAACAAGGAGGTCGGTCTTTGCAAATAACCTTAATTTATTAAAAAGATTAAATTAAAGTTTTGGTCAAATATTTTACATTTTTTAATTTATTTTTTATAATTTTTTTAAAAAAATCTTCTTTTTAAATCCATTCTTGTATTTATAAAAAAATTAAAATAATTTTCACTATTAATTTTTTATTATAACATCTTTATAATATCATTAACTATTAACAAAATAAGTGTTTATTTATATATTAAATGTTTTTTAAATGTTTATTTTTTTTTATAAAACATCAACGAAGTATTCACTTATTTTAATATATATTTATTTCTTTTGAGTAAATATAACTTTGTTTAATAAATACTCTTTCATTTTAATAAATACTTATTAATTTATTTTGAGTAAATATTTTTTTATTTAATAAGTACTTTTAGATGATTTTTTTTACACTGTAAAATGCGTAGTACAAACTAAATTAATGATGTTAGAACAAAAATTAACGGGAAAGCTATAAATTATTTTAAAAAAATTTATAAATATAAAAATTAATTTTAAAAAAATTAAAAATAAGTATAAACTATAAGATCAAAACATTAATTTAACCTATTAAAATAAACGTCATTTATGGAAGAATCGATGTTGCCATGCCTTGAACCAACTTTTGTGGTAATTTTGCGATTGATAGATCCATTTTATTTTGCGGTGGCTATAAGATTCTTTTTCTTTCTTTTTCTAGGACTTTGTAAACGATTTATGATATATATATATATATATATATATATAAAACGTATAATATTAGAATGTGTATGATTACTGCCCTAGTTTTTCTAAATAAAAAAAAAAAGAATTTTAAGTACATAATAAAAGTTAGCTAGTACACTATTCACATTTTAAACCAAAAAGATTCTCACGTGAAAGAATATGTTACAAATGTATTAAAATTATTCATAAACCTTCAACTAACAACTTAATTTTTAGAAGAGTTTTACCAAAAAAATAAATTCTAAAAGAGTTCATGTTGACAATACTAGTATTGAGAAACTTTGGCATTTGAGGATAGAATCTCCGATCTCCTTTTCTTGTCTCGTTTCCTATCTCTCTACTAAAAATTTGCCATGTCAAATAAAAATAACACCTCATTCTCTTCACAGTTTTAACAAAGCTTAACGCCATTCATTTAACAATATACTATCTCTAGTTATGGCCGACCACGCTGCACTGCTTCAAAATACTAAAATGTTTCTCCTTTCTTCGCTTTAATTCATCTTCATGGTAATTTATCACATGTACTTGTTCTTTTGTTTAATTTTAATGATGATCTTCAACGTATATTGGTTGATGGGTCCAAGTAGCGAAGCATTGTTTGACAGAGTGTTCAATGTCTTTGGTGATTTAAGCTTTGAGTATGGATTGGCACTCTTATGGGGATAGAAACACCTCCTTTTTCCACAAAATCACCAAAATCTCGGTTCGCAGGAACGCTTCAATTTGGATAATTAGTTAGGGATAAAGGTATGGTTTAGCAGAACCACATCGTTTACATTCGAGTCTATTTCCAATATCATGCTTCTTCCAAAATTGCTCGTTTTAATCACATTTCTGACTTCCTATACCTCCACATATATATTAGCAATAGAAAAGAATATAAACTGAGGAATGAATGGTGTTAAGTTTGGTTTAAACTGTAAAAATAATGAGTTGTTATTTTTAATTGATGTGGCAAATTTTTAGTACAGAGACAGAAAAATGAGACGAGATTTCTATCTTTTGATCTTTCCCTTTGGTTATAAGGAAAATCGACCCATGTTAACACTAAAACTCAACCACATGCCACCCACTTGGTCATGTTTCTAAATAAGTAATTAATGTATACTTTAACAAAATTTATTATTAATTTTAAGTTGGTGTGTCTAAATGTTATGTAGCTATGTCTAAAATTAAGGAAATTTTTATGATACTCTAATAAATGGTTAAGTTATCTGAGTATTCACATTAGTATTCAAGATGAATTGTCAAGTATTCAATAAATGATAAATTCATAATAATTATTTATAAATAATTAATAATTAATTAAATATTTGACAATTTATATGAATATTAAAAGATTGAAAAAAAGATATGAATACCATAAAAATTCTAATAAAATTAATGGTAGAAATATTTTTGGAAAGTGCATTAATAACTATCCAATGTAATAATTCCTCTGAGTTAGAGATTCACTTTCATCCAAAAAATTTTATAAAAGTTTTTTTAAAAACAATTTATTTATAAAATAAATAAGTAAAAATATATTTACATTTAATTTAATTAAAAATAAATTATGATGTTAACCTAATAAATAATTTAAGGATTACTCATTTTCCAAACAAACTAAATTTGTAGTAAGTTTGTTCATTCATCCATATGTTACACTCATTAACAAACGCCAAACTTGTATAAAAAATATACGAATTTTATGCAAATCTTTACAAGAAATTAGTATTTTATTCGAAAAGAAAGTTTTGAACAAATATTCTTGGTAAGAATTTCTCGTTCAGATACTGCCATTATCTGACTTCTGCAGACCCCACTAGTAATTTAAACTTTTTTTGGTAGATAAAGCTCCCAATGTGATGCTCCCAATGTTCAACTTGCATTGATTTTTATTTTTATTTTAAAAACATTAGTTAATCAATACAATAATCACGTGCTCAGAGCAAACGACTGCCATTTGTAACTAATTAATTATGTATTTTAAAACTAAAGTATGCATGTTCACACTTCAAACTTCTATGTGCAAATCATAATAGTGACTCGCTGAGACCACCTATACTACCAACCTCATCTTTGCTTTCTACCCAGTATTCAATTACTGTTTGTATTTATATTTGAGATTAATTTCGATTAAATGTAAAACATTTTATATCTATCTATTTATATTTATATATAAATTTGTTTTGAGTCATAAGAAGTAATTAATTAATTAAAAAAATATTTATAATATTTAATATTAATTTGAAAATTAAATTATCAATAACTAATTTTTTTTTTTGCGATCCAATGATGTCTGGATTAACTTGTATACACTTCAATTAATCCACTGATATCAAGTGACTTCAAACTCAAGAAAGAGATGAATTGAGTTTATAAGATATTTTCACAAACTTTTCAAAAACACATGTTTTCAATGTTTGTTAAAACTATTAATTATTATAAATGAATAGATAAATGAGGATGGACACTTCTCACACCAAGAAAATAACTAAGAAGCAAAGTTTTCAAGAAAGCATACAACAAAGAGTGCACAAATATAAAAGAGATAAAGTAAAGAGAAGCAAACTCCAAGATTTATATGGATTCAACCACTTTTTAATGTATACTTTAACAAAATTTATTATTAATTTTAAGTTGGTGTGTCTAAATGTTATGATATGTCTAAAATTAATATTTTTTATACTAAATTTCAAGCTGAATTATCAAGTATAGGTGCTTACAACTTTAATATCAATTAAAGTTTGACAACCATCAATACTTTTGGGTACCATAAAATTCTAGTAAAATTAATGTGTTTTTTGGAAGTCTCTAGTCGATGTAATAATTTCTCGAGAGAGATCTCACACTTTTCTCTCTTAAATTTATTTATAAAATAAGAGATATATTTACATACCCTCTTAGAATGATTTTAAGACTGAAGATTCAATATGATTAGAAACTTGTATAAAAAATATACTCTTTCAAGAATAGATAATACAACTTGAAGTCCAATGGGTATCAAGGAATGACACACTAAAGCTCAAAACAGGGGTTTACGAAAAAAGAGAGTTAGAATTCGTATTCAATGTTCAAG
The DNA here is from genome assembly GCA_029884605.1 of Ormosia emarginata. Taxonomy (NCBI): domain Eukaryota; kingdom Viridiplantae; phylum Streptophyta; class Magnoliopsida; order Fabales; family Fabaceae; genus Ormosia; species Ormosia emarginata. The sequence continues at coordinate 321,525 of JAQQTP010000073.1, read as the reverse complement.
AATGATTTTCAGATGTTTTTCCAATGTCATTTAAGTCTCTAAAGCTTTGTATTTAAAGTCCATGAGGTAATAGAATCATAGGACGTGATTGGGAACATTAAATACTAGTAGCTAACCGTTATTTTTCGTTTTCAAACGCCTAGATAACAAATTATTGTGATATGATAACATGTTATTTGCGTGTAAGTTGAAAATGATGTATAAAAAAAACGCAAATAACATAATATTGGTTTCGGATAAAAGATTATTTGCATTTTTAGAAAACACTGATGTAAGTGAATAATCTGTTATTATGAATCCATAATCGGTTAGGAACTTTAAAACAACTAAAGGTGTGCTACTGACTAATCAAATAACTTGTTATGGACATTCCACTATTATTGCTTTTAAAACAAAAAGACGTGCCTTACTGACTTATGAAATAATCTGTTATGAACATTTCATAATCTATTATTTGACTTCTAGATAATCTGTTATTGGCTTCAATAATTTGTTATTTGACTTCCAGATAATTTGTTATTAGTTTCCATAATCTATTATTTGGCTATCAAGAAAATATGATTTTTAAAAATCTTTGCAACCAAAGATTCTCAAAATCTTTCCAACCTTTCTAAACTCATTTTGCTCAATCTTGATAAATATTTTTACAAGCATAAAACATAATTTTTCATAAAGATTTAAGTTGAATAAAAACAAGATATGAGCTTAGTGTGATTCCTCTTTACCTTTACACAATATCTAAGTCTTATAAGCTAAACTTAAAGATCTTTTGAACTTGATCTTTGCACAATCTTTTCTTCCTTGTTTGTTATCATCAAAAGCATTGTTATTGCCAATGCTAATTACATCGACCTCTCAGGTCCGGTCAAAGGCAGGTCATCTATGCCAAGATTAAGAGATTCACAAGGATATTTCTTGAGGTCTGGCCCTGAGAAATTTCTATAGTTGGGATTCAGACATGTGACTGTGCATCTACTTAGGGGTGTCCAGTGGGTTGGGTCAACCAATGAACCCATAGTTTTTAACCCAACCTAACCCACAAAATGCAAGTTGGGTTAGGTTCGTGGGTTGGGTTAGAAATCACTCTAACCCATAAGGCATGGGTCAGATAGCAAATTTGAAAAGTATCGACGCACAAAACCCAACCCACCCAAGTTTTTTTTTTGTAAAACCCATTTAATCATAGTGACCATTTTAGGTTACTTCTACTCATGTCTTTTCCGTAGAACCAATTAAGTTTACATGTAGGCATTGTCGTCACATTAAGAATGTAACAAAAAAATAAAGATTAAAAACTCATGAAGCATTTAACAAATCATTGCGATAAAAATCTAATGAATCGCTTAGATGACAAAGAGTATATTGAGAAAATGAAGTAAAAGATTATATTAATCCATATGTTATATGTAATGATATTGACTTCAATTAACTAATGTGGTTTGTTGTTTATGACTTTTATGATATGTTAGCTTGCTTTAGTTTATTTCAGACTTATATTAACTTAATAAGACTTATTAAGTTTATTTAGTTTTGGACTTATTTTGTTTGTATACAGCTAGCTAGTTGTATGACTTTTTAGTTTATTTGTGGTATATATTATTTTTAATTAAAACATGTTAAGTGTAACAAATTTTTTATTTCGTATATCGACATTTATTCTAGTAAAAAAAAATTTAATACATGTCGAACTCATGAGTTTGACCTAACTTGACTTACTGATTAAATGAATGGATTAGGTCTAAAAATATTCAAAAACCCACCCAACCCACCTGACACCCCTACGTCTATACACACATGATAAGTAATTAATTGACAAGTAATAATACTATTTAATACTACTTTATAAACTTAAAGTTATAAAGTTATTCGATATAGGGCTATTAAAATACATGATGATATTATATTCAAATTAAAAATTGATAATGTTATTTAAACAATGATAATTTCTAATAAATAATTAAGTTTTAGAAAAAATTAATAAAAAATTATAAATATAAAATAACTCGTGCAATGCATAAAAAAAAAAACTAGTTATTATCCAATCTATGCTATTATTTTGTTTAAAGAATTTAACTTCTTAAATAGTAATTATTATTGTAATTAAATTATTTTTATTATATCACAATACATATTTATATTATAACATAAAAAAATTAACTTTAACAATAAATCAAAATTAAATTTCTTATCTCATTGTATGGCATGCTCTAAGTATATTATTAGTTTAATTAATTTGATACTTAATTAATCGATATATGAATTGAAATAAAAACTTTTTCATCAGTGATTAATTATTTTTTTAATTAAATTATGTTATTATTTATTTAAAGAAATTACACAAACTGAAATAAAAAACATCTTAGTGAGTCAAAGTTTCTAGTCATTTTCCCTTTATTTTTTTTAAATAAATAAGTCAATCTAACATTTTTGTAATAAATCATTTTGATGATGCACGTGTATGAAATATAAATGAGTTTAATTTTTATGTATTATGTAAAAAAATTTACATTATCAACTAATCATATATCATTATATTTATGATTTTTGAGGTAATTAATATGAAAGTCAAATATTTTTAATGATGTGGCAATGCATAATTGATTGACAGTATAAAAAACTTTTATATTTCAAGTGTATCACTATTAAATTTTATAAATATAATTTTCTTTAGGAGCTTATAAATATACTAATTGTTCAATAGTGGATACTGAGATGTACCTGAATAGGCACGAACATGTATTTTCCTCCTTGGGTAGCAGCGAAGTGTGTTGATATGGGGGTGGTTGATACCTGCAAAGGGACTACAATACTCAAGTTAGGTTGTGGACAAGTAAGGTTTAAACAATAAGCAATAGATACTTGTTGAAGGTGATTGAACCTGATATTTATATATTGTAATTAGGGTAACGTCTTCCCTTAATTGTAGCAGGGAATCCCTACAAAATAGGAACGTTGTTGTTGTAGTTATGAGCAATTTAAGGTGGTTATGGACGCTATTATTTCGTAAGATCGTGATTGGCAGTTACAGATAATTTGAGATTCATCCATTGTGCAAATCTCGCTATTATGTTGTTACTGCCCAATGTCGTAGATGCGTGCCAGGTTGACCCATAGGACTGGGTCCTGAATCACGGTTCAGAACAGTTGCCCACAGCTTGGCGCTTAAATGACACAACTAAATGTCAAGGTATCTGCGTTTGATAGGAGCACACAACACGCAATAGACAAAGGGATCCTAGTCAGTGTTAACGTTAGATCTTGCGATGTTTTTCCCAAATGACTGAGGTCCGTGATGTGTTATTGTATATTCCTTGGGGTCAATGAGTAAGGTCGGGATTTGACTTGGATTGCTTTGCTTACTTAATCATTACGCTATCCGGAGTATGTAGTAGGTTATCCCCCATATGTAGTTCACGGGGTCTTTGATGTCCTTTTTTGCAGCCTTTTTTACTCTGCAATTTGTAGCAGTTTGTGCTTGCTTGGGAACCATTGTTTGAATTTATAGGGAATTAAAAATCGTTTTAAAGAGGATAGCAGTTTCATACTATTTTCTAACTTTCCGCTACTCTTATGGCCAATAACAAAGATAGAGCATTAAAACGTGACCTTAAACATGCAGCCAACTCACCTTTTCTGGGAGCCAATTAGAACGCCTTATTCCTTATATAAATAAAGAATGTTTGCAGTGGGGCTTGCATTTATTTCTTTCATTCTCTGATTGTGTTTGAGAGTGGTCCTTTTCCATAGAATGATCTTTTTCCTATTTCTTGTAAACATGTGGAAAGTTATGCCCCTTTCTGAAACTATCTTCCTATTCTTCCCAAAATTCTTAAAGGAGATTCCTTTTTCCTCATATATTCCTCTGATAGAGGCATTTCTTTCCAGGCGTAATGGTTCGGTGAGGACTAAGTAACTGCCCTATGTGGGTTGGTTAACACGCCTCAAAGCGGTAAAAACCTTCCTCTCCAAGCATACGTAGTAGTAGGATGAAATCTTGCTCGCTGGTAGGCTGATGGCTTCTGTCCTAATCCCTTGAGGTATGGATGAGTTTCTTCATTCTCTGTCATCTACTCTCCTGACTGTAACCGAAGGTATAAGTCAAGTGCCTTGGTTTCACCCTGGTATGCAGCTGGATATGCAGGAGGCTCTTGGAGTGGGACAATCTCTTGGAGTGAAACATTCTCCTCACGTTGGCCAACAGGGAAGAGATGAGTGATGGTTTCTAGAAGAACCGTGGAGGTGGTCATGGTCAATGATCATTGTCATCATCATTGTCTCATCTGACTTCCTTTTTGGCTTTTTCCAGTTGGTATTCTTGTATTAGAGTAGTTTATAGGCTCTTTTTTTTTTGGTAAAACTGATAATGTATGAAATGAGAATAACAAAAAGTTTCCCTTTTTGTGCGTTCTTTTTTTATTATTATTATTTGTTTCTTTCACCGAGATGAGTCTAACGTTCATCGTGAAAAAATATGCTCAACTTTGTCATGTTGCCCCTAACTTGGTTCTTAGCTAACATAATTAAGTATCAAGGTAAGTCTTAATGCTCTCGGATTACAAGATTCGTGCTTTACATGAAGCCGAAGTCTGCCATGCTCCTAAGGGATCAAGAGTTTTAGTCTGGAGGCGTTAACACGACAAAATCACTCGACATTCTTTGGCGTACATAGTTCGACCATGGTCCACGCGTCATGTGATCATAGTTGGACATTCCAATGTGTAACTGGGGTTCCGTAGAAAAAATCTATACTCAAAACAGTGAGGCTTGCGTGACTCTTTACTTTCTGAGCAAATCGTCGCTTCATTTGGTGTGACAACTGTGATTGTCCACATGGCATTGTCTGACTTGGAGCCGTCGTTAGGGTTTCGCGCATCATAATGATGGGTTTTGAAATCCAAAGTGCTTGGATGAAATTGCCCTCCCAACCTTGTCCTTATAAATGGGGGCTAAAAGTGCCTCATTCATACTTTTGTTGTTTCTTTCCAATCTCCAGCGACCTAAGGTGATTTCTGACAACTGTGCACAACGAAGAAGTAATAGTTTTTGATCGATTTCCAACGATTTTCAGTGGGTAGACACATTTTAGTCGCTTACTTTGTTCATTTCTCCAAGGTACATGTCCTTCTACCCATTTATTTTCACTATTTTCAGTGTCATCTGGAGGCAAGCCTCTTTATTTTGGGCAATCCCCTCTATTTTTGATACAAAATGAGTAGGGATACCTGCGATTCTGGGTCCAACTCAATGGTGTTGCTCTCTGGAGCACCTTCTCTATCGTACCATGAGCGGTGGAGGCACCTAACACAGGCTTACATGCCTTTGAGGGTGTGGAGGCTGGTGTTCATAAAGGGTGTAGACAACTGGAGACGGAGGGTAGAGGCAGATGTAGATGGTCTTTAACGAGCTTTCCCTACGTGCTTCGCCCTCCTCCATGTCTGAATCTGTAAGCAATTAGATATTCTTCTAATTCTAATCACACCTTACCGACCTCTATGGGTGTTTCTAGGGATTCCATGGCAAGGAGAAGGGTGGCAAGACCTCGAAGATCAGCTGCGGGGAGGCCCATGATTTTTGTCCCCAGGAGGAACATGTATCTCTGGATTGGGAACGATGCTTGGGGCAGCATGTTTGAACATCGGACTACGAAGGATGCCGAAAAACTTGGTAGCTATTTAGAGTTAACAATAGGTGGCACACAAGACCATGAGTACAGGGTTTTGGCTCCAAGAGAGGACGAGAGAGAGTGTTTAGCTCAAATAGAGGGCGAACACTTCATATTTCTGTATGACGACATCTTCCTCCGATTAGGGCTTCGGCTTCCTTTCACTAACTTCTAAATTACAGTCCTCCAAACTCTAAACATGGCTCCGTCCCAACTTCACCCCAACAACTGGGGTTTCATCCTCAGAGAAGGTATTTTTTCTACCTCTTCACTCGGTGGTCCCCCCTAAGGAGAAAGGGCAGCAAAGAAAAATTGGTTCACACTCCAGTCAAGAAGCAGATGGAAGGTCTTTGAAGTCTTCCAAGATAGCTTCAAGAAATATAAGACAAAGTTCTTTAAGCTGATGGCAACACCCAGAGTCCGTCCATTCTTCGAGGAGACTGACGGGACCCTGGTGTTTGACTAGAACTGGACCATCCGGGCTTGGGACACTCCTATCGAGATGATCGAGATGGAGTGGTCTAAACTCGATCGGAAAGATACCGAGTGCCTTAAATTTATCAATATGTGGGCAGAGAAAGTCTACCTTATTTCTTGTAAGGATGTTCTAGACATCACTGATGATGAAACCTTTGAGGCCATGATAAGTAGAGTGTTGGCTGTAGTATGTCCTTACTTTTTGCTTTTAGTATATTCTTTCATGTTATTTCTAACTTGTGCTTTGTTTTGCATAAAGCATGGCATCCGGATAAGCTCTCGCTGCCTTCCGGACCGTGAAGGCAAGGAAAGGGGGTGTCGGACCCTCTAATGCTCCTACACTCATTATTCTGACCTCTGTTGTCCAAGAACTGGATACTAAGGTGATGCTAGCTCATCGAGAGACTTCTGCTCAACCTACTTAAAAGCAAAAAAGGAATGCTGGTGAAGGCAGTGGGGCGGAAGACTGTGGAAAAATGTCGATCGTGGAATCGGTTGAAGTCCAGGATCTGGTTGTATTACTCGGATCATTTGTGGACTTCTAGCTCTTCGATGATGATGTCATTACCCGCAATTCTAAAAAAAGTACGTCAAAGATCCTAACAAGGTTCTAGATCAGCAGACTCCGTCTTGCTGCTAAAGCTCATTTCCTTGAAAGGTGCTTGGACCAATTTGAAGAAGAAATGACTGAGAAGAGGATGACAACCGAGGAGGCAGGGCCCTGGAAGCTCAACTTGGCCCTCAAAGCTAAAGACAAGGTCAAGAAGGCCTTAGAGGATGCTGAAGCGAAGATTGAAGAGCTGAAAAAGAAACTGGCACACTCCAAGGACAATCTTCAGGAAAGAGAAGGCTTACTCTGAAGAGGTCGGGAAGGAGGTCACCGTCCTCTGTACTAAAAATCAAGATCTTCAGACCGGAGTGGCACGACTGGAAGAGGATACTAGGTAGCTGATGAATATCTGTACAAACATCAGTGGCGACCAATTCCAGAATGCAGTCGCCCAAGTCCAGTTCTTCAATCTCGAGGTCAACCTTGCATTAGATGAATTGGACTCCGAGAAAGTGATACTAAACAACCGTCTTGTGTTAGCAGAGGAAGCTCAAGGGGTCAACCAAGCTACTGTCAGGGTCCCTTCTGTCGCTATCCAGGATTTGACCCTAGTTGAAGGAGATGACGAAGCATTAGGTACGACCCGCCAAAATTCAGAGGATGCTGCTGGAGCTTAACTTGTTTTTTTTCCTTTTTTTAACTACTTTTCTTTGCCCTCAACATAGGGCATTTTATTCTTGTAAAGACAATTTTTCTAGTTGCCAGGCTATACTTAAATGCATTTGTTTCATCCTTATAACTTGTGTTTATTTCCTCTTTTTTTCTATTTCCAAGGTCTGTACTGGGTCCAACGCCCATCATTAATATGTATTTCTTAGCTATTTATGGACTTAGGAGAATTATAATCGCATGAAACCTTGGTTCAAGGTCCAACGCCCAAATTTTTTAGCACTTAGAATTCCTTTGAAGACTAAGGCAAAATAAAAGGTGATCCATAACTGGGGACTTTAATGTTCACAGTCTAGTTCAGAAAACTGTCTAACACTTATGAATTTTTAAGTTCAGAACCAATTTAACATAAGACATTCATGGTGGGTACCTAACAGTGGACAACGGATAACATGACCCATGTTGCCAATTAATTACTCATACCCAAAAAATGGTTATGGCCAAATATTGAGGATTTGGGTAAGGACCCAAAACACACATCAAAATCACCAGAAGTCGATTTTGTGGGTCATCCCTCTTAACTTGGATTTTAAGAAATCCTGGATCTCATAAGGAATGAGCTTTGTAGACATTCTCAAGGTGTGATTTGACTTAAGGGTCTTGAAACTTTAAAAAGAAACCCAAGATCCTATAAGGAACGGGCTTTGTAGACATTCTTAAGGTGTGGTTAGGCTTGAGGGTCTTCTTAAAAAAAATCATAAGCATATGTACAGAAACAATTATGCTAGTTTATTGATTGAACAAAGGATCAGAGTCTGTACAATGTATGATATCAAAAATTAGGGCAAATCAAATATAAAAGAAAACTAAGAGATTAAACCTTAAAAAGCATTTAGCTATAATACTTTCTCTGTTTGTCCCAATTTCAATAGTTTTTTATTGGTTTGCCAGTTAATGTTTCTAAGGTGTAGGCTCCCTTGTCAGTGCTGATCATGATCCGGTAGGGGACTTCCTAATTTGGGGCTAATCTTCCTTGGGAGACATTCCTACTACTAATATCCGCTCTTCAGAGTATTAGATCACCTGGCTCAAACTTTCTTAGGATAACTTTCAAGATATAACGAGTTGTCGTCTTCTTTTTTAAGGTGACATCACATATGTGAGCAACACGCCTTCTTACTTCTAGAAGATCTAAGTCCTCTATAATCAGTCCGAAGTTGTTGTCAGACGAGAATTGTTGATGACGCCAGTTGGGTTCCCCTATCTCTACCGGGATCATAGCCTCACATCCATAAGTGAGTTTAAAGGGGGTTTCCCCTGTTGTTGGCATAGTCTCGTAGGCTCAGAAGATGTGGTCTAACTGTTTGACATAGTTTCCCTTAGCTTCGTCTAGCCTCCATTTAATTCCTCGAATAATAACCCGGTTGACAGCTTCAACTTGTCCATTGATTTTAGGATTCTCAACAGAACTGCAATGGTGCTTAATTTTGAGCTCGTCAAGTAGCTCTTCGAAACCTTTATCCTTGAACTGAGTTTTGTTGTCTGTCACAATGGACTTCAGGACCCAAAATCTGGTGATGATGTGGCACCAAGTGAATTTCTGAATCCAAGTGGATGTGATCTTGACTAGAGGCTCTACTTCGATTCATTTAGTAAAATAATCTTCAACCACCACCAAGTACTTCAATTGTCTAGGTGCTTGAGGGAACATACCTAGGATATCGATACCCTATTTGTAAAATAGTCAGGGTATGGACGTTGTAGATAGTTTTTCAGGGGGAGCTTGATAATGGTCCGAATATCGTTGACATTTATCACAAACTCTAACATGTGTGAGGGAGTCGACTTCTATTATTAGCCAATAGTATCTAGCCCTAAGTGCCTTCAAAGCTAAGGCTTTGTCCCCCAAGTGGTGTCCACAACTCCCCTTATGGACTTCGGCTAAAACATATTCTGTCTCATTTGGTGTGAGACACTTAAGGAGAGGTAAAGAGAATTCATACCGATACAACTGTCTATTATAAATAGTGTACTAGACTGTAGTTCTAACTAACTTGAAGGCTTCTTTTGGATCATCGAGCCGGGTTCCAGACTACAGGTACTCCATTATTAGGGTGAACCAAGTATGCTCCTCTCCTTCTACCTGGAAAATGACTATGTCCATGATGTAAGTCTGAGCGAGGGTTTCTTGGATCACGTAGCGGTTGTTACCCTGACTCTTAGTGCTGGCCAATTTAGACAAGAGGTCCACCATGGAGTTCTACTCCCTAGGTATGTGTGCTCTATCTTGGCAACTTTAAAATTTTTTAAGAGCTCTTGGACTTTAGCCAAATATTTTTTAAAGAGCGCCTCCTTGGCTTGATAATCACCTCGGATTTGAGAGGTCACAAGTTGAGAGTCGCTGCAAAGTGTGATCTTAGCCGCTCCCATATCCTTAGCCATTACCAGTCCAGCGATGCATACCTCGTACTTCTCCTGATTGTTTGAAGTGGAAAACTCAAACTTCAAGGAATTCTTAATTGTTACTCCTTCAAAATTTTCTAAGATCACCCCGGTACCACTCCCATTGGGGTTCGAGGAACCATCGATGAATATGGTCCATGAAATTTGCTCAAGGTTATTAGGGTTTGATGTGAGCTCTGTTAGGAAATCTGAAAGTGCTTGAGCCTTAATTGTTAGCCGGGGCTTATACGCGATTATGAATTCAGATAGCTCAATGGACCATGCGATCATTCTTCTTGCTAGGTCCGACTTGTGAAGCATCTAGTGGATGGGCTAGTCCGTCCTGACCACCAAGGGATGACATTAAAAGTACTGTCTGAGTCTTCTGGTCATGGTGATAAGCAATGAGGTAACCTTCTCTATTTTATGGTAGCAAAGCGCGAGACTTTGCACCATCTTACTCATAAAGTAGACCGACTTCTACCTTTTTGTCATCTCCTGAGTCAACATTGAACTTACAGCCTCTTCATGAACTGAAAGGTATATATACAGTGTCTCATCGGGTTTCGGTCTTGTCAATATAGGGGGAAAGGACATAAGATTCTTCAAGGATGTAAAGACATCCTCACATTCTTAAGTTCACTCAAAACCTTTCTCTTTTTTGAGTAATTTGAAGAGGGGAAGAGATTTGTGAGTAGCTTGATGTGTGGATAAAATACACATATCTTATGCTTGATTTAAGAGGGATTTAGGTATGCTTTAATTGATTTATGTTAGAATTTATACCACATTTAATCTAATTATCATTGGTATCTTATGATTGGTCTTCTATATGTTTTTAGGTCCAAAAGAGGTATTTTGACATGGCTCTATGAAGTTGAGCTCATAATTTATATGGTCGAGATTTGTAGAGTTTTTGATCTTTGTGCAATAAAATGAGCATAACTTGAGCTACAGAGGTTTAAACGAGGTGATTCCTATGGCATTTGAAAGCTAAGACAAAACTCTTCAACTTTCATGAAGATCACTTATCCTTTTTCTAACCTGTGAACGATTGAGGAGTTAGACACGACCGTATCTAACTTGGAAAACGATTCTAACTAGGACACATGGTCGTGTGTCTTGGTCACACGGCTGTGTGTCATTTTATGTTGAAATTACGCAGTTTTTAAAGCTCATACAACTGTGTTGTGCACTCACACGGCCGTGTAAGGTATTCTTACTCGTAAAAAAGATAATTTTCACCCCAATTGTTATAAATAGAAGCAAACCCTCAAACCTAAAACACATAGAGACAGTAGGGGACTTTGAAAGGCACGATGATTGAAGGTTAGGGCTTGAAAGGCAAGATCAAGAGTCATTGAAGTTCAACTATTGAAGTCTTTTACTCCATCTTCATCTTCTCTATCTTCTCTTTTTGTTTTGGAATTATGATTGTTTCTTTAATTTTTGTTCTTGTTTACAATTGCCATGAGCGGCTAAACTCCTTTTTCTAGGATTGGGATGAAACTTTCTATTTCTCTATGTTGAATTGTTAATTTGATTCTTTGTTAATGTATTATTTTTTATTCATTCTTAGTATGCTTAATGTTTGCGGTATGTTGTGCATCATATTTACATGATCTTAGACTTTAGGTGAAGGATCGAAAGATGAAATCTAATTGTTTGATAATTTAAGAATTGAACTTAGGAATTGAGACCTAGATATAAGCTTAAATCCTTCGAGGGGTAAATGATTGTTATAAAACTTAATGGGTTGAAACTTGGATTAATTGCCATAAGAATGAGATTGATGAAGTTTTAACATGTTTTTAGTGCCAAGAAATTATGCTTTAAATAATTCAGGACAAGTCACATTCAAGAACATAATTGAACATTAACAAAGATATGATTACAATTTATTATAAGGAGTAGTGTAGTGGATTCCTAGTCCTAGGCCTTTAAACCTTGGTTGAATCTTATCTTTTCTTGAATTAATTGCTTACTTAATTGCTTTGAGTTTTATTTTGATTTTAATTTAGCTTTCACTATTGTTTTTATTCGCTTAAATAATAAAAAACATCGTAAGAGTTAGTAATCAATTGATCCTCGTGAGAAAGATCTTTATTTTACTACTTGTACAATCCATGCACTTGCCAAAAATCAACAACATAACTTTAGCAAGGAAACGTGTGAGTGTCGCAATCCATCCTATTAGTTGTTGCACTTCTTTGACATTCTGTGGGCTACACATGTTGAGCACCGTTTGACATTTGTATGGATTTTCTTCGATCCCTCGGTGTGTCTGCATGAAGCCAAGAATTTATATGTTTGGACCCCGAAGGCGCACTTCTCCGGATTAAACCTCATGTTATGTTCCCAGAGTTGGGCAAATACCTTATAGAGGTCCGAGATGTGTGATTCGGCCTGTGGAGTCTTTACTATCATATCATCAATAAACCCCTCCAGCATTTTTCCCACTTGGCCTTCAAAGACTTTATTCATTATTATCTGATAAGTGGCTCCTGTGTTCTTTAGTCCAAAAAGCATAATATTGTAGTAATATCTCGCCCTTTCAGTGATGAAAATGGTCTTGTCTTCATCTCTAGGGTATATTGAAATTTGATTATACCTGGAGCATGCGTCCATAAAGGATAGTAAACGGAAGCTAGAGGAGTTGTCAACCAGTTTATCCACGTTAAGAAATTAGTATAGATCTTTAGGGCAAGCTTTGTTTAGATCTGTGTAGTCCGTACACATTCTCCATTGTTCGCTTGATTTCTTCACTAGGACTACGTTAGATAGCCATGTTGTGTAAGTTATCTCCCTGATGAAGCCAATATCGAGTAGTTCCTTGGCTTGTTCTTCAATAACCACGTGTCTTTCTGGACTGACCTTTCTCTTCTTCTAGGAGGCCATCTTTGCATCTTTCCTTACAGATAGACAGTGGCAGATGAAAGCGGGGTCAAGCTCAGGCATGTCGGAGGACGTCCAAGCGAAGATGTCTTTGTTTTTCTCTAAGAGCTCAATCAATTGGCGCCTCTCTTCTTCATCCAAGTTTGCCCCAATCTTGGTGAGTTGATATGGGTTGACACCAAGTTGGAGTGGTTGTAGTCCTCCTTTCGGTTGGGGTATGGTACCGCGAATTTTTTCACGCACATCTAACTTAGTCATGAGAATGTTGACTTAGTCTAGAATTGGGCTAGATGTGTCGGCTTCTGCTCTCTTGGGGGTCCTACTTATCTTGAGGCTCTCATTATAATATTTGTGCAATATGATCTAATCCCCCTTGACCGTGATAACCTCATTGTTTTTGCTGAGGAATTTCATGGCCAAGTGGGTAGTAGACACCACGGTGCCAAATGCATTCAGCGTAGGATGACCCAAGATGATATTATATGCTGAGAGGCAATTCACGACTAGAAACTTGACATTAACAGTCCTAAAATGCTTACTGCTCCCCAGGGTTAGGTAAGTCTCAACATACCCTATTGGAGTATTTTTTTCACCAGTAAAACCAATGAGCTCGCCATTATAGGAGATCAGCTCTGAGTTTGGAAATTTTAGCATCTTATATAGCTTCATGAACATAATATCAGTTGAAATCTCTAGGTCTACAAAATGTGCCGGACCTCACCATTAGAAATTATCTCAGAGACCACCTGTGGATCGCCATGATCTAGGATAATTTTGTCATAGTCTTCGTCTTAAAAGGAGATGCGAGACTCCTTTTGATCTCCGGCTCGTGATTTGGGTGCATTGTAGGAGACACTCAACACCGTCATCCTAAGCGCTTTCTTCTGGGCACTGTTAGATGACCCACCGCCCACAAAACCACTAGTGATGGTGTTGATGGTTCGATTGACCTGGGCATGGTGGTCATCATTATCATATAATAGAGTGTCATGGTTCTGATCCTGCCAATTATCAGTATTACGAAAAGGTGGACTTCGGGACCTCCTCCTTTGGTGCAGAGATGTGCTCCACCTAAGGCATTGTTTTCTTTAATTCTGTCCTCCGCAGCATCCATTGTTTTGGACATGGCTTATGTATTGATCCAATCGCCTTGCCCTAATTAGAGATTCAATGGTGTCACGAAGCTGAAAGCAATCTTCTGTGTCGTGGTTATAGCCTTTGTGCCATGAACAATGTTTTGTATGATCCTTTTGTGCATACTTCTTCAAAGGAGATGACCTCTTAATATCTTGGAACTCGGTCTGTAATACATCCTTTAGGATGATAGCGCGTAGAGTGTTTAGAAGAGTATAGGTTGCGTATTTGGTCCGAGGCTGATCGTCCTTGGAGGAGTTTTGGGGTAGAGATGAATTCTGGTTGCCTTTCTGGTGAGAGAGCTCACCCTTTTCCAGACTTCTCTTAGCCTTAGCAACCTCCTCCAACTTAATGTACTTCTGGGATTGTTGCTGAAATTCTTCCATACTATTTGACTTTCTCTATGCCAAAGATTGAAAAAACTAGGAGTCGGTATGGAGGCTGCTTCTGACATAGTAGAGAGCAATCCTCTCATCGAGGTTCTCTGTATTAATCCAAACTGTATTGAACCTCTTAAGGTACTCGTGAAGGGGCTCGTCGTGCCCTTGGCGAATCTCAGAAAAAAATTCAATAGATCTGGACTACTCCTTACTGGTAGTGTAGTGGAGCAAGAAACGCTATTTGAGGCCCTGCAAGCTGGTGACGGATCTCGGTGGCGAGGTTACGAACAATCTAAGGGCTGCCTTCTTTAAGGAGAGGGGAAAGGAAGGACACAACAATTGTGGGGATCTCCAATGGAATCGCATAGACTGAACATAGATGTCTATGTGTTCTTGAGGATCCGTAGTCCTATCATAGAATTCCACATTGGCAGGAAACTTGAAGTTTCTGGGAACTCTATACTCCATTAGTTGATCAGAGAAGTGATGCTCCTGATTGTCGAGGTTCGGGTTGTTATTAACAACATTGGACATTTCAACGTCAGTGTGCGGCATTCTCCTCTGACCGTTGACTGCGTTCTGCATTCCGTCATCATGGTGTGGTCTGGGCTGGCCTTCCTGCACAAATCGTTACGTTGCTTTTCCAGCATCACCGCTTGTTGTCGCACTAAGTCCAAGAGATAGTTTCTAGACATATCAGATTGAATCGTGCCCACTAAATGGGACATGCGATTATCAACTTCTTCGTTCTTGGTCCCAAGCGCTAGGGCACTAGGATTCTAGGCCCATGACCATCAGAATTGGCTCTATGCACGTAGGGACCAAGTTGATCCCTCACAGAGGCCCTGTGCAATGGGTGTGGACTTTCATCAGAAAGTGAAGTTTCTTGCCCATCGCATGGGAACCTAGTGTTGTGCTCCTGGTTCTTCGCATTGGAGGTCTTATCAATTGGTGGTGCAACAAGTTAAGGGTGATGATGCATCGTTAGAGCTCGCCTTTAACCTGCGGCGACATGCGCAACATCTTTCCTTGCGTTATGTCTTGTGCTCACCATGGTTGGATGAGAATAAGAATTTAAGAATCCTCACAGACGATGCCAATGTTCAGTAGTGGATACTGAGATGTACATGAATAAGAACAAATGAGTGTTTTCCTTCTTGGGCACCAGTGGTGCATGTTGATACAGAGGTGGTTGGTACCTGCAAATAGACTTCAACGCTCAAGTCAGGTTGTGCACAAGTAAAGTTTAAGCAATAAGCAATAGATACCTATTGAAGGTGATTGAGCATGATATTTATAGAGTGTAATTAGGGTAACATCTTCCCTTAATTATAGCAAGGAATCCCATAAAATAGGAATGTTGATACTGCAGTTATGAGCAGTTTTAGGCGATTATGGGTGCTATTATTTCGTAAGATCGTGATTGGTAGTTACAGATAATTTGGGATTCACCCACAGCGCAAATCTCGCTATTGTGTTATTGTTGCCCAATGTCGTGATCTGATATATGTTGTGTTGGGGTCTCAACAATGTCTTAAGCAAACTTCTGCTGGGTTGTTGATGGATGACTCTAGTTAGATGCATGCCAGGTTGACCCATAGGACTAGGTCTCGGATCACGATCCAGAATACTAATTCTGAAAGGAGAGGTATATTTCTTTAGTTTTCCATCCTAAAATTTCTATTTACTAATATATGAATATGTGACTACAACTGTAATGTGTTTTCTTTTCATTCTTTAAGCCATTTCACCCCCATTTACACATTACACTTTCACTTCACTCACTCTTTTATTCACGTTCAGAATAACATATACCCACACAACTGCACACCACCTTTGCATCCTCTAACATATAGCAAAACTAAAAGAATAAACAAGTAATAAACTCAAGTTGCAGCAACATATTCAACTCAAAATCAACCCTAAATCCAAAAAAAAAAATAAAAAAGAAGTAGAAAAGAGAATGTAATAGAAATGTTAGAAAAAAAAAAAGAAACAGTGACATAGAAAAAGTTTAGAGAAGGTTTCTATACATTTTCTGAATTTTTGAATTAATTAGTGTGTACAAGAGGATTCCCTATTTATAGGAGAGAAAGTCTTTATAAATAAAGAAATACAATCAAATATAATCAAAATAGTATCTCTAATTATGTGCGAATCAAATCCCTAAGATAACACAAAATTAAGCATAATTTAATTCTGAGATATGTTTTAAATATTCTAACATTCCCCCTCAAGCTAAAGTTTTTGTTATAATTAGACACACAAAAATAAAATAAACTAAAAATATTCTAAAAATACAACGTCGAGATCTTAGAGAAGTCAAGAGGCTCAAACTGCATTTGAGATGAAATCATCTACATTTGAAAAAATCTACAATGGGAACTAAGCCAAACTATATCTGAGATGAAACCAATCTACATTTGACTGAAACACAGAGACAAAGCCATTCAGACAGAACTGATCGGAGGCTGGAAGAACGGAGACAGATCTAATCTTTCAGGCTGGATCAGACGAAACTGATCGGCGAAAGTGAGCAATGATGCATATTAGAGATGCATATTGGAGATCGGAAGCTAGGACAGTAATCTAAGTCTGGAATCTAGAACAAAAATCAAAGTCTAGAACGGAGTCTGAAATATAGGACAGTAATTAGAGTCTGGAATCTAGGACGGTGGCTGTGGCAACTGATCTAGAACAAAGTGACTGAAAAACTATGACAATGAGCCGAATAATTGCCAGAATATGTAGAACACAACATGAGAGGTGACTAATCATAGTTTCAAATTATTGGAAACTATGCAGTGAACACAACATGGTACCGCTCTAATACCATATTAGAAAAAGAGAAATAGTAATACGAAAAAAATTTAGAGAAGTTTCTATATATTCTCTGAGATTTCTAAATTAATCAATATGTATAAGAAGATTTCTTATTTATAAAATATGAGATCTACATAAATAAGAAAATACTATCAAATATAATCAAAATAATATCTCTAATTATATGCGAATCAAATATCTAAAATAAAACAAAATCATATCTAATTAAATTCAAAGATATATTCTAGATATTATAAACACAAATATACATTCATACATCTATGACCCCATGTTCTCAGAATGAGACTCCAATCCCCTGTTTCCATGGACTGAGACCACCCATAGTGAATTACCGACGGTGGCAAATCACACCCACCACGCCACCACCACACGGTGCCACCAACTTTCCCACCGCCTAAGCCACCACTGAACAGAGACCCCAAGCTGAACCTGTTGCTGTCAACCACCATCGAGCGCGAACCCAACCAGACCCAACATCACTGATCTGGTCTGTTTCGCCACTGCCCTCACATCGTCGGTCGGTGATCACAGTTATTTTAGTTAATTACTTTTTTTCTATTGACAAAAAAAGTTAATTAATCTTTCTTACTATATTTCTCCTTGATATACACAAAATATTGCCGACAATGAAAAAGTTGGAGAAAATATAAGTATCGATTAGATAAATTCTTTTCAATACTCTTGAAGTCTTTGTTTTAGATTTTGTAAAAAATACTGACAAAGTCTAATTTTCACATTAAAAATAAAATAGTTTGTAAATTAAAAAAAAATAATTTCATAAAAAAATCTTTAAATAAATTTGAACAAATTCACATAATCTAAACATTATGATCATGGTAGATCAGAAATCCTTTTAATCACTCATTCTAAAAAATAAAATAATATTTCTCTGTGAAATCCATTATCATGAATAGCTCATTTTGTTAAAAATATTTCTTCAAAAATAAAATATTTTGAAAAGCCATTTTCTTGAAAAACTTATTTTCAATCCACCAGTTTCATGTCATGTGTTGTGAGCTTGAATTTTGTTTCACAAAAAAATGATTATTTAGATGTTCATTTCTTGTTTTAGTCATTTATCATTTTTGATAATATGTCAATAAAATAATACATGTCAAAATAAAAATAACTATAATTTTTTTTTTAAAATAATCAATGATTAATTTATTTAATTTTATAAATAATATTAGATTAAATAAATAATCATTCTTCAAATAGATGACATAACGTGTTAATATCTTTCCTTCTTATAATTATAATCAATATCCGAACTTTAACTCTAAAATATAGACCATATTTTAAATACCCAATCCACAATAAAAAAAAAGTAATTAATGACGACTCTATTTCTTGCATTCATTTTCATCGTCATCTGCATTTTGCAATGTTTTTAATTTTCCTTTCTAAAAAGGAAAGTCTCACCGCTTCACGTCATGCTGTGTGGAGAGTAACGTCGCGAGTCGCGATATAAATTATATATTCTTACATCAAATAAGAAATATCAATATTATTTATTATACAATTTTTATTATTATTTTTTTTACTCAATGTTAAAAAGATTCAAATATATGTTTTTACACCTCTTCCTAGTTTTTCACTTGTTCCTTTATATCTTTTCATTTTGGGAAAAAAAAGAGAGTGGGAGAAAAAGGCCGGTGAGTTTTTCTCTTTCCTTTTTTCAAAGGAAAAAAATTATCTCATACTATTTTTTTATAATATATTTTACATCAATTAATGATATATAAATTCATAATTAATAATATATATTAATTAGTTAATAGAGTAATAAACTATAGATTAAACAGTCAATACATTATTAACTAATTAATACATATTATTAATAATAAATTTAAACATTATTAACAAATAAAAAGAGTAATATAAAAAATGATGTGATAAAATAAAAACTCTTTCAAAAAAAAGACACAAATGAAGTGGTGGAAAAATGTGGTGTATGAATAACATTATGAATAACATTTTTATATAATATAGATGCCATATTCTCAAAAAGAGTTGTTTTTGTTTAAAACCTGTTCAATTTAAAGAGATTCTTGCTTGTTTCTTTCTTTTTTTTTTTTTTTTTTTTACTTTGTGTATATACAGATATTCTTGCATTATGAATTTATGATTACGATACATATTCATTACTCAATTTCTGTACAACATCTCATATTCATTTTTTTGTATTATAATAACATCTCATATTCATTCTATAAAAGAAGGTTACGTATAGTGTGAAAGAATATAATGATATTTCATATTTAATCTTGAAATTACAATATTTTTATATATGTTGATAAAAAAATATGAAATAGTATTTTTATTTTAAATTCTATTTCACAAATTTATGAAATTTTATTTTTTTATAAAAAGGTGAAATTATGATTCTACATTTTTATGGAATAAATTTCTTATATTTTTCTTTTATATCCTTAACTAATTTATAAAATGATATAACTTAATTCTTTTATAATTTACGAAGTATTCATGTATTATAAATTTTTCAACTATAAAAAAAGACATATATTCTCCTATATTGTAAATTTTTAGTTTTTTATATATATGACCTTTATACTTTTTTGTAGTGTAATTTTTATTTAAAATTATCATAGAACTAGTAGTTATTTTTATAATAAGTTGGATATATAGTTTTTCATTCATAATTTTTCTTGAATTTTTATTTTAAAATTATTATTATACCAATATGACTAAATTTATGGTTATAACTATAACATATTAATTATAAGAAAAAATCATTAGAAATAAAAAAAACATATTATTAATATTTATTTTATTAAAATAGTTTAAAAAAATCAAATATTACTTTAAAAATAGATATTTGTATTATATATATAATAAGAAAAAATTAATTTTTTATTTTTTTTATTTTAGATATTTATGTTATATTTTACACATTAAATTATAATTATTTTCTATGACATTTTATTTTTTATTATATCAAATTATAAAATTAGAATATAATTTGTATTTCAATTCATTGATCTATATTCTTATTTCGATTCTTATTTTATAAAATTATATTTTTTACCCTAAACGTAACCTAAAATTTCTCGTAATTTAATACAAGTAACCTTATTCTATTTGCAGCAAAGGACTAACGCAAACCACCCAAAAATCAATTACAATAATTTAGTTCACACTAATTAAGCAACGTTTTGTCAACCTTGACAAAACACAACACCATACCATTACAAACAACAAACCAGACCAAAATTTGTGCTCATGCAACTGATCTCAGAAGGTGAAGGAACTATTTGGACACATATAATATCAATCAATAACAATAATCAAGATTCCAAAAGGTTTCTCTTTACTCTTCTTTTCTTCTCAATTTCCTTTGAGCATATCCCTGTAACGTAGAATGGAGTCAAGCCTCTGCAACCTCAGTTGCTGCTTAAACCTCTTTATAAAATCATCAGCCTTCTTATCCACCCCTTCCTCCTCTCCCCCTCTCAAATATCCAAGACCCGATTCATTACCACCAATATCAGATTCGGGTCCGAGTCCGGGTCCGGGTTCAGGTTCCTTCTTCTCTGCGTCTATTGACTCCGATCTGTAGAACTTCACGGACATAACCCGCTCCAAGAACGAGGGAGTGCGGGTCATCTGAATTTGGGTCGGGTCATCCGGGTTCGGGCATGAAGTTTCACGGCTTTCTGTTTTGTAGAGGCCGAGGTTGAAGGACGGGGCCCGGTCGAGTCGGGGCGGGTCGTGGTTTTGAAGAACCGTTTCCTCATCAACGCGCTGTGTTTCTGCAAGTGTTGTTGTTGGTGGTTCGTATTTATGGTAACCGAGGTTGGAGGATATGACTCGGTGAAGGAGGGAGGGAGAACGAACGAGTTGGGGCGAGTCAACTCGCCCTCTGGGGGTGGTGAAACGAGAGATGATAACTATGGTGCCGATGACGAGGTTGATGAGGATGAATAGAAAAGAGTGTGTCAACCAACTTTCCATGAAAGCATACACCGAAACTGCTGGTTCAACCATCTCTCTCCCTCTCTTGCAGAGACCTCAATGTGAAGCTGAAACTGTTACTATATGGGAATGGTGGCTAGTCATCGTGGGGGTGTCTTATGTATTTATATATATACAAATATAAATATATAAACTATAAAGTAGACTTGGACGTTTACTTCAGTCAGCTGTTTCTCTTTTCTTTTTTTCTGTTTTTTGGTCAAACGTTAGGGGCTCAACAATTTCATTCTTGACTCGTTATAAATAGATCAATGATAATAGGACCCAATTACATTCACATCATCTTTTATTTATATAATTTTAAATTTTTTTAATATAAATATTTTAAGAGTACTTATTAAAGAAGCTATAATAATATGCTTTTGATGAAAACAAGATATTTAATGTATTTAAAAATTAAAAACATTTTATTATTTATCTTATTTTTATTAAAAACTTTTTATTTTGACTTCTGCATAAGACATTTTTTAACAAAATTATTTTATAATTTTTATCATATAATTATATTTAATTTTATATTATTTTCTATACAACTCAATTCTAATTCTGTCATTTAAGATTATGTGAAAGAATGTGTATAATAAGTGTAACAAGTTCTTTTGGCTCTTACTCACAAATTTTGAATTAAAATATGAAGATTCTTACTTGATTGGTATGTGATAATATTTGCTTCTTATGACATGTTTTATATCATATATTGTTATTAGATATTGAATGATGAGGATAACAAATTTCTATCTGTTTGAAGATGTTAAGAAAGGAAGAGGTAGTGGAATTCAATTGATTTCCTTTTTTATGCATCAAACATTAATTGATTGATTGCTAATCAAAAGTTAGCAAGTTAAAATTCTTTGTTTGAAATTATTTTCAAACCATATATTCCTCCTCAATATGAATTATACATTAAGATTGATCATTCTGAAATTATTTTTAAATGATACATTCCTCCTTAATATGAGTTATATTTTAAGATTAATTTTTTTTTTACTATTGTTATTTTATTTATTGGTTTACCTATGCTATATTATTTTTTTTACAAAATGAATTTATTGACAAACTGGTTTTATTAATTTTAAACACTGTATGGCATGCTATAAGTATATTATTAGTTAAATTAGTTTGATACTTAACCAATGAGTTGTAATTAAATCAAATAGTATTTCCCAAGTCCCATCAAAGATAGAAATTTGAGAGTCAATTCCCATCTCTGAATCTGGCAAAGCCAAAACTTCTTCACCAGTGATTAATTATATTTATTTTGAAGTAAATTATGTTATTATTTATTTAAAGAAATTACACAAACTGAAATAAAAAACATCTTAGTGACCCGAAGTTTCGAGTCATTTTCCCTATAATTTTTTTCTAAACATCTCCTTCAATACTATAGGATCAAAGAGCTATAGTTAAGACAGACTCTTTTAGTGGAAAGACAGTTTAGCCTTTTTGTAATTAATAAATCATTTTGATGATGCACGTGTATAAAATATATATAAAAAAAATCCAATAAGAGTTTATACATATACTAATTTTTTGCTACGTTCATGTTTTCACCCAACTCATCGTTGTGAGAAGCGAAAAAAAAGAGTCAAAAAAGGGCGTCCGTGTACTTTGAAGTTTGAATATACTGTAACATTAGCGCAATGCACGCTTAAAGTTCAAACTGTAATTACTTTACTTTTTTTTTATTCCTTAAAGTATTTTTTTATTTAATAGTTGCGAGATTAATCTATTAAAATCAAACTCAGGATCAAATACAAAATAAGACTTCACTGCAGCCGACAACATGCATGATGAGTTACATAATATCAATTCATCTAAGTTATAATTTTTTTTTTGGCTAACAAATTTATAAAATATTAATTCCTTTAAGTGTGACATTCATATGAAAAGTCTCAATGTTATTATTATTATTATTATTATTATTATTATTATTATTATTATTATTATTATTATTATTATTTAAGTTTATAAAAAAACTTAATTAAAAAGATTAGTCTATTAAACAAGAAAGTCACTTTAATTATGTAGTTATTCCTATTAAGAGTACATTGCCAAAGTCATGTAACTGCTATAATTCCTAATACATAGGGCAAAGTCCATAAAACAAACTAATAACTTACAAATCTATCGAAAGCCACATTCGTGGCATCTCCTAACAAATCTACAGAAAAAAAAACACAGGCAAGGAGAATCGTGTTATTATGATGGTAGAGACGATATTGTTGCATAGTTGCATTCTGGTCCCGGACTTTCCCCGTTTTTTAGATTGTGACTATAGGGTGTTTAGTTTATTTTTTATTGTCATTTTCAAGTATTATTCTTTTATTAATAATTATAAAATATTATCTTATTTTTATTTTATTATATATTTTCAGATTTTTATTAAGAAAATAGTGAAAACAATTTTTTTCTTATTTTTATTATTTCCTTTACAAAAATATGAAAACAGAAAATAAAAAAAAATAATGAGACATTTTTATAATTACTAATAAAAATATATCAACTAAAAATAAACAAAAATAAACAAAACAGACCTTAATATCTTTTGCATAACCTTTTAACCTCCAGTTATGTTGCCTTTGAATAATTTCTTGCAAATTGACACCTAAACGTAACATGAGCACACCAAAATTTCAAATGTATCCCAACCACTACTTACTTTATTTCCTTTTCTTGTAGTAATCCAAGTTCATGAAATAAAAGCTGCAATATTTGGCACCATCCTGCTTGGGATTAATTAATTTGGAGACAAGTTTTAATAAAGTCCATTGGTTTAATTTTGAAAAGGCTATACACTTCGTAAGTGTTTTTTCTTTTTTCATGTCTATTTTTAGGAATCTTATGCTCTCGAGAACATGGTAGCCTAGGGGCATAGAATGCGCATGCTTGGACAAAAGATCAGCACAACAACTGCCCTCCCTAAAGGTATGTTGCAGAAGGACCTCCCAATCCTGAGCCAAGAGTGTCTGCAGCAGAAATAAAGTTGCTGCACAAGGACGACTGGAAGCAACATGAGAATGAATGTTTTAACACCACCTTAGAATCCATCTCCACCACTATCTTCCTATAACCCAAGTTATATGCAGTTTGGAGACTATAGTATACTCCCCATAACTCAGCTAGAGTATATAGACATGCTCCCTAGCTAGATTCAACATAAAACAAGCTAAGAAGCCTCCAATGTCATTTCTTGGCACCCTTCCACAAGCTCCAGAGTTGCTGTTAAGGAACACAAACCCAACCACATTAACCTTAACTCAACCAACCTGAAGAGGTCTCCAACAAACTTGAATAAAGTGGCCCTGTGAAACAGCAGAGGTAGAGTCACGCTGAACACTCAGAGCTCTGGTATAATCTCTGGCTAGAGCCACAACTCTACTACTGCTCAAAACCGCGCAATGGCGGAGGAACATGGGAAAAAAAATTGGAGGGGCAAAAATATTAATACATGAAAATTTATTTCTTGATTATACTTAATGGATTACAAACGTTATTTGACAACTTATTAATGCTATAATATTCTAAAAAAAATAAAAATAATAAGATGGATGGCCACGATAATTTTTTTAAGCGCATGCTTATAGTCTTAACGAATACTTATAATGATAGTTATAAATAACTTATCAATGAAAAATTCTTAGCAAGAATCAAACCTAATACTTGTGTGTCAATGTAATTTAATTTTACTAGTTGAGTTAACTCTCATTAACATTGGCCTTAATAAATAATTGAACAATAAAAATATACATATAAACATATAAAATTAAAAATAATTATAACAATACAATATTATAGTGAAATTATTCTCACCATTTTTGCTTAAAAATAAAATAAAGTCCAAAGAAGAAGATAATACCTTTAAAAAAAAAATAAGTTATTTCAATGTTATAAATAGAAAGATGATATAAAACGGAAGATATAACAAATTGAAATAAGCAACAAATAGCTATAAAACGTCTAACGCACTGTGTACTTAATGTCTTCGTAATTAAGAAAGGCCCATATGGCTATATACACAAGGAAGCGAAAATTGGAGGGGGGGGGGGTGGGGGGTTAGGGGACAACAGCCTCTGTATGTTCGACCTGTTATGATTTTGCCACAAGCTAACCAAACACCATGCAGCAAAAGTAAGAGGCTAGTGGTGAGACAAGGCAGTAGTAGAAGCCACTGAAATATTCAACCTTAACCATGGATGAAGGTCCTCATTAAAAAAAGGCCTGACGATGGGGCTGGGACAGAAGGGTGCACCAAACCTCCTTGGCCACTATACAATCCCGCAAGATATGAAGAGTAATTTCAACATCATTACTGTATAGGGGACAATTAGAATCAGTAGTTAAGTGCCTTTTCATCCTATGGGCATTCATTAGTGAATAGTGAGTAACGCATCTCTTGATACAAGCCATATGAAGGATGTGATACGTTGAGGTGCATCCAGTTTCCAAATTTCTTTGAAGATACCGGTACTAGGCTGAATCCAATAATGAGAGAAAAGACTATAAGCATATTTTACCGAAAACTGCCCATCACTCACAGTTAAACCAAGCCACAACATCAGGGGGGCCTCCTTGCTTGGGAGGTTTAATGGTAGCTATCACGTCCAAAAAATCATGAGGAGGAACACCATCAAGTTTGCTCTAATCCCATGATCCCTGGATAAGAGAAAATTCACTAATTGTAGCATCCCATTTCACAACATCAGACAAAGCAAAATCACACAAGTTATGAACACCTGGTACCCAATGGTTAGACCAAACTCTTATGGTTTGACCATTACCCACCCGCCAAATCAAATTATTATGAAACTGAGACCGAGTTTTCATAATACCTTGCCACACATTTGACGACCCAGTCTTCTCACTAACCTTTAGGACAATATCATCTCCACACCTATATTTGGACCTCATCACTTGCATCCACAAAGCATCTCACCGGTGAATGAGACCCCAATATAACTTCATCATATAAGCACAATTCATAGACCGAGAATGTCTAAAACCAAGTCCACCTACCTCCATGGGAGAACAAACACTTCCAATTTAACATATGCATCTTTCAACCATTCTCAGAAGAGCCCATTTAAAGTTTCGACAAGCCTTGTCAACTTGGTCACATACACTAACCGGAATCAAGGATGTTTGCATGGCATAACATGGGGGATGCTAAAGCAGACTTTGCTAGAGTTACCCTATCCACAAGGGAGAGGGAAGATGCTTCCATTTAATCATGAACTCACCCTGTCAAGGATATATTTATAGGTGTTTTTTGACAAGCAGCCATGCAATAGCGGCACCCCTAAATATTTCCCCAAATCGGAAATGAGTCTAAAACCAAAGGCATCACTCAATTACCTTCGTCTAGATGGATGAACATTTCTTTGAGAAGAAAATGTAAGATTTTTCCTTATTTACCAGCTGCCCAAAAGAACTACCACAAAAGACATCGAAAATGCCATTTATAACTTGCACCTGCTTCATTTGGAGGTAGTGGCAAACAAGACAAGGTCATCGGCAAAGCAAAGGTGAGAGAGAGGATCACCCCTAAATAAATAGATAGGCTCTCAAAGCTTAGACTCAACTGCCAATTTGATCCTTTGAAAGAGTATTTCCACACATAAAACAAAAATATATGGAGAAATAGGATTGCCTTGTTTGATACCCCTAGTAGGAACAATAGGAGTAGTGCCTTCCCATTTCACAGGACACTCAGAGGAGTAGAAATGCAAAGCCAAATTAATTACACAATTCTATGATGAAACCAAATGTGAGTCAAGGTATCTTTCACAAAGTCCCACTTTAAAGGATCATAAGCTTTTCTAAGTCGATTTTAATAGCCATAAAACATTTACCTCTTCTCTTCAATTCCTCATGGAATGGATCACCTCTTGGCCAATAATTATGTTGTTTGAGTTTTGCTTTCCAAGAACAAAACTGCATTGAGTTAGGCCACCAACTTAATTATCAATGATTGCTTTCAATCTAGTAGCCATGACCTTCGTAATTAATTTTTTAGTTGACATTACAGTTAAGATTGTGATCGCAACGAGACAACGAAAAATCATTTAAAAAAAATGAAATTATCACCAATTTTATTTAATTTAGAAAAAAATATAAAATCTTTTGAAACTAAAGTGATCTTTGAAATAAAGTTGAGTTCGAGAGTCAATTGTGGACAGAAAATTGTGGAGATTTAATCTCGTAATACCCCTTATACACCCATAATAAATGTGTTTGGATTAGAGTTAGTAAACTTAAATTTAGTTGAAAGTGAATTTGTAGTAACGTAATTTATGTTTGGAATTTTTTATCTCAAAAGTGAATTTGACAAAATGAATATTGTTTGGATTAAAGATTAAAATCTTTTTTGAAGCAAGATTGAAAGGAAAAATGTTCTCCAACGAAGTTTTGCCCAATGCAAAAGCAAGAAAGTCTTGTTTTCACTCCAACTGGAGTTTGGGGACCACTTTCCTTTGAAGTTAACTGAGTTCTGCTAACAAAAAAATTTGCCAACATGTTAGCACATCTTTTAATGCTTCAAACTTACTTTTAAAATACTTCAACTACAAACCAAACACACTCTAAGACAATTACCCTAAGTAAGCTTTGCAAATTGATAATAATCCTAAGAATATTTGATTTATCCCAAAAATGAGAAGTAATAAACAATACCAAAGAATTAAGTTACAATATTTACTTGGAAATAAAAATGAAAGAGAATTAAACCATTTATCCCGAAATTTTTTTCAAGTAAAGCAAAATAAAATGAAAATTACAAAATTCACAAAAAAAAAAAAACCAAAGACCAATATTACAAAAAATTCATTTTGATTTGACTTTTACTCTTACGTATCCTTTGGTATAATGAAAAATTCAAAGTCAATGTAATTCTTTTTTTTAAAAAAAAAGGTATAGGTTGCTTAATTTTAATTAAGAAAATTAAGAAAAAAAAAGTCAATGAATTATTTTAACCAAGCAACATTACAATTAACATAATAATCAATAAAATAAATAAAACAAATCAAATGAAGTAACAGAGAGATAAATCAAATGCTAATAAGGCCAACCCAAAGAAGTGAAAGAACTAAAAAAAAAATTTAAATTATTTTTTCTTATTCAATTTTTGGTATTTTATTTATTTATTTATTTGGCTGTATCTATCCTAAATTCCCAATCTTGTTTATACTTTGTATTATAACCTAACTATAAAAAAAAATGCCCCATTTTGGAAACTAGCCTCCAACACCTACCTAAGTAAAGCTGCACACGGGTCGAGTCGAGTCGGGTTTAGGATAAATAAAAGTCCAAACCAATTAATTGAGATCGAGATGAGTTGAGTCAATTTTGGAAAAAAAAATTCATAGTAATAAGAACCAAACTAACCCGATTGTGTCGGGTCGAGTAATTGGGTTTCAAAATTTTCAAACAAAATTCTAATTTTCTTGTCAAAAATATTTACTATCTAGCCTTCATTTGCAGCAGGTATAAATGAGGAAAAAGCGCCTTTATAATCTGTATTGTCCACTAAATATTACAACGTTATGCAAAACCAAATTTTTTTAAAATATAACAACCCCCAAAGTGTTCAACTTTTTTGAAGGGTATATATCTTATTCAAGCCACACCCTTCAATCAAAAAGCTAATTCAGGAAAAATTAAAAGAAAAAAAATTGATACAAAAAAAAAAAATCAATTCTTGAAATAGCACCTGTTTGAGGCAAGAGGGGAATTGATTTTACTGGTTTGAGAAGGGGAATGCACGATCTCGCAGGTGATGTCTCTCCAACGCTTGCAGACGCAGGCACAAGCGATGATGTTTTGGCGGTGGGCCACTAGTCCTTGGTGGCGTCGACTCGGCTTATGATCTTGCTGAGGAGCTCTGGCAGCATGGTCGACCACGCATTGTCGTATGGAGGTTCCTCGCCAGAGTCTCGGTCACCAGTGGCGGCATCGAGCTCGAGGGTGGTGGATTCCTTGAAGGATCTGGAGAATTTGCGGGAGCGGAAGACCTTCCTAAGAGACATGGCTACCTATGGCTAAGGGTTCTCTCTGTATGAACTCTCATGGAACACTACAAGAAAATTATGTTTTTGCGGTGGAAACTTTGCTGCGGAATTTGTGACAGATCTATTGCGGTAGATATTTGCGACGAATTTTTCATCACAAACTTTTTCGGTGACATATTCACCGTATTAATTTTTTTATTAAAAAAAGAGTTTTGCGACGGATATTTCTGTCGCAACATTATAAAATGAATAAAAAAATTTAAAGTAAAAAAATTAAAAAAACTTGTCCACCGCAAAATCTGCCACAAGTTTTTTTTAAAAAAAATGACTGATTTGAAGCTTTTTGCCCTATTGTTAATTTTACCTTATTCCAAGAGTTCCTTTAGCCACGAAATCTCCTCACACATTCCTCTCCCCTTCTGAGACCGCTAATACCCGTTCTTCCCCTCCTTTGAGAACGCTAATGCCCATTCCTCCCCCTTTCTGAGTACGCTAATACGTTCGTCGTCTATTTTTTGTCACAAGTTTATGCTCCCTGAGAACACTAATATCGACATTTCAGCCGTGTGCCAAGACGTTGTGCTCACTCTCACCGTGGAGAAATTGTTGCATTTTATCATAAGTGCTACATTGTTGCAACATGTGATTGGGACTTGAAGAGAAGGATCCAGAAGGTAAAGTCATTAATCATTTCTCTGTATTCCATTGTTTTGATATTGGACCCAAATGCATGACCCATGAACTGGGTTTCTATATTGCAGATTCCTGGTGTACCAATAATGTACATCACCAAACACAAGTACTCAATTGAGCGATGCCTGAAGCAACAATTGGTGGAGGTAGATACTTTGAATTATACAGTAATATTTATTTGCTATGAAGGTTTATTTGCTATAAAGGTTTACTGACTACCTACAAAACATATTTGTAGCTTGCCACTATTCTGAATTTGAGCTTAGTTTGTTTATTGGACAAACCAACCTAATATAGCTCTTTTAATAAACAAGATAAGCAAAGTTTCATTAAGTTTGGCTCATTGACTCCCAAGCTGTTTTGTTTTAATATATAACATACTACACATGAGCATGACTCTAGCCACCTGCATAGATGTAATGCATGAATTCATGTGAATTTGGATAATATGAATGGTTGTTTGGTAGTGTACATAGCCCTAGTCAGTATGATCCTCCTTTAGTCATAGAAGAAATTTACAGATACTAAGATGTCAAGTTTATAATAAAGCAAAGTTTGAGCTGATTTGAGTTTAAAGTCAATTTTGTAATAAAGAAAGACAAGGTTTTGCTTCTTGCACCTTAACTTAGTTCATTTCATTGACCCTCCCAAATGAAATGTAATTTTTAGTAATTATTAGTTAATAATCAAGTGTCTCATCACCTGGTCATGAACGAAAATGAATCATTAATCCTATTAGCAATAAGCAATACCAGACTGTTCTATGCTTATTCTTTGTTTATATGTCACTAATTTGCGATGGATATTTGTAGCAGATAAATCCGCTACAACATCGCACTCCGGAGAGATTTGTAGAGAAGTTAGCGTATCACCACAAATTTGCTGCGAAAATTAAATTTGGCAGAGATTTGTAGCGGCTTTTGTGTGGATATAGTGGAAGAGCTACTGACTTTTTTTTAGTGGAAATTTGCTCTGTGAGCATGAAATGAGAAATTAAATTTGTCGCAAACTATATTGGCGTGACCAAGGTTTTCCGGTCACAACCGAGACGTGGTGGTCATGAATTGAGTGAGAGAGGGAAGAGAGCCAAAGATTGAGTAGCAAATTCACCGCAAATTTCAATTTGGGAATTTGATTTTGCAGGAGAAAAGAAGATTTGAGTGCATATTTATGAAACGAAAGATTCATCCTTTTATTCGTAAATTCACCCAAACTGACTTAGATATTTTATATTGGGTTTTTTTGTAGTGGAAGAGAGAGAAACCTCTCTCTAATGGTGGTGGTTGGGTCTGGGAGGAAACGGTGGCTCTGTGAGCATGAAATGAGAGCAATAAGCTAGCAACAGTGGTGGTTGGGCTTGGGAAGAAATAGTGGTGGCTATGTGAGCACGAAATTAGAGCAACTCATGACTTTGCTGGAAAAGCTTGGATGTGGTCCGGGGTCACAACCGAGACGAATGGGGAGGTCGGTGGCGAGATGTTTTGTGAGCGGTGGTGCGGACCGTCGGCAATTACAAAGAGCTCGAGAGGAGAACAGGTTGAGCAATGAGTGAGAGGTAGGGGCGTGAGAGCCAAAGATTGAGTAGTTGGATTTATGATTGATATAGTGGTCAAAACAAGCTTGTGGCTTAGGGTTAGGGGAGGGTTTCAATTTGGGAATTTGATTTTGCAGAGAAAAGAAGGAAGAGAAATTGAGAGTTGAGAAAATGAGTGAGAAATGAGGAGTTTGTGTGTCGGGAGAGTGAGTCTACGTGGGGCACACTAATAACACCATTGTGTCTAGCGGTTTTAATTTGAAAGCTCCAAATGTATAGGTGTTGTTATGTGGATAATGCCTATTGGTTTGACGCTTCCACTTAAATAACGCCAACCTTTTATGCGCTATTATTTGTGTAATGCCAACCCTTTTGGTGTCATTGTGAAGCAGTGTTATTAATGGCGGATGGCGGTTCATGGCGGAAAGCCAAAAATCCGCCATACAAATATGGCAGATGGTGTTGCGGCCAATGGCTTACCGGCTATATTAAAAAAAAATATATATATACAAAAAATACTAAAAAAAAAAAAAAAACTAAACATATATCAAGAACAATAAAATTAAAAATATATTCTAAGAAATAAAATTCATCAAAAAGTATAACTCATATATATAATTTGAACTATATAGGATTTACATTTACTTGGGGTATTGTCATGTGTTAATTGTTATGCTATGTTTTTCTTGAATTTGACTTTGATTATGACATTATGTTACTTATAATAATCAAAGTCAAATTCAAAGCATAATCAAACTATCCAAGTCATAAGTCAAAAGACACAAAACATAAAGTTTAGGTCACTAAAAACTAAAAAGTAGTCAAGTGCTAGCAGCAAGTAAGTAACAACAAAATGACAAATTGACACAAATTTAGAATCTATTCCTCCTCCTCCTCAACATAGTCATCACTCTCATTGTCTTCTAGTGTGGCATATCTCTCTTCTTCTCCTTCCGATCAAGATTGTCTTCAAATTCTATTTCTTCATCTTCAACTACTACCCTTTTCCCTTTTGAGGTTGAAGTTGCAAATGCCTTGAACCTTTCTTTGAAGCTCTTGCAGCTGTTGCACCACTTGAGCTTTTCTTTCTTTTTCTTGTTTGCAGCCTAGTATTTGTTGTACACTCTCCAACCCCTGCGAAGCACCTCCAAATACCAACTCATTCCTAGCATCATTTTCATCATCTATGCCTAAGTGAAGAACATAAAGAAGCCTCTACCCAATCTTTTAACCACTGAACCAACAAAATTAAAAATTAAAAAAAAAATAAATTCTACTCGAAAAAGGACGCACAAAAGAGAACCATGGGGTTGCAATGGCTATGAGGATCGACGACAGAGAGGGGCTGCACGGCGGTGCAAGGGTGAGGTTCGGTGGCTATGGTGGTCCACGTCTAATGGCAGCTCGCGAAGTGTATAAGTGAAGGTGGGGTAGCTCGTTGGTGGTGAACCCATGGTGGTTCGCAGTGGGTACTCGGTGTTTAAATGGGTGAGGCAGAGAGGCATTTGCATGTAAATTGAAGTTGAGCATGGCAAATACATCTTTGTATTTGCTTTCATTATTTTTGTATTTGTCCATTGCTTCATAAATATAGCCCATGCATGGTTTTCGACGGGCTCCGCTGCAAACTGTGGTGGTGACTCATGACTTTGCTGGAAAAGCTTGCGATGTGACTGTTGGGGTCATAGACGGCACCAGCAATGGAGCA
Organism: Ormosia emarginata; assembly: GCA_029884605.1. Classification (NCBI taxonomy): domain Eukaryota; kingdom Viridiplantae; phylum Streptophyta; class Magnoliopsida; order Fabales; family Fabaceae; genus Ormosia; species Ormosia emarginata. The sequence continues at coordinate 288,538 of JAQQTP010000073.1, read as the reverse complement.
ATGGGGAGGTCGGTGGCGAGACGTTTTGGTTGAGCGGTGGTGCAGACCGTCGGCAATTACAAAGAGCTCGCAGAAGCAGGGGATCAATAACGAGATGCGTAATGGGTTTTGCTTGGATGGTTGACGGCCATGGCTGTGTAGAGGTAGCTTGGGCGTGAGCAGCAACGGCGGCTGATGGAGCTTAAGTTGTTAGTTGGAATTTATGATTGTTTTTGTTGTATACCACTGTCATGAAAAGTCAAAATAGGCTCCAATAGCTTCAATCATATGGTTAAAGCTTTTGTAGTTGACGACATTGAATGGAATTCCAACTTGGTACATCCATCGAGCTATATATTGAATGACTCTAGCTCGTGCTTCTTTGTCACAAGAATCCCTTATGCTAGTTTGCCTCTGTTTTCCTTTTTCCTTCGTTCAATGGCGCTTTCAGGGTTCTCACGGCATGATTGGCGTGTTGGTATTTTCATCTCTTAGCCCTTCTTCTTCTTCACTCTCACCAAAAGTCAAATTTTCAAGGTCAAGAGCCCTCACAACATTTTCCATTTCAAAGACTATCGACTTTTTTTTTACCACTAAAATGTGCCCACAACTCTTCTTTAATTTCTTTGGGACACTTTGGGCAAGCTTTGACACCGCCTTTCTTTCCCATAATGTTAATCTAGTGATGCCTCCCTTAGGAATTTTGTCGCAAAAATTGCAAACCAAATCATTGGTCTCTTTCTCCACTAATGGATGACAATACTTCCACTGGATCAGAATTAGTTGTTGCCATCACCCTAAATAAGGTGAAGATGATCAAAAATCGGTAGGAAAATTACAGAGCATAAGGCATTGGCTGTGATGGGTCAGAAAAAGTCTAAAGAGAAGATGAAAATTTGAGAAATGAGGAGTTTGTGTGTCAGAAGGAGAGGAAATGTCTATTTATAGTGGGGCACACTAATAACACCATTGTGTCTAGCGGTTTTAATTTGAAAGCTCCAAATGTATAGGTGCTATTACGTGATAATGCCTATTGGTTTGACGCTTCCACTTAAGTAACGCCAACCTTTTATGCGCTATTATTTGTGTAATGCCAACCCTTTTGGTGTCATTGTGAAGAAAGCGCCAAAGGCTCTGATGCTATTGAAGTGTCACTCAAAAAATAAAAAAAGTCAGTGTGGCCAAATGTGTGACAATTTAGTATATAGTTTCAAAAATGTGATAATTTGATAAATTGTTTTACCACTAAGAGCATTTTGGTAAAAAAAAAAAAAAAACCTAGTAACAACATTTCTAAAAGAATATCCAAGCAACAACATAGAAACCAGCAGATATAGATGCATACTAACATGCCAAGCACAAAATAAGTGATTAACATGGTAGCAAAGGAACATTCAAACACATGTTCATCAAGCAAGCAACGTCTAGCGAATTTATCTTATTAAATAGAAGATGGTATAACAGCAAGCAAGCTCATCAAGGATGCAAATGCAAGGGTAGAAGCACATCTTGTATGTGTTTAACAAGGATCAGGATCCTCTCCTGTTGGGTGAAAACAAGAAAGTATCTGAACTTTTAAAAATGTTTTATTTTATGATAAAATAAAATTTATAAATATAACTTGATAAATTTGACTCATTTGATTAATAACAGCACCCTCTCCTGTTTTCACCCAACATGAGAGAGGATCTTGATCCGTTTAACAATGGAAATAAACGAGACAAGAGATACTTACTCCTTGCAGTATAAATCAGAGACCAAAACCAACAGGCAAAAGTTGAAAACCAGTAGTCGAACAACAAAAACACCCTTAGAACTCCGTAGCAAAGATTATTAAAATGCGGTCCTTAAGAGATTCAAGTGTGGCAGCCCAGAGTTATGTGGTCTGTGGTGTAGTGAGTGTGAGTGCCACTGTTCAGAGTGTTTGTTGCGGCCACCCAGAACTCTTGAAAGCAATTTGCTTTTTATAGGGTTAAAACCCAACCTTCTCATTTATTATAAGAAATCAATCAAACAATTTTTTCTCAATTAATCAAGCACCTGATTGCTAATCAAATTTCTCTAATTAGTTCCTTTTATAAAAATAAGAACATAGAACATTGTACAATGAACCTAGACATTCTTTATTGGACTAGGGAGAGTTGTGCCAAAAGATGAGCAATGGGCTTGGATATAGGAATTGCGCCATAAAATTTATTTTGAGACCTAAGCCACTTTTTTTTTCAAACTTTCCATCTTTTTTCATTTTTCTCTTTTTTAATTTTTTAAATTTTCAGATTTTTATTTTTATTTTTTAATTTTTTAGAATTTTTTTATTTTTTTTTTTTTCCTTTTTAAAGTAAAAATTTAAAATGATTAAGTCAAAATGAGATATTCACTGTTACACAAACTAATAGAGCGAATTGTTTCTCCTCTCCCCTGGTCTAATCAACCTTAGGAATTAAGGTTATATGGGTAGTATTAGATTCCTTTACCATTTCCAAGTTAAAAAAAAAAAAAAAAACAGCTTTCACCCAATTAAAGATAGTGTCATGAACTACCTCCTACTGGGACTGATAAAATAAAGCATGAAGACCATCAAATTCAGGGGCTTTCAAACCACCCATAGCAAATAAAGCTTTTTTAACTTCCAACGCAATAAGCGTCACAATATCATCCTCATTCAACTGTGGAAAAGCACCAAAAAGAATAAATTTGGAATAGTTACCATCATCAAGGTAAAGTTGGCTGTAAAAATCAGGATTCTAAAAGCTAAATTGGAAATTGATCTAGTAAGAGAATTTATTCATGATTTAATGGTCTAATCATGATTAAATCGTGGTTGAATCATAAATAAATAAATAAATATTATGTTTTTCATTATATCAATATTATTAATTTATATAAACATAAATTTTCAAAAATATAATATTTTAATCTATTTTCATATTTAAAATTAAAATATTGTTCTATTAATATGAAACATGTAAGCATATTAATATGACTTTTGATAAGAAATAACAAAATATTAATAAAAGACAATTTTGGGACTGCAAAAATATAAATCTTTGAAATATTATAAGTTTTTAAAAGTAATTTAAATGTATTTAAATAGGTTATGTTGTCTAATGTTTATTATTTTTTTAATCACTTATTAAATATATAATTATTAAAGCTTAATGATCAAAACAAGATTAAAAAAAAACTTAAAATAGACTTATAGTGTACATACTTACCTAGATAAGAATATCTAAAAATTAGGAATATCAAGGAATCACACACTAAAACTCAAAACAGGAGTTTATGAAAAAAAAAAAAAAGAATTAGAATTTGTATTCAATACTTAAGAATGATTTATAAATTTGTGATTAATAACATGTATTAATTAATTAATATACTAATAAATTATAGATTAAATAATTAATACATCATTAACTAACTAATATATGTTATTAATAATGAATTTGTACATTATTAATCAGTATAAAAAGTAAGATAAGAAAAAGATGTAAGAAAATAATAACTCTTTCCAAAAAGAAAAGACACAACTAAAGTGGTGGAAAAATGTCGTGTATGAATAACATTTTTATATAATATAGATGCCATATTCTCGAAAAGAGTTGTTTTTGTTTAGAAACTGTTTAATTTAAAGAGATTCTTGCTTGTTTCTTTTTTTTTTTTCTTTGTATATATAAAGAGATTCTTGCATTATGAATTTATGATTACGATACATATTCATTACTCAATTTCTGTACAACATCTCATATTCATTATTTTTGTATTATAATGACATCTCATATTCATTTTATAAAGAAAAATGATGTTTATACATCATTTTTTCATATATACTATTTTTCACACTATTTTTCAATAGTTGTGATTAAATGAGAGAAAATAATGAAGACAAAATAATGTAATCAATGGTATGAAAAATAGTATAAAAAGTGATATGAGATAAAAATGATATAAAAAATCAGAATTATTTTTATAAAAGAAGGTTACGTTTAGTGTAAAAGAATATAATGACATTTCATATTTAATTTTAGAATCACAACATTCATATATTTGTTGCTGAAAAAATGGAATAATATTTCTATTCAAAATATCATTCCACAAATTCATAGAATTATATTCCCCCATAAAGAAGGTGAGATTGCGATTTTACATTTTTAAGAAATATGATTCCATATTTTTTTTTTAAATATACCATTAACTAATTTATAAAATGGCATAACTTAACTCTTTTAAAATTTGCGAAATACTCATGTATTGTAAATTTTTCAGATATTAAAAAAAGGCATATATTTTTTTGTGTTGTAAATTTTTTATTTTTTTTATATATTTGACTTTAGTGCTTTCTTTGTAGAGTAATTTTTATTTAATATTATCATAAAATTATTGGTTATTTTTATAATAAGTTGGATAATTTTTCAATCACAATTTTTATCTTAAAATTATTATTGTACCAATATAACAAAGCTTATGACCATAACTATAACATATTAATTATAAAAAAAATCAATAGAAAGAAAAGTAAAACATACTATAAAATTAAAATATGACTCTTATTCTAATTCACTTATTTTTATTCTTATTCCAATTCTCATTTCATAAAATTACATTCTTTGCACATTAAAAATAACCTAAAAGTTTCTCTTAATTCAATGCAAGTAACCTATTTGCAGCAAAGGACTAACGCAAAGTGTCCAAAAATCAATTACAATCATTTAGTTCACACTAATTGAGCAACGTTTTGTCAACCTGGACAAAACACAACACCATACCATTACAAACAACAAACCAGGCCAAATTTTATGCTCATGCAACTGATCTCAGAAGGTGAAGGAACTATTAGTATTTGGAAAAATCGATCACGTTATGCCTGCCATGTTTTCCTTCCCAGTTGGGCAGTTGCACATATAATATCAATCAAAAACAATAATCAAGATTCCAAAAGGGTTCTCTTAACTCTTCTTTTCTTCTCAATTTCCTTTGAACATATCTCTGTAACGTAGAACGGAGTCAAGCCTCTGCAACCTTAGTTGCTGCTTAAACCTCTTTATAAAATCACCAGCCTTCTCATCCACCCCTTCCTCCTCTCCCCCTTCCAAATACCCACGACCCGATTCATTACCACCAATATCAGATTCGGATTCCTTCTTCTCTGCCTCTATTGACTCCGATCTGTAGAACTTCACGGACATAACCTGCTCCAAGAACGAGGGAGCGCGGGTCAGCTGCATTTGGGTCGGGTCATCCGGGTTCGGGCATGAAGTTTCACGGCTTTCTGTTTTGTAGAGGCCGAGGTTGAAGGACTTGACCCGGTCCAACAGGGACGGGGCCCGGTCGAGTCGAGGCGGGTCGTGGTTTTGAAGAACCGTTTCCTCTTCAACGCGCTGTGTTTCTGCAAGTGTTGTTGTTGTTAGATCGTATTTATGGTAACCGAGGTTGAAGGACATGACACGGTCAAGGAGGGAGGGAGAACGAACGAGTTGGGGCGAGTCGACTCGCCCTCTGGGGGTGGTGAAACGAGAGATGATAACTATGGTGCCGATGACGAGGTTGATGAGGATGAATAGATAAGAGGGTGTCAACCAACTTTCCATGAAAGCATACACCGAAACTGCTGGTTCAACCATCTCTCTCCCTCTCTTGCAGAGACCTCAATGTGAAGCTGAATCTGGGACTATATGGGAATAGTGGCTACTGGCTAGTATTTATATAAATATAAATATATATAAACTATAAAGTAGAGTTTCAAGTTTACTTCATTCAGCTGTTTCTCTTTTCGTTTTTTTGGTCAAACGTTAGGGGCTCAAGAAGTTCATTGATGACTCATTATATATAGAACATGATCGTAGCACATAATTATACTCACGTGACCTTATATTTATATAGTATAATTTTTTATTAATACATATTTTAAGAGCACTTATTACAAAAATTAAAATAATTTTTTTTTATAGAAACAAGATATTCAATACGATAATAATTAAAAAAAATTACTATTTATCTTATTTTCATTAAAAAATTTTTATTTTAACTTCTTTATAAGACACTTGTTAGTAAAACTTATAATTTTTATCATAAGATTATATTAGGCCCCACATTATTTTCTACACAACTCTACTCTGATTTTTCCTTTTGAGATAATGTGAAGGGATGTGTCTTATTGCATATGAGTAGCAAGCATTTTCTTTATATATATATATATATATATATATATATATATATATATATATATATATATAAGCATGTATAGTGAGATGAATTTTTTTTGTTATAAAGTGAGATGAGTAAATCTTGACTAAACAATCATATATGAATGATCAAGATTAAAACTTATTTAAAAGTCACGTGACTATTTAAAAAAGTCGCATGCATTTATGTTTTAATTTTAATCATTCATAAAAGATCTAATGGTCAAGCTTTACGCATCTCACCTCTTATAATAAATACTCATATCACCATATACAAAGAGGTGAGATGCGTGAATCTTAACTTTTGAATCTTTTATGAATAATCAATATATATATATATATATATATGAATAATTTTATATATATGATCTAGATGATAAAAACTTTCATTCTAATAGTAGATTTTATGAGAGAGTTATCAAATAAAAAGTTTTTCAATAATTTAAGAGTTTTTTAACTTACACTTATCAATTGATCATTATCCATATAAATATGGCTTAAATATGTTTTTAATCATCTAAATATATAACTTTTTTTTTTTTTTGGTCTCTTAAAATTTTTTGTTATGATTTGTGTTTATGTAATTTCAAATTAGATGAATACAAATCATAACAAAAAGTTTTAAAAGACTAAAATAAAAAACAATATATATTTAAAGAGATCAAATATATATATATATATATAATGAACGATATCTAAGACGTAAGAAGAGTATTTATTATAAAATGTGAAATAAGTGAATCTTGATCATTTGATTTTACATAAATGATCAAAATTAGAACATAAATGTATGTAATTTTTTTAAATAGTCACATGACCTTTAAGTAACTTTTAATTTTAATCATTTATATATGATTATATGGTCAAGATTTACTCATCTCATCCTCTCACAATAAAAATTTCTATCACAATAAAAAAAAGTTACATACACTTATGTTATAATCTTAATCATTCATATAAAATTTAATTGTCAAAATTCTTTCATCTTCATCTCATTTTTTACAAAAAATATTCCTCTCACAAGAGAGTGTATATATATATATATATATTTCTTTTTTCAAGTGACTGATTTTTTATGTGCTTCATTATTGTTTCTAAAATGGAAAATGACTCTATAATCAGGTTTTGTTAACAAATTTATTAAGGATACTTGTTAAAAAAAATAAAATAAAAATATTTAATAAAAATAAAATATTTAATATATTAAAAATAAAAAAATTAATTTTTTATTTTAACTTTTTTTTTTTAACAATTGTCATTAGATCCCTTATTAGTAAAATGCATACTTAAAATCGGAATATGCCGGTACTGATAAGGATTTTTTTTTTTTGGGTGCAACTGATAAGGATATTTAACTTATATAGTGAAGTGTAATCGAAATTGCGAATATATCCATTCTCCAAAGGAATGTATGGCAAACATCGTTTTCACGCTATACCTAATTAGCCATCGATGACTCATCAGGATTTGTTTTTATTAGAAGAGGGTGGGCATTAATTAGTACATCGTATTTAATGTTGACCATATTTCAACTACTCTATTGAGTCTTCTGTTTTAAACTTCACATTAATTTGTTTGTGTTTTTAATCATACATAGTTAGATACTCATCTGACCTGGAAAATGGATTGAGTGCATGTAAACGCAATATTTTGTGTGGTACTTTTTCGTAATATCTGTTTATTTATTATTTTTACATAATGATTAAAAAATTTATTAAATATTTTTTATTTTAGGGAAATTTATTAAATATTTTTTATATCTATCTATATAATATATAATTAAATCCTGTGTCGCGTGTCATTTTTTAAAGCACTCAAATTTTCACTTTCAACTAATAATAAAGTTTTTGAAAATTTAAATTTTAAAAGCACAAGTATTTGAAAATAAATAAATTAAAAAAAAATACAAAAAACTAATTAAAAAAATAAATTGATTAGTTATTATTAATTCTAATATTAAGAATTATAATAGACTCAATCAAAGCTAAGTAATTAACCATTATAATTAGCATACTATATCATTAAAATTCCTTACATTTATGTAATTAATTAGTATAACCATTTTAATAGTATATTATATATTATTTGATTTATGTTATTATTTTTATATGCCTATTCTTTTTTCCTTTTTTATATGATGATGTTTTACGTTTGTGTTAATATACTATATCAAATCAAAATATCAAGCATATATGTTATTAAGTAGTATATGTAATCAATATCTAAAATGTAACATTCTATTTTTCATAAAATATTTTTTGTAGAATAATTTTTAATTTTTTTAATTTGAATATTTTATTTTGTAATAATTATTACTAAACAAAAAAAAAAGATTAGATAAAATTTTATGCGAATTGAAATTCAAGAGATTAACTTTTGAAATAAATTGGTAAGAATGAATTAAAAATATGTGATATTAAATTAGAAAAAAATAATATAGACATTATGAAATTAAAAATAAAAATTTATTGAAATAAAATCTAACATTAATATTTGTAAAATGAATTAAGAGTATTTTTATAAATTAAAAAAATAAGAAGATATTATTATTATTATTATTAATTATAAAATGAAGAGATATTTATGGAAAGTAATTATTAAGGTAGAGATACATAGTAAAAGTAATGATTATTTAAACTAAAAATAATAATAAAATAAAATCAATTACAAAAAATTTAAAAATATTCATTACTAAGTTAAAAAAAAAAAAAGGTTCAATATGCACCTATTTCCATTAGTCCAACGTGCACCAATATAAGCCACAAAGAGCCAATTGAAATGGCTATAAATATAAGGTGCGTTACGGTAAAACCAAAGTAAAGAGTGAAAGTGAGGTGCTGTCAGCACTCAGCATAGTAAACCGAGAGAGGGAGGGGAAAAAAAGGAGAGAAAGAGAAAAAAAAAAAAAGAAAGAAAGAGGAAGAAAAAAGAGAGAAAAAAAAATTCTATAAGATAAAAATTAATTTTTTTAAAAATAAAATCATGACATCAAATATATTTATAATTAATTAATAATAGACATGATTATATGTTTTATTTATAATTTAACTAGTGCAATGACGGTGCATTGCACGGGTAAACATTATCACTTCATGTTTCATGTATCTATTTATACATATTTATTTGTGTCTTTGTTATTGTCAAACTCAATAAGTAGATATAAGTTGCGTTTGCGGGCAGCTCTAAACAACTAAACATATTTCAATTTATTCACCCTTAAAAATAGTGTCTTAATCAACATCTCTTGATAAAACTTGGTGATATTAACAGCATATACTAAATATCAAAATTCGAAAGGTAAATATTCAGCTGGACTCAAAATTAAAATATGTGATGAAATAACTTAAAGTGGAGTTAAATATAACAATCAATGCAAATAGAAAAAAAAACACAAATATCTTTAGCAAAACATTTAATTAATTCTAACCATTAGTATCTTACAAAGGTTGCATTATGATAGTCTATTGATTAAAATGCACTCCAAGCCAATTCAACTTCAAAATCCAAAAAGTTACTACATACAACACCCAAAACATGCTAGCCCAACAAAGCAAAAGGGACACCAAGTATTATTTTCATTGACACACTACACATATGAACTGGGTCATTCAATGGTTCCAAAAAAAACCATCCCAAACACTAAGCCCAAGCCCAACTATTTACACCAAAATAAAAAAACCCATAATCAAAGAGTTCAGTCCTTCTTTATCTTCACTTCCTTCAGGACAATGCTACTGCCAACATCAACTGGAGCTTCAAGTTCAACATCTAACTTTCTCTTCAATGGATTGGAAGTTGTATCCACAGAAAGTTTGGAAGATCCAAGGGACACAGGACTCACAATTAATTGTGACAAAAATTCCTTAAAAAGTAAACATAAAATGGTCATCAACCAAACAATCAACAAACTATATAAAAGACAAAAATATAACATGAGGAAGTGTCTTAGTCTTGACAGACTCCAATTCCTCCTCATCAGAATCAATATTACAAACCTCATTAAAAGCAAGTTTGAGAACAACCTTCAATTCCATCACAATAGTAAAGGCAATAATTAGAAAACAGAAGCTCATAAGCTCAAATTAGAAAGTTAAATTTTGGATTATATAAGCAACAAATTAAAAAAATAAGTGGTGCCAAAACCTTGGGTTAGGTCACATTAGCGCCTTCCAATTTAAACATGGATATAACAGTCTTATCATCACATGTCTTTTTCACCCAATAAGAACCATCAAAGTTGAAATTGGATTCAAACTTCTTTTCCACTTTAAATAATAATGTTTTCCCAACTAACTCTAAAATCTCAACAGAGAAAGTAAGAACATCTCCAGCCTACCATTAGGGATGGCAATTTTACCGCAGATGCAGTGCCGCGGGTAATATTCGTGACGTTTGACGGGTAATACCCGTTTAATTTTTCCAATATAAATACAATTATCCCGTTTAATAAACGTCAAGGCCGGGCGGGGTAGTTTCCCAATGGGTAATCCGCATGAAAAAAATAAATTTTTTTATATAAAATTATTAAAAATCTTATTATATAAATTAAAATATTATTATATTATACTTTTTTTAATTTATTTTATTTTATTTATTAATTTATTAATTTTATTTATAATTTATTTAACCATGATATCATGCGTCTGCAGTTACCGTGGGAGAATAATAAAATCTTGCACGGATATAAGAGCCATCCCTACCTACCATATGCACAAATAACCCATTAAACAATTAAGAAGCAATGAGGACAATAGTAATAATTTGGTTGTGCTTATGGATGACACTCATTAAATAACATGGAATAAGTATACCTTTTGGACCGCAGGAACTAATTCAATGCATGGTTTTTTAAGCAAATGCTGATCATCTTGGTCAAAAAGGACAAACACAGCAGACCCATTATCATCCACCACATCTAGTTTGATTCGGTACCTGATATAGAGATTGAAATAAATTAGCATGTCTATCCAATTGCTTAACAAAAATCACATCGAGTGAACTTTGAAATACTAAAAGAAGGCATAAATAACTTGTAACGATTAACTACAAAAAATTTTAAAGCAACTTAGATAAAACCTTGACATGACATTGAGAACATGACAGTAATAATTATCACAATAGTACATGCCCGAATTAGGTGTTACTGTCTTGTAGCATTTGCAAGATGCATACCACCACCCCCTTCATCCATAATACCATTAACAGTGGCCATGACAACAAAAGTTTCATCCTAAAAAAACAAAAAATATAACAATTAATCATGGACTTCAATAGTTTGTCAAAATCTTCCATTGCATTAACTAGACAACAACAGTTTAGGATTTAAGTACATATTTCAACTTTTTTAGTATACAATAATTGGGCTTAACCTCCATTGAACTCTACTGATTCACTACTAATCATAAAAATTATAGCAATAGTTTTCAACAAAGTAACACCAAACTGATAACATCATAGCATGTGACTTCAAAATTGTCATAATAATAAAGTAACAATGCTAACAATAGTTAGCAGTATGTAATCAATGCAATATCACATGTGGTGATTGAAATGATAAGTATTATTAGCACTTTACTACCTCCAGAAAATCTGCTAGATTCAACTTAACAATACAATTGGTCAAGGAATAATGTCAATCACCACAACTGCATACAATTGTAATAAATATAAATTGTAATTAATAAATTAATAAAGAAACAAACAACTCAACCTTATTGATCACATTCAGTTTATTAATGCTCTTCTTAGGAAACAGTTTCATAAAATCATCCTCAGTTGAGACTCTTAAACCATCAAAAAGAAACCCTATGGACTGAGACCCATCTACACCATGGACTTCTAGACTACACATGCAACAAAAAAAAATAATTTTAAAAAAAGGATGAAAATAATTGAAAAATAAGTTGTAAATAATAAAAAGTAACCACCCCTGTTGAACTCCAGAGCTTCAAAGATATTAGGGTTGAAAAGGATCTTAGATGCATGTAACACATTCTGAATAACAATATTACCTAACAAAAAAAATAACTCAGTTTCTCAGTGAACACATAAACCCCATTCAGCTAGCCATGTACATTACTAATAAAGTAACTAACAACAACAACACTTTAAAATTGTTAAGATTAAATTGTATCTTACCCCTAAACATTTTGATTTTGGCAAACTGCAACACAACAATGGTTTGATCCAAATTCCCACTTGACATAATAGCATTCAGCTCATCCATATAGTCTCCAAACAATGCACATTCCAGCTTCCCCTTATTGGAAAACAAATATTACCAATAGAATAATTGAAAAATCATAGATATCAAATCAAACACAATCAAACACAATACATAAGAAAACTTTGAATACAGAAAGTTTAGACAAATACTCATAATCAGTCAGCTCAATCACCACCATTTTGGTCAGCTTCCTATCTCTTACATATTCTGTCTTATTAGATACCCCAGTAAGTAACACGATCACATCTGGACATCACTAACAAATCAGTAATGTATGTTAAAATCAAATGACAAACTCAAATAAATCATGAAATTATTTCATTGTATACAAACTCCAATATATCAAAATGTAATAAAAACATAGAAAACATATATAAGAATATTATTTACTCACCTACTAAAAAGTTTGAATCATCATTATGCTTAAATATATCATTAAAAGGCACTAGAGATAGTCCATACATTGTGATAACTTCATATTCACATAGATCCACATTGGTCTTATAGGTGAAAATCAACTGATGGTCATGAGTAATTACCTGATAAGACCCAGTATTTGGGGCAACATTGAAGCATGATATCTTATAGACCCCTCCCTCAACTAAAAGAGGCAGAAACTTGAATACTAAGGTCTTTCTAACAGATGTCTGAATCTTGCCACCCTACATTGGGCATAAAGCAAGCCATTCAGCAACAACATGTAAGATAAATATATTAAAAAAAACGTGTTCAAATTCACAGAAAAGCATTAAAAAAAAAAACTTCACATACATATTCGTCCATCAACACCATTTCCATAGACATTGGTTGGTTAGGATTGTTGAATCCTGGTACAGTCCATAAACAGATGACCCACACCTTGAACCTCCATGCCTCTCTTTGAGGGTATATCTTACTAAGTGGATCAAAGGTTGGAGCCATTTTTGGAGGATTATGGAACAACAAAGGGCAGAATACCAGTAAAAAGGTTAGTGAAAAAAGAAGTAGTGAGAATGAGATGAGCACAAAAAAAAAAGAAACCAATAACAACAATTATATATAGACTTAAATTTGAAATTCATATCGCAAAGGCTGAAAGGGAAAACACCGCAAAGTTCAGTGACATCATCAGGAATGATTGAGCTTACCTGCTTCAATTCAAAACAGTGGAGTAAAAAAATTAAAAATACTTATATAAGGCTGATTGAAAAGGCCAAGTACATTGGAGGTCATATTGTCGATGGGAGGAAGCCTACCCACCACCTAATTCTAGTACTCCACTACAAAAAAAAAACTACATACAAAGGGCCAAACTTCTCAGCTATGGTGCCTCATGTGGAGGAGGAAGCCTTGAAGTATTTGACAAAATATGGATGTGGAAATCATGTACGAAGGTATGAGAAAACATTTAAATTTTGAAGAAAAAAAAAAGACAGGGAGATGAAGCTCAGGGAGGGAAATAGAAGTAAAGAGAAAAAGATAGGGAGATGTATTACCTGAGGAAAAAGATATAACTGGTTACAGCTAGAAAGTAATACATGGAAGGTGTTTTTTTTTAAAAAAAAAAACAAAGGAAAAAATTGCAACTGTTATCTTTGAAGGAGAGGAAGGCACGTGGAAAATAAACAGTAAACTCAATAGAAAAAATTAACCCTCAAATATACTACTTATGGAGGAAGATATAGCTAGTTACATTTGAAAAGTAATTGATGGAAGGTGCTTAAAAAAATAAAATAAAAAACCCAAAAGAAAAATTTGCACCCGTTCACTTTGAAGGAGTTGAAGGCAAGTGGAAAATGAATAGAAACCTCAATAGTAAAAAAATTGCTTATAAATCAATTTGCAGGTCTCTATCCAAAGTAGTACAACAGTGGTAGCAATACTGCACACGCCACTGTCACGTACAAATACTGAAACACATTTTGACTCCATTTTCAGCATCACAATTTACACATTTTTTACACATAAAAAGACAAGGACAAAAAAAAATTAAAAGGGAGAGATGCAGCTCGAAAAGGGTAAAAAAGGAAATTTTAAAAAATAAAAATGAAATTATTCAAAGCAATAAACTGAAGTGGAATGAAACTATGAATATGCATTTGACATGTGTAAAGCAGTAGTGAAATCAACTGTTATAAAAAGGCCTCAAAATATTAGTATTTTTTGGGCATACAGAAATCCTCAAACTCTTGACCCATCTAATTCAAAGCATGTAGAAAACAATTTGTCATACTTGCAAAAATTCTAAATATATTGATGTCATAATCTACTAACAAACTGAAATGAAAATGAACACAATATTTTTTTTTCCAAATAGATTGAAACTAACCAACACTTCCATTGAAGTCAAAAACAAATTAGCACATCTTGTCTCATGCATATACACGTTAACTCTCCAAGCATAGTTGACCAACCATTAGATTAATCAACAAAACAAATACACGAACAATCTGCAATCAAAGTAACATGGTGAGTGATAGACTGATATAGATCAATCAGGCCCACCATTTGGTAAAAAAAACCACACAATTAAGTGAATTAAGTACTTTAATTTCCAAGACAAAGTTGTGTATTCATTTTGTAAGTTTCCTCATGGTCAAGGAAAAATCAAGACCACCACAATCTTAGAAAACTTCCTCATGAGGAAAAAGAATGAAGTCATTCAACTACTACAACATCTAATAAGGAAAGAAAGTTTACAAATTAGCAGTAAACAACAAGTATATTAGTATCTCATAAAAAACCAAGAACATTTAAAATATTAGTCATGGGCTCAGCAAATCATAATAAGTAGTAAATACAATGTATATTAATAACTTATTGCATCTGAACCCAAAACAAAACAAAATCAAAATCCTAGCTCATGTTTGAAGCTGAAAGAAAAAAAAAGTCAATTTGTAAGATTTGAGAGGAAGATAAAATCATGCCGAAAGAAAAGGTATGGATGTCATCGCCCCAACCTTGACAAACCACCGCACCTAAACCCAACCTAAAAGATTAGAAACTAAGCATAAAAGGCAGCGTAGAGATGAAAATTGAAGACTTACATGCAGACCGTGATTGGGGAAACAAAGAAGCATTTGAAATTTGAAAAAAAAATGAAGATGGATCTCACCCACCCCAAACCCTAAAAGTTGAGATTAGGTTTTTTTGGATAGCAAAGAAGATAGATTTATTTACAGCTTCCAGGGTGAGATCACTTAAGTTGTAGCATTTTGAGTGAGGCTTTAAACTCTGCTCGTCCTCCTGCTACAACATTTGGTGGTGGTGAGAAGGGGACAAAGAATGAATTCATCGAGAGAATAGAGAGAAAGTGAGGAAGAAGAGAGAAAGATTAAAAAAAAAAAGAGCATACTGAAGGTCACACGGAAGTGACAATTTTGAAGAACACTGACAATTTTTTTTTGGACAAAGATACCCCTAATCCTATGGTCATGATATCATTATCAAATTAATATAAAGGGTAAAAAAGGGAAATAGAAAAAAAAAGAAAACAAAATGTGTAAATGAATTGAAATGAATTGAAACTTTGCATTGTTTAAATGAATAGTAAAAAATGGTTCGATAGTTGTATCGTATTTAGATAACGTTAATTAATTTATTACTTTAGTGTTTTGTGCATATTGTTATTCTTGTTAAATTAATTATGCATATTTAATGTTGTTAGATTATAGAAACTTAATGTTTGCTTTTGTGCTTAGGTTTGAAATTCTTATGGCACTTGACAAAATTTAGAATTATTATAATTTGAATATTGACTCTCTTATAGGACCATTATTATAATTTATAAAAATTAAATTATTATTCAAAGCTTAAGCTAAATAAATATTCTTAATTTCATTGAGATATTGTTACCTTGACTTGAGGACTTTTTATGACCTTTGTAAGGAAAGTACTATTGTGCAATGAACATATGTGTTTAATTTATATGGACTTTCTTACATTTACCTTGACTTGGGAGTAATTTTATGACCTTTATATTGACCTTTGTAATGAAAGAACTTTTCTGTAAGGTATCAGGGCCAACAATGGTGGAGAGAGGGAGAACAAAAGAGAAAGAGGAGAGAAAATGAAACTGAAAATGTGATTCACAGATTAATCTAATTCATTGCACTTCTCACTGTTACAAGCTTATTTATATCAGTTTCTAACATAACAGAATAAACAAACTTCTCAACTTATTATTGTAACAAACTCTGAACTAATAGAAACTAACTATATTAACTAATTAATTAACACTCTTACTTGCATCCCCCCTCAAACTCAGCAGTGATGTAACTCTGAGTTTTCTTGAAATGTGGTAAATAAGGAGCTGGAAACAGCTTTGGTTAGGATATCAGTCACTTGTTCATGGGCTGAAATATGACTAACCTATAGTTTATGAGACAACATTTGATCTCTTACAAAATACAAATCAAGCTCAAAATGCTTGGTACAAGATGGAGGATAGGATTGGCAGCCAACAGAATAGCACTTTGATTATCACAAAACACCCGTGGAGGAAAGGGCATCTGCACCCGAAGTTCAGAGAGTAAGGACTGGAGCCAAATGATCTTAGCAGTCAGTGCAGCAAGGCTTCTGTACTCTGCCTCGGTGCTGCTTCAAGAGACATCATATTGTTTCCTGCTAGACCATGATACTAAATTGTTGCCAAAATAAACACAATAACCACTGGTGGATTTTCTGTCATCAATATCAGAACCCTAATCAGAATCATTGAATCCATTAAGAGTTAATTGATGAGACTGTTGAAGATGAAGGCCATATGATGCAGTGCCATGAAGATACCTCAATATTCTCTTAACTGCCTTCCAATGTGAGTCCATGGAGGATTGCATAAATTGGTAGACTTTATTTACAACATAGGAGATTTCGGGTCTAATAACTGTTAGATATTGTAAGCTACCCACAATAGACCTATAGAGACTAGGATCAAAGAAGGGAGAACCATCTTGTGCAAAAACCTTGAGATTGGCAATCATGGGGGTAGAGTAAGGCTTACAACGAAGCATGTTAGCCTTGGCTAAGAGATCATGAACATTCTTAGTTTAAGATAAATGTAAGCCTCTAGACTGAGTTTTCTTGACCTCAATGCCAAGAAAATAACGTAAATGCCCCATATCTTTAAGAGAAAATGTGGAGTTTAAGGTGCTAATTAGAGACTTGACCTCAGAAGTAGAGGAACCAGTAACCAGAACGTCATCCACTTATACTAAAATAAAGATGGTGGAAGTAGGGGGAAACCTGGTAAAAAGAGAACTATCTGATTTAGTAGCAGTGAAGCCAAGAGCACCTAATACAGAAGAGAGTTTGTGAAACCAAACTCTAGGGGCCTGTTTGAAGCCATAAAGGGCTTTATGAAGCTTGCATACGAGATTGGAGCTGCCAGTTTTGAAACCCTGTGGCTGAACCATATAAATCTCATCTTGGAGATCTCTATTCAAAAATACATTGTTAATGTCAAGTTGATTAATAGAATAATTCCTGTTTAAAGCCAAAGTGAGTACCATTCAAATGGTGGTAGGCTTGACTACTGGACTAAAGGTCTCAGTATAATCAAAGCCAGGTCTTTGATTGAAGTGTTTAGCACCTAATCATGCCTTGTATTTATCAATGGAACCATCAGAGTTGTACTTTACCTGAAAAACCCATTTGCTTCCAATAGCAAGTCTATCAGGAGGGAGCTCAACTAAGGACCAAGTTTTATTCCTACTGAGTGCATCATATTCATCAGTCATAACTTTCTTCTAATGTGGTTAAGTAAGTGCAAAAGTCACATAATGTGATTCCAAGACAGCAGAGAGCACTTTTGGCTTATGAACACCAGCTTTGGCTCTAGTCAGCATGGGGTGGACATTTTGAGTAACAGAAGCAGTAAAGGGCTGCTGAAGATGAGAACCTGCCTGTGCTATAATAGAAGGTACTGAAACAGTATTATGGTGCTTAGGACCAGAAATATGTTCAGAAAGATGATGAGATACAGATTGATTTTGTAATGCAGTATGAGGTTGCCTATTTATAGTTGTGACACTCTGAGACACTAAAGGAATAGAAGGAACAAAAATAATGGGAGAGGAAGAGGGTTGTGACAGAAAAGGACTGGTTTGAAATTTAAAAGGAAATAAACTTTCATCAAAGATAACATGTGGTGTAAAATAGAATTTGCCTGAGGGAGATAAACACTTGAATCATTTATGAGAAGGAGCAAAACCCAAGAAAACACATTGAATAGACCTGAAATCAATTTTGTTTTTATTGTAAAGTCTAGTAAATGAGTAACATGCACAGCCAAAAACTTTGAAGCTAAGATAAGAAGGTTGTTTACTGAACAAAACCCCAAAAGGAGAAACATTATGAAGCATAGGAGTTGGTAAGGAGTTTATGATGGAAACAACATGAATTAAAGCATCTCCCCAGAATTTGTGAGGAAGAGAGGAGGCTGCAAGCAGTGTCAACCTCATTTCAGTGACATGCCTATGCTTTCTCTCTACACTCCCATTTTGTTGATGAACATAAGAACATGTCAATTTATGATAAATGTCATTAGATGTTAAGTATTTCGAAAAAACTAGGAATTCTTTTGCATTGTCTGTTTGTAATACTTTGAGTTTAGTCCCTAATTGTAACTCAGTCATTTGTTTGAATTACAGAAAAACAGAAAAAGCTTGAGACTTAGTATATAACAAATAGATCCAAGAGTATTTTGAATAAGCATCAACAAAGAGAATATAGTATTTAGCACCATTTATTGCATTCATAGAGGCTAGACCCCAAATATTTGTGTACACAAGTTATAAGGGAGCAGAATACACTGAATTAGAATCAGAAAATGGCTGCTGATGGGATTTTCCCATACAGCATGCCTCACAAACACTGAACAATTGAGATTTACAAAAAGAAAAATGAAGATTACATGACTTCAGTACATTAGTCACAACTTGATTAGAAGCATGACTAAGTCTTGAATGCCATAATGCAAAGTCATTCGAAGAAGATGTTGAAGCAATATTGGACAGAACAGAAGGAGTAGACTGTTTGAGGCTAAATTAAGGGAAGACATACAATCCATTTTTAAGGGTGCCTTGGAGGAAGATCTCCTTGGTATCTTGAGATTTGACAAAGCATTGGTGAGAATGGAACTCAAAAAAATACATGATTATCATTGGCAAATTGAGCAACACTTAACAGATTTTTGGTTATACTAGGAACATGCAGAAGATTATTCATAACAAAGGAATTATTAACAGAATTAGAAAGAAATTTGTAGTGTCCAACATGTGAAATTGACAGACCTGCACCATTACCTACATACACTTTTTCTAATCCATCATATTTTGTCTTGTGTTACAAGTTTGATGAATCTAGTGTCAAGTGGTGAGTTGCTCCAGAGTCAGGGTACTAAGCTGGATCATAAATGTTGAAGGAGTAGCTAACATAACACTCATAGGAAGCTTAATATTGCTACCAAAATTCTAATTAGAACCTTGAACAACTATCATGGCATTCATGAAGTTAGAGGCAAAATTCTGATTACCATTACCAAAGTTCCTTGGAACCTAATTCGACTGAAAATTAGAGCCTGTAAAGGATTGATCAAACCTGTACTAGCAATCTGTTGCAAGATGACCAACTTTCTTGCAAAGTTGACATTGAGGTTTATCACCAGAGAAGCTTCTGCCATTAGAGATACCAAAATGACCTCTAAAATTTGGTTGTCCTCTACCATTGAAGAATCCTCTTTCTTAATTCATAATGAAGCCACAACCTTGACCAGTACCAAAATTCTGCTTCTGATTGAAACCTCTTTTAAAATTTTCACTATAGCCCTGATTCTTTCTAAACTGAGATTGAATGAAATTTCCTTGAATTGAATTCAGTTCAATTTTTCTAAATCGTTCGATCCTTTCTTCTTGAGCCATAAGAAGGGCTTCAAGTTCTCCAACATTGCATGGTTCACTCCTTAAAGTGATTGCAGTAACAAAACCTTCATATTCCTCTGTTAATCCATCAAGAATTGCTTCCACATATTCAGATTCGTCAATTGGAGATCCAATGGATCCAAAAGTGTCAACCAATTTCTTTATAGCAAGTAGATAAGAAGTTATGGATAAGTCTTTTCTTGTATTTCTTAACTGATTTTTAAGTTGTCTAACCTGAGATGCAAAGAAAATCTCTAATTTCTTCCAAACTTGGTAAGAAAATTTACAACCTACCATTCTTGTTGTGAAGGAACCAATCATCAAAGAAAGTAACCATGACAACAACAATTAATCTTGTTGCTCCCAGTTGAGAAATGTTTCACTAATCTTATTTCTTGCTGCATCATCTTGTGAATCATATTTTTCTGGAATTGATTCTCCAATAATATATCGTGACAACTTATGACCATTAATGGTTATTAATGCTTGTTGTTTCCACGCCAAAACATTGTCTTCATCAAGCTTGATTGACATAGGATTTGAGAAAGTTTGCAAAACAAACTGAGGCGCAGTGTTTATTGTAGCCATGAATGAATCTTGATCAGAAGCCATTACACTGAGCTCCGATACCATGTAAGGTATCAGGGCCAGCAATGGTAGAGAGAGAGAGAACAAAAGAGAAAGAGGAGAGAAAACGAAACTAAAATATGATTCACAAATTAATCTGATTCGTTGCACTTCTCACTGTTACAAGCTTATTTATATCAGTTTCTAACATAACAGAACAAACAAACTTCTCAACTTATTATTGTAACAAACTCTGAACTAACAGAAACTAACTATATTAACTAATTAACTAACACTCTTACTTACAGTGCAATGAATGCACTATCAAAACCAGAGCAAAATATGGACTATGATGAGGACTAGACAAACTATGAATTATGATGTGGACTTTTAAAAGAATTATTAAATTCATTTTAAATCAAAGTTAGTTCATTGGGAAATTGACATTTAAATTTAATGACTATAAGTTTTGTGAATTTTATTTAATTACCATAATTTATTTGAAAATAGACTTGTATATAATGAATTTATTTGTGATATATTAGTAATTTGTATTGCTTATGTTTGTGTATGATGGTAAGTAAGTGATTCAAGAAAAAAATTTGTACCTAACCGTTGAGAAGGCAGAGGAATAGATGTCCTTTTATGATACCTGCCTTGGTTAGTGTTGGCGTGTTAGACTTTGTCGTCACAATGTTAAAGTAACACTAGAGATAAAGTGAATTTCCTATGAAAGTGAACACCTTCAAATGAGATGTAAGACAAGCAGACATGAAAATAAAAAGAAACTTTAAAGGGTGGATTCCCTCTAATGAAGAAACTTGCTTATTGATGTTTGTATATAATGTTATATTGCATGATTTATTCGACATTCGTTCATTTATGCTACTAAAATCATTTTATTCTTGTCATATTTTGTTTGCCATGTGACTTTATGTGTACTTTACACTGTTGAAACTCACCATGTGTTTTTAAACATTTTATAATTATTCATTTCTTACTGAAAATTTTCAATTCTCACTCTGTTCATGATGATTTTAGACTAGCACATGACACAATATGGTTATCATTATTCAGATCGATTATGCATGGATTCTAGTTTCCAGAGGAGGGGATATATATTAAAGTTATTAGAAATATGTGTATATTTACTTTTGAGTAAATATTATGACTGACGTACGATATTATTTTGAAAGGTTATAGATGTGTATTATGACCTGGTGTTGTTCTATGTGCCGATGCCTATTTCTTTTTATATTTTGGTTATATGTATTTAGTGACGCATACTTTATAGCTAGTATTATTATATCTATATTTGATTAAATAATGACTCTAATATATGTAAGCTTTTGATAAAAAAAAATTCTTAGGTTCATTTTTGTTTATTCATGTAGTAATTTTGAATCATTTGCTTAACAAAAATTGAGAAATTTTACTATTAATTTAAAATTTATGAAGGGAGTTACATAAAATTCTTCAATGATTTACGTAAAATCAAATTTTAAATCAATACTGCATTTACGTTATCAAATTAATTTTTCTCATCGATTATGTGAGAGGTATTGGAATATTTGTATTCATGGTACTTTTTCACCCTATTTAGTCTTCTTCACAACTTAACGATAACTCTATTGCTAGGATGGACTACTTCATCAAATACTCCTACCCTGCATCAAAAGTAATTTTATTCTTTTTCTATTATGTGGTTTGTCAATGAAAATATTGATAAATTTATTTTTCATTTTAGTTATATAATAGTTGCACGGCATAATTTTGCTAGTGAAGTGAACATGAATAATGATCAAAATATATGACAAATTAAAGTGCAGTTCATTCGTTTGTGAATAAATTCCAATATAATGTAATCTTAACTTCTTGATTTAATTGAAATAGTTGTTATAGATAAAAATATATTTATTCTTTCATTCTTTTACTTCGATTTTAGGAATCATAAACCATCATATTGAGTCATTGTTTTTTTTTTTAATTAGCAAAGGAGTTAATGTGCAAAGGCATCACTATGAAGTGTAACATCCCAACCAGGTTAGCACCCTACACCCCACCAGTCATTTGCAGCACAAAAATAGAAATTAAATTTAAAAAAGAAAATAATACAAAAAGAGCATGGGGGGGCCAAACCAAAACCCATGAAAATCTGTCAAGAAAATCTAAACAAAGGAAGACCAAACCTATTATGATTAAAGTCATCCATAATAAAACTAGGTGGTGAGTCCCACCAAGTGAAGCATTTACTAGCTAAACCATGAGATGCTAACTTGTCAGCACAAGAATTGCCCTCCCTAAAGATATGAGAAACTCTAAACTCCATCATTTTGATTAGAAAAATGCAGTTTTTCCATCTATTTTTCAATCTCCAAGGGACAAGATTATTATTTGTGAAGGCATCCACAACCAACTTTGAGTCACATTACACCAAAGCATTTTCCAATTTCTCCTAAAAGCAATTTCAATGAAATGGATTCCTTCTGAGAATTCGCATAAAGAGAGGGAGAAATACCAATGTATTCGGAAAAGCAACCCAGAATTTCACACCTCATACTTCAAAAATTACACCACAAGAAGCATGACCCGATTGCCTCTTGAAGCACCATCAATTACACTTTATCCAACCACAAAGAGGAGGGAGCCAAAGAAACTTCTAAAATCTTTGGAGACCGAGCAGGGGTGGCTAACAACCGCAAAGGATTTCAAAGACTTTGAAATCATCAATTGAGTTAGACATTGTGCCTTTCGAAACTGCTCCAGAGAGCTTGGATGCAAAAGAAGAATGCAACTAATTGCATGATTAACCGAAAGTAATTATTGAATCGATATGATTCTGGGGACCATATATGCCAAAAGCAATGAGTGATAGCAGATGTAACAATGTCTTGAACTTGAGTGCACCAGTTTTGATTGCAGGAGGAAAGTACAGATGTAATAGAAGATAAATCCACATTACAACATAGCACCGTAGAGAACCAAGACCAGATTTTCCTAGAGAAGCAACACTTGAGGAAAAGATGGTCAGAAGACTCATCTGTAGAACCACAGAGACTACAAACAGAAACAACAATCACACCCCTCTGCCTCAAATTCTCATCAGTAGGAAGTTTGTTGTGTAATAGTCTCCAAAGTAGGAAAGACTTCGAAGGAGGGATGCAAGTACTCCAAATTGATTTAAACCAGGTTACAGATTGAGCATTGTGACTATTAAGAAAGGTATAAGCACTTTGAAGCTCAAAGAACCCGAATCACTGTGCTTCCAGATTAAACAATCTTCTCCATGATCCATAGGAAAATGCATAGAAGCAATTTCAGATAAACAAATAGGAGACTTACCAATTAAGAAAGAAGGGATATTCCAGGAGTGATCATAAATGAAATCACTGACTTTTGCCTTCAAAAAAGAAAGCAAGTGATCCTAATATGCAACAATTCAACTATAGGTCTCATCATTTTGAAAAAGCCAAATATCGGACCAGAAATTTATTGATTTTCCATTACCAATCATTATGTCTTTTAAGCTTCAATCCTAGCCAAATTGAAGATTTTACATAGTGACAAACAGGGGAGTTGAATCTGAAAAATCTAGCCTTAACTAGATTAGACCAAGACTTTTTGATGACCACATCTCCCAAGTTAATTTCAGCAAAGCAACCTTATTAATAGACTGTAAAGATCTCAGCCCAAGACCACCAGTTTCAATAGGAGAGCAAACCTTGTGCCAAGAAACAGTGCAAACCTTTTTAATTAGAATATCTCCAGACCATATAAAGTTCCTAATGCATTTGTCCAAGGATCGGAGGAGGGAAGTAGGCCAAGAATAGACATGGAAACTGTATAACAGCATGCCATGAATGACTGATTTGATCAATTGCACTCTGCCCATTATTGAAAGAAGAGAACCTTTCCAAGAAGCCAGTTTAGATTTTATCCTATCTGCAATAGATTGCAAGTGAATGGCTTTTGGTTTGCCCTGAAAAATTGGGACACCAAGATAAACAAAAGGCAGACTTCCAGCAGAAAAACCAAGGAGGTTATTGATTTCTATCTTCCTTCGTGGGGGCATTGAACCAACATAGAATTTGCACTTTGCCAAGCTTAGAATTTGCCCGGATTCAGCACCATATTCATTGAAGAGATTCATAAGAGCCCTTAGGTTCTTTTTAGTACTCTTGCAAAAGACCATTATGTCATCTGCATAGAGGACATGAGAAGGGGTAGAGATGCCTCTTGGACCTGTCATTGGGATTAAAGAGCCTGAATCAATCAAAGAGGTAATTGCTCTACTTAGAACATCTTCTGCCAAACAAAAGAGGAGAGGAGATAGAGGATCGCCTTGCCTCACTCCTCTTTTACAAGAAAAAAACCCTGTGGGATGGCCATTAACTGAAAAGGAAAGCTTAGCTGAAAGTAGAATGATTCTAATCCAATTGCAAAAGGTGTCATGGAAACTAAAAGAGTGAAGCACTTTAATGAGAAACTCCCAATCGATTGTATCAAATGCTTTTTTAATATCAAACTTGAGGGCAATATTGCCACCAAAGCTCTTATAACTAAGCATGTTGGCAGCTTATGAAGTAATGCAAATACAGTCCTGGATCTGCCTACCTTGGATAAAACCCCTTTGCTGATCAGAAATTATTTTTAGGGCAATTACAGCAAGCCTATCAGCCAAAACCTTGGTTATGATCTTAAATTGATAGTTAGCAAGGGCTATAGGTCTATAATCTTCAATTTTAACAGCACCATGGAATTTAGGAATTAGGATAACCATGTTTGAATTTAGATTAGGCAACAACCAGGATTCCTTAAAGAATTGAAGAACAAAATCATAGACATCATGCTTGATAATATCCCAAAAATGTTGATAAAAGATACCACCAATACCATCTGGACCTGGGGCACCCAAGGCATTCATGGAAAACACAGCTTTTTTGACCTCTTCTAAGGTTGGCAGATTGGTGAGAAGAGCATTGTCGTCTGTAGAAACTAGATTAGGGACAACTCTATCAATGAGATTACTGCTAGTGCATATGTTTTGAGAAGCAAATAAAGACTTAAAGTAATCCAACACATGATTCTCAATGTCAAACTGATTGTCTAGAAGAACATCACCATGTTTTAAAATGGACATTTGTTTAGAAACAAGCCTGACCTTGGCCACTCTGTGGAAAAAAGAAGTATTTCTATCTCCTTGCATGAACCAATTGACTTTAGCCTTAGCTTTCCAGAACTTTTCTTGAAAGTGGAGAGCTTGTTGAAGATCAGATTGAGCAACCAGCTCCTCATCATTAAGAGAATCAGAGTAACCTTTTAAAGAAATTTCCTCTTGGATTTTATCAACCTGATCCTGAGCATGCTGCACCTTTAGAAGAGTCTTATCTAATGTTGCCTTAAGATTGTTTTTTCTCATTGTGAGGTTTTCAATATTGTTGATAGTTGACATATCTCGTTACTTTTATAAGTGATATAGCATACGAAAATAAGTAACAAGTATTCATGTGTATCAATTAGAATATCAATTATTTGAGGACAAAGTATATATATATTTGCTCTGTATCAAAATGAGTATAAGCTCACACTTCTAAAGATTAGTATATTTTTTAAGTTGTTTAGCAATATCCATCCTATAGTAGAATTCATAATTCCTCTATATAGATTTTCTTTTGTCTCTTACTCACAATTTTTTGAATTAAAATATGAAGATTCTTACTTGATTGGTATGTTATAATATCTGGTTCTTATGACATGCTTTATATCACACATTGTTAGATATTAAAGGATAAGGGTAACAAATTTCTTTCTGTTTGAAGATGTTAAGAAAGGACGAGTTAGTGGAATTCAATTGATTTCTTTTTTTATGCATCAAACATCAATTGATTGATTGCTAATAAAAAGTTAGCAAGTTAGTATTCTTTGTTTGAAATTATTTTCAAACCATATATTCCTCCTCAATATGAATTATATATTAAGATTGATCATTCTAAAATTATTTTCAAATGATATCACTACTAGAAATTTGAGTTTTAGAAACCGATTTTTTGGTCTCTAAATCAAGAAAATCGGTCTCTCAAATAGTTAGAGACCGATTTAGAAACCGATTTAAATCGGTCTCTAAAAGCTTCGTCGCTAAATATTATAGACCGATTTAGAAATCAATTTTTTCAGTCTCTAAATCGGTCTCTAATTTTTGGTCAAATATTGGTCAATCCAACTTCAAAAAAAGCACATTAGAGACCAAATTTTTTAGAGACCGATTTATCAGTCTCTAAATAAGTCTCTGAATCAGTATCTAAAAACATAAATATATTATATATTTTATAAAATTGGTCGCTAATTCCGTCTCTACACTAGAGACTGATTTATCAGTCTCTAAATTGGTCTTTAAATGACTAAATATATTATATATTTTATAAAATCAGTCACTAAATCAGTCTCTATTTATAAAAAAAATTTAAAAAATTTAAAAAATTGCTAGAAGAGAATTATTATGGAGTTATAGAAGTCAAAACAAACTACTTTTTTTATATCAAACACGATTTTAGATCTTAATCCATACAATCAATTACACAGAAAAATCCCAAAAGTTACATTTTTATCATGATATGTCTATGAACAAAAGATTAAATCGTTGATTAAATTCTAAAATAACTAGGCAACACATGATCACATGCTAGTTTGAAGTAAATAACAGAATAGCAATGAGTGCCAAAACTGTAGTGGTTCAAGACTTCAAGCTCAATCCATTGAAATAGGTCTCTACAAAATAAGCAATACAAAGAGTTAGAGAGAACAAGATGCACCAGTTTAATGCCAATTAAAGTTGACAATACAATTTTGTAGAAGATTACGACTATGTGGAAAGAGCATAAGACTTTATACACCACACACAGAAAATAAAGAATACAAATACTGAAAGATTGAATAATAAACCATATTTTTTGTTTGTTTGTTCTAACCATAGTAAGAAATTTACATCCAAAAATATATATTTTAGAATCCAAGTGTCATAATAGGTTTAAGCCTCAAATGCTTAGCCTCAAGTGTGATTTCTTCCCCTATTACCCCAAACCAAACATAGCCTAGAAGAGTAATTGAGCAGCTTAAAAAAAGTCAGCAGATAAAGTTTGAAGATATCAAACCTGTAGAATTCGGGCTCTTGCTTCTTCAGTTGGGTTTGGGAACTCTATTTTTTGATCTAATCGACCAGAACGCATAAGGGCAGGATCAAGAATATCTGCACGGTTTATTTCTGCAATCACCTGCTATTATATCTTGCAATCAGTGATTGCATGTAGCTATTTGATCTAAAAAAAGTGATTGCATGTCCCGTTTGATCCTTTTAGAGGCTAATTATCTAAACAGGCATTCAAAATCAGGAAGTGCTAGTAGCTTAGGGGTGACCCAAGTGTTCTAAAAAGTTCAGGAAGTGCTGGTAAAGAACAAAGGTAATAAATATTAAAATCAAATACAAATCACAATGACTTCATACCCACAACCCTATCTATATCATCAAGAACAAAAAGTAATAAAAACAATCTCAAATTCATAATCAGAATAACTCAATTTAAACAATGTTATCTATGTTATATCAATTATCATCCCTTTGCTATTAAAACAAACTCCAAATAATGATAATCTATGAGTTAAATTACGCCTTGACTTGCTGCAGCGAACCAAAGAGTAAATTGTAGTCTTGGGTAAATCAACATCCTGCTCCACCTTCATGAGTCTTAAGCAGTCATCCTGCTGAATTCTTTCTGTTTCTACAAATTTAGTAGTGGATATTTTTTCATCTAGCTGCTGACCTGCATCAGCTTAGCCCTGCCATAAATTAAACTATTTCTAAATTCTTGCATAAAATGGTACAACTTAGTGATACTCTCATAATTATCAGATGTGTACTTTAGTTAATTGACTTATCCAATTTTATACCAAGAAAAAGTAAAGGTTTGACCAAGTTAAGTGAAGCTGATATTTTTCTCGAGAAGATGCAGGGACATGGATGTTAATTAATAATAAGCAAAATGAGAAAACCAAAAGGAAGTGAATAAAATATACTCAGGCATGTATGTTCCATTACCATGCCTGGAAGGATCATTATTTTGTTGGGTTACGGTGTTGATCAATTCTGGAAAACTAATCCATCCATATATAAATCTAATCTGCTGTCATATGTTGAAATAGTTATTTGACTCACTTCACGCTCACCGGTATAAGAAATAATATATACTATTATCCATAATTGCCTTTTTTTTATCTGGACGGTTATCCATAATTGTTGTTGTTGACTCGTATATTTATTTATATAAATAATATAATTCAATAGTATGTATAATTATTTCTGGTATGAGTTAAATTTTTTGTGGGATTATAAAATAAAAAAAATTAGTTAAAGAAAACTAACCCCAGGCGCAGGGACAGGGATAGAGTGAGAGAGATCCGGTGAGTGGCGCGTGAATCACCTCCTGCCTAGTCTGCCTTTGTTGCACCATTTGTCGCCAGAGTCAGAGGCACTCTCTCGCATGGCCAAGTGGGCGAGGTCAGTGAGAGTCTCTACCGCTTCAATCTCCGTCTTCACGAGCCTATCCACTGACGCACACGAAGACAAAGACTAAGACGCACAACGCTTCTCTGATTCCATATCCATATGATATGATGCCCAAAATCCTCCATTTTCTGAGAAACCAAACAGATTCCAACGAATGCAAAATAGAACACAAGATCAATCAAATCGTAACGCTACTAATCATCTCATTCACTCAATCAACCAAAAAAAATTAAAAAAAGAAAAAGAGAAGAAAGAGAGGTTTCCATCTTCATCAAGAACTTGAACGACACAGGACCAGATTCGTTGCTGATCAAACGGTGAGAGCGGGTCGCGCAGTGTTACTGGGACGATATGTCTGACTCGCGACGAGCGGCGCGACGTTGCGGGCTGGGACGGCAGATCTGACTCGCGATGAGTGGTGCGATGGTGCGGGCTGGGTACAGATCTGGTCAGGCGGGTCACGAATCTGGTTCAACGATTTAGTCAGACGATGCAAAGGAGAGGGAGAGGGAGAGAGGCTAAGAGGGAAAGCGCGAAAGTGAGACTGAGAGGGAGAGCGAGAGAGAGAGAGCCTGAAAGAGTGAAAGGGAATTGCAAAGTGAGATTTGTTATTATCAATTCATTTTTTAGTGACCGCATTTTCGATCGCTATCTTTTTTTTTAATTTTTTATTTAGAGACTGAAATTTCAGTTTCTAATTTTTTATTTTATTTTTTTAGAGACCGAAATATCGGTCTCTAATAATAAAACACATTTTTATTCTTTTTTTTTTTTTATAGCATAATTTCAGTCTCTAATTCGGTCTCTATAGAGACCGAATTAGAGACCAATTTTAGAGACCGAATTAGAGATCAAATTTTTTTTGTAAATTTTTTAATTTAGAGACCGAAATATCGGTCTCCAATAATAAGACACTTTTTTAATTTTTTTAATTTTTTTATATCATAATTTTGGTCTCTATAGAGACCGAAATAAATTGGTCTCTAAATCGGTCTCTAAAACCCAAATTTAGAGACCGATTTTATTTCGGTAGCAAATTAAATTTTTTTCTTAATCGATTTTTATTTCGGTCTCTATAAAAATCAAAATAAATCAGTCTTTAAATCGGTCTCTAAAACTCAAATTTATTGTAGTGTATATTATTCCTTAATATGAGTTATATATTAAGATTAATTATTTTTTTACTATTATTATTTTATTTATTGGTTTACCTATGCTATATTATTTTTTTACAAAATGAATTTATTGACAGACTAGTTTTATTAATTTTAAACACATAATTTCCTTTGTACAAAAAAAGAAGATGCGATTTCTTTGATTCCTTATAGTTCATTAATTCTAATTTTAAAATTAAATGCTTGATTGAAATATTTTTTATTCTTAAGTTTTTAAAGTTGATTTAAAAATTTATATAATAAAAATATCACCATGTGTTTAGGGGTGTGTGTATAATTAGGCGTTGATATACGATCTAATGGTTGTTTGAACTCTAAAATCAATTTAATATATTTACAGCCTGCAAACTTAAAAACTTGATATGAAATTATATATATATATATATATATATATATATATATATATATATATATATATATATATATATCATGGGGTGAAAATTTTACAAGGAAACTTAATAAATTTAAATGAAATAAAATTTATTAACATAAATGTAAAAGATTAACTAATTATTTATACTTAAAATAATTAATTTTATTTTTAAAAAAAATTACAATATATTTTATACACTAAAATTAATTATTTGACTGCTATGTTTAATTTATTTGGTTATATGTTTTAATTTTATTATTGATATTAATGCCTTAAAAATGAACAAATACATTTTTAGCTATATTTTTAATAACTGCATTAATATTTTTAATTATTTGTATATAATAAATTTTTTACTAATTGTGCCGTACATCGCACAGATGCAAAATGTTAATATAATTACATTCAACTAAATAACTATTTCATTCAATTTAATGGAAAAATCATTCAATAAGAATAAAGTTGAAATAAAAACTAATGCCTTCTTGGTTTTCTAAAGTTACAGATCAAATGAAACAAGATTTTCTCTCTAAAACAACAAATATTTTGAAACGGAAGGAGCAATTAATTTTTTGGAAAGTAAACAGTCATTTTAATTCTCTTAAAATGCATATGACATTAGTTTGGTTTTTCAAAAAAAGACTGGCGTCAATTTAATTCTCAATCATATAAAAGTAACATTAAAATAGTCCTTTTAGTGTTAATTGCAAGAAAATTGTTAATGGAGTATTTGATTAAAAGATTAAATTCATGTTACTTTTTATGATTGAGAGACTATTAAATTAATGTTAACTTTAAAGAACCAAATTAATATCACTTTTTATAATTGATGTTATCTTTTATAATTAAAAAATTAAATTAATTCTAATTTTATTTAAATGACCAAAATTGATTTTATTTATATTATTAATTATTAGAGGATTAAAATAAGAGTTTACTCCTTTTTGAATGAGTTAGTACCTATCCATTAGTTATTTTTAAAGCGACAGTGATTATAACCATTGTTTCATCATCTTTCTTCCTTGAAGACCAACTTGGTTGCAACATGTGTTTATTTATATTGTTTGAATATCGTAGACAAGAATGAGTGATTTGGACTTTGGGTAATGTAATAATAGCATTAAGAAATTAACTAAAATTTTCTTCAGCCTTACTCATCATACTTATCCTTACACGATTCATTTATAAACACTTGCTCCATTTACTAGCTAATGGATGTCTGCATTTGCATGCTGTTTGGGAATATTTATAGGGATGAAAATACTTACACTTATAGAGATGTGTGAGGATTACTTACAATAAAATAGGAGATAAGTATTTATTTAATAAGTAAGGACAAAGATCATACTAGTTATTCACCTCATGAGTACTCACAAATTCGTCAATAATTTTTTTATTTGATATTTTATATATATTATATTTTTTATTCTCTTTTATTTTGAGATGAGATAAAAAAAATATTTTTTATTATTTTATAATAAGTTTTTTAATGAATAAACTCATAACAATAAAAACTATTAAAAAATATATATATTATTCTTGTAATAATTATTTATGTAAATTGATTATTATAAAATATAATTAAACTTGATATATTATTTGTGGCATTATTTTTATTTTGTAAAAATTTTAAATTATTAAAAAATATTATTGTATATGATATTAAAATTTATTTTATTTATTTTTATATTTTATAAATTTAAAATTTTATTTTAAATTATTAAATATCTATAAATATTCATAAATACTAGTCTTCTCCTTAAAAATTAGAAATTAATACCCATGATAGGATTGGAGCTAGCGGGTATGGGAGATGCATGCCTTGACCCGCCTCTTTTCGGTCTCATCCCGTTGTCATTCCTAAATTTCTACTTGAAAGTTAGGTATAATAAGCATTTGAAATACCACCCAAACAGCTAGTCTTTTTTTTTCCCCCCTTTTTTTTATACATACCCAGCAGATAGTCTAAACTACTCATAATTTGCACAAACACTATAGACAAGCCAAGATAGCAAAAGAGAGGGCTAGCTTGGGGACAAAGTGAAGGGAACAACAAGGTGGTCGGTCTTTCCAAATAACCTTAATTTATTAAAAATAAACGTCATTTCTGGAAGAGAATGGACGTTGCCGTGCCTTGAACCAACTTTTGTGGTAATTTTGCGATAGATAGATCCATCTTTGCGGTGGCTATAAGATTCTTTTTCTTTTTTTCTTCTTTTCTTCGTAAACGATTTATAAGATATGTATTAAAATTAAAAATATTCACCAAACAGCTTAAGTTCTTGAAAAATTAACATATAATATTTAAATGTCTATGATCACTGTCCTAATTTTCTAAATAATAGAAAATTGAATTTTAAGTATATTATAAAAGTGAGCTAGTACACTATTCATATTTAAAAGATTCTTACATTAAAGAACATGTTACAAATGTGTTAAAATTATTCATAAACCTTCAACTAACAAATTAATTTCTAGAAGAGTTTTACCGAAAAATATTTCTAGAAGAGTTCATGTTAAAAATCGACCCATGTTAAAACCAAAATTCAGCCACACGCCACCTACTTGCCATATTTTTGGAGTAATAATTAATGTATTACTTTAGAAAAGTTTTTACCATTAATTTTAAGTTAGTATGCCCAAAAAAAATTATGTAGCTATGGGTAAAATTAATGGTAAAAATATTTTTGAAAGATGCATTAATAACTGCTCGATGCAATAATTTTTCCCTAAGTTAGTGATTCACATTCATCCAAAAAGAGTTAATCTAAAGTGAATTTATTTATAAATTGAGCAAATAAAAATATTTTTATTCTTAATTTAATCTAAAATATATTATGATCTTAACTTAATAAATAATTTAATTCTTACTCATTTTACAAACAAACAAAACTCATTTTGGAGTAACTTTGTTCATTCATCCATATATTGCACCCATTAACAAACGTCAAACTTAAAATTTTAAGAGAATTATATGCAAATCTTTACAAGAAATGAGTATTTTATATATATAAAAAAAGTTTTGAACAATATATTTTTGCAAAGAAATTCATTGCAAGAAATTTGGAGATTACCGTAAGTTATATCCATCATTAATTTTTCCAAATTGACAAAAAAATTGAATTTTTGACGGATACGGGTCTCCCAAAAAAAAACTATATGGAAACAAAAATATGACGGAGTTTGCTAGAAATATTAGTGGATAAGGCAATTGAAAAAAAAAATTCACAAGTTGTCAGAGCACGAACCATTGTAAATTTTTGGTGGATATTTCGCAGGAAAATATTGGTTATCAGAACTTTTTTCGATGGAAAGTTCATCGAAAATCCACCGAAATTACTATATCAGTGTCTCTGAGCAGTCTGAGATTTATCTGCTTTACTCATCTTTCATCTTCCACTGATAGTAAGGATGATGTCTCCAATAATAACATTTTCAAGTGATTGTATGATTGAAAGTTTGCGTAGTGAAAATGGTTTTACTTCTTATGACGATGAGAAAAAAATTAGGTAATGATGTATAAAAAAAGAAGAAGAAAAACATTGGAGATTATAATAATGAATTTACAAGATTTTATGAAAATAATTTTTCTCACAAACAAAAGCTCCCTAGCGGAGAAGTTAGAGAATAATAAAGAAACCAAAAGCAAACAAATTTTTTGTATAAAGAATGATTACGCTAATGAAAATAATACTGTACCGGAGTATCATTGAAAGAAATATCCCGATAATATAGTGTACTCAATATTATTAAAACTATGATAGTTGAGAGGACAGTCCCAAGACCATTGCCTTCTAGGTGGCACAAGGAGCATATGTTTGTTTACAGTCGTGCAATGATTTTTAAAGAGTAGTAGAAAAAACTTAAACTCGAGGGAATTTGGACAAAAGAGAAATTAGGATATAGAGGGTGATGGTGATGACAAGTGAAACATATATACTTTTTTTATTACTTGTAATACAATATGAACTCAAGGAAAGATTATCCAAATTTAACGAATCAGTCTAGAAATTAGAAGTGTCAATATAAAAATATTCATTTTTCTTTTGAACTCTTGAATAGATTGCGCTCGTGTCTAAATTTTTTTTGTATTGGTTTCTCTATTGATAAACTGAGATACCAATCTTGCTTACTACAATTTGAGATGCACAAATTTTTCAAAAGCAATGTTCATTATGAAATATATCAACTATTATCATTGTCTTCAATTATTAAATATACGAATTTTATTAACATTCTTTCGTATGCTCTTCCTACAGCCGATGATAGCTAAATCTTATAGAAGTTGAATCATATGCCTTCTTCATTCCAGAGATCTGGACTACACAACTTTTCTAATCTAAAAATGTATCTGGATTAGAAAGGGCATATGAGTTTATCACTGTACAATATGGTTATCATCAAGCATATGAAAAAGTGCAAAAATATTAAGAAAAATCGAGTATTTAATTGTTGAAGACAAATATGATGATTTATGTATTTTGTAAGAAACATGACTTAGAAAAAGTCGTACTTCCTAAATAGTTGTCAGCATTTCTGTCCTAACTCAACAGAAGAGATCCAATATAAAAATCTTTTAACATAAGCGAGAATAATTCATTAAAGATCAAACAAATTTTTACTTTTCTTGATACTAACATTCCCAGTTCCTACTCTTATCATTAAATATGAATATTCCTCTATTGAGTTCCAATTGTATTACAAGTAATAAAAAAAATATATATCTATTCCACTTGTCATCACAATTACTATCAAAATCATAATCTCGACTTCAGCCAAATATCCCTAAAATTAATATTCTCTTAACTACTTTCCAAAACTTGATAGATGAGTACAAGGAGACGCATGCTTCCAGTGTCACCAATAATAACAATAGTTTAGGCATTATCCACTCAACTTCCCTAATCTTAGCAATGTTGAGCTCACAATTTTATCAGACATTTCCTCTCCACGAGACCCTTGTATAATGTCATTATCGTTGTTGAAATCATTCTTTATATAAATTTCTTCTGCTTTCGATTTCCGTCTTAATCCCTAACTGCTCCACTATACGACTTATGTCTATCATAAAATCTACTTCACAAAAATATGCATTTTTTTTTAATCCGCAACGTTTTTATTTTCCTTTTCTGACATCACTCTACCCACTTTTCTCCTTATCATCATAGGATGTGGACTCGTGTCATAACTTAAACTTTCTATTACACTTACCATATAATAATTTTATCACTAGAGTCATTATTCTCACAATCAATAGATGACAAAAGATAAGTTACTTAAGCAATCAAATCCTGGACTGCTCAAAGCTACTTAACTTATTAATTCAAAACTAATATTGTCTAACTTAAGGTGCAGTACTTGTTAATTAATTAGAACATTAGTTATTTCAACAATTTATACATAACAATATGCATGTAAATAAATGTTAATAACAATAATATATTATTATATTATTATATACAATTACACAACTGATGAAATAATTTAAGTATTCAGTTTATGCGCAGAACAAGTAGCTCCAAAATCGATGCCTTTTGTCTACAATATTTGTTACACTATCTTATGTTCTCAACCTAGTCGTGTGTATATATGTCCTACATTAGTTAGTTAGTCACACATTTATATAATTAATAATTTTAATTTATTTAGTTATTTATTTAATTAATTTAAATAATTATTTAAATATTTAACTAATTATTTGATTATATATAGTTTAAAATTTTAATTTATTTAATTTCATATTATATTATATTATATTAAAATTATTAATTATATTTCTTTACTATATTAATTAATTATTAAATTCATTAATCTATTAAATTTTTTACTAGAATTTTTTAAAATTTCATATTACTATTTTTTCACTAGTTTTTAATAAGGTTATATAATACTATATTATTTTTATATGAAATAATTTTTGTCTTATATGATGTATTATTATTATTCAAATCTTATAGCATAATAATAACTATCATTTATCATATCAACACACAAATACTAAAGAATAAAAGTATACCACACATATAAACATATATTTAGGTATATACATAAACACATTCAAAATATAAACGTCATATCATGCGTACATATTCATATATATATACATACACACATACATAAACAAATATAACATTTAAATTCAAATAAAAAAAATAAAAATAGGTGTACCATGCAATGATGCACCACGTCCCTTGGCCACCACACCCACTAGCTACCACAAACCTGACCGGAACATCAGTGCGCCACCACCCACCACGAACTCGAAACCTAATCAGTCACCACGAACCTGCAACCCCTATTGTCCATTCCCTTGCCTGAAACCTCCACGATCGGAGACCATGCATACTCCGACAATGGGAAGGTATGAGAACGACGGTGAGATGGAATGAGAACATTAACCATTCCCCATATTGCCTGAAACCTCCATGACTAGAGACCATGCACACTCCAGTGATGAGATGAGATGAGAATGATGGCGGAAGAGGAAGAGAGTGGAGAAGAGAATAAGTAGAGCAGAAAAATGAAAAAGAAGAGATAGCACGCTAAAGTTATGAGAAGATTAAATTTATGGCAGATCAGTCATTAAAAATTGTACGAGGCTCATACTTTGAAAGTTGGAGAAATTTTTCAATAAATATATAATTTGACAGAAACCTCAAAAAACGTAACATGTACATTTACTGATGGATCAGTCGCCAAAAACAAAAAGATTCATTTGCGCTTTTATTTTCCAGCATATTATTCCACCGAAAATGTATTTTAATTCTTTTTTAATTGACATTCAGGTTTCCGGTGAATATGTCTACTGAAAATATTTATATTACTGACTGTCACGTATATGTAAAAAAATCCGTTAATAATACCTGAATTTCTTGTAGTGATTGATGTTCATTACTGCCATTATCATGACTTGTGAAGACCCACTAGTAATTTAAATTTTCTTTAGTAGATAAAGCAACCAATGTGATGTAGCTCCTAGTGTTCAACTTGCATTAATTTTTTTTAATTTTTTTAAAAAAACATTAGTTAATCAATACAATAATCACGTGTTCAGGGAAAAGGACTGCCTTTTGTAACTAATTAATTATTAATTATGTATTTTAAAACTAAAGTATGCATGTTCACACTTCAAACTTCAATGTGCAAATCATAGCAATGACTCATGGAGACCGCCTACAGTACCAACCTCATCTTTGCTTTCAAGACAGTATTCAATTACTTGTTTGTATTTATATTTGAGTTTAATTTTGAACAAATGTAAAAAAATTTTATATCTATCTATTTATATTTATATATAAAATGGTTTTGAGTCATGACAAGTAACTAACTAATTAAGAAATATTTATAATATTTAATATTAATTTAAGAATTAAATTATCTTGTGACATGGTAAGTAATTAATTTCTTTTTTGTATGTGGTCAGGTGGTGTCCGGGTCAGTTTACGCACACCTCGACTAATTTATCTCTCTGGTCTAGTCAAAGACAGATCATATATGCAAAGATTAAGTTATTTACAAAGATATTCCTTGTGATCAGACCCTGATAAATTGGTATAGCTGGGATTCGAACATGTGACTATATACCTACTCACACATGGTACGTAATTTTTTTTACAATAAAGAAAATCATTATGATCGAAACCTAATAACACTTACAAATAAAAAAAGATACGTCATATCTAGAAAGACAAATAAATAAATATAATATATCATCTGAACTAATCAACGATCTGTAAATCTGTTCCTTGTCCGAAAATAATTGATGTCTACATATCTTTCAAAGCGGAGACCATCACAAAAAGTGCTGCAACTTGAAGAGTGTATTACACATTCTTCCAAAGTAGATCTAAAACTCTCACTTACCTGCAAAACCATCAAGATACGTCGACCAACCACAAAAGAATTGACAAAAGATATTCTAAAAATTGAAAACCATAATACCCATAAAAGGTACAACAAAAGCACCCATAAAAGGGATAACAAAATCACAAGATCTATCATTGAGAGAAGTAGATTTAGACAACCAAACTCAAGATCTATTAGGTCTAAGTAAATTATTGGAAAAACACACAAACAAAAGAAAAGGAGAAGGTGAGGCATCCATCAGAGAAAGAGGACGATAACCTTCCGCTCTAATACTCTCATGAAAAGAAGGCTCAGGATAAGAGAGAGATAGAGAGAAAGGGAGGCTAGGGTTTTACGCCTAGCTCAATGGTAAGTAATAATACTATTTAATACTACTTTATAAACTTACAGTTTTAAAGTTATTTGATATATAAGGCTATTAAAATACATGATGATATTATATTCAAATACTTATTATCTAATCTTATGCTATTATTTTGTTTAAAGAATTTAACATCTTATATAGCAATTATTATTATAATTAAATTATTCGAATTATATCACAATACATATTTACATTATCACATAAAAAATTAACTCTAACAACAAATCTAAATAGAATTTCTTATCTCATTGTATGGTGTGCTATAAGTATATTATTAGTTAAATTAGTTTGATACTTAACTAATGAGCTGTAACTTAAATGGTATTTCTCAGGTCCCACCAAAAATAGAGGTTTGAGAGTCGATTCTCATTCATGAATCTGGCAAAGCCAAAACTTCTTCACCAGTGATTAATTATATTTATTTTTGAATTAAATTATGTTATTATTTATTTAAAGAAATTACACAAACTGAAATAAAAAAACGTCGAGAGCTATAATTAAGACTGACTCTTTTAGTAGTAAGACAGTCTAGCCTTTTTGTAATTAATAAATCATTTTGATGATGCACGTGTATGAAATATAAAAAAAAAAATTCCAATAAGAGTTTATATATATACTAATTTTTTGCTACGTTCAGGTTTTCACCCAAGTCATCATTGTGAGAAGCGAAAAAAAACAGTCAAAAAAGAGCGTCCGTGTACTTTGAAGTTTGAATATACTGTAGCATTAGCGCAATGCACGCTTAAAGTTCAAACTGTAATTAATACTTTGCTTTTTTTCATTTTTTAAAATATTTTTTTATTTAATAATTGAGAGATTAATTTTTCGGAATCAAACCCAAGATCACGTACAAAATAAGACTTCACTGCAGCCTTAATGACAACATGCATGATGAGTTACAGAATATCAATTCATTTAAGTTATAATTTTTTTTTGGGTAACAAATTTATAAAATATTAATTCTTTTAAATGTGACATTCATATGAAAAGTCCCAATGTTGTTATTATTATTATTATTATTTAAGTTCATAAAGAAAATTTAATTCAAAAAACTAGTTTATTAAGTAAGAAAGCCTCTTGACGAATGTAGTGTTGATACCTAATTTTATCTATAAAATTTTTATTTTTTTGATACCTAATAAAAGACTAATAACTATGTTTAAATGATGAACACTTTTTTTATTTTCAAGTTTTATTTGTTTTTGTCTTATTTTCATCATTGTTTGTCCTTTTATTTTAAAAAAAAAGAGAAATAAATTTTTTTATTACAGTTCAAAACAAAAAAAAAAAAAACAAAAAACAAAAAACGTAATGCTGCTTGTTCTTCTATCTTTGGAAGGAAACAAATGTGTGATTCCGGGCTCTATATTTTTTTTCCTATTTTTGGCCATACATCACTCTTGCACCACCACTACAACACACACAATGCCAGGAGACAAGTTGGTTTTGCACCCCACTCACTCTCACGTCCCTCACTCACTCAGCACACATACACTTTTAAGTCCTTAGTTTTTTTTTTTGTTTTTCTCTCCACTCACGTATAGGAATAGAATGCTTTCTTTTTATCAGGTATTCCTCCTCACCACCTGGAGAGGGCATTCTCATGCTATTTTTCACCCTTCACCTTCACTAACCATCCTGAATCCTTCATCTAAACTCATCTTCCTCAACCTCTTTCACTCTCTTCATCTCCTTCAAACCATATCCCACAACCCACCAACAAACCAACCACAATCAACAACCATGACCACCACATTCAACCTCCTTCATCAATCTCCATCCTCACAATCAAAACAACCATAAACCGAAAAAAAAAAAAAAACTACACCGTGCCTTCACACCAAGAATGGCAGTGCCGCACAACAAAGCCGCTGCGTCACTAAACCGAACCGCACCCGGCGTCTTCACCGAACCACCGCCAGCCTCATCGTTGGACCCAGATCCGCCAGCGTTTCGTACCCAGTCGGCGTGCGCAGGACCTGCTCTGCCGCATCCCGTCTCCGCACAACCCCCGCTAGAACCGGCCGCGCACGCCGGCCTCGACCGAGGTAGCACTGGGGACCGACCTCGCACCGAAGCTCCCGTCCGAACCTCACCACACTCTACCCGCTCGTTCCCCCACCGCGAACTACCGCCCTCTGTCTTTGTCACCGCAACCACCGTGAGATCCCCCTCAAACCCCTTTGCTTTTTTTTTTTTCTCTCCGTATTTACTTTCGGAGACTACAAGTCTCTTATTCTATTAAAGACTTGCTTTTTTTTATTTATTTATTTGTTGTTTATTTACTTTCCTGTATATATACATACATTTCTTAGTTTGGGCCAAGCAAATAACCCATTACCAAGTATTTTTTTTTAAGTGATTAGTTATCTTTTGTTTTGGTATGGACCGTAAATGTAGTGGGCTTGGATAGATTTTTGCTTGGTAAGTTGAACCTATTAGTTAAAATAAAAATACAAAAAACAAAAATAAAAATGATAAAATGAAAAATACAAAAATAAGATAATTGAACTGTTTTGAGAGAATAAATCAGGATTACAATTAGAGTTGTGATGAAATTGTTAACCTCAGTAACTTTTAGAATCATCTGAGTTGTGACAATTTGATGATTTAAGTTTTTTTTAAAAAATTAATAAAATAAAATAATTAAACCCCTTAGAGAAGAGCAAAAATGGGATTAGCTGAGTTGCGACAGCTTGTTAATTCCATAACTTTTATAGTTATCTGAGTTGTGATAACTTGATGATTCAAACATTTAAACAAA
Organism: Ormosia emarginata; assembly: GCA_029884605.1. Taxonomy (NCBI): domain Eukaryota; kingdom Viridiplantae; phylum Streptophyta; class Magnoliopsida; order Fabales; family Fabaceae; genus Ormosia; species Ormosia emarginata. Next base: position 246,590 of record JAQQTP010000073.1, on the reverse strand, counting down.
AAAAATCAATCAATAAAATGGAATTAACTGAGTTGCGACAACTTGTTAATTCTGTAACTTTTTAAAATCATCTGAGTTGTGACAGCTTGATGATTCGTCTTTCTAAAATAAAATAGTTTTTTTCATAAAAATCAAAAATAAAAATAATGAACCCACAATGATTTTCTAAAGAACTACGTGACTTTGAGTTCCTCATAGCACCCGAGGATACGTAGGAACATAATCTCTATTCTGTCAAGCCAAAAAAATAAATTTTCATAATTTAGTTATTTATTTTTCTTTCCTTTAAAAAAAAGATAAGACAAAACAAAATAAAATAGTTACAAAGTCTTTTCAAAAAGAAAAATAAATAAATAAATTTAAGATTATTAAAATTTGCACAACCGACTTAAGATACCGTTCTTGGAACGGGTAGTGTAGGGTGCTAACACATTTCCTACCTATAATCGACTCCCGAACCCAAACTCATTTTCTAAAAAGACCAGTTTTTCTATTAAAAGGGTTTTTCTAATGTTTTCCCAAATTAAATAAACATTGGTGGCGACTCCATTGATTTCAAAATCTTAATCTTTTTCAATCATCTCGTCGCGATTCCGGTTGCGACATGTAGTTATTCTTATTAAGAGTACATTGCCAAAGTCATGTAACTGCTATAACTCGTACATAGGGCAAAGTCCAAAAAACAAACTAATAACTTACAAATCTATCAAAACCTAAATTTGTGGCATTTCCTAACAAATCTACAAAAAAAAAAAACACAGGCAAGGAGTGCATAACATGGTAGCCTAGGGGCATAGAATGTGCATGCTTGGACAAAAGATCAGCACAACAACTGCCCTCCCTAAAGGTATGTTGCAAAAGGACCTCCCAATCCTAAGCCAAGAGCCTGAGTCTAGAATAGAGTGACAAAAAAATGGTGATGATGAATAGAAAAATTGTTAGAATATCTAGAACACAGCATGAAATGTGATTAATCATAATTTCAAATTTTCAAAAACTATGTAATAGAATAGTGATGAGACATGTCACAGAAGATGGTACCACTCTGATACCATGTTAGAAATTCTCATCAAGATAGATATCATGATTTTGATATCATGTTAAATTTCAACCTAAAATCAATTGACATTAAGTGAAGTAATCTAACAGATATATAAATCGTATCAGAAAGAATGAGGTAGACGATATACGACTCTTAAAAATAACAACTGCCCTCCCTAAAGGTATGTTGCAAAAGGACCTTCCAATCCTAAGCCAAGAGTCTCTGCGGCAGAATAACAACCCAGTCTTCCTACTAAGGATAATATCATCTCCACACCTATATTTGGACCTCATCACTTGCACCCACAAAGCATCTCACTGGTGAATGAGACCCCAATATAACTTCATCATATAAGCACAATTCATAGACCGAGAATGTCTAAAATCAAGTCCACCTACCTCCATGGAAGAACAAACACTTCCAATTTAACATTTGCATCTTTCTACCATTCTCAGAAGAGCCCCATACAAAGTTTGGACAAGTTTTGTCAACTTGGTCACATACACTAACCGGAATCAAGGTTGTTTGCGTGGCATAGCTTGGGATAGTTGCTAAAGCAGACTTTGCTAGAGTGACCCTATCCACAAGGGTAAGGGAAGATGCTTCCATTTAATCATGAACTCACCCTGTCAAGGATATATTTATAGGTGTTTTTTGACAAGCAGCCATGCAATAGCGACACCCCTAATATTTCCCCAAATCGCAGACTGATGAACATTCTTTGAGAAGAAAATGCAAGATTTTTTCCTATTTACCAGCTGCCCAAAACTACCACCAAAGACATCCAATAAAAATGCCATTTATAACTTGCACCTGCTTCATATGGAGGTAGTGGCAAACAAGACAACGTCATCGGTAAAGCAAAGGTGAAAGAGAGAGGAGGATCACCCTTAAATAAATAGATAGGCTCCCAAAGCTTAGACTCAACTGCCAATTTGATCATTTGAGACAGTATTTCCACACATAAAACAAAAATATATGGAGAAATAGGATCACCTTGTTTGATACCCCTAATAGGAATAATAGGAGCAGTGCCTTCCACATTCCACAGGATACTCAGAGAAGGAGTAGAAATGCAAAGCCAAATTAATTACACAATTCTATGATGAAACCAAATGTCAGTCAAGGTATCTTTCACAAAGTCCCACTTTAAAATATCATAAGCTTTTCTAAGTCGATCTTAATAGCCCTAAAACATTTATCACAAATTATCATTAAGTTTTATTGGTACGCATAAAACACACTAAGAATAAGTGTACTCTATCGTATAGTAATATAGGACTTGAGTCTCAGTTGTCGATCCCACGAAGAATAAGAAGTAATTATTAAATTTGTTAAACCTTTTGTTATTTAAACAATCGTAAGTGTAAGAAGAAACTTAAAATAAAATCAAACAATATAGAGATAAATCAATTAGAGAGAAACTAGGGTGCAAGGTTCACTTAAATCCAATTAATCAGATTTTCATTTGTTTATAATGTAAAGTAATTCTCTTGCCAATATTCTCTTAGTTGCTATTGAATCCCAATGGTCATAGATAAACAATATTCTATTCCTAAATTATTAACATATTTGGTCATTTAGTTGAAGTAACTAAGAATGCATTAAGTCACAATTCAAGAAATGAACTAACATAATCGTCAATTCCATCGATAGAATAAATTGATGTTTGGTCATTTATAAATTTAATCCTAAATTTATTAAATAGGTCCACTCATTGGATGCGGATGGTCACCGGTCAAACAATAAATTAAAACATGACAAAGTTGATCAAGTTCTAACAAGAATTCAAATAATATGATAAACTCAAAAGAAATTACTTTAATCAAATTCGAATTCAAAATCAATCAATTAGGAAAATAAGATCCCCCATAGCCCTCACTATGGGATTAGTTACTCATGTTCAATAACAAACTTATATCACAATACAAATCCATAGATAGAAAAACTTGAACAAAGGGGAAAAAACTAAAGGGAAGAGAAATTAAAACCCCTTTTACGGAGATTGTGATATTCAAGCCTTCAAGAATGTCGTCCTTTCTTCGTAGACGTTCTCTAAAGATTCGTGACAATTCTCTCTTCTGATATGTCTCTCAAAGTATGTCGTCGCAAAAGTTATGTCTCAGGTTTAGGGATTTGCTTCTATTTATAATATTTGAAGTCAAAATTGTCGTTTTTACTTATAGGGGACCTCACACGGTCGTATCTAAGCTCGACACGACCGTGTGAATATGAAAAAGTGTAAAAATCACCGTCAGGAGGGAGACATGACTGTGTTGAGCTTAGACACGACCATGTCGAGCTTAGACACGGTTGTGTCTCTATATCAGAGACGTTTTCCAAGTTAGACACAATCCTATCTAACTTCATACATTAAAAACCTATCAAAATGTCATAATTTGGATAAGTGGTCTTCATGAAAGTTGAAGGATTTTGTCTCAGTTTTCCAATGCCACCATTCTCATCCCATAATGACTCATACAGCCCAAGATACGACCTAATCTGTGCAAACTACTCAAGTTCCAGCGACAACACCTCTATTTTGACTTCTAGACATCCGATTCAGCTCTGGAGCTCTTCATCAAAGTTGTAGAGATTCTTCTCAGCTTTCCTATACGATAAAGTTGGTAATTGTTAGATGTTTATAACTCAAGTTATACCTGAAATACAGAAATAGAGTAAAATTGTCACAATGCTGAAAAATACAACTAAGTCTAATTTGAACCGAAACTTATAAATGGTGACCAAAATTAATCAATTAAGCACAAGAGAGGTCTAAAATGATGAATATAGAAGTTGTATAAAAAATGATGTTTATCAGTCATGTAAATGATCTTCTTTTGTTTTGAAAACGTGGTGTCTTCGCTTGCTTTCACTCCAAATATAATAAACCTTTTTCAATCTGCAAAAGCAAAGACAATGATAAGGATTCATCTAAAATTCACCTATAAACATAAGTAAATCACCATATTTTATCCGGTTTAAGATTATGAAATATAGGTTTATCATTTATCATGAAGGAAAATTTATTACATTGCATGAGGAAACACCTAAATTGCTTGCACAAGCCCAATTTTATCACATTAAAAGGTTGCAATAGACCAAAGTTATTTTAGAGATGTTTGTAGTCCAATTAGCTATGCTTGACCTACCACAAGACAAGTTATCGGACCTTCCAATTGACATTGAAATTGAGTTGTTATCAGTTAAATCTATTTTTATTATTATTATATCGAGTTGCTGGATATTTATTTATTATTAAAGATATAATAAAGTCATTCATGTGCCTTTAACTAATAGTTTAAACTTGTGAAAGAAATGACTCATGACATGATATCAGAGCTTAGAGATTGCTCTTTATAGTGCAAGTAGAAGAAGCAATCACAAAGGTAGATTGATCTAATCAATGAAGAGTGCACTACAGAGCTCCGTCTGCAGCTAAGACGGAATTCTGATACCATGTCATGAATCATCTCTTCCAAAAGGTTAAGTTGTTGGGTAAAAATATATGAATGACTTTATTATATTTCTAACACGCCTCCTCACGCCAAGAGTCTTTTGGGCTTAAAGTGTAGACAATGCAAAGGCCTATTTTTATCACGTGCCTTTGTTTAACTTTTATTTATGAGAATGGAGCCTTTCAAGGATCGAGCCTATGACCACTTTGTCATTGAATCTATGATACCATGTGAAAATAGAAAATTGAAGAACTTGATTGAATGAAAGGATCAATCTGATCTCAAACAGTACAGCAAGGGTTTTTTTATAGATACAAAACTGTAATTAATCTAGCTACTAATCAGGTTTAACTACTACTTTACACTTCTTCAACTAACACTAACTGTTTCAACTGATCCTGACTCATCATATAACTGTCTTCGAGCAAGCTTCAATGTTCAATAAGCTTCTGCTGTCATCAGCTCAGTAACTTGAGCAGCAGCAGCAGCTTTTATATTTTATTATTTTATAGAGCTTTTGTTAAATAGATATTTTTATAGAGGTTTCTTCGGTGTTCAGCTTTGTAGGACGGAGCCAGCTCAACTACCGTGCGGAATGTTCTTCAAAAGCACGTGCCTTTCAGCCTTAACAAAAGGGAAGATCCTAAAGCTATGTACGTAATATAAAAATTCTATATTGAAAAACGATTTAACAACTCATTTCTTTCTTTGCACATGGTTTGAATCATTGGATGAAACTCTTTCATGCTGGTCCCCTGCTTCCCTTGGTAACATGATTGTTAAAGGCAATGCCATGAAGGTTGTCAAAGAAGTATCTGCTGAACAGTAATGGATAGTGCATGAAGGTTATCAAAGAAGTATCTGATGAACAGTAATAATGGATAGTGCCAAAGATGTTTTACTCATTAAAGAAGGATGAAAAGGGTCAAAAGGATTTGGAAGATTCAAGAGGGTGGAGTAAGAAGCAAGAAAATGAAATGATTATTCCGTGTTCGGGATGCGAAGGAAAATTAATTGTGCAATCCCATTTCATTTCCTTTAGTGTCATGTGCTTTGTGTCACATTTCTACTTATAGCGTGCTTGGTTTACTATTTAAAAAGCCCTAAATCATGGTTTGGGTAAAAACTCGTTTCTTTAGCTTTTGCAACCGTGGTTTTGGTTTTCCAAACCCAAGGTTTTCAAAAGGTTAAGTAAACCAAACATGCTATATAAAACTATAAACAGATAAAATTATAATCCAAAAATAAAAAAATCTTACTTTTAAACAAATATTAGTTAAAAACAAAAACTCAGTTTTGAACTTTACGAAACGAACATACCAAACGAAAACCAAATAGTCACTTTCCTATTATTTTGTTCTTTTGAGTTTTGAACTACGAAACGATACCGAAAGCATTTATATTTTCTGTGGGATTGGGGACTTGTAAATTAAGACAAACTAGAATATTTTCGAAGATTAAGTGGGCCTGTTGTGTATATACGTGGTTATGTTCTTCGTTGCCTGGCTATTTCCACACACCAGATGATATTTCTTCTTTCCTTCTTTTCTTTTCCTTAATGGGATTGATTCCTTTGACGTGGAAATTAGGAATGGTTTTTGTACAAAATGATACCATATGTCGGACAAGGTATACAGCCTAGCTCTATTTATGCTTTATATATCTATTTGTTTCTCTCTGTGCGTTGGAAGCCACGACATATTTTGTGTAGATTAATCAGCATGCAATTCACGTTTGTTGACTCCATTGCCTCACATCAATGCCATTTTGATGCTTGAGGGTGCTGCTAGTGGTTGTCAAGAATGTTTGGTCGTTTTCACCATCCCGGGCCTTGATTAGTGTAAATTTAGCGAATTCAAAGTATAATCTTTATACTATCATACAATTATGTGTTAATTACAATTATTATCATAATTAATTTATAATAATTAATTTTTAAATAATGTAACAATAATTGACTGAAATTATAATAATAATGAATTTAAAATTAAAAAGTATTTGGATAGAGGAAGAAATGGATAGCATAGTGAAAGATCATACTTCTAATATCATTGTTATACTTCAGATACTTCTAACATCATTGTTATACTTCAGGCGGATCAAAATTGTGTGCCGTAAATCTTAATTCAAACAACTAAAAATATTTTTTTTTAAGTTCTAGTCGTCAAACAATAGGAGGACATTAAATATTACTTTAAAATGATTTTTTGAAATTTTTCCGATGCATAATCTTCATATATAATAAATACTGAAATATTTGTGTACCAAAAAAAACTGAAATATTTTTTAACCAAAAAAAATACTGAAATATTTATGTACATAAAATGAACTTTGTGAAAAATGACAGATAAGTTTTATATTTTATATAAAATAATATCCAATCAAAAAGGGCATTTGGGGTTAAACATTTTTACTTGAGGTATTGTATTGTGCTGTCTTTAGGAAAGAAAAATCTCCCATCTCCATTTTCTGTTTTTCATCGAGCAAATGAGTTGTCTGTGAGCAGTGTCCCTAAATAAGGGCAGTTGCCTTTGTTTGCCAGATACCGCATCTGGGCACTGAATTCCACTAATATAAAATAGTGCTTGGTGATACAACTTTCTAAAAGAAAATTTGTACAAGAGTTGTATATGGACCCTACCCCGGTTCAATCCTGTTATGTTGCAATGGTGCACGTGGACAGCAAAGCTCGCATACCACTCCACCATCACCATCTTGAGAGGCCATTGCCCTTACAATACAATATGGGAAAACTAGCATTTGAATCTTTTCAATTTTTTTTTAAGTAATCAAGTAAAGGAAAATGATAAAAATAAAAGAAAAAATTATTAATAAAAATTAATTATAATGTGTAAATTTATTTTATAACATTTGTATCTATTTTTCTATTCTACTTAGAGAAAAAAAATATTCGAGAATGCAAATCGGAAAAACCATCACTCACTGCCAGCCATCCAATCTACACCAGCTTTGGGAACAAGCTGAGAGGGCTTTATTTCACCCTCTTTCAGCGTCCCCTCTTTCTCTCACATATTTGGATTTATATGCAATTACTTTAAAAATTGCACCACATCCTAGCCATTCAAAGGTTTTATTATATGATAAAATTATTTTTTACAAACATATTATAATGTAATGAAGAGTGAGATGATAAACTGCATACCTGCAGTTTTTTCCAGGACTGCATGGAATCAATATCTCTCTATGTTTGTGGGTGCTGTTTATGATGGTCTTATGAGACCATGATGGTCCCCTTAAATGGTCTCTTTCCGCAATTTTCTTTTCACCTCTCATAACTTACTGAATCGGTTGCCTTGACAATATCCTAGCCATCCATCTTTTTTAATGACCATCCAACAGGTGTACAAGAGTGGTCCATGATAGACCCAAACTCTATACGCAGCCCTATTTGTGTGGTCTTACTCAGTCTCATGTAACACACTTTATTTAATCCCATCAATGACCATGCTTTTGTCCTCTTTCAGTCACATTTTTTCTTTTTCTTCTTTTTTTTAGGTACTTTTTCATTAGTACCTAAGCAATAGGTAGTTTTGGGACAAGAATTTATGACATTGAATACCTTCTCAGAAATTTTTTTTTCTTCAAAAAAATTAGGAAAAGAAAGATAATCTCATATTTAAATAAAGGCACAAGTGCAATAATTTACCATAGTACTTATAGAATGGCCATCAAAAGAGTAAAAATTAAACTTAAACCTTACAAATAAAATTATTCAATCCTTATCAATTGACAACTACTCATAATATTTTTTTTTTCTTTTTGTGATGAAAACACTCCTAATCTCATAATGATCATAGAATTAGCCAAGAAAAATTTATGGGGTTACTGTTTATAATTGCAATGTTCAATAAAGTCCACGACTAATATTTAGGCTACAGTCAACCTGAAAAGGTCACTGAATAGTGCAATCTGAACTGCCATGAAACTCTTAATGGGGCCAGTGCTATTATTTGACTTCTCATGATCTATGGAATTGATATTTGCTTTATTAACTGATAAAAATGATCATAAAGTTTTACTTTTTGTCCATTATAAAGGAATGTCATGGTGCCATATTTTCCACTCATCTCCCAAAGTACTCTAGACCAACTGCTATGTATATAACATTTTAAAACTTTTTCTTTCCAGTTTCAATTGGTGGAATGAGGATGAATTAGTCACTTCTCTGATTGCTAATCCAATTTATTGAAATCTTCGTCTTTATATACACAAAATATTATTGGATTGGATCCTTTGCTTTTTGCCTAAACAACCTGCAATTTAAGACTTATCATAACTAATAACTAATTTGATGAGCATTTATTATTATGCTTATGCGTCACAGAAGTCAATTGGCCATTAATAATATACTGAGAACATGTGGGGTGACGGATGACGTGTCAGAATAAGATTTTGATACATGGCACACCTTATTATCATCTCTCCGGCATGAACTACCGAAAGGGAAGAAGAAAAGCAAGTAGGCAGCCTGCTTTGAACTGAAATAAAAAAAGTTAGGTAATAATCCCCCATTGACAGCACCACTTAAATCTAACTTTCCTACTGAATATTAGTAAAACAGAAATTTTATTTTATTATATATATATATATATATAAGTAAAATAAAATACAAACCAAGACTGCTCTAGTTTTCCGTTCCTGACAGCCTCTCTGCCACAGTGCCCCACCCCAACTGCCTCTCTCTAGAGGAGAAGGGGTCAGTTACTTCACTTTTTCCTTTCTTGAGTTTTCTTGAAGTGAGTGTGGATTGTGGAATACACAAAGTTCATATTTTTATTTGCTTTGGATCAATTTTCTTTTTTCCTTTTTTTTTTGTGCTTTTGGATCAATTTTAATTTGCTCTAATTACCAACTCTAGTGAAAAGAGTTCAACTTTCTACCTCTTGCCATGGAAACCTCTGAACTCTGTCTCTGCCAATTCCAGAGCTCATGTTCTCAACAAGCACTTGTTTTGGCACTTACCCTTTTCACCAAAGAATGTTCTGGGTTGCTCCATCACCTTCCTTCTCATTGCTTTGGTGTCACTACATGTGGGTCTTCTTCAATTTAACCTCAGCTTGTTCTTGCTTCAAGCTATCAGCTTCCAAATCTGCATTTTATTCTCTTATTTATTGTTGTGTTCCTCTTTTAACTCGCTTCTGAGGAGGTTTTCTTTGGAGATTGGTATGAGGATGGGGGTGGTTTTGGCACTGATTCTGCAGCTGGTGAAGCTCTGCATGATTGGCTTTGCTGTGACAGTCCAAGGATCCAAAGGTAGGTACTTAATCTTCAGAAGTCTTTGTTGAAGTTAATCTCTTTAGAAACTTGGTCAGAGTTTGTCAGAGATTATGACCAAACTTATGCTTAAGCTAGAAGAACTTGATCTGGATCAGCATACATTTTTTCACATTTTTGTTATTAATTCTATACCATAGAGAACCCCTAAACATCATTGCTGAATTTACAATCAAATTATTGGTTTAAATCTTCATACCTTAGTATAAAGGAAAAAAAAAATAGATATGGGCGTACTTATAGCTAGGATCACCAAATGGGGCATCTAATGTCTTCTTCTTTCTTATGTCCTCTTGCATTGCTTACAAAATCTAAGTTTGGTTTGCATATATTAAACATAAGGCATGGTGCTGGTGGGGTTTTGAACCCATTGTTGCACCCTCCACTCTTGTTCTTGTGAGGCTATGTGCCATTAGAACCAAAGGACATTGGGTGCTTACAACAGATTTGGCTGATAATTACTAACTTGTCTATATGTAATCATTGCTTTATATAACGAAGTCTTCTACACTAAGCATACAAATAGATGCTAATGGGTTTTACTGGTTTATGGTTGTAATTCCCATAATCATTGCAAGACCAAAGAAGTTCTTTTTTAGTGAGGATACTTTTTGCATGTGGATTAATTTATTATCCCTCTTTAAATAGCCATTATAGGAAGCTAGTGTTGTTCCTTAAGAATCTGATGGTTTGCCATATTTAAATTTGTAGATGTAGAAAAGTGAATTCTAAATTCTTTCAAAATTTTCCTCTCAATTGGACAGAAATACTTTACATTTATTTCAAATTTAATTATCCAGATACACTACAAAGTACAAACCCAACCAGAAGAGAAAGAAATACCAAGATTCCAAAATGTTAAATTTTGCAGAAGAAATTGCTGATGTGAGCCCATATGCTTGCCTGATTAATCAGCCTGAGTCATCTGATATGATAATTTTGAGCTTGCAGATAAAAAATTTAACAAATTTTCCTTTTCTTCTATGGATTTTTTGGCTTTCCAACTGATAATGTCTTCTTTAAGGGTCTGTTGTATCCCCATCTCCAGCATTTCTTCCTGCCATTCATCCTAGTGGAGAAACACCTGGTCCTGTCCATCATGGAGAGTCATGGGGAAGCAGTGCACCAAGCTCACGATCAGGTCCAGATGGTATATCTAAATATCTTACAAAACGGGTTTGATTTTTGAGCTTTTTAAACTTAATCATTCATTGTCCCTATTAGTCTCTTCTGTTATTTGATACATCTTTTCCTTCTTCAGGATTTGTTATATCTCCATCTCCACCAACCTTACCTGTGGATCCTTCCCCCAGTGAAGCACCTGGTATTTTGCCCCCTAGAGATCTTTGGAGAACTATTGCCCCAAGCTCTCCAGAAGTACCAAATGGTAATCCCACTCCCTTAGTCCATTAAATCATCTTGGGATCATCTGACTAAAAAATTGGATTTTCACCATCCAGGGCCATTCTTGCTTCCTCCAGTTACATTACCACCTCCAATATCAGCTCCAACTCTTCAGAGGATAAAAGGAATTGAACCATCCATATCTCCTACTCCTAGTCCAAGCACCATAACATTATCACCACTATATAAGCCTGTTCCTGCACCGTCAACTGCTCAAGGGAATTTGCCACCATCTGCACAACCAAGTCCACCTAGGAAAGCACCTGCTGTTAGGCCTCCTGTATCCACACCAACTGCTCCAGGTACATGACTGAGCAGTTTTTTTTCTAGGGGGAATGGGGGTGAGTCCACCTTCCCATTGATATTGACCCAAATTCTGCTCTTCTATTGCATTTTAAACAGCTCCAGTGGCAATACCTTCTGGCAATTTGCCAAAAACTTCACCAGTCAGCGAACCTAGTCCAAGGACCATAACATTATTACCACCATATAAGGCTGTTCCTGCTCCGTCAACTGCTCAACGGAATGTGCCACCATCTGTCCAACCAAGTCCACCTCAAAGGAAAGCACCTGATGTTAGGCCTTTTGTATTCACACCAACTGCTCCAGGTACATGACTGATCAGTTTCTTTTCTTCTTTTTTTTTTTTTTGGGTACATTATGAATGAGCAGTTTTTTTTCTAGGGGGAATGGGGTTGAGTCCACCTTCCCATCGATATTGAGTATTGACCCAAATTCTTCTCTTTTGTTGTATTTTGAGCAGCTCCAGTTGCAATACCTTCTGGCAATTTGCCAAAATCTTCACCAGTCAGCCAACCTAGTCCAAGGACCATAACATTATCACCACCATATAAGGCTGTTCTTGCACCGACAAATGCTCAAGGGAATGCGCCACCATATGTACAACCAATTCCAACTCAAAGGAAAGCTCCTGCTGTTATGCCTCCTGTATCCACACCAACTGCTCCAGGTACATGACTGAGCAGTTTCTTTTCTGGGGGAATGGGGGTAAGTCTACCTTCCCATTGATATTGACCCAAATTCTGCTCTTCTATTGCATTTTGAACAGCTCCAGTAGCAATACCTTCTGGTAATTTGCCAAAAACTTCACCAGTCAGCCAACCTAGTCCAAGGACCATAACATTATCACCATCATATAAGGCTGTTCCTGCACGGTCAACTGCTGAAGGGAATGTGCCACCATCTGTACAACCAAGTCCACCTCAAAGGAAAGCACCTGATGTTAGGCCTCCTGTATCCACACCAACTGCTCCAGGTACATGACTGATCAGTTTCTTTTTTTTTTGGGTACATTATGAATGAGCAGTTTCTTCTCTGGGGGGAATGGGGTTGAGTCCACCTTCCCATAGATATTGAGTATTGACCCAAATTCTTCTCCTGTTGTTTTTTGAGCAGCTCCAGTTGCAATACCTTCTGGTAATTTGCCAAAATCTTCACCAGTCAGCCAACCTAGTCCAAGGACCATAACATTATCACCACCATATAAGGCTGTTCCTGCACCGACAACTGCTGAAGGGAATGCGCCACCATATGTACAACCAATTCCAACTCCAAGGAAAGCACCTACTGTTATGCCTCCTGTATCCACACCAACTGCTCCAGGTACATGACTGAGCAGTTTCTTTTCTGGGGGAATGGGGGTAAGTCTACCTTTGTATTGATATTGACCCAAATTCTGCTCTTCTATTGCATTTTGAACAGCTCCAGTTGCAATACCTTCTGGTAATTTGCCAAAAATTTCACCAGTTAGCCAACCTAGTCCAAGGACCATAACATTATCACCACCATATAAGGCTGTTCCTGCACCGTCAATTGCTCAAGGGAATGTGCCACCATCTGCACAACCAAGTCCACCTCAAAGGAAAGCACCTGCTGTTAGGCCTCCTGTATCCACACCAATTGCTCCAGGTACATGACTGAGCAGTTTCTTTTCTGGGGCGAATGGGGGTGAGTCCACCTTCCCATTGATATTGACCCAAATTATGCTCTTCTATTGCTTCTTGAGCAGCTCCAGTTGCAATACATTCTGGCAATTTGCCAAAAACTTCACCAGTCAGCCAACCAATTGAACATGGAAGTTTGCCACCTAAGGTTGATAAGAGGAATGCAAGTAACAGTCACACCCCAGAGCCAGTTTCACCAGGTATGTAATAAAAGTCTTGTCATATAATTACTATAATTCTTACTGGATGGTTTTCCATTTCTTCATATCCAGCTTCCACTTGGTATTGACCCAAAATGTGCTCTTCTATTGAATATTTGAACAGCCCCAGTTGCAATACCTTCTACAAATTTGCCCAAAATTTCACCTGTAAGCCAACCAACTAAAAAAGGAAGCTTGCCTCCTAATGTTCATAGAGAGGGTGCAAATAAAGGTGACACCCGAGAGCCAATTTCACCAGGCATGTGATAAAAGTGAAAAAGTTGTCACCTGATTTCTTACTAGATGTTTCCGAAATTTCCTTCTTTCAACTCCGATTTCAGTTGGTATTGACCCAAAATATGCTCTTCTATTGTTGTTTGAACAGCCCCTATGGCAGTCAGTTTGCCACAACATTCGCCAGTGAGTCAGCCAACTGAACATGGAAATTTACCTTCAACTGTTCATAGAAGGAATTCCAGCACAGGTCACTCATTGGAGCCAGTTTCACAAGGTAATTATAATAGATGGTTCTAACTTATTTTTTCCTTCATTGCTAAGTTCTAGCTGGTATTGACCCTTAAATATGCTTTCCTATGGCATTTTGAACAGCCCCAGTTGCAATACCTCCTGCAATTTTGCCTGAAAATTCACCAGTCAGCCAATCAACTCATGATGGAAGTTTTCCACCTAATGTTCATAAGGGAACTACAAATGAGGGTCATACTCACACCCCAGAGCCAACACCGCCACGTATGTTATATAGTCTTACCAAATCATGTCTAGAATTCAACTATATGGTTCTAAACTTTCTATTTTTCATTGAAGCACAGAATCTATTGCATCCCCACCATGGAAAATGGAAAATAACCAACCAATAGGCCACCCTATTTTCCCAAAAATAAGTCCATCCATATTACCTGGTAAATGTTATTACCTTAATTTGATAAAACAAGAGAGAGATAAAATATCTAATTTCATCAGAGTGATCACTTGTATTTGTCTCATTATTTTTTCTTTTGTTGTATTCATGCAGCACCAGTTACATCCCCAACAAGTGCATTTCCAGTGAATCCACCATTGGTCCACCCTGTTATACCGGCAGGATCTCCATCAAAATCACCAGGTGCAAATTTTGAGAAAGGATTTTGTTCCATTATCCTCCCAGCCGATTTTCTCATTTGTTTTAAATATTGTACAGTTACATTTTTCTGTTAAATCATTTTATTTCTTCATTTCCACATTTATAGTCTCTCTACGCTTCACTTCAAATGATGGAGGTTTAAAATGCAATCTTATGTATATTTTGTTACTGGTTTGAATTACTATTGCTGTTGATAATCCAGAAAGAGGTGTGATCGTATCTCTTTTTTCAATATCACATAATAATAAGACATTGAGTTGAGAAATGTAGATTCAGATACCTTAACCATTGAATCGAGATTAAAAATGATAATCATGACTGATGTGAAATGTTTCCTTATCATGCCTAACTTTTGCTCCATGCAAAGTGGAATAATAAAAGAATGATCATGAGGCTGTTTAACATATAAAATGTTGTTTGGTGAAGTATGCATGCAAGATATTCAAGAGAATTAAAGATGATAAAGTTGCTACTGAACATGTAGCCATTAAAATGTCTTTACTCATAATTTGAGTTTAGTTACAACTGTCAGCACTCACACTTTTCACATAGTACCTTAACAATGAAATATCTTTTTTTTCATGAATCTCTTTTATATTTTATTATTGATTTTTTTTTCTCAGTCACACGGTTTAGGTATCTTGGATCTATCATACAAAATGACGGAGAAATAGAGGGAGATGTAAACCATAGGATTCAAGCTAGGTGGATGAAATGGAGAAGTGTTTTGGGTGTTATTTGTGTTCAAAAGGTGCCTCTTAAGCTTAAAGCAAAATTTTAACACATAGCTATAAGACTTATGATGCTTTATGGTATTGAATGTTGGAGAGCCAACAAGAGTATAAGCTCATCGTTGCAGAGATAAGGATGTTGCATTAGATGCGTGTACATACAAAACAAGATAGGATTAGGAATGAATATATTAGAGGGAAAGTAGGGGTAGTACATGTTGAGGAAAAGATGATAAAATCTCTCCTTAGGTAGTTTGGCCATGTGAAGAGAAGACCAATAGACGCCTCGGTAAGAAGAGTAGATCAGATGGAAGATAACCTAATAGTTAGAGGTAGAGGGATACAAAGAAAAACTATAAGGGAAACCATTCAATATGACTTAGATTTAAATGGACTTCCTAAAGACATGCTTTACAACAAAGCACAATGGCGTCATTTGATCCATGTAGCTGACTTCACCTAGTGGAAAAAGGCTTTGATTGTTGTTTTTTTTTCTCAATATATAGATGTTCCCTGGTATCTATCATTCTAGACTCTAGAGTGTTCAACATTTGTATCTGATTGCTACAATTTCTTCTATGTTGAAAATTCGTTTGCAATCATTCTTCAATTCATGGACACTTAATTGGCACAAAACATGTGGTGCAGCGCCTGTTGTCTCTCCAGCTTTAACTCCTTCCAGAAGCTTCAATTGGAAAAAAGGTGAAGAACCAGTTTCTGCACCTTTGTACAAAACACCAAAGCCACTACCAGCTATAGTACATTCCCCTGCACAAGGTATATGGTAACATTAACCTACTTTTGATAAGTTGCAAATTCTTAGCTAGAGGATTGCCCATTGTACTAACAGCATATATTGAAAGAATTCCCTAAAAATACAGTTCAAACTTCAAAATTGATAAAATAATACCATCAAAGACCAACTCTCCCAAAAACCTAAGCTTTTAGGTGGACATTCAAGAATGGTTTTATATCTCTAACACACTCCTTCGCGCAATAGTCCATTGGGCAAGAAAAGTGGGAAATGCACATGAGCATGTTACCTTGTGTTTTATATCTCTAACATCACACAGACACACACAAAGAATATATTTCTATATAACACACATATAGTTACTTAATTTATTTATATTCTTTTCTGCTGCAGCTCCTGCTGAACATAAAGCAAGGCAATTCCATCATGCTCCTGAGCCACTGATTTCATCTCCTAAATCTCATTTCAATAAAGATCATTCTCCTGCATCTTCACCTTCAACCACTTTTGATAAGCATCATCATACAAGGAGCATAATCACCAGTCCTGCTCCTGCGTCATCATATTTGGTTTCTCCTCCAACTTCAAAGCACCAAGGTTTGATGTGTTAACTGATCTATTGAATTGTGCCGCAGACTTTTTTTTTGCTGCAATTGAATAGATAACCTTTTTGTTTCGTTATTTTATATAGATCAACCAATTCCTCCCTCACTACTGCCAACAAGTGGACGAAGACATCATGCTCCACCACCAACGAACACAGGTACATATATAAGTATAGTGAACTTTTATGATGTTTTTTCTATGAGAATGAGAAGTAAATAAAGGGAATTTTAATTACTGAAGCTTTTCTGCATGGTAGGTTCTTCAGTTTCCCCGTTTGCCTTCCCTGTTCTGTCACCAGCGAGCCTGGTTTCACCTGCTCCTGCTCCATCATTCAAAATATTCCCTCACCCAACCAAAAGTAAGAAAGGCTAAAGTTCCATACTTCTGACAAATATTTTAGAAATCTTGTCTTTTCATTATCATCTACTTATCCTTTTGCTTCATTCATTGTGTTTATTATTGCAAGTTCCATTTTATCCTCCTATAGTATCTCCTTCTCGGTCTTCTTCCAAGAACCCTAAGACACCAGACCTGCCTCAAATTCAAGCACTGCCACCCCCACCTCCTAATGAAGGTTAGCACTTTATTTGTTTAATCTATTTATAGCAGGAGTTATAGCTGCTAATATCTGTCTTTTTGGATTGTGCTGACTGTATTCATCATACTGAAATATACATGTCCATTCTTCATTTTTCAGATTGTTTATCAACTGTTTGCTCAGAGCCCTATACAAACTCTCCACCTGGAGCACCTTGCAGATGTGTCTGGCCGATGAAAGTTGGTCTTCGCCTTAGCGTTTCTCTGTACACCTTCTTCCCTTTGGTTTCAGAGCTTGCTTCTGAAATTGCCACTGGGGTTTTCATGAGGCAAAGTCAAGTTCGCATTATGGGAGCCAATGCAGCTAGCCAGCAACCAGATAAAACTATTGCCCTCATTGATTTGGTACCACTTGGAGAAGAGTTTGATAACACTACTGCCTTTTTGACTTCTGAGAGATTTTGGCATAAACAGGTTGTTATAAAAGCCTCTTACTTTGGTGACTATGATGTGTTATATGTGAGCTATCCAGGTATATATATATTCTCAAATTCTTGTATTCTCTTCATGATTCTTTTGGTTAGAAATTTTATGGGGTCCTCTATATATAGGTTTACCTCCATCTCCTCCTTTACCACCTTCAAGCATTACCATTATAGATGGTGGCCCATATTCAGGTGGTGGCAATAATGGAAGGACAATAAAGCCCCTTGGGGTTGACATACCGAAGAGGCAGCATAAAGGTGGACTTAGCAAGGGCATAATAGCTATTATTGCTCTTTCAATTTTTCTAGCAGTTGTTTTATGCTCTGCTGCTGCTTGGGCCTTGTTCAAGTGCAAAGATCATGTAAGTCAACCAACATCAACCCCACGGGTTTTGCCACCTTCTCTTACCAAAGCACCAGGTAAAATACAACTGTTAATATCTTATAATCTGGTGAATCAGTGCAATTTTCCCTGTTAGAACCTTTTTCTTGGTTGTTGATCATTAAGAACAACACTGCATTTACAAATTACAAACCAGCTTTTTGGTATTATTTCATCTGATAGAATTAGGAAAACAATGGCAGACAGAATTCTTTGCAGAAAAAAGAATAGTTTAATTACAAGGATTTAAATAAATAAGATCACTATCATGAGTATGGTATTTTGAAATTAAATAATTGGAGTCCTATAATTTTGAGTTGTTTCGTTATCACCTAATTATTGTGACAATTTGATTGTTTATCATTTCTGAGCCTTTTTGATTAAGAAACAAACATATGACTTTCTCAGGTACTGCTGGGCCATTAGTTGGAGGTGGGGTTGCTTCAGCTTCATCATCATTTCGATCTAGCATTGCTGCTTATACAGGATCAGCTAAGACTTTCAGTATGAATGACATTGAGAAAGCCACTGACAATTTTCATGCTTCAAGAATACTTGGAGAAGGTGGTTTTGGGCGTGTTTACAGCGGTATCCTTGAAGATGGGACAAAAGTGGGTGTCAAGGTTCTAAAAAGGGAGGATCATCATGGTGATCGCGAATTCTTAGCTGAAGTTGAGATGCTTAGCCGCCTTCACCATAGAAATTTGGTTAAGTTGATTGGTATATGTACAGAGGTCAGCTTCCGCTGCCTGGTTTATGAACTCATTCCAAATGGCAGCGTGGAATCCCATTTACATGGTACTTAAGTCTGCTTCTCATTTGCTTGCTTCAGCATTAAGTACCATGCCAATTGTTTAGTTCTTCAAGATAATAGTTTTTTTTCATTTTTCTTTAATTATATTTGGTCTTCTGGTAGGAGTTGACAGGGAAAACAGCCCACTTGATTGGAGTGCTCGGTTGAAGATAGCTCTTGGTGCTGCTCGTGGTCTGGCTTATCTGCATGAAGATTCAAGTCCCCACGTCATACATAGGGACTTCAAGTCCAGCAATATCTTGTTGGAAGATGATTTTACACCGAAAGTATCTGATTTTGGATTGGCTAGAGCAGCAACGGATGGGGAGAACAGACACATATCAACACGTGTCATGGGAACTTTTGGGTACACAGTTTTCTTACTTTCTTGTTTCTATTTTGAAAGTTTCATCTACAAGTTATCTCTTCACCTCAGTACCCTTTCATTTTGTTTGTCACTCCTACATAATAAAGATGGAGCTTGATCAGTCAAGTTGATACTAGAACTCTATCAGTCAAGTCAAATGAACTAATTTCTTACCCATGTCTAAGGACATTTGCTTCTGTAGTCATTTATATTAAGAATCTACGAGCTTTTGAATTTGTAGACTGAAATAATTTTTAACTGAGATTCATTGTTTTGAAGAAGTGAAGGTATAGAAATAAAGAGGTCAGTGCTATTTCTGTTATTTTTTCATGGAACTAGATATCCATATATATCTTGCATCTAAGTTGTCCAATTGGCACGACCCGAACCCGTGACCTTAAGTCACATAGCAACAACTCCAACCATTGCACCAAAGCTCCCCTTCCTAATATTTAAACCCCAGTGCCAAAAAATTATCATTCCAAAATTGCATAGCACACTAACCACTCCATCATACATTTGTTTCAGTAGAACCAATACTCAGAAGAAAAGTTGAGAGGATACATTTGATATTCAATCCTGATTAGTTTCAGTCATCTACCTTTTACTGTCCTCTTTTCTTATCAGCTGCTATCATTATAACCAACTCTAAAACGTCAATCCATGGAAATATCTGTGATCATTGTTGTTGGAAAGCTATTTTAATTCCTTGTTGAGTTTTACTATTATGCATTCCCTGATATATATTTTCTTTCATATTTGAAAAATTTATTCAGTTACGTGGCTCCGGAGTATGCAATGACTGGGCATCTTCTTGTGAAGAGTGATGTTTACAGCTATGGTGTTGTTCTTCTTGAGCTTTTGACAGGAAGAAAACCAGTAGACATGTCACAACCTCCTGGTCAAGAGAATCTTGTTACATGGGCTCGTCCACTCCTCACAAGTAAGGAAGGATTGGAAGCAATAATAGATCCATCTCTGGGAACTGATGTGCCTTTTGATAGTGCGGCTAAAGTTGCAGCCATTGCTTCAATGTGTGTACAACCAGAGGTATCAGACCGTCCTTTCATGGGTGAGGTTGTTCAGGCTTTAAAACTCGTATGTAATGAATGTGATGAAGCAAAAGAAGCAGGTTCAAGAAGTTCTAGCCAGGAGGATTTATCTATTGTAGATTTGAATACTGTTTCTGGACAACTACCACATAATTTCCAAGGCCAATTCTCAGCCACTAATTATGGTTCTGGAGTTGATATAGAAAAAGGGTTGTCAGCATCAGAGTTATTCAGCTCATCAGCAAGGTTTGGAAGGCAAGCATCTGGATCATTTAGAAGACACTCTCATTCAGGTCCTCTGAGAACTGGAAGAAGCAGGCGGTTGTGGCAGATAATTAGAAGACATTCTGGTGGTAGTGTCAGTGAACATGGAATTATGTTCAAGTTATGACCTGGGTTCCAGTTAGCCATTGCATTTTTTTAATTTTGCTTGTGGATATTGCTCTCCCTCAACTTGTTAATATGCAGTTCACAACTCTGCAAAGAGGCATTCACTTCTCTGCCTGAGTCTTTTGAGGTTTGACATGGGACTACAGGCAAGTTGTAAATAGGCTGTGCCATGTTTTTCTGCTAACCTGAAAAATCTTCTGTTACTGGTACTGACTCTGAAGATAGGAAGCAATGTGAATCTAGCTTGATGATAGAAGATAACTGTAAGTTTGCCCTTTGCTTTACTGGGACCTCCATTGTCCAATACAAAATACAAAATATGGCCTTTGCGTTTGCACCATTTAATAAATTTTGTAATGTTAATATTGTGAATACACTCACTTGTATTTTGATAAGGAAGGGGAGGGGGGGGGGGGGGTCTGATTACAGTTGTATAGAACTTGATATATCATGAACACATTTCTGACTTTAGAGGCGGCAAATTTTTAAAATAATTTTATGCTGACTTTTAATGACAGTGTAAGAAACACAGAGAGGGGGCAAAAGAACAAAAATAAATAATACAAGTAGACAGTGCTTATCATAGTTACTTGTATTGGATTAGTGTACTATATGGGTCAGGCGTGGTACCTATAATATTGCACCAATCAAATGCAAGTGTATTATAGGCATTACTTGTGCAGGAAAATCCTTTAAACAAATGATTAACTTGGTTGAAGATGGTCATTTTTTCTTACTTTCAAGTTGATAAATTAATGAACTAGAGTATTACCTAGTGAAAAAAAAAAAAAAAAAACGACGAAGCCTGTATCTACTATTGTGACAGGAAAGCTCCTAAGTTGTGACAAATAATGTCTAGCAGAAGAGTTCCTTAAACAAGGCTTCAAAAGTCCAAACACATGGCTCTAAGTTTTAAACGGCTATAACTTTTGATCCAGGTAAAGTTACATTACCAATAATATATCAACGAAAAACACATTTTGAACCCGTCGTAGGTAAAGTTACATTACCAATAATATATCACCGAAAAATTCATTTTGAACCCGTCGTTATGGCAATTGAGATTTACCTGGTTGAGCTTGATTTTGAGCTCAAAATCCATTATTTAATTATGTTTTGAGGTTATTTCGGTATTTTCTTTGTATTTTTGTCGTAATTCTAGTATTTTACTTATTTATTTAAGAGTCCTAATTGCATATATGTTTTATTCAATTTTTCATCAATTGAATAATATTACAACTTTTTTTTTTCTCTAAAAAGAGTTTAGTTGTAATCCTAAAGGCTTAATCAAGTGTTAACTTTGTGTAGGAGAAACAAAAAGAAAAGAAGGGTAAAAAAAAAAGGTATATACAATTATTCATCTTCTCTAGTCAACAACGGCTTGCCTAAGTGAAACCTCTTTGACAAGAATTGTAATTTTGCCATAAAATTTTATCATACAAATGGTGACAAAGTATTAAAACTCAACTAACAATCCAAGTGTAGCACTAAGGTTTTATTTGGTATCCTTTTAAGTATGGAAAGGAAAGGGTTGGGAGGATGAACTTCATTCTTTTTTTATTTATTTATTTATTTTATAGTATATTTTAACAATGGAAAGGAAAGGAATTGGAGGGATCAAATTTTCATGGGCCCACCATTTTCTCATCCTCTTACTTTTGGATGGAAAGGAAAGGAGAAGAGAAGAGAAGGAAAATAATTTTTGTGGATCCTACCATATATTTACATACATTTCCATTCTTTTCCTCGATGAAACCAAATGAAGGGAAGCATTTATTCTTTTCAATTGAATGATACTAAACAAAGAGAGTGACAACTCCTTCACTTATCTATTCTTTTCCTTTCTTTTCTATTGTATCAATTCTTTTCCTTTTCTTTCTATGATACCAATCAGTAAAAGCCTGAAATAACTAAGATGGTTATCTTTCTTTAGGTTAACACTGAGATGCTTATCTACCCATGCCACTACTACATGAACACACCACTGCTGATTCTATTGCCAATTCTAGTCATCCTTCTCCATAAACTACTCTTATAGTTACACCTAGTAACCTGGTGTTCCCTTTCAAATAATGTGCTTACATTACATATAATTTATGTTTTTGGTTTACATATGGGACCTAAGTCCAAGAAAAGAAAAACTAATAATTAGCAGTAATTACTCAGGGTATGGACACCCCAACCAATCAGCATAAATAAGTGTTAGCTCCAAAGCTCTTTTGATGGTCTGGGTCCCATATTTAATTATTAACAAACATACTTATATTGTAAGTTATTCTCTCAATGCTCCAATAAACTTTCAAGTATAAAGAAAAAATTTTAAGCCGCAGAGACAAATTATCATGGCAACTTTCAAATGCTTCTAAAGATCAAAAGAGTTACCATGCTCAAAGATAAACACTTCTCTAAAGCTCTTATAAACATCAAAAAAGGAAAGCATACAATTAGACGAGCTCAAACTTGAGTCTTTCAAGCAAACTGCTAACATTCATACGACCTATAGTGAGAAGTCCTTTCAAGCCTTTGATCTTAAAGCACTTGGAAGAACATTCCAATCAGGAAATAGTCAGAAAAGTGTTAACAAGCTTACCTGAAGTTTGGAGAACTAAGGTGATGACCATAGAAGAAGCTAAACACTTGAATACTCTAAGTCTTGATGAGCTTATGGGATCTCTAAAAGCTCATGAGCAAGAGTTGATTGATATGAATGAAAACATCCATAGAAAGAGGAAGTCTATTGCTTTGAAATCCAATCAAAAGAATGGCAAATACTCTTCTTAGAACTCATCTCTCAAGGCTTCATAAGACACTAAAGAAGATGATGAAGATGAAGACAGTGAAACTGATGATGAAGACAGTGAAACTGATGATGAAGACATCTCCATGGCCAAAATTTTTATATTTCAGAATAGTCTTTCTTCAACCCTAGTCTCTCCAAGCTAAATTACAAGTATTATTTTCACATCTAACATCTTCAGGTGTTTGGGTTTGTGCTTAAACGCTCATACACTCAGAGTGGATTACAATACATAATATCAAAGCAACTAAACTCTACTTACAAGAGATAGAAAGAGTATACATGTAGAGCAAGCTTTCAAGTATCAGAAAGTAATATAATAGTATATCAGAGCTATCATAAAGATTTTAGCTGTTAGAGTCTCACATCGCCTATCTCAATCTTCCGGTTGCGATTTATATACCTGTTGAGTTATTCCACTTGATACTAATTGGTTTTAAGTTGAAATCTCACAAGATATCAGAGTCAAGATCTCACCTCCGTCGCCTATTCCGCTAGGCTTCTCCATCGCCTATTCCGCTAGGTTTCTCTATAACCTATTCTGCTATGCTCGCTTGTTTCGTCTAGGCATCTGTGGAGGCGGGTGTTAGAGTCTCACATCGCCTGTCTCAATCTTCCAGGTGCAGTTTATATACATGTTTGAGTCACTCCACTTGATACCAATTAGTTTTAAGTTGGAATCTCACATTAGTAGTAAGTTCAGAGCTTGAAAACAACAATAATGGCAATACCAACCAAGAGTTCCAGACTTAAAAGAGCTTCAGCAACTTCATTTTATAGTTCTTAAACATTTCTAGCCATTGGTGATCATTAAATATAGTTGTAGTATGTTTTGAGAGTTGATATAGACAACTAGCCGTTATTCTGTCTTCTAGCAATAGCTTTTGCAACTTTCTCTTAGTTGGTACAACAACTTTTGTACTTGTACTAAGAGAATATTCGTTGTAAGTTGACTTTGTGGTTGACATCCCTAAGTACTTTTATTATTCCAAGGTTAAGTTTCATGATTATAGCTTTATGAGCAAATCTTTCTGATCAAATAGATTTATGAGATCGAGCTTTCTCAACAGCAAGCTTTCTAAATGGTAAATTTCTGAACACTTGCTTTTTGAATGTTGATAATGCATGGGTTTGATTTAAGTCAAGTGTTCTCTTCGAGATACATATTTTATGACCTTAACACACTTAAACAAATGGTTAAAACAGTTCACATAGTCTAGATTTACTTTAATCTCTATCAAGAAATATGATTAGTTGAGTGTATGGAGCAAAATAGTTTGAGTTTTTTTATGCAAACAATACGATAATCAATTGAGAGCATGTTTGGTATGGCTTTTTTATGCCATCCAACATCTTTTTTACACATAAAAGTTGTTGCAGTCATTCAATAGCATGTTTGGGTAATATTGCACAAAGTTGTTGGTGCCCAAATTATGTACGGCAACAACTTTTGGAAAAAAGCTAATGTTTGAGCTGTTTTTGTAAAAGCTATTGGATTATTTCTAACAGTCACATGTAAATACTATTTTGTCCTTAATCAAATAATTTTTTTAATTATTTTATATTTATTTTGATAATTTAATGCATAAAAATAATTCTTTTTTATATCATCCAAACGAAACATATTAACTTAAAATCGTTTTTCAGCTAATATATCCAAACATAATCGATTATTGAAATAATTACATTTTTACAGCTTGATTATTGAAATGATCAAACTTTCACAGCTATCTCAAACACACACTGAGTACATGAGTTTGATATCATCAAAACTCTAAAAGAGCAAAGGATTAAGATATATGCAGGGTTCTTAAGATTTTGGAGCTTACATAAACTGTATTTATATTTCCCAATGACATTTATCTTTTAATTGATCTTTGCTGTGAACTTCATCAATATCGTAGTAGATGTTGTGTTGTAGGTGAATATGAAAAGGATGATTATGCATACCTTAGATTCTTTTGTTGATAATCTTCTTTGACTCAACAAGTTTTTTCTCAAATTTGCAGTGCCTAGATATCTGCTTTAATCTTATCTTGGTATTTAGATTCCACTATATGCACTGATTTTTGACTGCTAGGCTATATTTAACTTTGAAGCTTCATTAGTTAGGGAGGTAGCACATTTAATGTGAAGAATGATGGACTTAAGAGGGACTTACCTATCACATCCTCTGATTGTCCAATGATTGAAACAACATATAAGACTCTTCTTTGGTCTGACTTTAATAATTTGTTATGAATGCCAATTCTAAAGGTGCACCTTACTTCAACCACTTCATTCTCTATTCACTTTTTGTGCTACTTCTAAATTAAGTGTGATTAGAATTGCTATAACTCTTAATAGGCGATGCAACAAACCACATGACAGAATGTTTGGCTCCATCTTTAAATTCCTAAAATTTTAAGGTGCCAGGGGAGGGAGTTAGGGGGGGGTGTGTAGAGGATGGGAATGTGGAATGGAGAACATTTGCAAGGACTGAACTCTACTACTCTTTCTACATGTACCTATCTAATGGCGGGTGCTATTATGCACCCTGCCAAGTTTGGGTGCACCATGCACCCAAACTTTTACCTGCAATAGCAGGTTTTTTTTTTCTTTTACAGGTTTTTTTTTTTTCAAGTTGTGTTTTTTTTTTTTTTTTTAGGTTGTGTTTTTTTTTTTTGGTTTTTTTTTTTCAGCCACCAAGTCACCACTGGCACCGCTGGGCCACCGCCTGCCAGGCCACCGGCCACCGCCACGGCATTCTACATACCGAAAATATTTTAATTGATAATATTTATGGCCAGTAATTATTCACTGTCAGCAGATCACCGTCTGTCTGGCCACCACATTTTTTTCAGGCTATACTTTTTTTTTTAAGTTCTATAACTGTGTAAATAATACAAATAAAAATTATACCAGTTAAAATTAATATTTATATTTTTTCATAAATAACTGTACATACTAAAAATTTTACTGATTTTAATTGATAATATTTACATACAATAAAATTTATAAAATTTATAATATACACAATTATTTATAAAAAAATATAAGGATTAAGATAATTTTAATTAAGTATTATTTTAAATTTCAGTTATTTATACACTTTCGTAATTTTAAAAATAAATAACAATCGTTAAACAAGAACTCCAAGCATGAACAAAGTGAATTTTCCTAAGAATGAACAAAGTGATTACCGCGGTGAACAGTGATTACCGCGGTGAACAGTAACTTTTCGGGTAATGAACAGTAACTTTTCCGGTAATAAACAGTAAATTTGCCGGTGATAAACAGTAATTTTTCCGGAGGTAAACAAGAATCTTTCCCAAGAATGAACAAAGTGTTGATAAATAGTCTTACAGGTCAATCTTAACCGCTGATAACACGATCAACGGTTATAATTAAATGGGTGTATGATACACCCTATTTTAAAAGGTGTACCATAGAAATCACCCCTATCTAATACCAACTTAACTACTAACATAGGACAATTAAAACCACATTCTAAGTTTGTCTGAGTATGGTCTAACCATAGTGCACTAGGATGCAATCACCATTCCTCTTTCTTAAAACCTTGTGATTGTCAACACTTTTAATAGTAGCTAAGGAAATAACTGAAATCAAGTAAATACATCTGCATTTGCATAGGAAGATTGCTACACAAGTAATTAAGACATGTTTCTCGTGTATTATCCCCTGCTCAACTTAAGGTGTACGTTGGTCTATCTTGCGCAAATTTTGCTATTATAACATGTAATCAATTTCAATTGATGTCATTTACAGTCAATGCAAACTATTATAGAAAGAAACGTTTAAGTTAATAGCCTTTGTTTCATTTTTGACAATTAATAAGCAAGTTTGGCCATTGATGTGTCTAAATCCTTAAATTTAAATTAATCTCTATAAGGATAAATAACCATGATAATCATGAAAAAGGAGAGGAAAGAAAGTCAGCCAGGTTCTCATGCAAAAGGCCACAAAAAATCCAATCAAGCGTGCCCAAATGCGTGTGTGAACTGCGAAGTGGGAGAAGCATGACCCATGTTTTAAAGAACGAAAAAGCTGAAATGTTACCAAAGTTTTGGAAATATTGAAATTAGTGGGAAAGAAATTTGGAGGTGAAGTTTTATAAATTGAGATCCTTATGTATCTACTATCTAATTTCTAACGCAATTAATAGTGCACGATTTCGACTTTGTATTTCAAGTTATGGCCAAAACAATATACTGTCAAAAACTTAGCAGCATGTGGGTTTGCTATTAATGCTAATTGGGTGGTTTTTGAAAATTACATGCAAATGAAGATGAGAAATTTTATCCATTCAGCACTCAGAAATGACTAGTTGTTGCCTAAATGTAGGAAAAAACAGAGCACATTGCTGAAGGGCCATTTGACACGAAGTATTAAGCTTTGATAAGATAAACGTATATAATACATTATAATTTTATCAATTGTTTAGTGGGATTATAAGTTAATTTAACAAATTCCTCTTATACATTAAGGATCCATTTAATAAGTAGGATAAGAAAAGACTGATAGTAAAAGACTTGATAAAATTTTAATACTATATAGTGTTTAACATGATATTGGATAAGATATTGTGTCTAATAAAATAATACTATCATGTGTTTAGTGATGCATTATATAATATTGGATAGAATAAAAATTAATACTTTTGACAAAAATACCCTTTATTAAAATATATACAATATTCATCTAAGTTTGTCATGTTATACTAATTTTTAGAGAAATAAAAGTCTTTAAGGTCTAGGGAAAAAAAAATTCATGATTGCTATGTATATTCAATAAAAAAAACAAGTTAGGCTACACACAAGAATTTCCCTAAATATAAAAAAGTGTCTAAATTCAATAGCCATTTTCGTCTTTATTTTGGTAAAGTCCAACTTAACATAAAAAATCATAAGACTTTATATGTTATTCGGTTTCCAAATGCAACATATAATATGAAAAATAACTCAAGTTTACACACAATAGCATAAATATTAACCACCAAATTCTAATAGAAAGTACCATAAAACACTACCAATTTAAAAATAATATCAAGTTCTAATAGTACCTCAAATTCTTACAAATACTACTAATTATAATCCACTACATATTTTATTTTTAGTTCTGAAACATTAACATCATTAGTTATCAAGTAAATCTTTCACAAAGTGAACTCTGTGTTTACCTTTAAACCCCCAAAACAAATGCACAAGGGAAAGGTTCTACATACACAAATGACTAGCCTTATTGCATTTTCTAAGTGTGAGTTCTTCTAATTTCATCAACAATAGCCTTTGAATCATCATATAAGTCTTTCACAACCTTCACACCTTCAACCATAGACTTGACACTTTCAGCCATGACATTCATCCTATCAGCAGATTTTCCAACAACTTCTACAAGTGTATTGGCAAACTTGTCCATGTTAGTAGCTAATACATCTTCTCCTCTTAATCTCTTTCTCACTCGTCGACCTTTAGAATGAGTATCTTTTGTCTTATTCTTATTTTGGTTCACAGACATTGATTGTGTGACATCTTGAATGTCATCATCACTCAACCTAATAGCTCCCTCTGAAAGTTTTGTAGTAGCAATGTTTACTTGAGTTTGTTCTTCTTTGTCTAAGTCCTCAAGTACATCAACATGAACTTTAGCATTTTTTTCGGTAGCACAATCCTTTCCAAAGATGATCATCAATCAATCAAAGTAAGGAAACACTTTGGTCCTATAATTCTTCAAGTTTGCATCTTTTTGCACACATAAAACAAACATAATAGTCACGTTGGTTAGTTAAAGTAGATGAAAAAGAAAAGGAGATATGATGCAACTAATTAAAAAAAAAATTAGAGAACCTTATTAGCTTCAATGTAGGCATTCTATGCATCATCACTATCAACTTAAATCTTCTTATTCACATCATCACATCCAAAGCCACTTGTGTTTAGCATGTCATATATAATACTATAATATGTTTTAAGTCTCCTCATGATTGACTCAATATGTAGTTTCACCTTTATGTCTGCTTTAGGAAACTTGGCTTCCAACTTTTGTTCTAACCATTTAAAAGTACAATTTTTAATTCAACTCTTATATTCTTACATTAAATAGTACATATTTCCTTTTTCACATTTCATCTAATATCATTTATTATATATACTTTTTCCTATCACTTTCTCTCACTCAATCACATCCCTTAAAAAGGGTATGAATAGTACATACACCACTAAAAGTGATGTTATGACTATATTTTTCCTTTTAAATTACTCAGCATCATCCTTTTTATTTATGGTGATTGCCTCTAAGAAATCTAGTAGTGCATTAAACTCTGCACCGCTCCAACCGTTACGTTCTCCTATAACTTTGCCAGCTTGTTGAGTACTTTTAGATGTCATACCTATCAGATATGTTAGTTCATCGTCCACCTCCTCATTAATTGATATGTTACCCAACTTTATTTCTAAAGGATCTACAACCATCTCCCTGTTGATCAAATTGTACAATAAGCAACAAGCAATAATAAGAATGCTGACAAATGAGAACATAGGGGTTGAAGCGATGAAGAGTTTAATACACTACTAGATTTCTAAGAGGATGTCGTTGCCCTGAACAAAAAGGGCTAATGTTGGGCAATTTAAAAATGGTACTTTTAAATGGTTAGAACAAAAGTTGAAGACCAAGTTTCCTGAAGCAGTTATAAAGGTAAACCCACATATTGAGTCAATCACGAGAAGACTTAAAACAAAGTATAGTAATATATATGACATGCTAAACACAAATGACTTTAGATACGATGATGTGAATAAGAAGATTTCAGTTGATAGTGGTGACGTGTAAAATGCCTACATCTAAGCTAATAAGGTTTTCTAATTTTTTTAATTAGTTGTATCATTTTTTTTTCTTTTTTGTCTACTTTAACTAACTAATGTGACTATTATGTTTGTTTTATGTGTGCAGAAAGATGCAAACTTGAATAACTATAGGACCAAAGTGTTTCCTTACTTTGATCAATTGTTGATCATCTTTGGAAAGGATCATGCTATTGGAAAAAATGTTTAAGCTCCTACTAATGTACTTGAGGACTTAGACAAAAAAGAACAAACTCATAAAACAATGTTATTATAGAACTTTTGGAGGGAGTTATTGTGTTGAGTATAGTTGTATAACTCGGACCGAAGGTTGACCAGGTCAAAAGGCCGAGTCAACAGGTTAGTGGTTCGACTGAGAGTTAAGTGGTTGAATCCAAAAATTAGAAATAAATAATAAATATTTTTTTAAAAAAATACTATATAAAAGTATTTTATATAAAAAATACTACATGAAAAAATACATCATATTAAAAAGTACTAATGATGCAATCAATCTAGCAAAGATAATTATCTAGCTTCAATTTTTCAAAATTGAAATTGTTAAATAATAATAATAATAATAATAATAATAATATAAATTAAAAAATTGAAAACATTACTTAGTAAAAGCATATAGTTTAATGGCAAAATACATTTTGTCAAAAAGGTCTTTAAGGTACCAAGTTTAAATCCTAAAAGTTGTATTTTTGAAACATCAAATTTTTTCTTTAAAAATAAAAGGTAGAAACCCGGTCCAACCCTGGTCAACCCGTCTGGGCGGGTCGATCAGGTTTGACCAGGTCACCGGGTTTGTGAGAAAACCTGTTGTGGCTACGAACCAGACCAGCCTAGAGGTCAGGTCACGGGTTTTTTGATTAAAGCGGCCCCGTCGGTCTGGTCCGTACAACTATGGTGTTGAATGATAATGACATTCAAGATGTCACCTAATCAATGTCTGTGAACCAAAATAAGAATAAGGCAAAAGATACTCATTCTAAAGGTCGACGAGTGAGAAAGAGATTAAGAGGAGAAGATGTATTAGCTACTAACATGGACAAGTTTGCCAATACACTTGAAGAAGTTGTTGGAAAATCTATTGATGGGATGAGTGCCACGACCAAAAGTGTCAAGTCTATAGCTAAAAGTGTAAAAGTTATGAAAGACTTCTATGATGATTCAAGGGCTATTGTTGATGAATTGATGAGATTAAAAGACCTCACACCTAGAGAACGCAACATTTGCTTATGTAGAACCTTCCACTTGTATATTTGTTTTGAGGGTTTCAAGGTGAACACAAAATCCAGTCTGTGAAAAATTTACTTAATGATAATTAATAGTGCTAGTGTTTCAAAATTAGAAATAAAATATATAGTAGACTACAAATTGTAATACTTGTAAGAATTTGTTGGTACTATTAGAACTTATGTTATTTTTAATTTGGTGGTGTCTTACGACACTTGCTATTAAAACTTCAAGGTTATTATTTATAAAATTGTATATAGACCTAAGTTATCTTTCATATTATGTTTTGCATTTGAAAATCAAATAACCATATAAATTAGGAAGTTTGAGTGTAAGCCTAACTTGCTTTTTATTGAATATACATTGCAGTCATGAGTTTTTTTTTTCCTAGGTCTTGGAAAGTTTTATTTCTCCAAAAATAAGTATAACACAACAATTTTAGATTAATATAGTATATTTTTAATAAGAGCTTAATTTTAATTCAATAACAATGTTAAATTTTTTACACTATTAACCAACCACATATCACCACATGTGTGGCTTTTAAGGTGCTTATTATGAGTCAAATATTTTTAATGATATAACAATACATGATGATTGAATGAGCCAAATTCTATTTGTAGATGTATAGACATATTTTTCAAACATGAAAAACTTACTACTTATATTGGATTCTTACGAGGAGTAAGGGTATAAGAGGAGAAAGCAACCTACTCTGACTCTGTCTGAAGCAGAGTCTGTTATGACAACCAAGTCATTGCCTAAAATGCCAAACAAGAAAGTTTCGTGCACAATGAATTTTTAGTTGGTGTTAATTTTATCAGTATAGATCATTGATTTAATCTCAATAATCACATGCTGCTTTGGACTCCGTTTATAAATATAAAATAGTAAACGCTTTTAATTTGAGTAACTGTTAAACATACCTTAAACTGGAAGGTTGTTTTCATCTCAGCATACTGTAATGCTAAATAATAATAATAATAGCTCATGATTAGTAGACAGTTCAGTCACTTCAAAACTACAAAAAGTTGGAAATTAAAATTCCAGTACAAAAAGAGGATCAGAGGTCAAAAAGAAAACTTTGCCTGATACTAGAACTTTCCACTACTTAATATATAGGTTTCAAAAGAGGCTTTCTTAAATAAAAAGCTTGCTCAAGGACAAGCATTTCCGTAAAATATGCAACCAGAGAATCATCATTCACTAAGACAAGGGACCTAATGATAATGGCGAAGACCTTACACCCACAACATAACATAGAAAACGGTTGTTAGTAGATTGCCTTTAGCTTAGTGGCACCTCTCCTGGTACCCCAAAAGAAAATAGTTGTTAGCATATCTAGCAGAATAGATGATAGTAGGCACTCGCAACAAATACCATGTTAGTCATCAACAAGCGATAATCTTTAATCCCCAAATATGACAGACAAAATGCATACACCAGTATTTTTTTTTTTTTGGCTCTATATACCAGTATAATTAGCCTACAAAAGAACCTTAAAGCTAACAACCTTATTCGACGTTGTCACCAGGTCTACGATATGGCATGTATCTATGGTCCTTTGCAGCATTCCTCCTCCTCCTTTTCTCAACAAATGCTTCGAGTTTGCCAGACGACTGAAAATGATGTGTAAATATAGTTAGCAGAAAAGACAATCATTAAATGACAAAATGGGACAGGGGAAACACACAGAAATGTTCCAAGATGTATACCTTGAGATGCTTATATTTTTCAATAAGTCTTTGCTTCCGAATTTCAGCTGCAAGGAAAAAAAGGTCAGCATCTATAGTTGATGTTTCATTTTATTCTTATTTATTTGTTTGATATGCTTTGAAGTGTATTTGTTTGCCACCACTTACCTCAGTTAGATTCATAGGATTGCTAATAAACCTAACTGGAAAGTAACAATGAACTTGATTGCTTTCAAATCACATACATATGGCTTCCTATCCTACAGTGTTACACAACTATCACAGATTACTAGCATCATCAATATCAAACATACTGCCATTAATACCACCAATGTGCTACAAGAAGTGAAAAGGGAATTCAGATTACTCAAATATCCAAATTATTTATGGGTTAAAAGAGTCTATCTAATCAAGCAGCATTGGCTCCACCATGTATTGAATATGTAATTGGGGTTAGCAAGGACCTTCTCTTATAAAAAGCAAACAAAAATTAACATAAGCAGAAATTGTATTTCAACATATGGAGAGAGAGAAAGAGAGAAGAGGACAAGGAAGGAAGGAGAAGCATTACATTTCTTGAGATAAAAAGGATGTTTTCCCTGCTTTGCTGACTCTCTCTTTCTTCTTGTGCTTAGCCAATATCTCTTCATCAATATGCTTTGCAGAACCAGACTTCAACTGTTTATCCTGAAAAGACATGTAAATGTGATCAAGTAAATAAGCACGTGTCACACCTCTGAAGGTAGAAGACAACCATCTAAAAGACAAGTACTTACAATCCATGCTATACGTTCTTCTATTTCATTGACGCTCTTTGGATCTTTATATCTTTTCAATTCCTTCTTAAGAGCCTGTTATGCCCAGAAGATGTTATAAGAGGAAAGTAAAAAATAAGCTATAGACAAAAGTCTAGAATTAGAATCTGGAAGACTACCTCTCTTTCAGCAGGAAGATCACCTTCAAATAAAAAATTATATCTATTCCTAAACCTGCAAGTCCAAGTATAAATATTACTAGAGCCACACAGTTCCCATTATAGGTAACAAGAGAAGCTTCCAGATTTAGTTAAAAGCACTTGCTTAAAATAAAATAGCAACATAAAAAGCACTTGCATTAAATTGTTCAGAGGTATAATCAAATACTAATTCCCAAGCAAATGCTACCCACTTAAAGGACAGGGCACCGCAGGAATCAAGAACTAGCTATAGCATCATCCAGAAAGAAGATACCAAATGTCACTTCCAAAGAAACATGTTTAAATAATAATGTAATACAGAAATATATCCATTCTCACATCCCTACAGTAAGACCAACATCCTATCTTATAAGCAACATGCTCCAAGAACATGCTTGAATATGTGTGTTGAATCAAATATAGAATTGTCTAGATCAGACCATGAATTGGAGATATACTGCTAATTTCAAATCAAATGCAGTTGTTTATCATGCACTAAAAACACATATCAGCATAACGATTCTTCACCATTATGCATAGTGGAGACATACTACATTTTGAGACAAGATCTGAGCAGTTTTTTTATAGAAAAAGAATTATCTATGAAATGGGAAAAAATATTTATGACATAAGAACATTTTTAAGGATTATTTTTAAACTTGAGTGTGGGGAACAAAATTTACTCACATTAAGCAAGACTTTAATGTAAAATTTTCCATCCACTACTTTAACAATTCTCACTATGTTGACTTCTTCACATGAATGGTAGCTAGTTTTTTATCCAAATAATAATCGTAACAGCACTTGGCTAGACATGTTCTCAAATGGCAAAGGCAACCAGAATCAACATAGCTTCACACTAGTATGGAATTGCTTTAACTTAGTCATGATGATTGCAAATAAAATTATGGCATTGCTTGACACAAATTTACTAGACAACAAACAAAAAAAAAAGGAAGAACAGGAGAGCACATGTCCAGAGGTGAACATACCCCTCTTGGTCAAGTCTACCACAAAGAGATTCAAATCGTGGATCACGTACAACCTGAACATTATTGAAAGTATATATACTTCAGCAAGAATATCCAGACATATAAAATGGAAAGATCATATCCATATTCAAGTTCAACATAATTTCCATATCATACTGCACAAGCCCTAAAATTTGAAAACTTCTATTTACATAGCAAAAGACATTATTGTAAACTTAAACCAACTCATCTTAAATTAACACACATGATAATGAATCTAGAGGCTTATGTGTGAGGTTGTGTGCGCACACGTGTAAAGCAAACAATAAGCAACATGATGCAATTGGTCTTCTTCCTATGCATGAACCTGCAAGTGGTTGTTACAGGATAGATCTAAAATATTAAAATGCTTTGCAAGCTAAAGGCCCTTGCTAGATTTTGAAAGATTATCTATTCAATCAATAGAAGTAGAGAACATTACACTCTATACAATCAATAAGTAAAACCACACCTTCTTAGGAGCTTGGATGACCTCTCTAAAAGAAGGTACTGGCTTCTTGCTACTAGCCTCCATTGGCCTAGGAAAACATTGAAATCAGTTATTTTGATGTGTATCCTGAGCTTAAGAAACCCACTCTTTTGGTTTCCTAGGTATCCCACACACACTTTTAGGGGTGAGACTAATCTCTATGGTCACAAAGGAATACGGTTAGGCCCACCCAACAAGTGGTGTCTCGAACCTTTGTCCTGGGAGACATGGTTTAAAATTGCAATCCACAATATTTCAGTTTTGGTTGGTGATCTCCAAAACCACAATTGCAACTGCCATAGTAGTATTTACATGCAATTTTACACAATTTCCATGGTGGTGGCAGAAATGTACTCTGTTAATAAATCATTTACAAATACAATACCTATTCTTGTTAGCCCTTTTTAACTTTTTGTCTTCTCTGGGTTTCTGAAAAAATGCATGTGCCCCATTTGAGCGTGCTTTCTGCAACTCCTCAAACGTTACATCAGCCAGCTCCTTCTCTATTTCCTCCTCCTCCTCCTCCTATAATCATCAAAATCAATGCCACTTACTATAAACTTTGTTTTGATTGAATTAAGAAAAACAAAAAACAAAAACCGTAACTTCATATAATTTTTGAAGTTACTCACATCTTCCGAGGAACTAGAAGAAGAAGACTCATCCATCTCACTCTCCTCGTATTGGGCTTCTCTGCAACTTGGGATTCTGCTTTTGTTGTGTTTCTTCATTTTAACACACTTCGATTTCGCAAGTATTGGTCGAAAATTGGTGCTATCTTAGGGTCATTAATGTGGCCACTGCTGATGTGAATTGTTAAAAGAAAAGAGAAAATTAAACTACAATTATGCAAATAAAGGTGAAAACAGGGCAGGTCAGGTCAGGTTTTGTCTTAAATAGGATTGACCTATATTTCAAATATAAGGCCTGAGCCAAGTCTGAGTCTACCCTATAAGTCTGAAATAGGTTGATTTTTAAGATCTGGGTCTGGTCTTTTTAAAAGCTTGATCTAATTCGAAAGTCTATATAAAAGTCTACTTTACAACAAGGCTTTTAAATAGGTTGACAGACTTACTTTTAAATAAGTCAATAAACCTTTATATAAGCTAACAAGCCTAAACCTTGAAATAAGCCTAAGCCTTGAAATAAGCCTAAGCCTTGAAATAAGCCTAAGCCTTGAAATAAGCCAATAGACCTAAGCTTTTAAACTATACAGTGATAAGTAGCATGTAATGCATAGAAAAAGGCAAAATACGCTACTATAGTGATATTATCACAATGAGAGTAAATTAAGAGAAAATTAAAATCTTAATATATTAAGAGCAAAAGTGGAGAAGTTTCATGCATTACATTATATATCTATCACTAGGCATTTATTGCAATAGATTAAGTCAACCAAACAAACCACATATCACTTATACCAGATAAAGATAACACTTCCACCATTTTTGCGCTGGGTGTTTGGCCACATATCAGTAGCAGTCAATGATCCATTGATGTTTTTATAAATGCTCTTAGCACCTATAATCTTTGCTTGTCTATAAACACCAATAGTTTATCTTTTCTCCTAATAGTACCATTGGTGTCTGACCAATATTAGTTTGGTATCTAAAATTCAAACTTGATAGTTAAGTGGGTTCATTATGGCAAGTATAGTTAATGATCAGAATTCAGAAGTTTATTTGGCAAGCTCTGCATTTGATTGGAATCCTGAACATGTATTTGACAGTAGATTGAATATATCAATAGCAGTCAATCATCCATTGATGTTTTTATAAATGCTCTTAGCACCTATAGTGTTTTTATTTTTTATTTTTTATTTTTTCTTTAAATTTAACAAACCAAAGACTCACTACTCAAAACTCATAAAAACCAAAACCATAAAGAAGTGAGACCAAAACTCAACCAAAATGCAGAAGTGATACTCACTACTCAAAAGTCAAAACTCATAACACAGAACCAATCAACCAGACAAACCAATCAAATAATCAATCAGACACAAATATGAAAAAATGAAGTTGTGTGTGTGGTTGTGTGCGCGAGGTTGAGACAGAGACATACCTGTGGAGCAGTAGTGTCGTGGTGAAGTAGCTTCGCGGGCTGGACGTGGAGTTGCGGCAGCGGTGGTGGACAGCGGCTTCAGATAGTGGAGAGGCAGAGGCGTGCCATCGCGAAGGTTTCTAAGTCAGAAGTTCAACACAGGTCAGTAGTGGAACAGACCCTTATTTATAAACAAGATAACATCGGAAGAAAGCACCAGTAATTAACAATTAATAGAATCAACAACACACAATCAAGATTAATCAACAAGCAAACAGGGGTCTCAGTCCTTCCCTATAGTCATTCAACCTAACCAAAACAAGAAAGTTTGGCATTCTTTTGAATTTGGCATTCAATCTAACCATAACCAGAATAGAACATCAATCCAACCACTTTGATGTAATTCAACAACTCACTTTATTACCAAAGTATTTTACATGTTTTACATCTGAGTCTACACTAATTACTACCCTGAAGCATTACCTCGCAACATACCACCATGGTTAAATGTCCTTTGCCTTCCCCAAATAGCCAATAATCACATATGAACAATGAACAACTTAACAGTTTTCAGCTTGCCCATGATACAACTAAGCCACTAAGCCATTTTGTTCAAAAGTTTGTTCAACTTCAGTTTCTTTTTCTCTTTACAATTACAGCACATATGGAGCAAGCAAAAACATAACAAAATTTTTTTAGCTTGGGACACACTCCACTAACAGAATCACAAACTAATTGATTAACATGCTTTCACAGATCTTCCCATCTCATAACTACTTGAAAATTTGCTTTCAATACTTACTTAGTCTGGTACCCTCAAATCCAGCAAACTAGAAACAGTAAAACTAATATACTAGAGGTTGCCATGTTACATAATCACTTAAGTATTACATGTTCAAACAAACCAACAACATGTTGCTAGTAGATAAGCAAGAAACTAAACCCACTCAAATATTGTCATTCATCAAGGATTCTCAATTCTAATCATTTTTTTTTATTTCCAGAAGAGCAAACATGAGGATAAATTAACTCATCACAGCAAATTGAAAGGATGCAGACCATAAAAAAATATCAAATATAAATTCTGCTTTATGGTTTCAATGTGATTCCATGTAGAACATTAATCCTAGCATGCATACCAATCGTGGAAAATCCAGGATATTTGAGACTACATAAACATAAGGAAAATCCAGAATTTGCACAAACTTACCAAAAGAAACAATCAAAG
Organism: Ormosia emarginata; assembly: GCA_029884605.1. Taxonomy (NCBI): domain Eukaryota; kingdom Viridiplantae; phylum Streptophyta; class Magnoliopsida; order Fabales; family Fabaceae; genus Ormosia; species Ormosia emarginata. The sequence continues at coordinate 207,694 of JAQQTP010000073.1, read as the reverse complement.
CTTCACATTAAGAATAGAATCAACTAACTATACTTCAAGAGTCCATGTATGCCCTGTTTCCCCCAACAGCTTTGGCTAAATCATCACCAAAATCAGACCATGACTTAAACTCTTCATTCACATTTCAAAATAGTAAAAGAAACTCCCTTGACTAATTTTGACCAGCCAATGAATCTAATCACTTGACATTTATCCATATCAGACCATAGTACACTTAAGGCATCTAGAAATAGACCACAATATGGCATATCACATATTAATGAGCACTAACTATTATTTAATTTATTTTGCACAGATTTGAGACTCATGAAACCAAGAGAAAGTATATCCTATAACCTTCAGTATTTCAGTTTTCTAAGGCCCTTGAAGATATGATTTTCAATAATCAATCCATTCCCCCCAAAACAAAGGCACACAAAAATTCATTTCAAGACATAATGAGGCACTATAAACCAATAGACTTTTCAGATCATCTAGCAGCAGAGATTATTCTATCTAAACACTTCACATCATATCAATCAATCTCCAAACACTTGCAAACCCTAATATCCATTTTTCATTCAACAAAATGCACTACAGTCATAGCATATCAACACTGAGTCTAAAAAAATAGCATGCATCATTCATTCCATTCAAATAAGCATTTTCTCAAACAGATTACAAGCGCACACACTTGTTTGCATTTCACAAATCTCAAATTCAAGAATAACAGTGATTATTACAAACTAACACAAAGCCATGATTTCAATTCCTATCACAGTCACTACACCATTAATAAGAAATAAGATTTTGCCCAAAGTTGCTTTGGAGAATAGAGGTCCAGCACGGTGCGACAGTCGCAGGTGGTGGCGGATGGGAGCGGCTAGCGACGATGCGCAGGTGCGAGGCTGAGATTCGTGGTGGTCGACGACGGGCCTAGGAGGTTAGGATTGGGTCCTGTTATGGGTCAGATTCCTTTGGTTATGGGTGGTGGTTTCTGGTCATAGTGGAGTTCATGGATGGCACTCGTGGTGGTCGCAGTGGTCGCTGACCTGGTGAGCGTGGTTGTTGCATTGGGGGTATGAACTACTACTACCACCACCACCACAACTTCTACTATAATTATTATTATTATTATTATTATTATTATTATTATTATAGTACTAACGACTATCGCTGCACATGGGTTGAGTTGGGTCGAATTTCAAAGAAAATAAAATTCAAATCAATCAATCAAGTTTGAATTGGGTCGTAGTGGAGTTCATGGATAACACTCGTGGTTGTTGCAATGGTCGTTGAATTGGTGAGCGTGGTTGTTGCATTGGTGGTATGAAAGTGAGGATGGAGCGGCGTTGCTGCTGAGTGCTAAAGGAAGAGGGGAGTTAGGATTATTATTATTATTATTATTATTATTATTATTATTATTATTATTATTATTATTATTATTATTATTATTATTATTCTAGTTTTATCGCTCTAACGATAGAGAAATCAAAAGATTATAATTGCTTATCGCTTTAACAGTAGAGAAATCATTATTATTATTATTATTATTATTATTATTATTATTATTATTATTATTATTATTATAGTTCTAATGAATATGGCTGCACTTGTACGGGTTGGGTTGGGTTGGGTTGGGTTTCAGAGAAAATAAAATCCAAACCAATCAATCAAGTTTGGGTTGGGTCGTAGTGGAGTTCATGGATGGCACTCGTGGTGGTTGCTGAGCTGGTGAGCATGGTTGTTGCATTGGTGGTATGAAAGTAAGGATGGAGCAGCGTTGTTGCTGAGTGCTAAAGGGAGAGGGGAGCTAGCGTTATTATTATTATTATTATCATCATCATCATTATTATTATTCCAGTTTTATCGCTCTAACGGTAGAGAAATAAAAAATCAGAAGATTTTGATTGCTTTACTACTAATTATTATTATTATTATAGTTCTAACGACTATGGCTGCACACGGGTTGGGTCGGGTTTCAGGAAAAAGAAACAAACCAATCAATCAAGTTTTGGTTGGGTCGGGTCAATTTCTTTGAAATTTTTTCAGGTAACTCATACTGAACCAACCCGACCTATAGACGAGTTGAATCGGGTTGGGTCATTGGGTTGTTCTTTTAACCCTTACCCAACACAAGGCTTAGTTGCCATTGCCCATTCAGATCATTCTTTCTTTTGACTTTACATCCTTATGCCTTATGCCTCCTTTCCATCCTTCCCCCTTCCCTTTCCATATGATGCCAGCTGCTGGATGGTTCTAGGCAGAGGCGCGATGCAAATCTGGGTGAAGGCGTAACACAGATTTGACTATCTAGGCGGAGGCGCGACACAGATCTGGGCGAAAGCATGACGCAAATCTAGCCATCTGGGTGGAGGCACAATGGGGTGGTCTTGGGCTCGCGATGGAGGATGGCGGGTTCTGAACGACGCTTCTAGGCTTGTGGGTTCGTGGCGTTTCTCCTCCACTGCGTTTCTGGGTCGCAGCGTTTCTGGGCGTGTGCCTTGTGAATTCTGGGTTACGGTTGCGTGCGGAACTGCATGTGTGGGTGAAGCTCGGGGTGGAGGACGGCGATGGGTGAGATCTAGGTCGCGATGCTGAGATTCGCGATGGCTGGTGCTACGGCTTCGGGTTTCGTCGTCGATATGTTGTTGGATGGTGGTCATACGACCGTGATGGTTCAATAATAGTTAGATGGGGTTTGTTTCTGAGTTGATTTAGGAAATTTGTTAGTTGAACTATTGAAGTTTGAAGATGATTGAATGAGTGAACTTAGGGTTAGGGAAGGGTTCTATTTGGGGATTTTGATTTTTGTAGAATGCAGAGAGTGAGAATGAGCTTCAGGCAGAACGAAACGAATGAATGAAAGGGGATATATAAATATTACCCAAAACGAGGTCGTTTTAGTTCAGGTTATCGAGTTGATTTACCAAACCCATTACCCGAGCCAATAAATGGTCGAGTTGATCAGGTTCTACTCGAACGAACCTGATAACTCAAACCAACCTGAATATTTTATATTAGGTTGGGTCAATTTGTTCCGATTCTCGAGTAATTGTGTCAGGTTGTGCAACCCTACTAACGACAGAGAAATCAGAAGATTCTGATTGTTGTATTATTATTATTATTATTATTATTATTATTATTATTATTATTATTATTATTATTATTATTATTGTTGTTGTTGTTGTTGTTGTTGATTGTTGTTGTTGTTATTGTTATTCTTATTATTATTGTTATTATTGTTGTTATTGTTATTATTATTATTATTATTTCTTGTAGTAGTAGTATTACTACTAGTAGTAGTAGAAGATAAGTTGCAGTAATCTTTTGATTTCTCTATAGTTAGAGCTATAAAAAAAATACATAGTTTTTTTATGAAAAAAAATCCAAGGTAAGAAAAAATTATCCTCATTCTAAAGTTAAAATAATCTACTAACATCAACGAATATTTATAATAAAATTACCTACAAATTCAGGAATTAAAATTTAAACTTAAGTCATGCAATTATCATTAGCGGAAAGTTGACAAAGTTAGCCAATCTCCAATGACATCATATACTAGTTGTGGTGTGCATACGAGCAAAAGTTTTTTTTTTATTTTAACATTATTTATTTTTAATATATTGCCAAGTTATGTCTAACAAATTTCAATTTGATTATCTATTTATTTTTCAATCAAGAAAGAATTGGCTCACTTAGTTGACATTTTACTCACGATAGGGATTATTTTGGTATCCATATTTTTTATTTTTTTGATATGGTACCAAGGGTGGATTGTAAAGTAATTTTACTAGTTGTTAGTATATTTAATAGAATTATATTTATTATGGAATGAACATTTTATAAATATTTGACAACTCATCATAGTACTAAACCCATTATGGTACCATAACAACTCCTATTCACAACAATTATGTATTTGAGTTTGAATTTAAGAATCTCTCATAAGTAATTTATAATCCAATTGTAAATCCTCAAAGAAATTACTGAATTGCTTGACTTTACAACGGAGAATGCCTTCTTTCATGCTAAATTTTTGCAAATAAAATGGATTTATGGTGCAAGATCCAATAGTCAAAAATTAAAGAATTAATAATTCAATAGTTCAAAATGATTTTCATCAAAATATAGAAAAATGGAATTATTATTATTATTATTATTATTATTATTATTATTATTATTATTATTATTATTATTATTATTATTATTATTATTACAACACCAATATTATTATATTAGATTACATGATATGATCTCACTTATTTCAAAGATGGCAAAAAAATTTGTAAAAAGCTACAAGTACAAAATTATTTCCCAAAATGCATGAAGTTCAGGATGAGGATACGACTAGTATGCCCTTGAGATTATATATATAGATGGATTTAATGTACTTTGGGTTTAAAATAACTTAAAAATCGTACTGGGAGAGCTTAAAAAAAAAATGATTTCACCTTAAAAGTTAACCAAATGCACAGATGCACTTAATCTTATTTGACGCAAAAAATAGTTTAAAAATAACATAGTACTACAATTTAAAAAAATATGGTTAAAAATATTATATTAAGATTTGAATATTGAGTGCATTAAAATATTTGTATAACTATATTTAATTTTAGAAAAAATAGTATACAGTCATTTTAAATTTTGATCCTTTTGTAAATTAGCATTATGAACTTTAAAATCTTCTCAATTAGTTATTGAACTTTGAACATTTTATAAATTACTACAACGAACTTTAAAATCTTTTTAATTAGTCCCTAAACTTTAATCCTTTTACAAATAGTCACCACAAACTTTAAAATTTTCTCAATTACTCTCTAAACTTTAATTAATATCTTAATAGATCATTCTGTTTAAGTTGGATATGTTAATTCACTAATAATGATATTGTGTAATAACATTTTATTCGCTTTAACATTAATTCTTTAACATTAATTCTAAACTATTTATTAATTTATTTATTAAAATTTAATTTTAAATATATTTTATTCATTACAAAGTACATAAAAAATAAATTTATTTTAAAACAAAATTTGTTTTTATTTATTTTGTAATAATAAAATGTATTTATAATCAAATTTTAATAAATAAATTAATAAATAATCCAGAATTAATATTAAAATAGATAAGATGTTGTTATACAATATGATCGTTGGTGAATTAACATATCCAAATTAAACAGAAGGATCTATTGAGATATTAATTAAAATCTAGGACTAATTGAGAAATTTTTAAAGTTTGTGGTGGTGATTTACAAAATGGTCGAAATTCAGGGACTAATTAGAAAGATTTTAAAGTTCGTGGTAGTAATTTACAAAAGGGTCGAAGTTTAGGGACTAATTAAGAAAATTTTAAAATTTATGGTATTAATTTACAAAAAGATCAAAGTTTAGAGTGACTGTATAATCTTTTCTCTTTTTTATATAATTATTTTATTGATATAGTTAAAATCTTTAATTAAATATTAAATATGATTTATCATTCTCAGTAATTTCTAAAATCTTATTAGAAAAAGTTTATTTTCAAGACTTATGACTTGAGTTTATAACTTTTTACTCTCATTAAATTTTGTTAAATTTATGTCAGGTCTTGTATTTGATATGATTTTATCTATTTAATTTGTATGTACATCAATAACTAAATATGAATAAAGAATAGTTCATTAAAAAGATTTGGTTCCTTTAAAATGAAGAGTTTATTTTAAATTTTAGAGAGAAAGATGTGAGTTATAATTATTAATGAGAAAATTAATAGTTAGGATGATGATAAAATACATATAAATATATAATTAAATGTATCAAAATAGGCTAAATTTTCTTGATAGATTAATCGGAATAACTCGACAAAATGTGTATGTTAGGTTAAAAAAATTTAAGCTTGAATATTAGCCTAACTTGACTACCAAGCTAACCCGCTAACCTAATGTCTAATTATTTTATTAAAGTACTATCAATTAATTTATATAATATGTGAAGGCTTTACCCTTGTTCTCTAGAATATAAATTAATATTTGTTTAACAAAATACTATTTTATTTGATATTTGATGGCATTTAAATAATGCAAAAAAAAGCATAAAATGATAAAGTATAAAAATAAAGTTTTTAAGTGTTAAAAACTCAAGAGAAAACTAATATATATATATATATATATATATATATATATATATATATATATATATATATATGTTATTCAAGCTAACATACCAACTTCGCCCAACCAGCAACCCACATAGGATCGAGTTAGGCTAACTTTTGCCAAAACGCTCTATATATAATAAATTATGAGGTTGTTAAAATCTACTTTTATGATTTTTTTCATCAAGAATTATAACTCTTCATTTTATTTTCTCTAAAGTAAAAACTCCCCACTTTAAAAGAGCTTAATCCTTTGATGAAGTAATTTTTATAATTTCCTAAATGTATTAATATAATCAACAGCAAATTTATAGTAATTTTTTAAATGTAATAAAGAAATGTGATTATAAGAAAGAATAAGATTATGTTTGATACACTTGATAATATAAAATCTGATAATATTAAGTCGTAGGTTAAAGCATGATAGTATAAAGATATTGATAAACTCTTATATTATTAGACATTTGGTGCCCAAAAATATAAGAATCATGATAGTATAATAATTATTTATCATGATTATAATGTCCTTCAGTATAAAAATTCCTTTTAAAATATACAACTTGATCTGAAGAAGCTATACAACCTTGTTCAATCAAGGCAAAATGAAAAGAATAATATGTGCCTCTATAAGACCTTCATCAATGGAGGCAAAATGGAAAAAGAATTTGTACATTCATCATCATGGGAGGTGCTTACAACGAAAATTCCAAATCTATATTTTTTTTAGATCTGCACCAACTCCCTCTACATCACAAAATGAAAATTTTAGTTTTGTATTTTTTTTATCTATAGCAACTCTCTCTGCATCACAAAATGAAAAGGCAACAAAAATTCTATATCTATATTTTTTAAAAATTTGCAACAACTCCTTTTGTGTCACAAATGTAGGAGCAATGTTGGTGGTCATGGTTTGGCAATAGTAGCTGGAAAGGTGGGCATGGCTTCACAATGGTAGTCAGAAAAAAAAAGGTGGCCATGGCTTGGTAGTTGTAGCCCAAAAAGAATGGATATGGCTTGGTGGTGATAGCCGGAAAATAGAGGCTACACCCTAGCAGTGGTAGTTGGAAAATATTGGTGCCAATGGTGGTGAGATAATAATGGTACTTTGTAACATCCTAATACTGGTATCCTAGTATATTCGACATATACCTAAATAAACAGTATCAATCACGCTACTTTTAACTTAATCTTCAACTAATTGATAACATTAAAATAAATAATTATGGAGAACCATAATTAGAGTTATACATATAAACTTTATACATACAACATTTACATTTTCATAGCAAATATAAATTAATACATAAGCTTTGAATTAAAAATATAAAACTAAACTCTTCTAGTTCTTCCGTTATCTTCATCTTCTTACACTCTTGTAGGGTCTTGACCTGCTACCATGAAACATAATGGGGTGAGAATATAAAATTCTCAATAAAAATATATATATCTCATGGTATTAAAACTAAATATATACAAAGATATATTTCTAAACTAAAACTGGTATATGTAAGTTAATTATACTTAGGAATTGTATTCCTTCATTTGGTATTAAGCTTACTTATCCTTAGCCTGATCTAAGATATATTCATCCTTCGTTTAGCATAGGATATACTAATCCATAACCCGACATAAGATTTCTCATCCACAACCTAACATGACATAGGATTTCTTATCCACAACCTAACATAGGATATACTGATTTCCACAGCCTAACATAGGATTTCTCATCCACAGCCTAACATAGGATATACTAATTTCATAGCCTAGCCTCAGATAACTAATCCTTTCAGGAAACACTCCGGTGTCACAATTTTACTAGGCTTACCCGTCAATGTTCATTACTTAAATAACTAATCCTTTCATGAAACATTCCGGTGTCGCTACTTTACTAGGCTTACCTAACAATGTTCATTACCTAGATAACTAATCCTTTTATGAAACACTCTAATGTCACCACTTTACTAGGCTTACCCAGCAATGTCTATTACTTAAATAACTAATCACAACTCCATCTTTAGTAAAATGTTTTTTCCTCACTGCCTTAATTAGGAATTGTGATGAATTATGGTTTAACTTTAACAAGTAATGGAACCACTTTGACTATTAACTCTAGCCAATCAACTTAATTTAATTGTGTCTAATGTCCCTCTTTCTTATCACTCACTGGTGATATCTAATGCAATAACATGTTGCCTAAGGAGTTAGACACTTAATCATGGTTATCCATAGCTAATGGAGCCACAAAGTCTCTTTACTTTCCCTTGTCTGTAACTTAGTTTTTCTCTCTTAGAAGTCCTCTTCTTAGGACCTCAATAAGCTTAAAAAGTCATGCACGAGGAGTAAAAACCACTAGGTTAGCTCAATTCTACATAAAAACTAATTTGGTCAATCTCAACTTTTGACTTTTACTTAGTAAAATGAGCATAACTTGAGCTACAAAGGTCGAAACAAGATGATTTTTGTGGCGTTGGAAAGCTAAGAAAAATGACTACAACTTTCATGAGATCACAAAAGTTAAATCTCATTCCAGAAGGAGACATGAGCTATGTTTCAAAATACGGTCCCCTGTGCTTTGCTCTGTTAACAACTTTGAACATGGCAGAGGGAAACATGCCTCCCTCCCCCCCGGTGTTTTGAAACACGGGTCGTGTTTCTTGACCAGAAACACTGCAGAATGTTTCTGAAAACCGTGGCACTGTTTCATAGTTCTTTTTCTCATTTCCAATCATCCAAAATCAATTTTCTTGTGATTTCTAGTACCAATCTAGGCCCTTAAACTCATTGTAACTCAATTACAATCTATAGATTCTTTTAGGCATAGATCTAGGTCCAAAAATCACATAACTCCAACCATTATCCAAATCCTATATCTATGGATCTTAATGGTTGATCTTGAGTCATAAATGACCATCTTAGATTTACTAAGCTTAAACTAACCTAACTTAACCCTTGGAAACAAGAATCAAGTTGGGAACTCAGATTTGGCTCTCAAAATCTCCTTTTCTATTCAAAAACCCTAACCCCTATTCAAAGAGAAACTAAATGGAAAAAATGAATAGAAACCCCTTACATCTTGATGAAGATGAAGATCTTGAAGCCTTGCTTTTGATCTTGCCTTGTATCCTCTTGCTTGGGTCTTTCTCCATCTCTTCATCTTCCCCTCCTTTCTATCTTTCCTTTTCTCTTTTCTCCCCTTTCTCTCTTTTCTTTTTCATTTTCTGCTTCTCTTAGCCGTGAATAGGGAGAGAAAATGAGAATAAACAAAGGGTAAGCTTGTTATTTTGATATTTTGTTATAACTTCTTGATCTGTTAAGAACACTTAGATCTTACTAAATCAAGTTTTCTAACTTCCAACAGATTTGAAATAAATCCTGAAATTCATTAAAAATAATGTTTAACCACTTTTCTATCTTTCTATATTTGTTGGTGGTCAATCTGGTATTAAAAGTACAACCAATATGCCTAAAAATACTAAACTAACTCTGATTGTTCTCAAGTTTTAGCTGCACTTTACTTAGCTTAATTGTGACCTAGAAACAAGTTATCCTTCTTATTTCCTTCAACTTAGCCCTTAAAACTATTTTTTGAGTCAGTTTAGGCTACTTTTTCAACTTCTATGTTGTAACAAAGTGCCTAAATGAACTCCGTTTATTACAAAACTGAACTGATTTGTTAAGTAAGTATTAGGCTACCTTTATAACTCATTTACTAGCTTAACATGTTCTTGAAGGTGTTACATGCTTGGTAGTGGTCGTCAGGAAGAGGTTGTAACGTTCTAATTTAATTTTATAGATTTAATTATTACTTCAGTAAGTTTCGAAACAATTATAGGTATTATATTATACAAAGCACATTCATTAGTAATATTTTACATCAAAGAGGGGTAGACCCCTCAAAAGTTGGTAGTTAGTACAAACATCCCATAATTATAAGTAGCAGACTTTATTCTCAACAAGTAACATAATATCGTAACAGAAAAATAAGAGCAGAAAAATTAGTATCAAACAGAAAAATATATGCAGAATAATATCAATTATAGAGAAGAATAAACAAAAAAAAGAGAGTAGTCAACAAGTAATATATCATCTTAACAGAAAAATAAGAACAGAAAAAATTAATATCAAATAGAAAACATATATGTAGTATAATGTCAACTACAAAGCATAAATAGTAATATTAAACAAAAAAATAAATAAATAAATAAATAAATAAGAGCAGAAATAATAATACTAAATAGAAAAATAAGAGTAGAAATAACAAAAAAAATAAGATGATCATAACAAAGTTAAGAATGAAGATACATAAGTTCATAAAATCAGAATCAAATCTGAAAATTTTGATCACTCACGAATTGCAAACAGGGAAAAACTTGTAAAACATATAAAATCAAAGATTAAAACAAGAGGAATATTCACAAAAAAGAAAGAGTTTTTCATCCCCCTACCAGATCAATAAAAGATTCTGCAAAATGTAAACTGCAAAATGTAAACGAAGCTCTCCCTGTTTTCCGTTGAAGCTTTCTATAACTTTGATAAGGAAGGAGTCTTTCTTTTATAGACCCTAAAAATATCTTCTGTTACTTTGCTTCACGTGTTTCATTATGCTTTTCATTTATTATTATCCTTATTTTCATTAAGTGTTCAGATTCTCATTATCTGTTGAATTACGTCACTTTGATTTAAAAGTGCTCAGGAGATAAAAAAATTTGAATCTGATGATGGTGCAGAGGCATGGTTATAGGGTGAGCAAAATGTCAAAAAGTAATGGTGCAAAGAATCTAATCTTATTATCTAATCTTTTACCATTTTTATTTTTTTTTTTTCACGTCACTTCAATGCCTCCCTTCCTTTTTTTTTTTTCTTTTAGCTGAAGTTTCCTAACGCTATTTTTTTAATTATTATTATTATCACTTCATTATTTTAATAATATTTATATATTACTTTATTATTATAATAACATTACTTCTTAACGTTAATTTTTATCTTATACATAACATATTATTCTAATGTAAGTTATTTATTTTCTTACTTAATCCTTCATTTTTAAAATATTTCACGCATATATATATATATACTAATTGTTATTTTTATTATTATTTTTATGGAAATTACAAAGGTCAAAGTGGAAGGCAAAAGTGAAAAGAAAATCAAGCAGATCATATTAAGGGATAATGAAGAAGATAATATTATAGTATTATAATAGAATAAAAAGTGTTAATTATATCTGATTATCTTATTATGTGAATATATCAAACATTTGATAAATTTTGATAGTGTTTATTTATACTATCAAGTCCTCTTATAGATGCACTAAAATGCACTCATAAAAGTCAAGGAAATTATAGAGTAAAATTTTTACTTGAAATTTGCAATTAAAAACAAGCAAGCAATTATAATTGTCACTTGCGAATCTTTCCACATGCCAAGACCTCAAACTTTTTCAACTTCTTTCAATACTATATATCTGAAAATTATGTTGGGTATAGAGAGTTTGGTTTTCGAATTTTTTTTATTAGTATACTACTTTTATGGCTTCCATTCCAAAAACGGAAAGTAGAACTTTTGATCCGCTTAAGTTCTATCATCATCTTCGTCAAGCCTCACTTCATTGAACTCGATGCATCAAATTTACCAAAGCTATGCATCGGATTCGATGGCTTCCACCTCCCTTCAAACGCATCACTTAGTCACAGTAATGGTGGGCAAGGTTCACGTTTTCATATTATAAAAAGGGAGAGATGATGAGTTGGCTTAAGTTGCTACATAAGAAGTAACCTCAGCAATGACATGGGAAAAAGACTTCCAACTAAGCAAACCGTTTGCCACATAGAAAGAAAACTAATGGTATGATAACTGGGTCTAATAGTAGGGACTTATGTGCTAATAATTATAAATATGAGGACTGATTTAAAAAATATACTAGAGAGATTAAATTAAAAATAAATGTATATTATAATGACTAAAAATATATTTAAACATTAACTAAACACATGGATAGTAAAATAAAAGCGCGTAAACCACGTCTTTAAAAGAGAAGATATGCGTTTAAACTCTAAGAAAATCTTGTGAAAAGGGAGCTATACAATTTTGCTCTGTGCTTAAAGAGAGTTGAGATTTTCAGAGCAAGCATGCTCACTAATAATACGAGTTTGTGATCGCCCTAACTCTTTTTATAAAAAAAGTTCATCATTTATAACTAGTATTTAGACTTTGTGTAACGTCCGGGAATAATCATAGAGTATAATTTATTGTTTTAGAGATATAAATTATGATAATGATGTAGTAATAACAATTTTATAATTGTTAACATATTTGAAAATAAAAAGCAAAGAAGTTATCAATCATTCATGTAGAGAGTATAACAATACAAATTATCATAATAGCATATCAGAGTTGATGGATTTAACTAAGCTATCAATGACATGAAAATTATCACCATCATGCATGGCATGGCAAAGCTAAAATATATTCTTAAGGTTGCAAACAAAGAATATTGTTAGAAAATTTCAACCTCCTACAAATGAAAAGAAAATATTAGAATAGTTTTAGGATTATAAAAAACATTAAATGCTCCCGTAAAAGATCATCGTATTGGAAAACTTAACGATAAATGTATACATGCAAATGAAACCCATATATCCATACATATGAAATATTATGAAAAGGGCAAGAAAGTAAAATTGTAAATATTCACTTTATATATATTTCCAAATAATTAACAACAAAATTTGGCACTTATAATTGAGTATGGAATTAAAACTTAGAATTAAGATTAGACATCTTAATTCTAACTTGTATATTTAGAATGTTATTTAAAATTAAAATTTATTCGATAAAGGTCCATGTGGAATTAAAAAACAACTAACAAAGTTCTTCTTAATTTCCATACTCTAATGTATTTTATTTTTCTTACACAATTTTAACAAAATTTCTTTATGATAAAGGATTTTTTTGTTATATTATAAAAAATTATTGTATTAATATTTTTATTATTTTTCATTTTGTAAATAATTTTTTAAAATTTAAATAATTTATTTAAACAATAGAATTTGGCAAATCCATTTTCTTATTCTTTGGAAAATCTAAACATAAAATTTAGTATTCTAAATCAATTTGAATTTTGAAAGAGTTGAAAATAAATTTTGGCCCATCAATATTTTTTTACTAATTTTTTTATTATATATATCAAACTATTTTTATAATTATAGTTCAACTGCCATATTTTAATATGAAATCATTGAAATAATTATTTGAAATTAGTTTAATTTATTTTTTATTTTTTTTTTTTTTTTTTTTTTTTTTTACATTATCTCGTACATGTACAGACACTTACGCTAGTTTTATGAATGAATTTGTTCAAATACAATACAACAGGACATGTTTTAATAGTGTTTAAATAAGAGTAAGATCATTTTAATCCTAAAAAAATTGCAATGTGACATTTTGGATTTTTCTATAAATTTTTTTATGAAATTGGGTTTATAAATAGTTATATATCTACTCAAATTAATCTTTCATCTATAGTTCTCAAAATCAGTTCTAACCGACTTATTATACCAATAAACTAGTGAACTATTTCCTCAACTCACGACCCAACCCGCTGATGAAACTTTTATTACTTGTTCTTTATGCCACCACCTTTATCTTCAAAACCAAAGATAGCATGTTCCTCACAATCACAAGATCGTACAGAAGACAATAGCAATTCTAATTCTACTGACATGATGATTGCAGAGAGAAAGAAAGAAAGAGCGAGATGAGACATGAAAGTAAAGATGAGAGGCTAAGTTAGGGTTTTTGACCAAAGTGCCATTTTTGGCAAAATAAATTATCAAAATGCCACTTTTCTCAAACTAATTATCAAAATGCCACTGTTTTGGCGTGATTTTTTATTTTTTTGTTGACCACGCGTGGAATACGTCATCAATCCACGCAGGATACGCCAGAAGCGTTTGGTGTATCCACAAGATACGCCAAGAGCTATGGCGTATCTTACGTGGATACGCTACTTATACGCCACACGTGATGGCGATCTACGCCACGCGTGGACAAAAAATTTTTAAAAAAATACTACGTTGGGTTTTTAGACAACCCATTTCACGCGGATCTCGCACTCTCCCAAAGGTACATATATTTCACATGCCTATTCGAGAGTGCATCATAACCTGGAAGACATCAATATTTATAGCCAATTGTTTGTTTCGATCCTAAAGTAGTCGATGTGGGACTTTGATATTAGCAATTAAAACAACCCAAGTAAGGCAATAATATACTTTTATTCGATGTGGGACTTTGATAAATAAAACAAACATCATTTCTTCATTTCTTATATGCACTTCACTATAGGCACTGTCTATAACATCATTTCTTGTGTCAATTTTGTCATAAAATAAATCATAGGATGAATGTTGTTAAATCATGGCCAAACATCTCTCAAGAGGCGCGACACGACAACCGCACCTTGTTCCTCAATGATTCTCAATTATTTTATTTCTTTCTCTCTCTTTCTTCTCCATTTGTCTATGTTATTGCTACCACTTATTTTCCTTTTTCACAAGTACTTTGTTTTTGTTCAACTTCAAATTATACGTAACCCTAATGCCCGTTGCATTTTTGTTGAAGTTGACTTACTGTACACACTAACATGCTAATTGTTACGTGCCAAACTTTTAATGGTGGATTGGTGGTCCCGTTGTGGTTCTTTGAATGAGACAAATTGTTTCGTACACAATTGCTTGGATAACATATGATAACATCATAACCAATGTTTGTTTCATTTATCCTATGTAGTATTTTTTTTAAAATTTTTTTTGTCCATTGGCGTAGATTTTTTACATAATTGTGAATGAACGTTCCACGCAGGATACGCCATAAATTTGGCGATCTTACGTGGATACGCCAAGCCGCTTCTGAGATCTTGTACGCCTTATTCCACGTGGTGGTCGACAAAAAAATAAAAATTGCGTAAAAATAATTTTTGATAATTAGTTTTTGAAATTTTGATAATTTATTTTGCTAAAAATGGCACTTTGGTCAAAAACCCGGCTAGGTTAAGGTTTCAACTTTAGATGTCATTGGGCTTTTATGTTAAAGCCCACAATATTATTTGCTAATGTGAATCTCCTTATCTAACATAAATGAGCTTGGCACAATTTTGTTCTGGTTAAAGTTATTTACTTATTTATCATTATTTACAATTAATAATTTCATAATTATTTATTTTTTATAACGTATCCAAAAATAATTATTTTACTAAGTTGTGAATGATCGCTTTGTATAAATGGGAATGTACATTTATGTCTTGAACTTGTATGCCTTAATTTTGATGTAATTTTTTAATTTTATTTTATATGATTTGACTAATGACTCATTAGTTAAATTAGTTAAATTTTTTATTTAAATTAATTATTGACTTATTAATTTATATAAAATAAAAATTTATTTTATTTTATATTAACTTACTAATACTCGATCCGAATTTTACAACTATGATGATAATTTTATTACAAACATTCACTAAAGGCTAACAAAATTGTTGAGTCGTAACCCATTAAGATGGCCACAAAATACGATATCGTACAATACGATACCAATAGGATGATATAACAAAATTTTAAAAATATAAGATACTAATATGGCATTTTATATGTATATATGTAAAGTTAAATCAAATTAGTATCACATAAATGAATGGGCCAAATGTAATATACACAGACCCATTAACGACTACTATAAATGAAACTTTGCATTTTGCAGAATGGGGATTAGGTTATCAGCTTATTTCTTCACCCTAACTCTACAACTTGTGCCTCCATCTTTAGTTTGTCACCTCCTCCTTCATCCAATTTTGTAAGTGCCTACACCCAACGATTCAATACAAGGCACATTTCAACACAAGGAAACTGAACGACATAGCAATGATTTACGACAATGCAAGCTAAGAAAGTTGGGGTTGTAGAAATAATGGAAGATGGTGGAGATCATCTTGGGAAGGAAAGGAGAAAGGGCATTGTCATGTCGCCATCTCCTTGCTATGTCCATGTCGTCTCCCCACCGTGTCCTTGCTATATTTTGTTGTAGATGATTTGTAAAAAAAAGATGGCATTAGGATGGATCTAGCTATGTCTATGTCAATATTGAACATATCGGTGCTTGATATCAGAAATTAGAGGATGTTGATATATCAGTGCTTCATGTTTTGAGAATTGGAAATGTTTTGAGAATTGGACTCGTCATTAAACCAGAAAAGAAAGATGGTCAAGGTTTTGAGCTTCATTATATAAATGGTTTAAATATATTTTTAGTCCCCAAAAATATTACAATTTTTCTGTTTGGTCCCCTATTTTTAAAATTTTTCAATCAAGTCTTCCAAAAAAAATTTTATTTCCACATGGTCCCTATGTTAGTTTGCCATTTTACATTACTACTAAATGCATACATGGCCTTGTGTCCTAAGACACATGGGGTCGTGTCATGGTTTGGAAGATAACATGACCCCATGCTAAATGATACGGGAGGCATGTGGATGTCATATATGTACTTAACGATGATGTTAAACGACGGGCTAATAGAGGGACCATATGGGAATGAAAACAAAAATTGGTGGACTTGATGGAAAACTTTTGAAAATTAGGGACCAAACAGGAATATCGTGATATTTTGAAGGGCTAAAAACATATTTAGATCAATATAAATATATAATAATATATAAAAACATAATGATCACTCTCACGACCACATCAGACCCATGACCACTCAAACACAACCAACCATGCAGCCCAAAAACTAGCGATAGTAGAAGCGACATCGAGGTCGCTATCACGGATGAAGGATTGGACGAGGTTATGGAGGTTAAGGCGAGGTCTCACCAAGGCCAAGGAGGCAGATTTAGGGTGCAGGGGCTTGGTGCTGAGTTTGCAGGTGCGATGACGGCTAACGGAGATCTGATGAGTTGTGGTTCTGTTTGGGGGTTATGGGGGATGTTGGGTTTGGCCATGACAGACAGTGGGTCATGGGGCTGTGATTGGTCTGATGGCTGTAAATTCTCTAATTGGGTTTCCAGTTGAGTGCTTGACCGTGAAAGGTGGAACTACCGCTGAACCCATGGCCACCACCACTGGTCTCCATCCAGATCGGAGCCAAATAATAATTGATAATGTCTAATTTTTATCTATTTTTCTTATAAAAAAATAGGCATTATTATATCTCATTATATTTGATTTTAGTGACTTTATAATATTATTGATTTATTTATTTAGACAAGTCATTAATTTAATTATTGTGATAATTGTAAGGAATTTGTTGCAAATTCAAATTCAATTCATATTTTCAGACATTACTATTATATTTAGACCATATCTTAAGTTACAGATACAGATCGGCGTGATTCATACAGATTGGCGCGATTCTTATTACATTGGAAAACTAATAGAAAATGAAATAACTTCTCTATTGATCTCGAAGGCTAATTTTGTCATCTGAGTAACGAAAAAAATAAAGAGAGAAAAAGACGAAAATTTGGTAACCTTCAATAAAAGGATATTAAGTTTCTCAACATTGGTTTCCTAAATTTAATCAATATTTTTTTATTATTTGGAGACTAATTAAGGAGATTGAGTTTCTTAAATTTAGTCTCCTAAATCAAATCAATATCTTTTTATTATTTGGAAACTAATTAAGGAGATTGAATTTTCTAAATTTAGTTTCTTAAATTCAATCAATATCTTTTTTTATTATTTAGGAACCAATTAAGGAGATTATGTACAAGATACACTCCTATTAGAAATTTTTTTTTTATTAATAGACAAAGGAGAAAAAAGAAAAGCACACGGGAGATATATATTCACGAGAATTGAAGCGGCACAACAACGTTGTAGTAGAAAATAAAAAAGGAAGTCGTGTGCAATGAATAATATTAGTGAGATGATTTTATTATATTCTAATCGTACTATGTCTTGCTAAATTCTTTGTACTAAGATGATGATAAAACCTTGATTATTCTAACATTGTTTTGTTGAATTGTTGTTATCCAATTTTACAATTTAATGCTTATTGATTCTATTTTCCTATCAGATTATATGAATAAATTTTTAGATAAGTTTAGTCATGTTTTTCTCATACTTTACAATTTATTTGTATTATCTGAATGTTGGTGGTACTTTTTTGGATATCAATTGTGATTTTGTATTAGAGATACATTTGATGATTTGATAATTACTATTAATTAAGGAAACACAATCATATATTTGGTTACTTTTTTTTTTTGTGCTTCATTGATAGATTTTCCGGCAGAACATACTTTGCCGCTAATGTTCATGAGATAAATTATTTAGGTATAATAATTTAATATATCTAATGTTAAAATTAATCTTAATGTATTTTGACTTTTAGTCCTTTTATATTTGGTTAAAATTCAATTTATTTACTTGTTTTCATTTAATTTGCTACTCATTTTAATTATTTATTTTATTTTATCTTTACATTTTTTTTCATAATTTTTTTTACTAGATTAAAAAAAATTTTAATACTTAAAATTTAACTTTAAATCTATGTAAAACGATCTCATAATTGCTTCAACTATATTTTAGTACGACTTGTGTATTTATAAGTATTTAAAAGCTTTTTAAAAAAAGTCACAATAGCCACCAACAAACTCCAACCCTATTACTGCCAATAAGCTTAGTCGCAACCTTGGTCGTTAAAGCTCCACTCTAGCTTAAGCAGCTCTATCAAATAAATAAGTTTTCGATTAATAAACCTAACCATTGATATAATTTTGACCAAGATTTACAGCTCCAATTGAAGGAGCTTCAGTACTCTCTCAAGACAAGGGAGCAATATAGACACTACCATCAAAGATTAGAGCTATTCTATTGAGATTGAACATGATGGATAAGATCATTACCACTTTTGTAGTTGCTTCTAAGAACCCTTACCCACAAATCATCCTTATTGTAGATGAAACCCTAACTCACTTCGGACATAAAGGCATTATTCACATATTTATTCACTTTTGACATCATTTAAATGTTTAATTATATGTACAAATACATTAATAATATAAAAATATTCTTTACATAGAAAATATATTATTTAACTCTCGTAGTACTTTGGACTTGGCGTGAAATGTTCTGCCCGAGGGGGACTCAACTTTTATATAGAGAGTATACTTATATCGTATCGTTCCGTGCGTGAAGAGATTAGTTCCACCGTGAAAATGTCTTTGAGGATAAAAATAAAATATTTATACTTTTTTTATTCGATTTATTCTCTCAATTTTTTTGGTATATACATTATTTATTTTTATATATACATGTTTAAATATATTTTTGATTTCTCAAAATGTAGGACTATTTTGTGTAAGTTCTCTTTTTTTTATAGTCTAATTAGTCTTTTTTAAATATTTTTTATTTTAATTAATACCATTAATAAATTTTCATTAAATGTTTATGTGATAAACAAAGTTATTAACACATGTGAGTGACATCAACGAGTGAAACTTTCATTTATCACATAAATATTTAATAGAGATTCACTAACAACATGAATTTAAACAAAAAAAATATTTAAAAAACTTAAATTAAAAGAAAATTAATTAAAACCTAAACAAAAAAATTTATATATTTTCAAAAATTATAAACATATTTATTTAATATATATATTATTATTAGGCTTGCCGTCTATCAAATATTAAGCTTGGTTAGAGTGTAAGCTTGGGAGAGAGAGGGAGGGAGAGAATCGAAAACTAAAGAGAGAAAAATCGGTCAAAAAGCACTAAACTAAGCAGAACAGAAGTGCAGAGAGTGAAGAGAAGGAAGATGGAGACTCCTCCACAGGCACAGCAAGGTGTGGTGAAGAAGAAGGAAACAAGGGGCCGAAAGCCTAAGCCCAAGGACGAACAACATCAACAACAACATGGGGTGAAGAGTACTATGAAGAAAACGCAACAACATCAACAACAGCAACAGCAACAGCAACAACAACAACCTTCGGTGGACGAGAAGTACACCCAATGGAAGTCCCTTGTCCCCGTCCTTTACGACTGGCTCGCCAACCACAACCTCGTTTGGCCCTCTCTCTCTTGCCGGTCCTCTCTCACTTTCTCTCTCCTCGCTTTTCTCTCTCTAGGGTTTTCTTCCTTTCCTTATTTCTATCTCTAATTAATTTGATTTGGTAATGGTTAACAGGTGGGGTCCTCAGCTTGAACAAGCTACTTACAAGAATCGCCAGCGTCTCTACCTTTCTGAGCAGGCAAGGCAACCCAACTCTCTTTACCTATTTTTTTCTTCTTTTTTTTTTTTTAAAAAAAAGAAAAATTAAACCTTTTTTTTAAATTTATTTGAATTTAATGAAATTAATTTTGTTAAAACCTTACTGCTCTGTGTTAGTGCAATTTGTAATTGTGTATATGATGCTGTTCTGAAATGAAATTTAGTACTCATTTTTCTTTTTTCTTTTCAAAGAAAAATTAAACCTTTTTTTAATTCATTTTAATTTGATGAAATTAATTTTGTTAAAAGTTAAATCTTTACTACTCAGTGTTAATGCAATGTGTATATGCTGCTGTAATGACTAATGACTAATGAAATGAAAGTTTTTTTTTTTTTCCTTTAATTTTTTGGGTTGTGCTATGCTAGACTGATGGTAGCGTTCCAAATACTCTGGTCATTGCAAATTGTGAGGTTGTTAAGCCTAGGGTTGCAGCTGCGGAGCACATTTCACAGGTGACTTATTGTTATGTGAATGAATGTGATGCATGTATCTTATCTTTGAATTTCACTTTTCATTGTTTGAAATTCAATTAAGCAGCTAGGAATTGTTTTTTGCTTTCAGTTTAATGAAGAGGCGCGGTCCCCGTTTGTTAAGAAGTACAAGACCATCATACATCCGGGAGAGGTATATATTCAACTCATAGACAAGCTAAAAATGGAATGCATTTGAATTTTGAAGTATTTCTGATTAACTTCCTTAATCTGTACCCCGGGCCCCGGCTTTGTTTTCAAGATTTTGACAAGATTTTTTTGTTTTTCTCTTTTAATTTGTTTTTGGCTACCTTTCAGTGATTTCTATTTTTGCTTGAATTTCATTATGTTGACGGTCAGGGAGTTGGTGTTTGCTGATCTGAGTATCTGACCTTTAGGCTCGATCTTGCAGGTGAACAGAATTAGGGAATTGCCACAAAATTCTAAGATAGTGGCTACTCATACCGACAGCCCTGATGTAAGAACCTTAATGGTTTGCTGTTGTCTGTATTCTTTGGAACTAGTTTTCATTATTTTATATGAATTTGATTTCCTGGTTCTATGGTTTCCTTAATTTGTAACGTGCTGAATATCAGGTCCTCATTTGGGATGTTGAGAGTCAACCTAACCGTCATGCTGTCCTTGGAGCTACAAATTCTCGTCCAGATTTGGTATGGCTTATGGCTGGGCATTAATCTTCCATAACATTTTCCATCTCTTAATGTTCAGTTTAATTTATAACATGAGATAGAGTTAAGCAGATGCATGTATTTATCTTCCTTAAAAGTAAGATTGCGTGATGCATGAGCGAGTCAGATTATGCCAAAGTTTCATTTGATTGCATTGTGGAATAAATTTTTCAGTCCTCCTTATATATGAGGATGTGGCTTTATTGACCAGAAGAATGGGGCAGAATTGTTGGGGCCAGAACAGGCCTTGGGTCCAAAACATTGGAAATTCAAATGGATATTAGCAAATTGGTCCCCAACAATTTGAAATAAGTGGCAACTGTCTTTTGTTCCCTTGAATCGTCCATTCTTTAAGAACTCCCAATGTGACTTTATTTTTGTTTCTTTTTTTGAGTTCTGTTATTTGGCATGGTTGCTGCTTCGTGATATAATATATTGACAGAGCTTTTCTTCTTGAAGATACTGACTGGACACCAAGATAATGCAGAATTCGCTCTTGCAATGTGCCCAACTGAGCCCTATGTTCTTTCTGGAGGTTGGCATACTTATTAACTTCTGTGAACAACTTCTTGATGTGGCCATTCTCTATCTTAAATAAGTAAGTTATATTGCAGGAAAGGACAGATCGGTGGTGTTGTGGAGTATTGAAGACCATATAACATCTGCTGCCTCGGACTCCAAATCTGGTGGGTCAATTATCAAGCAGAACTCCAAATCTGGGGAAGGCAATGATAAAACTGCTGATACTCCATCTGTTGGACCAAGAGGTATCTACTATGGGCATGAGGATACTGTTGAAGATGTGACTTTCTGCCCTTCCAGGTAATCTGAGTACTCTATACTGAGTAGCTTCATTCTTTTGTGATTTCCCTCATTGAAGTGGCTATTCTTATTTTACCATTCACGTTATTCTGAACTTTTAAGGTGAAGTCTTAAGTTTCATCTTCTCTTCTTCCTTCTCATACTGCTCCTTCACCTCCAAATTGTTTTTTATTAACGTGCTAGCTATGCCTTTTTCAATTATATCTTTGGGGGGAGGGATATTCGGTATTTTTAACTTCTATTTGAGGAATCTAGTGTATTTTCCACTATAATAGCAGCATGAACTAAATGTGAACTTTATGGGATGACCATCTCTTCCTGACATCACTATAATCATACTGAAGTGCACAGGAGTTCTGTAGCGTTGGAGATGATTCATGTCTCATATTGTGGGATGCCCGTGTTGGCTCTAGTCCTGTGGTTAAGGTATATGCTCTATACTTCAATCCTGTATTTAAATTTGTTTCCCTTTAATGTTACTTTCATATTAATATGAACTTTATGGTATGTTTCTTGTTGAATGGAGCATAATTTTTTAGTTTACTCGCAAACTCATCTGATTAGGAGTATCCATGTGATTGAGGTTGTCACCCAGGCAAATGTGCACCTATATTTTAAGATATTGATATGAAAAAAACCCTTTTTTTTTACACTGTAACATAGTAGCATATAATTGTCTTTTATAAAAAATATTTAATTTTTCCTCTGGTTTGAATTTGTTGACAGGTTGAAAAAGCTCATAATGCTGATCTTCACTGTGTTGATTGGAATCCCCATGATGTTAATATGATTCTTACTGGGTATGTTCTGCTATTATATATTTCTGATCATTGGTTCATTATTTAATTTAATTTGGACTTGCACTACTTTATATTAGAGTAGTTAATTGCACGCAATAGAGCCGTCGTGGCACCATACAGCTGTTCCTGCAGTTCTGCATGCGTCTGGTTTTTGCAGAGCACGCATTGCGTTGAATCGCAGCCGTCATGGCTGCTCTGCTCATTTTTTGTATCAGAGGGTTTTTAGGGTTAGAAACCCTGGTTCCTTGGAAGAAAACTCAGCCCCCACCTCTGTTTCAAACTTCTGGCAGAATAACCTTTGATTTTCCAGCAGCCAACATGTTTCCTGGCCAAACCCAGCCTTTCCGGCAGCCCCACCATATCCCTGTTTGCATGTCCCTTTTCTGCCCACTCTTCGCACATCCCTGTTCTGGCAGGCCTCTGTTTGCAGGTCTCTGCTTTTCTGTCCTGCCTCTTTGGCAACCCCATCTCTTCCTGTCTTTCTATCTTCCTTTTCTATTGCCATGTCTCTTTTTTTTGTTTGGGGGCGGGGGGGAGGGTGGGTTAACTGTCCATCTCTTTCTATCTTTCAAGTTCCTAGACTTGGCATTTATTACAGCTCATAAACTTTTTATTGGTTTTTGCTAACATTAAATGGTTTACAACTCTCATACTTTTTAGGGTTTTGCTAACAAGTGCCCTTGGCACTTCTTAAGGAATCAAAGATGGAAATTTTTTATTGAAAGTGATGCATTTAATATATTGAGAATTCAAAAGTTTTACTTTTCAATAAAAACTTTCTATCTTTGATTCCTTAAGAAGTGCCCTGGCACTTGTTAGAAAAACCCTGCATTTTATTGGCTCTTTACTTTTTGGTTTTGATATTGATTATTATTGGCTTTTGGTTATGCTTTCATTTCATATTTTTTGTTACAACAACAATAACCAAAGCCTTTTCCCACTTGGTGGGGTCGGCTACATGGAAACGTCATTGTGTTATGTCATAAACCATGTCTTCAAAAAGACCATTTAGCTCTAGGTCCTTTTTAATGGTTTCCCTTATCGTTTTTCTTGGTCTTCCTCTACCTCTACCTCTAACTATTAGGCTATCTTTTATCTGATCTACTCTTCTTGCTCTTCTTACTGGGGCTTATAAAGGTTTTCTCCTCACATGGCCAAACACCTAAGGCGAGATTCTACCATCTTTTCCTCAAAAGGTGCTACCCTTACTTTCTCTCTAATGCATCCACCCCTAATCCTATCTTGTCTTTTATGTCCACTCATCTCATCCAACGCAACATCCTCATCTCTGCAACACTGAGTTTATGCTCTTGATGGTTCTTTACCGCCCAACATTTAGTACCATAAAGCATCGTAGGTCTTATAGCTATGCGGTAAAATTTTACTTTAAGCTTGAGAGACACTTTTTGATCACAAATAACATCTGCACTTCTCCATTTCATTCACCTCACTTGAATCCTATGGTTTATGTCTCTCTCTATTTCTTTGTCATTTTGTATGATTGATCCAAGATACCTAAACCATGTGACTTGTGGTATGGTATGATCTCTAATTTTCACCTCTAAGCTAGTATTAGCGCGCTTCTTGCTGAACTTATATTCTATATACTCTATTTTACTTCTATTTAATCGGAAGTCATGTGCTTCCAAAGCTTGTCTCCACAGCTCGAGCTTATCATTCATTACGTTTTACATTTCATATTTTTTTACAAACACTTAATTATTCGTTTTATAGCATTATTTTAAATAATATATTTATTACAATATTAATATATACAATTATAATTATGCATATTTACATATAATTTGAATATAAAATTTTATTATTATTTATTTGTTGATATTGTAAGTTTTAAAACTATTAAAATTATGAATGATGTATGTTTTATAAATTTTTGAAACTTTTTAATTGTATCCAATATCTTCAGTGTAGCGGCCACTCCGCGATTTGCAATATTGCTATAGTGTTTTTAAGGATGGCCACTCTGCTGCGATCCACAATTAACTACTATGCTTTATATCATAGCATTATGAGCAAGTTGATGAAGCACAGCAGCCGAATTTGACTTGTCATAGTGTCTCTCCAGGTCGGCAGATAATTCTGTTCGCATGTTTGATCGCCGCAATCTCACCTCTAATGGAGTTGGGTCTCCTGTGCATAAATTTGAGGGCCACAAAGCTGCTGTTCTTTGTGTTCAGGTAACTGCTATGGTTTTTTTTCCCTAATAATTCTTCATGCCTTATTTCGCTATACTATTATTGTGCTGCAACATATGCTAATCGCTATCTTTTGTTTACTTCAGTGGTCTCCAGACAAATCATCTGTATTCGGAAGTTCAGCAGAAGATGGCATCTTAAACATTTGGGACTATGAGAAGGTGCAGTTTCAATCAGATAGTGTTTCAATTGGATAGTGTTTTGCTGCTTTATTGCCACGAAGGTATTGCCTACTGTCAACACCTTTTGCTTGTTTTTGTAATGCAGGTTGGTAAAAAGATAGAGCGATCTGGAAAATCCCCAAGTTCTCCTCCAGGGTTGTTTTTCCAACATGCCGGTCATAGGTATGAAACTACTGTCTCTCTGGTACACTTGAATATACTTCAGTAATATTCCATCCATGTACACCTGCAGCTGAGAGATTACATTTTTCTTTTGATTATTTAAACTTATTTTCGGCCAGGCCATTAAGCAATATTTTCTAACTCTTAGCCTCATGTTATTAATGTCCCTCATCTGACGGAGCTCCTCAAGTTTCTTATCTTAAACCTTTCAGGTTTTTCTTGGTAGATTATGTTGCCTGATTCTCTATTTTTGATATCTTCGTCTTTAATTCTCCATGGACAACTTTTGATAATCTGGCCCACATTATCTCTTTATACACAAGACATCAACTTCATAATGAAATTCTGAATATCAAATATAAATGGTGCAAAACATTATAGCGCCCTTGGTATCTATACTAGTTATTTTTCATTTTTGCTTTGAACATAGTCTTGCTAGATATTGTCCATTCAAGGAGTAACGGTTGCAAGCTTGCAATATCAACTCTTGATGAATTCCAGTAGAATTGATCTCCTTAAGATAGCACCAAGCTAGTGGTTGTCTTGCATAGCTTTGTGTTATTCTTAGGCATCTTTCTTTTGACTGTCTTTCCGATGTGAATCTTTCATCCCATGTTGTAGAAGGGCCTGTCAATTAGTACTGGACTTTAGTTCTTAATAATGCAGGATTGATGATTTTGTTTGCATTAATATTCTTTTGTTCTTCAAAATATTTTCTAGTTTTCTTTTTCTTTTTCCTGGACTGCTTATTTTTGTTTCACATATGATCTTTGTATTTGTATTCAGAGACAAAGTAGTAGACTTCCACTGGAATGCATCTGATCCATGGACGATTGTTAGTGTCTCTGATGACTGTGAAAGTACTGGTGGAGGGGGAACATTGCAGGTATGGAATTTTTTTTTCCGTCTTACATGTATGGAAAATCATTATTCATGTCATTTTCATATAATTGAAGAAGCTACTTGTGGAAACAACTTATATATGTGAGATGGCCAAATTTGTTGGTGCAGTTGAGGGTAACCTAAGTAGGCACTGTATTAGAAGAATGGTTTCAATTGTTCAGATAATACATTACAAATTTGAAAATTGAAACATGCTTATTGGCTTATTTAATCATAAATGCTTTTGCTGATGCCTGATGCATTCAAATTCGTTTGTGTAGATATGGCGCATGAGTGATTTGATCTACAGACCCGAAGAGGAGGTTTTGGCAGAGCTGGAGAAATTCAAATCTCATGTGGTGGCTTGTGCTTCAAAGTCTGAAAAATGATATACTTCGTCGACATTGAGTTTTTTCTTGCTTATGGTCTGGACTCCGGATATAATTCTTGCTGTTATATTTATTTTATCTTCGGTAGCTGTGGATGTTTCCTAGATTTTTAAAACCACTCTCTTATGGGGAGCTGGAGTAGGGAGTCTTAGATTGCGGCATAGAATGACATGGGTTTGTGATTGTGTTCCTCAAATCAGTACAATTCTGATTACTATTTGAAGACCATGATCCTTAACTCATGTGGCTGCTCACATGCTTCTATGGTTAACAATTTAGTATGTGCACATTGCTCAGTCCTCCAACCTCTGATTGGAATATGCACGTTTTTCATGATCCTTGACTCATGTAGCTCCTTACTTGCTTCAAGGGTATTTAAATTTAATCCAAATCGAAAATTACTGAAAAATTGAAATTCAGTCAAAATTAAATAAATTTAGTTATTTTTTTTAATTTTTTTAAAATCGATTAGATTGGTTTTGATTGGTTTTCGATTGATTTTCAAAATTGATATAATTTAATTCAAATTGATTTATATAATTTGTTTGTTATTAAATTTATTTTTTACATATAGTAATTTTAATTTCTTAAATCTTATACATTTTTTTCGTTTTAAGTAATTAGATATTTAGATATATGAAATGTGTTATTTTTATTTTTTATTATTTTTATTCCTAATTTTTTTATTTTTAATAGGTTAAGTTGTATAGTTGTCAGGAGGGATGTTCTTGGATTGTTTTGAGGCAAAAAATTATTCAATTCAAACAGAGTAAGTATCATCAGTTTGGTTTGGATTGAATGAATTCCAATAACCAAATTGATCCAATTCAAATTAATTTTAATCGATTTGGATTGGATTGGATGATTCGATTGTTGACAAATAACAAATTGCCATAAGGGGAATGTGCTTTGGAACAGAACAAAGGGGAAAAACAAAGGCAGAAGAGCACTAATGCACAACGGTGCGACGCAGAGGAGCAAGGATCAGTCAGATCCGTTCGGCTCCGGCTAAAGCGACGTGCAGGCGAGCTTCATGCTGGTTTGGATTCGAGCAGTGCGCGGTGGATCTGCAGTGCCTCGCGATGCGATTCGTGGGTTGAGCTTGGATCTGGGCGACGCAAGGTTGGAGGTGTCGATCTTGGAGGGGATTGTGATGGGGATGGCGGAGTGGTACTTGCAGCGGTAGTGGATCTGCATTGTAGGGGGTGCGCAAATCTGGAGAGTAGAGGCAGATTTGAGGGGGGAGCTGCGGATCTGGAGAGTGGAGGCACATCCCAGACAAGGGGGGGGGAGGGATGGGGCGCGGTGGGGGAAGGCGTGGTACAGGAGAGGTGGACGATGGGGCGCAGTGGGGGGAAGGGGCGGGGGGGAGGGGGCTTGCAATGGGGGATGGGGACTCGTGTCGCGGTGGGGGAATGGAGGGGGAGGCTTGCGGCTCGGTGGTTGGTGGGGGAATTGAGGGGGAGGGAGGGGTGAAAGGGGAATGGAATATGGATGCTGTGCTTTGAAAACGTGAAGGGGTGAAAGGGGTTGAAAACATAAGTTTATGGATATTATAAGGACATTTAAGTCATTATATGTGTATATGTATAATAGTAATCGGTTCGGTTTGGATCGGTTTCATAAAATGGAACCGAAAATTGAACCGAACCGATTGGTTCTTTAAAATTTTCATCCAAAACAATTCAGTCCATTTTGGTTTTTGTCGGTTTTCAATTTTTTTTTTTTGATTGGTTTGGATCTGAACACTCATAGTCAGGAGGCTAGGTCACTTTGGGTCAAACCATTTTTGGGCTGGTGAAATCGGGTAATATGCTTCACACTTGTATTTTGTTAACTCAACTTAACCTATTACAACTTGAGTTGGGTGGGTTGGCCCATTAGCTTGTCAACTCTTTTGTTTTTTTTTTATTAAATAATGAAGTTATTCTTTTAAAAACTTAAATCAATGAAAAATAGGAAATTTAGGTTACTTGATTTTGGATCAATGACAAATAAATTAGGGAGTTATCCTAATTGTCAATTGAGATTTAATTTTTCAAACAAAAAATAAATGATAGTATCCTATCCTTTTTTAGGTGTGACTTGTCAGATTAAAAATATAATTAAAATTTAGGTTAACAGGCTAACTCAACCTAAAGTGAGCTAACCTGATTTTGGGTTGGATAAGATCTGAGTCAGATTATATCGGGTTAAATTAAGTTTGGGCTTGAATTTTGCTAACTCAACTCGTATATTTTGTTAGGCTATTTGGGTTGGCTCATTGGGCTCAACCTATATTGACAACTTTTTAAATTGCTTTTAACTCAATTTTAGGCTTAATTGTTTTTTTGGTAAAAAATTAATCGAACAACCGAAAAAAATAATATTATTTGGATTGGTTAGCTTTTAAACTTAAAACTGATTCAAATTGAACCGCGAATACCCCTATATGCTTCTATGGTTGGCAAATGAAATGGTTATGCTCTCCCAATGTTTTAGTCCTTTTTATAATTTGCTAGGACTTGTTTTGCGTGTAAAACCATTGCTAGATGCAGGGGTGATCACGAGTTCAGGTGTACCCATGAACCTGATTAACTAGAACTGACTCAACATCAAATTTTTGGGTTGGGTCGGGTACCCGAGTTAGTTTTTGTAGATTTGGTTGAAACTTGATGATGTTTGGTTTGGGTATCAGGTCAGCAAATTTTAAAATTGAACAACTTGAACCCCACTTGACCCCTTTCATCTACCAGAAATTTCTTCATCAAATCCAGAAACCTAAAGACCTTTCCTTTTCATTCATCCCTTCCCTTCCCCCATCCAATAACTGTGAGCTTCACCCTCCCTACAACACTGCCAATCCCAGTCGCCAACAATGGGTTCTTCACGGCACACAACTTCACAAAGACGGTAGTGCCTTCAAGTTCTGGATTTTTGGTTTTGGCATTCCGTCATGTTGTCGTCAAGGCTATTTTTGATGTTGTGTCTAGGGCTAGGCCATGATCTCTGTCGAGAGCATGATGTGCGCGTTTTGCCATTAGCAGGTGCTATTTTCATGTTTAGACAGAAACCATGAATAGACTTCTATCATCATTTTCACCCCGTTCTTTCTAAAACTTCAAACCTTGTACTTTTCTCACTCAAACCAATTTGTTAGCATATATTTAATATTATACTTTATTTACTTTATTTGTACTACTTGTACTACACTTGTACTTCTTGTACTATTTACTACCGTTGTACAAACTTAGGATTATAAATATATATAAACCTTGTACATGATTATTCAGAGAATATAGAATCACTTTTCAGTCTTTGTTTTTCACATGGTATCAAAGAGCTTCAGTTCTTGATCCTTTGTCGTTGGTTTCTATCGTTGGCCAACTTTAGCCCTTTTCGACATTGCTTGACAACACCAACGGCACCACTAGAGCTCGCCGGCCACCGATTTGTCTACCGGCCAAGTTTCATCACCATCTGATAGCTCATGTGCCTCTGCAGCTGACATGTCCTCCCTGTTGACATGGCTTGCTGACATAACTTGACTTGCTGATGTGGCAATAAAGTGCTTACATTGCACTAGACCCTTCCCAATATTTTTCGATAAGATCTTTCCATTTTTGAGCCTTTTTTTTTTGTTAATTCATCCTCGAAAGTGCACTTTTCTCATTGTTATTGCCTTTGTTTGTCATAATGGAAAAGTTTGATGTTGCTTAACCCATTCTAGTTCTTCTTAATGGTTCCAATTATATACATTGAGTTGATGCCATGCGTGGTTTTCTAAAGGGTCGCAAACTCTGAAGATATGTGATAGGTGACATCGTATACCCCACCAAAGCTGAGGATGATTCTGAGGAAAAATTTGTTGGCAAATTAGAAGATTGGGATAACAAAAATCATCAGATCATCACTTGGGATAACAAATTGTATGAGGATTATCGTAATCGGTAGTCGTACCAGACTCATCCAATTTCTGATGACTCTAACAGGTGATTATGAACTTATTCGAGCATCTTTGCTACATCAGGATCCTTTGCCCACACTCAAGGATGCCCTTCCTCATCTTAAGTTTGAAGAAACCATATTGGTTTTTCTTCGACTTAAAGCATATTTTGCTTTTGTAATCATTGATAAGGGAAGAAAATTTTATTGTCACTGTCATAAACCTGAGCATCTTCTTCTTGAGTGTTCCAATATAGAATGTCATACCTGCCAAAAGAGAGGTCACATTGTAACCAATTGCCCTTCATTCGTCTGCCGATACTGCAAAAAGCCAAGACACTTGATCGAGCACTGCCCTGCTCGTCCACAAAGGCTTGATCAGAATAAGTCTCAACCTCGTCCTAATTCATCCTCCAAGTTTGTACTCATTGATACTACTGCCAGTGATGCATTTTCCTCTACTTCCCACATCTCTCTCTCCACCAGTAATCTTGAATCCCTCATCAAACAAGTTCTTTCTCATTCTGGTAACACTCTTACTGCCTTAGCAACCACACTAGGTAATAATCGTTGGTATTTTGATTCTGTCTGTTGTAATCATATGACTTCTTCATCCCATGTCTTCTCTTCTCTCTTCTCTAGAGACACCATTCACTTTATTCACACTACTGATGGGTCTCTTATGTAAGTAAGTCATAAGAGTCCTATCTCATTATCCACTCTCACTTTATCTGATACTTATCTTCTCTATTGGACAACTTTGTGACCTTAGTTACACTCTCACATTCTCTTCTGATGGTTGTTCTGTATAGGATCCACGAACGAGACATATAATAGGGAATGGTCGTAAAGTAGGTGACTGTTTGAGCTCACTACTCTCCATGTTCCTTGTTCTCCTACGTCAACTCTTTGTGCGACTTCCACTACTTCTCTCTTTCAACTGTGGCATCAATGTCTTGGTCATAATTCCCTCAACAAATTGTGTCTCCTCATTTCTAAGGGAATATTAGGTTTTGTTACGGAAGACTCTTGTCATTGTATTTTGTGTCAAACAACTAAACAACCTCTTTTGTCTTTTAATAAAAGTATTTTCATTTCTACTTCTTCTTTTGATCTTGTACATTATGATGTTTGGGAGCCAACACCTACACTACTATGGGAGGTTGTCGCTATTTTATGATATTTGTTGATGATTTTTCTATTTTTATTTGAATATATTTAATGAAAAAACGTTTAAAACTTCCTCGAGTTTTCATTAATTATGTTACTATGATTAAAACTCAATTCTCAAAATTAATTAAAAATTTTCATCGTAATAATGCTTCTGAATATCGTGATTTAAAACCTCTCACATTTCTTGTTGAATAGGTACTCTCTTTGAGTTTTCTTGTCTTGGTACATCTTAGCAAAATAGTCGTGCTAAAAGAAAGTATCATCATATCCTTGACAATGTCCATGCCATGTTCATTTCCTCCTCTTGTCTCGAACGCACTTGGGGTGAATCTACTCTTACCACTGTTTATGTCATCAGTCGTTTCCCTTCCTCTGGATAATATATTTTCCTTTGAACGTCTCCATCATACTTTTTCATATTATAATTCTCTTAAAGTTTTTTGTTATACTTGTTTTATTCTTCTACAATTGTTCATATAATACATAACAATTTTGAAGATTGAAACATGCTTAATGGCATATTTCATAAATGCTTTTGGCTGATACCTGATGTATTCAAATTCATTTGTGTAGAAATGGCGCAAGAGTGACTTGATCTACAGACCCGAAGGGGAGGTTTTGGCAGAGCTGGAGAAATTCAAATCTCATGTGGTGGCTTATGGTCTTGACTCCGGATATAATTCTTGCTGTTGTATTTATTTTATGTTTGTTAGCTCATAGCTGTTGATGTTTCTTAGCTTTTTAAAAGGAAGTCTTAGATTACGGCATAGAATGAGGTGAATTTTTGTACAAATTTAAGTATTATTAATTAAAATTATTTTTTTTACAACACTAATTAAAATTGTTAAAATCTATAAAAATTTAATTTTTAATCTAAATTATTGATTTATTTTAATAATAAATCAATGACTCAAACTAATTGTTTTATTATGGGTTCCTCAAATTAGTACAAGTCTGATTACCATTCGAAGATCGTGATCCCCGGCTCATGTGGCTCTTCACATGCTTCTACGGTTACCAATTTAGTATGTGCACACTGCTCAATCTTCCAACCTCTGAATGGAATATGCACGTTTTTCATGATCCTTGACTCATGTAGCTCGTTACATGCTTCTAGGGGTATTTAAATTTAATCAAAACCAAAAATTAAATTAAAAATTGAATTAAAAAATTGAAATTCAATTAAGATTTTTAGGTTTTGTTCATGAGTTTTGTAGTTTTTGCTTTTTCTTGATCTGTTGTTCTTCCTTATGCTTCTTGTACTCTTTAGTTATTGTTGGTTTTTCTTCCTCTCTGTTAGAAAAAGTATTTTGAACTCTGAACCTTTGATATATATATATATATATATATATAAACAGCATGGCATCTATTCAGTCAGTGCCCCTATACTGCTACAGCATCACTTGCTTATGGTAGTAGTATAGTTGGTTTAGGATCTATGGTTTTAAATTATAGTTGCAGTTATATTGTGTTTATCGCAATTGTGGAGAATTACAAAAAAATACGACTGATGCATTCATAATTGCAGTCACAATGCGATTGCGGAGACTACAAAAATCTCAATATTACGAGTACAATTGCGACTGCGAACCGCAGTTTATTCTTGATATTGATAACGTGGAAGATTGGTTGAAGTTCCTCCGCTGCAATCTCGCCAAAGAGACTCTAGAGGAGCTGGTCATGATTTGGTTTGGAGTTTGGGAGGAGAGAAATGTTGTGTGGTTGGGTAAATCACCAGCCCATCCTTCTCAAATTCTACAACGGGGTAAACTCAACCTTAGAGCTTACCATTCAGCCGAGTCCAGTGAAGAAGGCAGGTGCTTTTCTCAGCCTAAGCAATCCAAATGGTGTAGACCACTCATGAATATATATGTACAGAGTGAATGTAGACGCAGCCCCATATTTGCAGAGGACTACTCGTTTGGAGTGGGTATTGTGATTCGTGACTGGTTGGGCAACTTTATGGCTGCAAAGTCTCAAAAATTCAGGGGAGGAGTGGATGCTCATAGATAGGGGGGAACTTTTGGCAGCAAAGGAAGGCTTGATGTGTTTGCATGAGAACTTGGCTTCAGGAAGATCTTTTCAGAGGGAGATGTAAAAAATGTGTATGACAACCTGTTGAATAGCTCTATGGACTACTCTCATAATGGTACCATCCTACGTGATATTTATGCTATAGCCTCTTGGTTTTCATTAGAGGCGAAATCAGGGGAAACATATATGAGTCGTAGTCTTCCTCGGCTTTGAATATTTATTTTATGTACACATAATATTTTTTTTTGTTGATCCATGTAGTAAAAAAATAAATATTTATTTTATAGTTGATAGATTGCTTCGATTTATTTTGATTCTTCATTTATTAACAACTATTGAACGTGTCTTTTTAATTATAAAAATTATTAAAACAAAACTCATATTAAAATAGCAGATGATTTTCTTACAGATTACATAATTATTTATATTAAAATAGAGATTATTGAAAAATTCACTACAAATGAGATAATAGATAATTTTTATTTTATAGCACAACATTAAGCACAACTTAAAAATTGAAGACATATATTTAAAATTATCTTATATTCAATTGTGTTTATTATAAATATTTCTAATTTAAAGTATGTTAATTATGAATTGAATTGAATTTATTTTTATATTTATATTATATGATAATTAAATTTTTTTTTAACTTAAATATTTAGAGACATATATCTAACTTTTAGTCTTAGTCCCCTTAATATTAAAATCCTAGCTCCACCCCTAGTTTTCATGTTTTGATGTTGGTTATGTTCCTCGTTCATGTAATGGGTTTTCTATTTTTTAGCTTCTATGACTATGAATTCTGATTCTTGTATTTCGATAGAGGAATATCCTCAGTGTATTGCAGATTTTCTGCTCTTGGACAATCTAGTTGAATAAAATCCGCATTAATTTTTTTTTTTAAAAAACTTGATTAAACCATTTTAAAATTATAATAAACCTCTTAACTTGATACCTAATTTTCCCTTATGGTTTTGATTATAGCAATTTATCACATCACTTATTCCAATGTAAACTAAAAGTTAAGAATTTTATTAACTAACTATTTGAATTGATGCGTATAAGATAGCTGATGACGGTAAATTGCGAAAATTATATGGTTGATAATATAAATTGTTACATATATTGTTTTTATAACATTTTGAATACTAGTCTCTACAATCAAAATTTGAGAGAGTAAGTTACACATCAACAATCAAAATTTAGGAAGTAAATCACACATTTAATATAGTTGAAATAAATGGCAGAACTAATGATTAGCTAGCATTGATACTTTATACCGTCAATAAAACTTACCATCACCTTCCCCTAACAGGCAAAAGCTTTTTTTTTTTGGTCATGCCCTAACATGCAAAAGCTGAGAACTGCCAATACAAAAGGTTCCAGTGCTTTGCTGTAAAAGCCCATATTTTTCCACTGCCATGATTGGGCCTGCAAGTGCTATGCCCATGTGGCCCTTCAATTTCTTATTATTGTTGAAACAAGAAAGGTCTCTGTTGAACAAAAAAAAAAAAAAGAAATCACAAATTCTGATACTTCATTTTCTCATCATGTTTAAAAGACATAAGCTCTGAATGTTTATATACATTTTGCTGTTAAATTTTTCTCCACCAATTCATCCTTATTGGAAAGGGCAGTTTAAGATACGAAAATGCTCTACAATTTTTTAATAGACCCCTATCTTGTTAAACTAGTCACTTTAAGATTAAGATCTTCTTATATTATTGACTAATATGAAAATGTCATATTATAAGAGAGAAAGACAAAAATTCTTCATCCGTCATGCTATTTCACATTTTTACAATAAGGAGTATATATTTCAATAATATCAACAAAATTTTCTTTTTTAAAAAAAAAAACACTTAGAAGCAATACTCTCACTCTTAAATGTCGACCACCTCAAGGCACCATAAGCTTCATTGCATTCATCATCTTCTAGCATGATAATCTGCTCCTACTTATTAGTTATTATATTATAACTAGAGTTTCGAGTGGAAAAAGAGATCTCTTTAGGGGGAAAAATTTTAACTTACAAAGTTGACTATTGAAAATCATAAAACATACTATCTACCTTACACGTTGAATAAAGTGAGTAGTATCTTGATGAGTATAATATTCAAGTAAATCATGAAGTATTTATTAAATGTTAATTTTATAATAAATATTTAAAATCTTATTAAAAAAAACCAACCACCAATTAAATGCTTAATGGATTCTATTAAAAAAAGAAAAAACCGTAAAATTGCCCCTTTATAGACGTAATTGTAACGTTCACGTGAGAATGAAAGATCCATAATAAATTACCACCCTTGCACCCACACTAGATGATAGGTTTGCAGAATTATGCATGCCTGACATTTTTTTCCTAAAAGCAAGTTTCAGACAATCTTGTTCTCAGGCGATTAGGAATATATTTGGTAAAAATGAAAGAAAGAGTAACGATTAATTAATGAGTCATGCTAAGAGCCCGGCTTGCACAGCCCAGAACTCCCGGTTCATATTTAATAAACATGTTTTTATATTTTTAACAAAATAAAAATGATAAAAAAAGACACACATCACAGCCAAATGAAGGTCAAACGGGTAGTATCCTAAAATTACCATCCGGGTTATTAAATATTTTTTTAATTAATATATATTCTAGACTTCTTAAAAGGGAGACATAGGCTTAAATTTCAAGGAAACAATTCTTGTAAAAAAAATTGCATAAACTTTATCCTCCCAAGATCAAACGAGAATTAATCCCATAAATAGTTTAAATAGGCTGAACATGTAAGAATACATTATAATCTTAAATAAAAAATAATTAATATTACAGTTTGTATGTCTCAATATATTGCTTATTAATTAATTATCACTTGTTTCTTTCATCCATTTTCGTTTACAAAAGACATCTTCAAGGCTTCAACAACAACTAGATATATAAAACACATAATTTGATTTTGGAGAACACTGAATTAACTATATGATTTTAACAACAATGTAATAGGGATGATAATTTTTTTAGTAAACCACCACTTTAGTCTTTAAAATTATAAAAGTTGGTCATATTAGTCCATGACTTTAAGTAATTATCATTTTAGTTCCTAAATTTTTAAATACCGGTCATAATAGTCTTTGAAATTGTAACCCATTAATCAAATAGGTTCGTAAAATATATAAACTTTAACAATTTCAGAGATTAATATGACCGGTGATTATAATTTTAAGGATTAAAATGACAGTTTCTTAAAGTCAGAGACTAATATAACTGATGCTTACAATTTCAAGGATTAAAATAGTGGTTTACTGTAATTCTTTTTAAAGTTTCTTATTGATAATTCGTTAGTTATTTATTGCTACAAGTATACAACAACATAAAAATCTAGGACCAATAAGGAGTTAGGCGTAATGATAAACAAATTCTGCTAAAGAAAGAGAGGATAAAGGTTTGACCCTGGAAACATCATATGTAGGGATGATTTAACTGTATTACTCTGTGCTCAAAAAGGATTAGTCTCATATCGAAAAGCTATGAAGATATCTTGAGAAAACATACATACATGTTTATGCATTAAAAGAATAACAAAATAAAATATATCTTTTCATATGCCTTCTCTCGCTCTTATCTTGTATCATTAATAGGTTAAATTGTAAATTACTTACTTCAACTTTAAACTTTTAACAAATTATTTCTTTAAGTTTTAATTTTTGTAACTTATCCGCTTAAACTTTAAACATTTAGCGATTCACATTTTTTTTTCATTTTTAGAATTGTAACTAAGTTTCATACAACTTCACTTCTCAGCGTTAGAAAGTATCTAGATGAGAAAATAAAAACAAAGATGTGTTTGGCATTAATCATGGAAAAAAATGAAAAAAAAGGTGAATTATTAAATGTTTAAAGCTCAAGCGGATAAAATAAAATTAAAATTTTCGGGATAATTTTCCAAAAGTCTAAATTTGAAAGGGTAATTTGCAATTTGACCTTGTTAATATTATGAAAACTCTTTATATATGCTACAATAAATTTCTATTTTTTTTTGTAAATGTAAACACCTAATTTTGTTTGGGTAAAAATAAAAATAAAATTAAAAATTAAGAAATTAAAAAAAAATTGAAAATATATTTAAGAAAAAAATAGAGAAGATAAAATAAAATAAATTTTGACCCAAGTATAAAGTTTGGCCAAATTCATTTTGTAGGTCCAGTTCCATTTAATCTACCACTCTAGCCCATAACCCAGAACCCACTAGTCTGATCCGTAAACCAAACCTGACCCGCTACCCACAATCCACCAACCCACAACCCATCATTTTCTAAACAAAGGACAACTAAACAAGAAAGAGGAAATTAGAGGTGACCCAACCGAACCAACCTTGTGCAACCTTTGTTTTGTATAGAAACATCTAAGAATAAAAATGTAATTTTGCTTATGATATTTTGTTCTTCATTATTACTTGTATGCTTTGGCATAAGAGTAGTTTTCATGAATGATAGCTTGATTTAAAGGATGTAAATGAGATCAGTGTTGCATTTATTTTTTTTTGGTACATAAAGTGGGATTCTAGGTTGGTGGCATGAACCCCCACCTACCCGTCACAACCTACACGTCACAAGCGTTTGAATTTACAGCTCACTACTAATCCTTAATGAGATATGTATAACTTTACCCGTTTCAAGTGTTGTCTTGGCTCTTGGTGTAGGTTGTCACCCTTTTAACCATAACCCTCGGTGGTCGATGTTGCTTCTTTAATTCCCTGCTTATCCTGGTTGCACATAAGTTGAATGAGGAAATGTCTAAATTAATAATTTTCTGCTAGATTACTGGACCGTCTTTGCTATCTGATTTGGCCACTAGTTCTATGGCCTAAGTGTAGTATCTTCCATGACTCTCTTGTTGCTTAATTAGATCTCCATACTTAGCCTCTGCATCTTTAAGTTGCTTGACAACATGATAGATTAATTAATCAATTTTGTTGGTAAATGCTGATTAAAACACTAGGTCCCTTTCAATGTCAATTCTTCAAATTAATGACTACTACACGAATGTTATGGTTTGTAGATAACTATTCTCACTGCATGTCTAGCACTTAGGCCTGAATGGTTCATGGTTATGTAATGAATTGGCATCATGTTTCACTGTTTTGTTATTGGATTTTTTTTTTTAAAAATCATGAGATATTTTCAAAATTCGACGTATTTCAATGGCTTGTGGGATTAATTTTCTGGAACACAAAAATTATGCGATTTTCTC
Organism: Ormosia emarginata; assembly: GCA_029884605.1. NCBI lineage: Eukaryota > Viridiplantae > Streptophyta > Magnoliopsida > Fabales > Fabaceae > Ormosia > Ormosia emarginata. The sequence continues at coordinate 168,324 of JAQQTP010000073.1, read as the reverse complement.
ACAACAATTATTTTCTCGAGATTTAAACTCTAGTCCTATGAGGGTCGACCCTTTGTGGGTTGTTTATTGGATTTTCGTTAGCTGTGTTGCCTACTTCTTTCTTTGCACGGTACTCGTGTGTGGTTGATATGAGATTCTGGGGGAATAAGTCGTGTTGCTTGATAAGTATTAAATAAATGCAAATGTTGACTGATTGTATGTTATCCTATGTCTGAATTGGTTTTGATAATATCGGTCTTAAGGAGTGTAAAAAAAGGTTTGAATCCATGGTGTTTATGACGTGAGGCTTAAATGAAAATGATTGAAAATAATTAAAGAATATGAGTAGATTGGAATATGCACTTGTCAAGGTTATTCAGTGCACTAATGAAATTTAATTTGAGCTTCCGAATTCTCCAAGCTGACCCGAGACACTAGCTGGCGGTGTGCCCTCCCTTTCCTGTTATTTACATTGCTAGGAATAAATGGTTTATTTTGTGATGGATACTACAAAGTGCTAGTTGGTATTTTATTCGAAATGTTTCTTTTCTTTTCTCTTTGATTTCTTTAATAATTCTTGTAATCCTTGACTACATCTTTGGCTTATGGTTCATGACGTTGCTCAATTTAAAATAGAATAATAATTACATTAAGGGTATTAAAAGGTGAACCAGTATCACGTTTTTTCTCATCTAATAATTTTATAGTCTTAAATAGTGTTTGCAAATTTTTATGATTATCCAAGAGATCCTGATTAATTAGTTGAATGACTTGGTTAATTTTGTTTCTCAGTTGTAAATTCCTATGATGACTAAATAAAGTTCATAATTCAAAGATCAACTAAAATTTAAGTTAGATAAAAATTACAAATAAAAATAAAGGCATAAAAGTGGTTAAGAAAGCGATAAAGACTATTGTAAATAAAGTGATAAAGTAAAGTAATAATTGAAAGATAATGAATGAGAATGTAAAAACTCTTGTTTGATTAATTGAGTGGTTGTTATATTGAGTAGTGTCTACAATTGGGTTCACAACAACTATTTATAGAGTCTAAAACTAGATGTTAGCCCTCACTAAAACTATCTACCACATTTCTTAAGCTTTCTACTCACTTTATAATGTTGTGGAATCATGATCAACAATCAGAGTGGTGGTTACTACCACATCAACTAAGTTCCTTAAGCTTAGAGACCAAATACAATGCATAAGTAAGTTGAAAAACTACTCCACTAGCTAACCACTTCAACTTTATCCATATCTTCAAAGAAAATGGTTACCATTCTATTTTTTGAACTTGTAGCAACCACAAAACAAATTCTCCAACAGTTCCTATAATTTAAGAAAGTAGTTTTAGACTTAATCAATGTTTCATTTACTTCTTTCAGCGCCAAATTCTTTCTAAATTCTCACTAGCATGTGCAACCCACTTCCTCACCAAGTCTAATATCCAGGCAACCCATTAAACTGGAACATGCAATATGTAACATCCTCTATAACTTAATAGTCTTAATCATGGTTATATAAGTTCAGCAACCCTAGCATGAGTTACATGTTCTTTCTGGTGATCTTATAAGCTAGTTTGGATACATTGCTATAGTACTGAATGTGAAAAATAACTAATAATGACTAAGAAGTTAGCATAAACTGTATAGATGAAGGAAATAAATATAAAATATTTATTTTTAGGTTATACATGGTTGGAACTAGTTGTAGTAAATTTTAAAGAATTAACTGAATTAGTTTGACATTTTTAATAAGACAGAGTGAGTGTTTAAGGGGCAAATTAAATAAGTAAATATCTTGAAAAATTATGAAAATTTGTGAAGATATCAAGTAGAGAATGAAGAGTTTTTTGGAAATGAGTACATGTTAAGGCAGATGTCTATAAGCCTATTAGCTTAACTCTTTAAGTTTAACTTAAGTTAAAGAGGAGCAATAGAGCTTAGTGGCTGTTAACGGTGCAAATGAATAATTAGGAAATGATAAATCTAGGAATGAAATGAATTATAAATTTTTTTATAACACATATGAAAGTTAGAAAACTTGTTAGTGGAAGATCATAGTATCCCTAAAAGATACAACATTTCTAGTTAACATGGAAAGAATCCATCCTTATCCCCCTTTTTCTCTCCACCGCCCTTATCTCTTTCATCTTTGACTTTTCTCTCATTTCCACTCTCTCACTCACGGTGCAACACAGAAATAAGAGAAAGAAAAGAAAAGAAAGAAAGAAGGGCAAGGGAGCAATAGGAAGAAGAGAAGGAGAAAGTTTTAGCATCATCAAACTAGAGTTGAGGTAGGGGTTATGTGGTTTCTTTACTTCACTCTTTTCTTACCAATAATTTGTATTGATGAACTTGGTATGAAAATTGTGACTGATGAAGTTTAGAGATTATATGTATGTTGTGTTTGTAGAAGTTGAGCTTATGAATAGCTTAGAAACTTTATAAACATAGATTGATACTGTGGGTTTGATGCTTTGGCTATTATTGCTAAACCTTTTTGAAGATGATTTGAGAACACATATGAGGAGAAATGTTGTTCTTTGGTTTAAAAGAAGGGTTTGCTATCAATTTTTATGCTTAAGAAATCTCAATTTTATGATAAATTGCATATGGTAATTGATTATCACAAGAGGGTAATCGATTACCAAGCTCTTAGAAAACGAGAAATGAACGTGGTAATCGATTACCACATATTGGTAATTGAATACCAAATCTCTGACTTGTGAAATTCGAGGTGGTAATCAATTACCACGAATGGTGATCGATTACCAAGCCTCCATTTTGAGATTTTAGCTTGTGGTAATGTGGTAATCGATTACCAGTCCCATGTTTTGAGAAAACAGAGTTTTCTGCTTGATGAGACTGAATGTAATACATATTTATGCTATGTATGGGAAATTAATACTCTAATTGGAGTATTTTATGATGTTAATACACAACTAGCATATCTACAAAAAATAATAACCTTGTACACTCAATATACTTGTGAAGTTATAGTTGTGTATGCCTAGTTTATTGGAGAATTAATGGTATTATAGAATTATAAAATGAAGTCTACAATGTACACTTAGTTCACTTGAGCAGTGATAGTATTATGTATTTAGTTCATTTGTAAAATGATGAGTTGTGTACTGAGTTCACTTGAGAAGTGGCACATTGTGCAATAGATAAATGCATAATAAGATGGATTTGATTTGTATGCTTGTCATGTTCATGAAAGTATACTAGAAACATGAATTATTCCTTTAATTGCTTAAGTTGAGCCAGTAATGCATGTTATTGAGTTTTGCTCCTTTATTTGCTAAAGTTGAGCTAGTAAAGTATGATTAATGTGATTTCTCCTTTATATTGTTGAAGTTGAGCTTGTACTGATGTGATATGATATGTGCCCAAGTTAAAGGTACTTTGGATATGAAGCTTGATTAGAGGTAATCCATATTTATTATTCCCTATTAAGGTAGTGTAAGGAGGAAACATTTCATTCCTACCAAAAGATATACAAAATCGAATTCTTGGGAACAAGCATAGCATAATGGCACCAAATGGACATTAACACATGACATTACATGAGCAAAATCTAGGAAAAGATGGTGATCCAAGATAGGTGTCCTTTAGAAATGATGGTGATCTTTTGGATGTCTTAGTTTGGATATAGTTTAGGAAATAATGGTGATCCTAAGTCCTTGATCTAGGAAATGACGGTGATTCTAGATTAGATACGTATATCCTTTGAAAATGAAGGTGATCCTTTGGATATTAGATGTGACCAATAACGAATTTAGGAAAAATGATGATGATCCTAGATCTGACATATGTATCCTTTGAAAATAACGGTGATCATTTGGATATTTGACTAGAGTTATTATTAACATTTGCATTGGTACCTCATAAGCATTATCATTGACACTCCATGAGCATTTGCATTGGCACTACATGAGCAATTGCATTGGTACCTCATAAGCATTATCACTGACACTGCACGGTCATAAGCATTGGCATTGAATGAGAATTTTTTATATCATCAAAGAGATGGTAGCTATGTATATAGATCATGGACTTGCATGGTGAATGTTTACACTAAGAAAGTAAGTAAATATTATAATGATAGTGAGATGTGACTATCTTATTCATATACTCGATGCATCCTATGATTTGATAGTGTTGAGATGATATGGTGTAAATGGTTGATTATGAGATATTTAACCATAGTAATAATTGAGTTTTCTGCCTCGGAAAAAGAAATGACTTGTTTTGACTTTTACTGTAACACCCCAAATTTTAGAAAATGTCCCGAATGTTCTGTTTGTTATTTTTCAAGCTTTTGTGTAAATAACTGTTATGTCCCTATTTTACTGTTTCTTATTTTTCTGTATGAAATACAAATATGTTTTACAGGCTAAAATTTTATTTGATCGTTTTACGTATTTTGCTTCGAGACGGTAAAATAAAAATTTTCTCGAGCCACTTGTTTTAATTTTTCTCAGGGTGATATACTGAGACAATTAATACCGTCTGTAATTTTATTTGAACGTTTTGGATGATTTGCTTCGTCGTGGCGAAAAAAAAAATGACCGTTATGTCCCGATTGTACTGTTTTTAATTTTTCTATATGTTACAGTGCTTAATATTACTGTCTGTGATTTTATTTAGACTTTTTGTGCATTTACTCCTAGACGGAAAATAATATTTTTTCGAGTCGAGGAAATCTTGTTTTAATTATTCAGACTGGGGATCTTACTAAACCCAATTCTGAATGAGACGATAATTAATCTTTTAATTTTTAGGATTTAACTGTCTAATAAAATAATTTTGTATATTATTTTATTAGTCAGTATAATTAGATGACAGTGGACCCGAAAATGTTTTGCGAGACCCACGTTTAGCTAATACAGTTAACTTAGTAGCTTAATTAAGCATCATTAGTGAAGGAATTCTCTAGAAATGATGACTAAGTGTGTGACTAAGCTAATGACTAGGTTAGTGACTAAGCTAATTACTAGGTTAGTGACTAAGGTGGATGACAAGGCAAGGATGAACCAATGAGGGCTAAGCTTGCTAACCAAGTTTTAATCTTGATCTTTGATTCATCCAAAGGCTTGGATGAAGCCAAGCAAGGCTACACCTTGCATGGAGTGAAGTTCACAGCCATTTGGCCTTTGGAAGACCAAAATCACTTTGTCTTCATGCAACTTTCTCTCTTCTCTCTCTTCCAAAAACCCTAAACACCATTGAAGCTCTCTTGAAGCTCCATTCGGCCAAGCCTAGTTCTACACCATCCAACCACCCAAAATTCTATCCAACCAAGTTTTCTAAACCTAAACACAATCCTAAGAACATCTCTAGTTGAGAGTTCTTGCAAAATCTTCCATTTGAAGCTTGGAAACCAACTTGGAAAATTTTACCTAGAAGGTGAAATTTCTAGTTTTCTATTTCTAAACTCTTTTTCAAAGTTCTAAGCCATGATTTCTCCATGGTTTAAGCTCTCTTTCTATGGTTAGTAACTTGTAGATTTTTGTTTAAGTTTGTTAGGTGACTTGAAGGAGAAAACCGAAACCTAGAAGAGGAGTGAAAGAATATTTTGTCTTCATTTAAGGTAAGAGGAAGACAAATCTTATCATCCATGTGTGGTGGTAAGAAAATGAAAAATTGATTGTTGATTGTAGAATCCATAAGGATTCCTTGTTTGTGGTTGTTTAGTAGCCTGTTTGTGTGGTTGTTAGTAGCTTTCCTATTTGATAATTGTAATAATTTGTATGTAGTTGCATGTCTACAAGCTTTAAATTGCATGTCTATAAGCTTTGATAATTTGCATGTGATAGAAATGCATGATAATGTATAGGATGTGAATAACATGCTAAGGTATGCATGAGTGTTCCAAAGAACACAATCCTAAGGCTCACGGCCATTGACTCAAAAGGAGAACCAAAATGTTCTCATTATTTTCCTAAAGTGTAATTTAATTAACCTAGGAAAATTAACAAGAGATAGAATTGTTTAAATCAAGGAAAAATGAATTTAGAAATCAAATGATCCAAACATATATTTCGGCCAACATGCCAAACCAAGAATTCATAATTTCTAAAATCAATTCCAAACCATTTCCAAGTATAAAGATGCAATATATGTTAAAAAGAATTTTTCTAAAATGAGTTTTTAAGAAATAAATTGAATTGAATTAAGTTTAACCAATTAAACTATTGATTTTATTGTTAGAAAAGAAATACAAGTAACTTTCAAAATTTCTAACATATAGCTCATACTTGTATTTTGAAGCATGTTAGTGGTTTTCAAAAGGTTTAAATTATACTGGATAAAAATTAAGTAAATGCAAATTTTTACGGAAAAATTAGGAAATTATTATTATAATTTTCTAAACAAAATACTGTCAATTTTTAGTAAAAATGGGCAATTAAGAAAAAAAAAGATGTCCAAAAGACAGTATACGGTATAGAAAATATTTTACGTAGTTTAAATGTATTAATTATTATTTCTGTCTATTTAAACAGTAATTTTTAAGGGATTTGGACCATAAAATGATTTAAAAACCTTACGCGATTGAGAAAACGTATTAAAAAAACTCTACGAGATTTTAAAAACAGAAAAATAAATTTACGCGATTTAAAAACGTTTGTAAAAATGACGAGATTGTGAAAACGCGATAAAATTTCTACGCGATTGACCAAAATGGTAAATTCTGAATTTTTCTGTTGTCGGGCTATGAGGTGAACCCGTACAGGCTTTGGAACAGTATTTGTCCTGTGGGACTTACTATATCTTTTTATCTTTGAGAATATCTTGGTAATTTGAGATTATGCCAGTTTTTGGTGGATTGGTTGACGAGGTGAATCACATCGTGTTGTCGATGCGATAAACGTAGTGTGGTTCATTGTCTTTATGAACTTAGAGACGTTAGTGTACGAGATTCCATATATGGACAGTCGGTCGCTCCACTGGGCCGTGGTAACCGATAGCACACTAATGAACTCGACACGCACTATTTTTAATCGAGATTTCGTAAAGTCTAATAGTACATTACCTGTAGTGCCACAATGTGAGACCGTGAACTACACCATGCTTTAGATGATGGATTCCATATGACGTGGGGCTATAGACGCAAAGTGTGACAACAAGTAATAGTTTGGTTGGGCAGTAGTGGTACTAATAGATTTTGCGAGTCATTCTCTCTCTCGATATCTGTTTGTGTTTAGCTCCATGGAGTAGGATCGTGTCATATTATATATGATTATATCTTGGATATTATTTTATTTTATCTGTTTATTTTATTTAATTAATGTTATGATAATTTGTTTATTCCTTACTTTATTTTATTCGTGATAATATTTTATCTGTGATATTATGTGTTGTTATGATACTATTCTATTATTAATTAATGTTATAGCTTTTCATATTGTATGAACTGTATATCTGTTGTTTGTCATTTCCTTATTTGCCATGTTTGTGATGATTTTAGTTTGTCTTACCTCTTTATTGTACGTGTTTCCTGTATATTTATTTTACGTGGTAAAGAGTTTGAGGAAGAGGAACAGCCTCTTGAGATTGTGTATACTGAGGAGGAAGAAGAGCAGCAAGCCGAAGATCAATACGACGACCAAGAACCATCTGATCATCCATACCCATTGGACTGATTAGTTTGGATATGGCGGTGCCAGGATTTTTAGGATTTGTGACACTCGAGTTTCATGGTGGATCGTTAGCTTGGCATCTGAGGGGAGACAGAGACTCTGTGACGTACGTGGGACGGTTGATTTGTGTCCATACGACATGAGTTTGATGGAGAGCCGCCCATGACGACTACTTGTGTTTACGCATTTAGAGTTGCCTTTATCTCTTAGGCGTTCTTGGGGTGGTGTGTCCACCGAGCCTAGTGAGATGACTCTCGTATCGATCGCGGTCTCATGTCTGCCGTGTGTCGAGGCATCCCGGATATTTATCTTCGATGAGTTTCTGAGAGTGATCCATCGAGGAGGATTAAATATTTATGATGTATTTTTGGGCGCGTCTGCGTATGTATATATTGACTCTTTCTTGTTTTTCTTTCTTGTTTCTGTTTAAATATTTGTAGTTGTAGTTGTAAATTATTTGTATAACTTATAACTTGGACCATATGTATATTATGAGTGATGTTGTTCTGTTTACTTTATGTTTCCGTATTATTTTATTTAATAATATTCTGTTTAACAGGAATTATTTTACAACTCATATTAATACGTAATAAATGTTTTACAACTTGGGTAAATTTTATTTATTTCTCTTTATATATGTGACATCCTCACAAAGGTGTTACATTTACCACATTTCTATGTTATATTTTAAATATTGAAATTATTTTTTCTCGAAGTAGCTGAAATTATTGTAATGTCAGTTTATATGTTAGATCTACTGAGAATTGTATAATTCTCACCCTATATATTTGTATTTCCAAATAATTCCAAGGAAAGAATCTTCAACCAAGTGAGACGAAGAATATGAACATGAAATAGTATTATCTCTACTTTTGTACTAGGAAATGTCAATAGATTATAAGAGTTTGAGCCTTAAAGGCCTATCTTATATATATTTTGTACAATGTTGATACAACCTTATATAAAAGAGAATGTCAGTTATATATATGTTATATTTCCCTTTCAAGGCTCTATATAATAATATGTATAGTTATTATAAAAGTAGTATGATATTTATAAGTTAGAAGTAATGTTCCTAATCCTGTTTACCTACGTATATTCTGGAGATATCATGGTATTAGTGTTGAGATGTTACATTATGGTATCAGAGTAGTTCATCCTGTTGAGTTAGGATATAAACTGACTATGCTTGTAGCATGTTTAGGTGTTCCTGTTATATGTTATGTATTTTCTTGTCTCAATGTGAGATACATGAATAGAATTGTATGACATCTTTAGGTATGAATATTAATAGTTATTGTCGCACTGTTACATGATAGAGTGTGATAAACTCAATATGTATTATTCTGTATATATAGAAAATTATGACATATTCTAGGCGTACTCGAGGAAATAGAGAATTTGCCAATGAAAATACGACAAACATGACTGAAGTGTTTATAGAGATGACAATTGCGATGAGGGAGCAGACTGTCGTTACCAACAGGATATTAGAGAGGATAGAAGTAAATCCACCTCCATCGCTAGTACAACCAGTACATGAAGTGCCAATAGTAAGGAACTAAATCTTTCATAACCTTTCAGAGTTGATGAAGGTTAACCCTTCATTCTTTAAGGGAGAGTATTACCGGGTTAGGGTAGAAGGGTGACTTAAGGAAATGAAGAAGCTCTTTACTGTGATGGCTTGTTCTGATGAGCAAATGGTGATGTTTATCTCTTATATGTTAGTGGCAGAGGCAGAGAGTTGGTGAATTGATGCCAAGAAATTGTTTGAAGCATCTGGAACCCAAATTACCTGGAGAATATTTAGAACTTCCTTTCTAGACAAACATTTTCCAAAAAATCTACAAAATGCAAAAGAGATGGAGTTTTTGAAACTTGAACAAGGTGATATGTCTGTTGGCCAATATGTGGCTAAGTTTGAGGAGTTATTCAAGTTCTCCTCTTACTTTAGATTTAACTCAGATGAGGAGTGGAAGTGTGTAAAGTTTGAAGATGAGTTGAGAAATGATATAAGAAAGACTATAAGGCCTTTTGAGATTCAGGATTTTTTTACTTTAGTAAATAAATATAGAATTATAGAGTCCTACGACTCTAAGCCTCCACCAGAGCAAAACTATAGAATTTCCAAAAGAGAAAGAGAATGGATCATAAGTTTGAAGATGATACTTCTCGATTTGAGCACCCACAAGATAGAGGAAAACATATTCAAGTAGAAACATGAGGACCGAAGTGTGCAAAATGTGGTAGAAATCATGGCTATAAGGCTTGTATATTAGATCAAATAATATGTTATACTTATGGTAAGACAGGACATTATACCAAGAATTGTCCTTAGAGACAGAGAGTGAAAACTAATCCTAGACCTTAAACCAAAAGAAATGTTTACACTCTAAGTAGAAAAGAGGCAATATGATATTCCGATCTGACAAAAGGTAAATGCATAATTATAGATAACTTCTTAATTAGAATGTGTGATTTAGGAACATTTCACTCCTTTAATTCCTATAATGGTGAAAATCTGTTAGATATACTTGTATTTGAATTTCCTTATGATTTGTTTGTTTCACACGTATGCCAAATTAGTAAAGTGTGAATGAATTTTGTTTTGGAAGGTATCTTTCTGTATGTATTAATAATTGGAAACTCATTGAGATATTTTTTTAAGCAATGAAAGCAAGTTAAGTTGCTAGATAGTTTTCATATTCAGTAAGTTATCCTTACTAGATTGGAACCCCCAAGTTTTGTTAGATAGGAATTGAAGATGATAAGTTAGATATAATCAAGAAATGCGAAATTCCTTTGAGTATGATGTTTGATAGAATAATTTTTTTAATTTATCATTTTCCTTTATTTTTTTATTTAAAGGGATAAAATAAATATTTTTAAGGTTGATAATAATTTGCACGACTAACTTAAAATAATTGTATTTGAAATAGACGGTGTAAGATTCTTACATATTTTTTACTTGTAATCGACTCTCAAATTCAAGTTCATTTTAAAAAAAAATTAATTTAAATAAAATAATTTTTTAATATTTTTTAATTTAAATAAACTTTGGTAATGACTCCTTTTATTTTAAATAAGTTTTACTGAACCATCGAAATCTCAGTTGCAATTGTAAATCCATATTGGGAAATGCATATAAGCCCACCAAAAGTATCTTAAGTGATCCATGTATTATGTACTGAAACACACATCTGAAACAATAGTTAATGTGGATTAATGTGTAGGGCTTAACTTTGTAAGCCCATGTTGGGAGCGCCCTAGGTTAACTTTTATTGGTTAGGTTATGTCCCCTCAACGTACTTATGCTTCACAATCGACCCTTCAACTTGCTCCATTGAAAGCCATAGTGGAAAGTAGGAGTTGCAGAAAAAAGTCTAATCTCTCACCATTGTAGGTTCCTATATAAGGGTTCGGGTTCACTCTCACCATCTCTTCTACAAGTAAGGTTTATTATTGTTGTTCTAAGTTTCATATAATTGATCAATATTTATTTTTACAATTACAAATATATGGTAACATTATTGTTGTTCTAAGTTTCATAAAGGTATGATGACTCTCTTGAAAATGAAAGGTGTAAGTAGGTATATGTTTATGTTTTAAGGTATTGGAATTGGAATAGTCTCTGACCTTTATTTTATTTTTTGCTGCAGAAGTCTCTGACCGTATCATCATAGTATGTTATTGTACAAGAATCAGTTGAATTACAAATGTTTTACAATTAATGAGAGATGTGGAAGAGAAAACAATTGGAAGAAAATACCCACTGAAATTTTTCAGAAGATGAATTTGCTTATATCACACAGCTATATATTTATTATAGGCCTTTTGAATGGTATAATATTTCTGTTTTTCCCCCTCAAAGATTGGAATGGAGAATAACTGAATAAGGGAAAGGGAAAACTCCGCCACAAATCTAAGAGACTATGATGAACTTGGATGGAAATTATCAATAAAAACAAAAGAAAAAGGTTGGACTTTTCTCTAATAATAATATAGACAATGATTAAGATTTAATAATATTTCTTCTACATATATATATATACAACGAGTATATTTAATGAGAAAAATTTTTATGATAAGAAAATAAAAAGAATAAATATTGATCAAATAATTATACATAGATGATTAAAATTAAAAATTATTTAAATATCATATAATTATTTAAAATAATTATATATATTTATATTATAATCTTAACTATTTATATAAAATTTAATGATTAAAATTTACTTCTTATTATTTCTTACAATAAATACTCTTCTTATCATATATATTTGTTATATATATATATATATAGGGAGATAGAACTTATACTATATAAGTCTTTTTTGATTTACACTTATTTTTAATTATTAGATCCACTTTCATCTAATGATTGAGATTATTTCATTAAAAGTAACCATTAGATAAAAATAAATCTAAAAATTAAAAATAAATATAAATAAAAAAAATTTATACTAATATAAATTCATCATCTCTTATATATATTTAATCACATAATTCCATCTTTTATCACTTAGTCAATGCCTTAAAAAGAAATCAATGATAAGACTAGTGCACTTCATTGCTTCTTGCGAATTTACGGATTTATACTTGGCAATGTTCAAAAGAATCAAATTGATAAGTATCATCAGATCATCGTTCGTCTGGTCCTCTTTGCAAGGAAGCACTGTTACATAAACAGATAGACAGTAATAATCAAGGCTATCAAGTCTAGAAGCATTAGCAATTTAGAATAGAACACGAACTCTCTTATCACACGACGCCAATAAATACCGAACATTTTACAAGTAATTTATTTTTTTCGTACATTAAAATACGTGTATCATATTTATATTATATATTAATATAAAAAAATATTAAATTATATTATATATAATTATAATATTTTTATGACATATAAAATAATTTTATAAATGGATTAAATAAAATTAAATAAATAACGAGAGTGAATTTTGGTCAAGACAAATGGTACAAAAGGGTAAACCAGAAAACTTAGCTGTGTCCACTAAACTCCAAAAGCAGGTTGAAGGGGGCAAGTTTGTGGCTCAAGAATCCTATGCCTATGGTTTGCTTCTCTATACGCCAAAACCTCACATCACTGCGCCATGAGTGTTTTTATCCACGTACTTTTTTTTTATCTTAATTTATGTTCACATCATTAGATTTATCTCTAAATTGATGTATTATATATTAATATATAAGTTTATATACAAAATTTGTATACACATCATTTTTTTCCTATCATATTTATATTTTATTTGTTTAAGAAATTAAAAGTAGAGAGAAGATGCTGAAATATATATTTTTTATTATTTAAAAAATATAATATAAAAATGATCTCCTTTCAAATCACCCCCAAAAGATAAGGAAGGGGAACTGCTGAACGTCTTATGGCATCTCTTTTGGATTTCACGACCATGATATGTGTAAAGTTAATTTGGTGATGTAAGGCACAGGGAAGTGAGACCCAACAACAATTGAGCTATCATTCCAATCCTTTACCACTTTTGTACCCATTCCAACACAATCATTCTCAGATGAATCCCTCCCTGTCAAATTGAGGTAAGATATGTGTCTCAATCATCTGTCTCTTACTCAATAAAAAATAATGTTAATTACACATATTTACATATATTATTATATTTATATATAATTTTTATTATTTAATTATAATTAAAAAATACTCTTAAATAAAAGCGATATAAGCCATAAAAATGTGATACTAACAATTTTCCTCAACAAAAGTAAAAACCAGGCACGGATATTGTAAATAGGACAAAAATAGTTGTAATCTAATTGATGTTATTAATTCTTTCTTTTCCACCTTTCTGATATTTCTATGGAAACTAATCATATCACCACATTGAGAATTGACCAGCAATGGTGACATGGTTTACATGAAAGGAAGATTAAGTAATTTACTTTTGTAATCGTTATCACTTATCAAGTTAGTCATGTGACTTGCTAAAATGTCATGCCAAATTACAGTCACTTTATATGAAGTTTTATTTAAATAAAAAAATGAGGGAATTTTTTTTTATTTAAATAAAAAGTTTACTGAAACTTGAATTGTCTAGTTTTCTCAACTTAAATTCCTTTCGCTATATAAGAAAAAGGAAAGTTATCTTGTATTCCCTTTTTCTATTCTATTTTATTCCTCTTGTATATTTTAGTTTTTCTTTTTAATTTTTTAATAGTTCATTTCCACTCTTCATTTTAAGGAAAATGAGATTTATCAGAAATAACTTATTTGTTAAACAAGAAATTCTCTAAAAATGGTCTTGGAAGAAATTATTGCAATACCATTTTCCTATATAATTTTTTTAAAAAATAACAATAATATTCTCACATCACTTTTTACAATATTCTTTATATTATTAATTGTATTATTTTTTTTTATCATTTTTTCTTACTTAATCACAATTATTTAAGAATGATATGAATAATAATATAATACTAAAAATAATATGATAACATCATTTCCCTTTTTGAAATGTTAACCTAAGATTTAGATTTGATTCATAATGTTACGAAAAACAGTGTGCTTGAATTTTTTAAAGAAAAAATTATAATTAAAATGTTTAAGAAATAATTTTAATTAAAAAAATTTTTGAGCATAAAAGAATCAAGTTATTTCAAATATACCTTATTATTTACATGAATTATTTACTTTTTTAGAAAAATCTATAATTAAAATATTTAAGAAAGAAAATATTTTGTGTAAAGCATTATGCAATAATCCTTCTGTTGACACATGATATTTGTAGAAAAAGCTCATGTAATATTTAAAGTAAATAAATAAAAAAATATATTTTTAATTTAATTCTTAGTATAATAATTTTAATTTATTAAAATTTAATAATAAATATATTCTTATTTTCTTATTTTAAGGGCAATATCACTTTGAATGAACATTGGCGGATACCCTTTTGATCCAATCTTCATAGGATCAATGCTCAATAAAAAAATTCACGACAGACGATGTGGAGTAATATGGGGCTACTTGGGGTTTTGACATGTGATTAATTAGGCTTTGATAATGGTGTATTATCTCTAGTTAACGAAAAGTTATTGGGTAGACTTAATTGCAGTCAATAATTTAGAATTATTTTGTACATTAAACTCTATATTCCACTGATTTTATTAGGCACTTGTCGATATATGATTGATTATGATTTTTATATGGTTCATTTGCCCCTAGGTAGGACACTACATTAATTAACTAGCAATTATAAATAATAATTCAATGGGGGTGGTCTCCAAGCTTTTCTCTCTAATCAAGCTATGATTCTTACGTATCTGCACTGCCTTTTATGAAGATCGAGATGAAAGTTTAAGATATAGTAAATAAGTAAACAATTATCTATGACAAAAGAATCGATAAATATGCACTAATAAAGATGGGTTATACTGCTAGTAAGTACCCCAAAAAAAAAATTGATGGATCATGCTGCAGTTAATAAACGCGAGCCATCATGGTGATGTTGCTTACTGCATACCACTCTCCAAGGTTCCTGTACTGTACTGTTCTTTATCTCACTTCACTTCTTCCTTGCAATTGCAAAGTCTGCAACCCGTTGACCACAAATATCAAAGATGCTTGCTTAGATATTTGATTCAATATCTTTATTATTTTGTTAATCTGGGCCCATATATAATAATTATTAAGAATTTCAGATTGTTTTCTCTTTGCATGTGTGCTAACAAAATTTCTTTTAAAAAACTCCATATTCTTATGAATTCAAAAATAAATTAATATTATAAGATTTATAGTTCAGTTCTTGCTTACCTAAATTTTTTTCAAATATTCTTATTTTATCAGACAATGTTGAGTTTGAAACGTTAAGCAAATTTAAACTCAACTGATAATATGCTTGTACAGTACCAAAAGGTTCTAACCTATGAAAAAGTACTTGGAGAGAGTGACAAGAAAAAAAAAATCCTTTTCAAGATTAAAATTAGAAAGAGAGAGATATTGATCTAAATACACTTTTCTGTATCTTATTCATTCACGGGGTTACATCTATAGGAATATATTACATTCTAGAGGATTCTTTCTTTCTATTTTTATGAGATTCTATCAACCTATCTTATACTTATATGTATATTTTAACATGCTTGCCTATCTTTCCGTCTTTATTCCTAGCATATAAACAGTTGTAATACTTTGAACGAGAATTATATTCATAATAAAAAAAAGTATGGTATTACCTCATAATATAAAAAAAAATGTTAAAGTAACAATTTCGTCACAAAACTACCAAAGTTCTAACTTGGCTACTAAACACTAATATTTTAAAAATTAAATTCAAGATTAAATCAACGAAACTTTCAAATCATGAATCGATTAATTTAATTATCTAAATGTATGATTGAACTATAATTAAACTAAATATTATCGAATTCAATTTTTAAAACATTACTAAAATCACAAGTCAAGAGGGCACTCTATAAAATAATAATACGGCAAAGACTGGGAGTGTAGAATGCAGCGATTGGATTATAATAGTTAGATTTGTATGGTCTTCTCGCTATGACTGATCTAAGGACAACCCATCGTCTGATCAGGACCATTGACTTGTTCAGTTGGTGGGCCGTCCCTAACCCAATTTACATGTGAGGTTGGTGAAAGGCATTATCAACCTTTTCTTTCTTTTTCACTTTTTATTTAGTTTTATTTTTTCACAATTTTCTTGTCATCATGCAATTGCTTTTGTTTTTTCTGCAATGGTAAACCTGGCCATAGGTTAATAGTCATGGTCATAGTCATATAGCTCAGTGCTCAGTGACTGTCTGTGAATTATTACTCACTCGTGGGCATTTATGGCAGTGGGGTTTGGTTGAAGATGCAGCAATAGCAGTTTTGAAGTTAGACTCGGGGTGGGTTTGAGCCATTTTTGCTTGTTTAGTTCTAGTTGTAGAGAGCCGGAGGTGGAGGGAGAGGGACGTGTATAAACCGTGATTTCTCCAATTAATAAGATTTATTGAAAAAAAAAGTTATTGTTATGATAATTAGTAATCATCTAAAAAAACAAAATAAGTTTTCAAGTGAAATTAAGTATGTGTATTAAAAAAACATTCACTGTATTGATAAAAATCATCTATTAAAAATTTTAGTAAAAAATTTAAAGAATCTAAAGGTGTAGTCCTCACGTGATATATTTTTTTGTCTCTTTAGTAAAAAATAAATATTATATCTTATATTTATGAGATTGTAAAATAAGATGAAAGATAATTTTTTTACAAATTACACGGTTATTTATATTAAAAAAATTATTAAAAAATTTATTACAAATTTAGTAATAGATCATTTTTTTATTCTATGAATCAATATTTAATACAATTTAAAATTTAAATATATGTATTTAAAATTATCTTATATTCAATTGTGTTTATTATAAATACTTCTAATATAAAATATATTGATTATGAATTAAATTAAATTTATTTGTATGATTATATTAAATTTTTTTAATTTAAATATTTAAAGACATATATCTAATCTTTAATTTCTACTCTTTTTATATGAAAATCCTAGCTCCGCCCATGTAGAGAGCTAAAGGAAAAGTAGAGCCCTGTTTTTATTAGGGATTAGTAAACTAATGTGTGAAAAATAAGTCACTAGAAAAAGACCAAGTGCCCTGAGTTATGTGGTTATGTTACTTACGAGTCTCATCATGAAATTGCTGATGAAGATGATGTTTAGAGACATGAATTTGAAATTAGTAATTGGTTTACATTAAATTTACTGTTTCTATTTAGTATGTGATTTTGAATAGTGTTTCTTTTTAAGCAATGTTTAATATTATTTGTAATAATTATTTACAGTAAGAGTAAGCTAGAAAAGTACCCTCACTGCAACAAAAAATAAGAAAAGTGTTTGTTACATACACTTTTATGCAAATCTGTTTAGTGCTCACATTTTTACATAAACAATAGAATTAGAATCTAAGTGTACACATAAGATTAGTTGTAATCAAATAATAAAAATTATACATATATAAAATGATATATGAAAATGTAATAGCTATACATAAAAAATAATGTGCAAGAAAAAGGCCATTCAGTTTACGCTGCACAGAGGCCAGTTATAAATTCATTGTCAGTAACTCAAATCTCACCTTCACACCACTTGTATTGTGCCACTCTGTGTGTTTTTTTTCCCTCTCTGAGTGTGATTGTTTTATTGTTCTCCTTTGCCTGTGTGATAGAGTGTGATAAGTATAGCTAAGCTATCTAATCTAGCTAGCAATAATGGCGGTCAAGAAACCACGGATTGTGATAATTGGAGCAGGAATGGCAGGTCTCACAGCTGCCAACAAGCTCTACACTGCCACTGCCTCCAAGGACTTGTTTGAGCTGTGTGTTGTAGAAGGTGGAACCAGGATTGGTGGCAGAATCAACACCTCAGAGTTTGGTGGTGACCGGATTGAGATGGGTGCTACTTGGATCCATGGAATTGGAGGCAGCCCAATTCACAAGATTGCTCAAGAAATCCATTCACTGCACTCTGACCAGCCTTGGGAGTGCATGGATGGGAACTCAGATGACCTCACCACCTTTGCTGAAGGTGGCTTCCAGCTACACCCTTCCATTGTTGAACCAGTCACAAAGCTTTTCAACAACCTGATGGACTATTCTCAAGGGAAGCTCACTGAAGGCACTGCAAAAGGTGAACTTGAGAGTTATCATAAGCTGGCTGCTAAAGCTTCCAACATGTCAAAGACCAAAGGTGCCTCTGGGAACCTTAGTGTTGGTTCTTTTCTCAGACAAGGCCTTGATGCTTACTGGGGTTCAGTGAAACAGCAAGAGGAGCTCAAAGGGTACGGGAACTGGAGCAGGAAATTGCTTGAAGAAGCAATCTTTGCAATGCATGAGAACAATCAGAGGACATATACATCAGCTGGTGACCTGTTGCGTCTAGATTATGGTGCTGAGAGTGAGTACATAATGTTTCCAGGTGAAGAAATCACAATTGCCAAAGGGTACTTGAGCATCATTGAATCCTTAGCTTCTGTGCTACCACCTGGGTTAGTTCAGTTAGGTAGGAAAGTCACAAAGATTGAATGGCAGCCCCAGAGAGGTGATGATGAGAGGAAGAGTGTGGAAAATGGTTTTTGTTCTACTAGGCCTGTGAAGCTGCTTTTCTGTGATGGTTCTGTGATGTCTGCTGATCATGTCATTGTCACTGTTTCACTGGGAGTGCTAAAAGCTGCTATTCGTGAGGATTCAGGTATGTTCTGTCCTCCTCTTCCCCCTTCCAAGGCTGAGGCAATTTCAAGGCTTGGTTTTGGTGTTGTTAACAAGTTGTTTATGCAATTGAGTCCGACACAACATGAGCAACACTCCAAGTCCAAAGGGTTCCCGTTCCTGCAAATGGTTTTTCATGCACCTCACTCTGAGATGAGGTACAAGAAAATACCCTGGTGGATGAGGAGAACAGCTACCCTTTTTCCCATCTACAACAATTCTAGTGTCCTCTTGTCTTGGTTTGCTGGGGAAGAAGCACTAGCACTTGAGTCACTCAAAGATGAAGAGATCATCAATGGGGTTTCAACCACAGTTTCAAGCTTGCTATCACATTCCCAGTGGCCAAAGGATTCCAGTTCGCATAAATTATGCAATGGGAATGTGAATTCTGAGGAGAGATCTCACCAAAATGAAGTGAAATTCAGTGAAGTCTTGAAGAGCAAATGGGGAACTGATCCTTTATTTTTAGGCTCATACAGTTATGTTGCCGTAGGATCAAGTGGTGATGATTTAGATACAATGGCGGAGCCATTGCCAAAAGATAGCAGTTTTCAGCCTTCTGCTTCATCTCCTCTTCAAATTTTGTTTGCAGGGGAAGCAACTCACAGAACTCATTATTCTACAACTCATGGAGCTTACTTCAGTGGTCTTAGGGAAGCTAATAGGCTTCTTCAACATTATCACTGTGTTGGGATTTATAACAACTAGTATTTTTTTCTTCTTCTTTTTTTACCCTTTTAAAATTTTTGAACATTAATCTCTATGATATTATTCCCATTTTCATCTTAAACATCTTTGTTTCTCTTTAAGGAAAGTAGTGATTGATTGGGAAAAATCGAAATTAGAAGGGGCAAGATGAATAGTGAGATGGGGACATTTAGCTGTACTGCTTGAAGTAATTTTTCCCCAATATTTTTCTTTCTCTTCATTTATGGGTGTAGTTTCTTTTCATTTGATCTCTTGTTAATCTTCAAAGTTAAACTAGATGATATTTTTTACTGATATTCAGAATCTGATTTAGAGCTAGAAGGCTTTGGATGCTACCTCCATGTGTGTTCTCTGGCTTCTCTCAAAGGACAGGATCCGCCAAACCCGGCTCTTTCCAGCTTGGAATCTCCTCATCAGTTCTTCTATGAAATGAAATATGGCTTGTCAACTGCTCAGGCCTATGTGATCTTTTTGTTAAGTACCAACTCTACTCAAATCTTTTGATGCTACCTGAACGAGAGTTGGTCCTTGATATGATATGGAGCTTCTATAATTAAGTGGCAAGTAGTTCTATCCTTGTCATCCCATTCTACGTAACTAAGTTGAATTTTAACATAAGAGCAAGACAAAATGAACATGTACATTATGGGCGAAGCTAGTGGATTTTTCATGAGGGGGTCAACCTTAATTATTTGCATATTTTTCAAAAAAAAAAAGAATTGTATGTAAAAATGTCATTTTTTATATATATTTTTTTTTGGGAGGGGGGCATAGCCCCCCTTCAAAATACATTACCCTCCGCCCTTAATGTATATTTTCTATGCTTCAAGCTTAAAAGACTTTTGCATGAGTAAAGCGTGTATAAAACCATTCCTCTACCGTAAAATCATTGCTGGACCTCTATCATCTTATATCTCTAATACTTCTTTCATTATAAACAAAGCCCTTAACCTTTCACATAAAACTCAAAAAGCATTTCTTTGTTTGAGTCAGATTAGACCTCTGAGAACTTGGGACAATAAATGAGCTGGCTAAAACTGTATGTGATTCACATGAAAATGAATATAGTCACCAATGGTAGGGTCCCATCTTGCACCTCTCCTGCCCCCATGACCAGTTGCGGTCGATCAGACCAATAACCAAAATGTCCTTTAACAATGAGACAGAATTGTAGATGCTTATGGCCATCTGATTGCAGTGATCTTTTGTGCAGAAGCTCGCTTGGTCAGGATTCATGAAAACGACTGGTCCCATTCCCTGCCTAGTACGTATATAGGGGATAGGACAGACACACATGTAGATCAGTTTGCTCCAAGTAGCAAATTGGTCTACCTACCAATTGGTATTGGTGCACTGCACCATTAGATTTCTATTCAAAGCAAATCCACCAAAGTTGATATTTCTTGGGGTTTGCTTGCTTTGACAGATAAAAAGACTACTGTCCACAAGCAGCACCAAATAGCAGCCCAAGTTACAAAGATACTTCTGTCATAATATGTCAATGGCATGTTTTATGTTCAGTAATGCTGGATACATATCTTATAAGAACATATCACCTCTCACATCAAGTGCAGTAGTAGAATTAAAGTGTATATATGCATAAAATAAAGTTGGACTAATTATAATTAAATGATAAAAATATAAATATAAAGTGATATCTATGTAAATGTGTATAAATAATAATATTTTTTTATGTTTTATCCGACCTATTTGATCATCTTGTAATGCAAAGTTGTATCGTCACTGTCTGATTACAATTGGTCTAATTTCGTTTTTTTTGCATAACCACACTTTAGTTTTACCACCTCATAGGGTGTGAGATAATGTGATTATGTGGGATGTATATAAAGCATTTTCCTAAAAGAATTGGATGCTTATAAGTGGGCCTTAAAGTGGGTCAACATATGCTAATCATTGGCTTAACTCACCCATTTCCCTTCCCCTCATCGTTCATTCTTCATATCAAAACACCAACAACGTCACATGGAATAACAACCTGTGTTTTTCGGTCACTAAAATTCTGCCAATAGCTTCATGCGTTTGCTTGATAAATGATAACGGATTATCTAAGAATATCTGTTTGGTGACTGTGTGGTCAAATCAAGTGCTATGTAAAGTGACTCTATTATTGTAAGATTTCCCAGGCTCTCCCCGTTCCCCATTTCAAGTTTTTAACTCCACCCTACTCCTCCTTTTAAAAGAAAAAACAAGGAAAAGAAAAGGAAAAAACTGAAATGGCCCACTTGCTCTCTATTTTTGCCTCTTGCGGGCTTCAATCACCCTTTGATGATTGCATATCACATACCAATCTGTCATCTAGTCTTTGTCTGATACATAAACGAACAAATGAGAATCTACCTTCCTTTGCCATACTCACTTGGCTAATCCAACATGTAGATTACTAAAACATGACCCTTTTTGCCTTAATCATCATTAAAATCACCTTCATTAACAATACTCCCTACTCACTACGATATATATAAGAATAATCAATGCCACACAAGCCTACTCAAGCTTTAGGTGTTTTGCCCTTTGATTTGGTTGAACTTGACTAGTAGGACCATTGAATTGACTACACGTGCACCTGGAAAGATTTTATTGTAAGATGTTACACCTTTCTTTTTGATGTTGTAAGCAGCTCGTTTGTTTGCTTCAATCAAAGTTGAATGTATTGTGCTCTTAACCACATAATTTCCCTCTCATTAAGCCTAATTAATAACATAAGGTTGGACCATTATTTCTCATTGTTTGACTCTAAGTCCTATCATGCACTTAGTAGCAAGGAAACTGATTTATTCACCAATTGAAATCAAACAACATAAAATTAATGGACTTAAGAATGTAAATCACATCGTGAGTCTTTTCTTTTTTAAGTAATGGATGTTATAGAAGTGTTCATATAATATACGTAGATGATTACAATATTCTTAAAAGTTATGGAGCATTCATGCTCCACACATTGAGAGTCATTGATTTTGAAGAGATTTAGATATATGACTGAAAATAAAGAAGAAGAACTAGTGCAACAGGTTACTAGAAGAAATGTGTAAATTATAAAGTTGGTCCTTCAAAAATATCAAAATTATGTGTAACTATTTGCAGAAAATTCTTTCTATTCTCTTGATGCTATATGTATTTCAAAAATTTTAAAAATTAAATTCAAGAATTACATGTCAAAAAAACTTATTCACACAAATGCAAGCAATTGTTAACTGAGCATTTAAGCTCATTGACAGTAAGAATTTTCTAAGTTTCTCTGAATAATCGAAGCAAAATGACATGGAGAGTATGATGCTTTCCTCTATCTCTTGTTGAAACGCAAAAATAAAAAATAAAAAAGAAAAAAAGATGAAGAAATCGAATCTGACCTAAGATGAAAGAGAAAAGCTAGGGAACTTGAAATGGAAAATCATGGGAAAGATCAAAACTTGCTGAGAGAGAAATGAAAATGGAGGAGAAAGAGAGACAGGGGGAGGGGAGATGGAAGAGGGGGAGATCCCAAAACAAGAAGAACCCATCGAAGATGGAGCATAGCAACTGTCGGTATTTTCGTTCCCTTCGTCTGCGGCATCGCGTTGCATTGGTTATCCTCAAAATTGTCGACGATGTTCCGTCATTCCCTGTGTTCGCCCACATCTTAGTCAAGCTCAAACTCCCCACCACTCTAGTGGGGGAAACCGCCATGACCGCCGCCATGTTCAATGATGTCACTGTAATGCGAGACTGATCTAAAATGAAGAAAGGAAGTGGACACCATCATGTTCAACGACGACGATGGAGAAAGTATAAAGATAGAGAAGAATGTTTGATTGAAAAGCTAAAATTAAGAAAAAATAATATAAGAAATCAAAAAGTACATAATAGAAAGGCTTTTAATAAATATTCAGAACTAATTAAAATATAACACAACTGATAATAAGAGATAAATTTAATGGAGAATTCATGCTCTCAAGTGATTTAGGAGCGTAGTAAACATCTTCCCACTTGGGCTAAGGTATCTCAATATACCATATATATATATATATATATATATACGTACCACTCAACCCCATAGCTTATTGCTTTTCTGTTTATTCAGTTGGATGTACTTTAATCATTCTCTTTCTCAAAAATTAAGATTCCTATCATATTCACCTTTGGACAAACCATTTCTTTACCATTTCTTTAACTTTACGTGTCCAATTTCTTTATCATAATGATCCTGCTTTTCCTTTTTTGCAAATCTTAGATTAAAAGTTTAATGATAGATGATTAAGAGGTCTCTATCCCTTTATTCTTTTCTAAATGAGAATAACGTCTTTTCATTCTTGGAGAGCCAATGATGACAAAGAGGAAGTGGACAGGTTTAAGTAAGTTATCACATTGGGGATCTGGAATTTTCTTTTGAAGGCCTAGGTGATGATAGGGGTAGACCCTTTAGTTAGTTAATAGTAAATAAAGATCAAGTAGTAGGCCACTTAAATCTTGAGAATGGAATCTAGAGGTGTAGCTCTAGTCGTAGGCTAATAGGTCCTTTTGAAATTTCCCAAATTCTTTTTGAGATTGGCATTACACTTGAAGTGGCCGATCCAACTATTTACGATCTTTTGTGCACATTCTCTTTCATGATGATTGAAGCAAAGCTAGCAAAGCATAATATTTTAGCTGGACATGTTCATGACATGAGAAAGACAGTCCTCCGGAATTCTGCTCTTTTGACAAGCAATAATCCAAACATTGCAAAACAACTAGTTAGTTTTTTATTCGGAAAAATGGAAATGGTTATGAACTGAAGTTCTTTTATTTTTATTTTTCTTTTACCTGTCTCTTTTACTTGATAATATCTTCTTACTAGCTAGAACTGTTCTCTTATTCTTGTATTCATGTAATCAGTACCTACTTATACTTTTTATTAATATCCCAGCAGCTTGGAGTTTATGATTGTCGACAGCCAAACTGGTCAACTAAGAAGTCTAGGATGCAATAAAAACATTTGAAAAAATTAGTATGACAAGGACTTAACAAGATTAAATGTTAAATTTTCTGCTTATCAAACGTAGATATTTTGTTTGACTGGGGTGGAAGGAGTGGATTCTGAAGTTTCATTAGTTTCTTAATATAATATTCTTTCTGCCTAAGACTGCTATATTTAAAATGGAAAATGACAATGAATTGACCCTGAAACTATTCTTTTCATCTGTTTTCTTCTCTTTTTGATTTGTTGAGGGGTGGGGAAGGTGCTGTATTTGCTAATTTATAAAGTTAATGTTAAGATGCACTAACTTTTCCTTTCTTTAAATTCACACACAAAAAACAAAAGGAAATGAACTTTGAGGACAAGTGATACCCTAATTCCTGGATTGATTAGCGTCCATGATGCGCTATTCATGGCAAATGGGGTTTTGAGGGCAGAAAACATAAAAGCCAGTGGAATGTTTACCACCTGAGATTTTTTGTCTGAAATGCATGACTTGACACTGCCACTGATTCATATTAATTATTTCATATCTACTTGCTATCCTTTTGCTTTTGCACTTGATACTTAAGTTGCATCCTATGGTTATTCTCTTAGGTTGTATTTGGAATGAATAAAAATGAGAAATGATTTGATTTGAATTGAATTGATTTGATTTAAAAATTAAATTTTGTGTTTAGAACTTAAAAAAAAAAAATTGAATTGATTTAGAAATCAAATTTTGTGTTTTGAATTCATTAAAATGAGAATTGATTTAATTTGATTATATTATTTTACATTTTAACCCTTATGAAAGGTTGTTAGAGGTAATTACTAAGGGTAAAATAGTCTATTTATTTCAAATCAAATCAAATCCTATCGAAATTGATAGAATTTCTAAAACAAAAGGAATGAAATTCATGGGATTTTAGAAATCAAATCATTTCTCATTTTTTAATATTCCAAACACAAAATTTAATTAAATTTGATTTACAAATCAAATCATTTCTCATTTTTTTTACATTCCAAACACACTATTAATGTATTGTTCATTCAATAATCAACTACTTTCTCTAAGAATTTCTGCAAGAAAAACAAATATGTAAAATGATCTCGACAAGATTGTTTTTATTATGTCTTTTTCTTGCTGATATTTGTTTTTATTATGTCACTATATATTGATATTTGTTTTTCTTAACAAAAAAGAAACTTTTATTTTGCTTTCGATCCCTTTTATTTTTCAGTCCAGGTTTTATCATTTTTGGGAAGGGTTTTGAAGTTCTTAACTTTGTTAGAAAACCACATGTGAATGTACAAATACAAAGTTCCACATCAAAGGGTGCATAGGAAGAAAAATGCCATATAAACTAAGGGTGGTGGGGCAAATGCATGAGGTTAACCTTTTGGTTGATGTCGCGACCGAGATCGCGGCGAAATAGCAGCTCGCATATGATTTTAAAAATGATTAAAATATGGAGTCGCCACCAATTTTATTTGAATTTAGGAAAAATTAGAAAACCTTTTTAGAAAATGGTCTTTGGAACCAAATCGGATTCGAGTCGGTTATGGATAGGGAAGGGTGGAAACTTAATCCCACTTGCACCCCTATCACACCCGTCTGAGATCAGTGCATCTTAAGTTAATTGTGCAAAAATTTGATAATCTCAAATTTATTTATTTTACCCCTTTTAAAAAGACTTTGTAAATATTTTATTTTTTATTTTTTTTAAAAAAAAAAGAAGAAAAAAAAAAAAGAAAGAAAAAAAAAACCGAATTATGAAAATTTAATTTTGACTTGACAGAATGAAAATTACGCTCCTACGTACCTCAGGTCTGCAATGAGGAACTCAAAGTCACGTAGTTCGTATAAAATAATTGTAGGTTGATTGATTTTAATTTAAAAAGATATATTTTTTTAAAAAAAGGATTTTGTTTGAAAACAAAAATCATCCTTGCATAGGGTTGAAGTTAAGACTATTGCTATTCATTAAACCCTATGATCCAAACGACATTTGAAGATAGCATCCGCTATTCAATCATCATCGTTAATCATTGCATTGATAAAAAGATTCTTTATTTCATTTTTTACTTTTTATTATTTTTTTTTTTGGCCTTTTTCATTTTTTTTTTTTATTATTTTTTAATATTTTTATTATTGTCTAATCCTATGCCTTTTATCTCTACATTTTTTTTACTTAATTTTCACTATGTCTCTAAATTACTATGTAAACTAATCTTAACTTCAGAAAAGAGATAAGAAATTCAACCCACTCAAAACACTCCTCTAATACTAATTTTTTTCGTTTCCTATTTTTTTATCATTATTATTATTTTATTTTTATTTGATTTTTAGATTTTTTTGTTTTCATCTTAAAGAAACCCAATTGCAATTTTCAAAACACACAAAAAAAAAAAAAACTACTGGAAAGCTAATTTAAACAACCCATAAAACAAGTTTAGCCCAAAATAATAGAAAACCAACCGCAGCTCAATTTCAAATTTTAAACCCAAAAGAAAACGAAAACAACATGCATTATAATGAAATAAACGTTCAGCAAACCAAAACCAACCAAATGAACCTATATTAAAATAAAACCAACTTCAATCAGAAACAGGAAACAAACTTAGGAAGGGGGTGCTCCTCGGATGGCTTTGGACGGCGACGGAGGACGTTGGGGTTACGCGGGTTCTGGACGGCGGGTTGCTGGACAAATGGTGGGCTGGGGCTGTTACGGGTTGGAAGCTTAAGGAGGTGGCTCTCTCACGGGGAGGCTCTGTTGGGTGTTAGCTGAGTGGTGGGTGGCGTAACTGGAGTGTGGTGGTAGCTTGGTGAGCAGGTGGCTGCTAGTGGACGACGGAGGCAGAGGTTGGTGTTTGGATGGTTGTTCGACGTGGTAAAAAGGTGGTGAGGTGGTGACGGGTTTTACGTAGAGGATGGGTTTGGTGTTGATGGAGGTTGAAGGATGATGGTGGTCTGTGTGCGAGCTTCACGGTGGCTTGATAGTGGTTGAGGGGAAGTGAAAATGGTGGGGGTAAGCTAACTCGGTGGTGGAGATGATGGTTGCATGGGGGTGGATTCATGGTGGCTACTTGGTGAGTCAACTCGGTGGCTTGGTATCTGTTATGGAAAATGGAAGTGGAATGGTGGTTGCACGGCATGGCCGGGTGGTTTGCGGTGGGTGGAACTTGGAGGTTTAAGGAACGCCATGGTGTGGGAGAGCTTTTGGTGGAAACCGTGAGTGGTGGATTCTGGTTTTGGGTTGTTGGTGAAGTATGGGTTCTGCTTGAGGTTGATGAGGTGGAGAAATGGTGAAGGAAGATGATGGCTTTGTGGAGTTTCACGTGAGAGTGGTGGGGTTTGTTTGTTGGATGGTTTCAATAGGAGATAGACGTTGGGTGAAGGAGCTTGAAGATGGTGGTGTTATGGAAATGGAAGTGGTGGCTTGTTGGAGGTGAAGGTTGGTGGAGATTGATGAAGGAGTGAATGGAGGGGTATGGTGCTACTGTCTTCTGTGGAGCTGGTGATGGAAGAAAATGAAGGTGGTGAAGAATGGTGAAGGAGTTTGGGAAGCTATGGAGAATGGAAAATGATCACGGTTGCTTGGGTTTTGTGTGAAGAAAATGAAGAACGGAAGTTCCCCTGCTCTGGTTTCTCTCTTGCATGCTCTGTGTATGTCTCTGTTTTTCTTTCCAAAGCCAGGAAAATAATGCCTCTCTTATTTCTTGTGGAAATGGGAGTATGAGTGAAGAAATGGAAGTCCCCCCTTGCTCTGTGCCTGCGTGAGTGAATATATAAGAAAGAAAAAGTGCCATGTGTGTAGTTTGGTGAGTGAGTGCAGAGTGGTTATCTAATTTAGTGAGTGAGTGCAGAGTGGGTGAGTGCGATTGAGTGCAATTTGTGGTGCAATTTGGAGTGTAGTGTAAGTGCAAAATGAGAGTGCCAAAAAAAAGAAAATGATTAGTGCAGAGTGAACTGTGAGTGAGTGCAGAGTGTGAGTGGAAATTGAGTGCAAATGTGCGGTGAGTGGAGTGGGTGCAATTAGTGAGTTATGAGTGTAAAGTGATTAAAAAAAAAAAAAAGAGAGAGTGCGTGTGTCTTGTGCCTTCTTTTTTTTTTTTATATTATACCTTTTTTGTTATTTTTTTATTTTTTATTTTTTATTTTCTTATTTTTTTATTTTTTATTTTTTATTTTTATTTTTATTTTTGTTTTTTTATATTATTATTATTATTTTTAAGACTAAGATGAGCTTAATCTGTTTAGAATAAAAAAGGCTAAGTAAAATGGGCTAAAAGGTGGGCCATAATTAAATTTTTTTTTCTTTTTGATTTTTAATTAATTTTCCTCTCTTTTTTATATTTATTATTTTTTAGTCCGGTCAAAATTGAGTGTTCATAGTTGCCCTCTTTACTTGTTTCTTATTAGATAATAAGAATAACCGTAGTTTTTTTAAATTATCATCGTAAGAAATGAGTAAAGATATGAACTTCAATTTTGTCCGGCAATGCAAAACAAGGCAAGAAATTGAAATGCATGGAGTCGATGTACTCAAAAAAATTTAAAAAAGAATGGAGCCAATGCTTATTTCAATGAAAATTAAAATGTATGGAGCCGATCGCTCACACGAAAAGTTAAAAATGCATGGAGCCGATGCGCTCAACGAGAAAATAAAATGCATGGAGCCGATGCGCTCAATGAGAAAATAAAAATGCATGGAGCCGATCGCTCAATGAATATAAAATGCATGGAGCCGATGCGCTCAACAGAAAATAAAAATGCATGGAGCCGATCGCTCAACAGAAAAAATAAAAATGCAAGGAGCCGATCGCTCAACAAAAAATTAAAATGCATGGAGCCGATGTGCTCAACAGAAAATGGAGCCGATGCGCTCAACAGAAATTAAAATGTATGGAGCCGATGCGCTCAACAAAAAATAAAATGCATAGAGCCGATGCGCTCAAAATTAAATGACAATGGGAAAACCTGTGTCCCGAAATTTAAATGACAACGGGCAAACCTGCGTCCCGAAAATTAAATGGCAATGGGCAAACCTGTGTCCCGAAATTTAAATGACAATGGGCAAACCTGTGTCCCGAAAATTTAAATGACAATGGGCAAACCTGTGTCCCGAAAATTAAATGACAATGCAATGAGCTGATGCACTCAAAAATTTAAAATGCATGGAGCCGATGCGCTCAAAGAATAAATGACAGGAGCCGATGCGCTCAAAATTAAATGACAGGAATTTAAAATGCATGGTGCTGATGCGTTCAAAGAAATATGGAATTAAAATTTTTCTTTTCTCTCTTTTTATCTTCCCTTTTTCTTCAGAAAACTAATACGAACCAACAACGGCCATGGAAAGCTTTGACCAATCAAACCCTTTGCCCACATATTTTTCTTCATCAGATCCTTTGTCAGCTGAGACTCCCTTAGATTTTCTCATTTCCTTTTTCATTTTTCTGACCACCTTGTTTTCCTTGGCAACACATCACAACCTGTATCTTGAATTATTGAGATCCTTTAATCTGAATTAATCATTGATGGATTGCTGCAAAATTGTCAGATCAAATTGTTGACCTTAAGTTTATTTTATTTGAGACATAAATTAATGAGTAAGCATGCATTCATGAATGGACAGAAATTTGTTGAATGAACAAACTTCCCTTTTATTATTTTGGTAATGACTTTTTGACAAAACACATACTTGAAAGACAAAAGAAAGATTGCAAGAAAAATAAAAACTTTGCCCCAGTATTGGTTCCTTGTTCCTCATTCAATTGATTCACTGCAAATGCTTGACAACTCAATCACTGCTTCTGCTGATACCTCCTTCAACATGAATTCTCTTTAATTTCCTCAAAAATTTTGCCCCAGTATTGCCAATTCAATGCGAACAACTTGCCCCGTGTAACTGATTGGACGCACATCAAAATTGCCCCAGCTTTGGTGAATCCCTCGAAGAGTTTCGACCCACTTCCTTTGAGATTTTGCCTATTTATTTGTCCTAACTTTTGCTTAGACTGCCTTTTCAGGATTTCAGCCTAACAGACTTTTTCTTTTTTTTCGTTTTTTCAATTGCTCTAACTTTTGCTTAGGTCGCCCTTTCGGGTTTTCAACCTAACGAGCTTTTTCTCTTCTTTTTAGGCATAGAATTTCTTGACAACATCAGTATTCACGGGCCTTGGCAATTCTTCTCCATCCATATTCTGCAAAATTAATGCTCCTCCGGAAAATGTCTGCTTGACTATGTACGGTGTAACACCCTGATGTAGGGCGTCACATTTATGACAAATTAAAATAAAAACCTTCCCAAGTTATAAATCGTTTGATAATAAGTGCAACATGAGTTGTAAAATTTTAGTTATATATTCTAAGAAGATCAATAATCATCCTATACAAATCAAATCGTCTTCTATTATTGTTTCAACCTTCGTCCTATGGCTATTTCTTCTTGCGGAAAACATTACTGAATAAAATGAAAACAGAACATGAAGTAAAATACATTATTACATAATATCCATATGGTTTTGTTTAAAAACAATACATTAAAAATTAACTTATAAATAATTTGACACAAAAGAGTAGATAACAGACTTGCCCAAGTCAACAGACTAAGAAAAACTCAAAAGTACAATACAGACATAACCACCACAAAACAATTAAGCCAACTAGTAAGGATAATCCAACGGCTCGCCTCCTTCGTCTTGGTCCTCGGGTTGCTGCTTCTTTCACAGAAAATTAAGAGGTTGATCCTCTTCACCGTCTTTACCATACATAATAATAACACAAAAATACACACAAAGAGGTGAGACAATCTGTCATCATTACCATCAGCAAAGATAGAAAACGATAAATACAAACAGATATGTCATCAAACATGTTATTATAGCGTATATAACATTTCATATAATAGATCGAATAATATAATATGCGACTCATAATGTACGTGTACACAACACAAACCTACTCCATGGAGCTAAACACAACCAATCGAGGAATGATCCGGAAGAACCTGTCTGTCAACTCATTGCCGAATGTGCTACACAAATTAAATTCGTCGTGGCTCGCACAAGATACACAATCAAATTCATCGTATACCACAGGCTTTCTACAAGACCGTCCACAACAAGATCGTGATTAAGAATAGTGCTTTGTCAAGATCACTAGTGTGTCATGCTTTTCGCATCCGCGCCCGCAGGAGCCTACCAACTCGTTGTCGCATGTGGAATTTCCGCACACCAAGGTGCCTCCAAGTTCAATAAATGAACAACACTACGCCTATCGCACCCAAACAGGGGTGTAATTCATCCTCTTAGGTATAACTCGTCAATGACACCAAAAACAACATATTCCTCAATACATGGTGCAAGACTCAAAATTTCACATATATCATAATATCATCAAATCACATGGTCAAGTGCCATAACTCGGCAGTACCATCCTTCAATATAACCGGGTCCAACCCGACAGCATACCGCTGTTATTTTCAATCGCGTAATATTTTTAAATCATTTTCTCAAGCACGTAACATTTTTAAATCATTTTACACCGTATAAAATATTTCTTGACATTCTAAATTAATTTTTTTGAAAACTTTCCGAAATTAAAATCCTTTTTAATAAAGTACTTAGAGCGCTAGATAAATTTTTAAAACGTATTCTCAATTATCATAATAAAAATTACTAAATTGAATTCTCATTAAATAAATCTTTTAAAACTACCTTTAAGAATATATATATATATATATATATATATATATATATATATATATATATATATATATATATATATATATATATATATTTTAATCTAAACACCAATTCTTGACTTGTTGGTCCAAAAATTAATTTATTTTCCATAACCAAATATATAATCATTACCTATCTCATTTTCCTTTGTAAAAATATTTAATCCAATTATTTGTCACTTAATCCTTTAAAATCTATACTTGAAAAATAATTTTAGATTAAAAGTATATTAAATAGCATGTGACCGAAATTTATTATGTTTTCAACAAATCAAGCATTTGATAATATATACATCAAAATCAATCATACAATAAAGTAAAACCATAAACATTCAAGTAAATGAATCCTCATGGATTCTTCACCACACACAATCCATTTTCATACTACCAAAATAGTTGATGAGATTAAATCTCCCTCTTACCTCTTGAAGACTATCCTTCTTGAAAGCTTCCTTGGAGAATTTTGTGTGGCTTCAAGAAAATACCTATCAAGCTTAAACAATTTACCAAATGCAAACTAAGCTTGAGAAAGAATAACCATGGATCAAACATGGCTTAGAAATTTAAAAACAAATTTAGAAATAGGAAACAAGAATTTTACCTAATAGGGTAGAAATTTCAACCTTGATTTCCAAGCTCAAGATGGTTGATTTTGAAGAAACTCACAACATGAAAGATGCTTGGAATGATGTTTAACTTTAGAAAATGAGGTTGGATAAAATTATTGAAGAGTAGAAGTGTGATTTGGGAGTGGTGGCGAATAGCTCAAGAAATGGAGAAAAGATGAAGTTCTTCTTTATGTTGTGTTCTTGAAGAAGGAGAATGGAGAGAATAGATAGGAGTGATGGAAAATGAAGTGGAGAGGTTTCCTACACTATATATAGCCATGTGGTGCATTGGAGGAGTGGGTGGAATGATTTGTGATAATTGCTTGGTGGAAAGCACTCGAGGAGCAATTGGTGCATGTCTATTCACTAAAATGTATGATAGCCAAAAAATCATGTGTTGTCTTGGAGTTACATGGAGTGAATGGATGAAAATTCATTGAACATTTGAGTGGGATACAAAGTAGTTGAAGGATGACTAAAACCAAGTAATCATAAATGATAGAATGCATTATTATCATTATTTGAAGAATCATTCACTTTCTTGATGGACATAGCCATGTGGACTTGGTGGAATTCACCAACAAAAGAATCCCATTCCATGTTATAATGAATGTATGAGTTGTACGTGGGTCAAGAGTGTTTTTCTCTTTGATTTCTATATTAAACATACTTAGGTCCACTAACATGATTATAGAATCTAGGTAAATAGAAAATTTATTTACTAGGGCTAGGTAATTAGGTTTATGATTTCACTTACCGGTAAGTAGATTTATAACCTTAACCTAAGGTAAATGACTTTAACCTAGGGTAAATAAATTTTTATAACTTTAACCGACGGTAATTAAATTTACAACTTTAACCTAATGTAAATAGGTTTATAACTTTAACCTAAGGTGGATAGATTTATGATTTTGCCTAAGGTAAATAGATTTATAATTTTACCTACGTCTATTTCTCTTCGTAGATTTTAACTTGTAATTAATTTCAAATTGACAAAAATTATTGCGGTAAAAATTAATTTTTACTGTCTAAAATTTACTGCGGTAAAAATTAAATTTTTACTGTGGTTCAATAATAACGCGTATCTAGATAAATTGTCAAACAACGAAGATTTTCGAATCAATTTTTTCGGTTTCGGGTTTAGTAAGATCCTACGGCCCCACTGAACAGTTCAAAAATTCATCCGGTCTGGGAAAATTATTATTTTCCTGACTCGGAGTAATTCATACACAAAGATCCAAAACATTCACATAACAGTTAAAATAATTTATAACACACAGAAATTACAAAACAGTACAATTTAGTCGTTACTGTAATTGATCAAAAATTGGGGTGTTACATACGGGCCTTCATAATTCGGAGCCCATTTTCCTCTGGCATCCTCTTGGTTAGGGAGAATCTTTTTCAAAACCAAATCCCCTGAACAGAATTCCCTGGGATGAACTTTCTTGTTGAAGGTTTTGGCCATTCTGCTTTGATACAATTGCCCATGACAAATAGCTGACAATCTCTTCTCTTCTATCATATTCAATTGCTCATACCGAGTATTCACCCATTCAGATTCTTCTAACTCTGCTTCCATTAGAACTCTTAGAGAAGGGATCTCGATTTCTATTGGAGAGACAGCCTCCATCCCATATACCAAAGAGAAAGGCGTTGCCCCAGTGCTTGATCGTATATTTGTACGATATGCATGCAGAGCATAGGGTAACATTTCATGCCAGTCTTTGTAGTTTACCACCATCTTAGCAACAATTTTCTTAACATTCTTATTTGCTGCTTCAACTGCTCCGTTCATCTGAGGCCTGTAAGGAGCTGAATTATGGTGCTTGATTTTGAAATTTTCGCAGAACTTTTTAATCTCAAAGACCATTGAGATTGGTACAATTATCTGTGATTATCCTTTCTGGAATTCCATATCTGCAGACAATATCCCTTTTGAGGAATCTCAAAAACACCTTTTGAGTGATGCTGGCATAAGAAGAAGCTTCTACCCACTTGGTGAAATAGTCAATCGCCACTAGGATGAAGCGATGACCATTGGAAGCTTTAGGATTAATGGGCCCGATGACATCTATTCCCCACATTAAGAAAGGCCAGGGAGACACCAAATTATGCAAAGGGAAAGGAGGTGTGTTGACTCGATCTGCATACATCTGGCATTTTTGACACTTCCGTACATAATCTATGCAGTCTGTTTCCATTGTGGACCAATAATAACCACTCCTTAGAATTTTTCGAGCCATCATATGACCATTAGCATGAGTTCCACAAATTCCTTCATGAATTTCAGTCATGATTATACGAGCTTCACAAGCATCCACGCATCTAAGTAAAGTACCATCATGACTCCTTTTATACAAAACCTCTCCATTCAAGAAAAAGGTCATCGCCAACCGACGGATAGTCTTCTTATTCACCTCACTTGCCCCTGTTGGGTATTCTCTATGCTGAATATACCACTTGATATCATGATACCAAGGTTTACCATCTGGCTCGCTTTCAACATTAGCACAATACGCAGGTTCACTGTGCATCTTCACTTGGATGGGTTGAACATTATTATGAATATCCAACTTGGTCATTACAGCTAAAGTGGCCAAGGCATCTGCAAACTGATTCTGGTCTCGGGTCAAATGGGAGAAAGTCACCTCCTCAAACTTCTCAACCAACTGGATTAAATACTTTTGATAAGGTATCAACTTCGGATCCTTGGTTTGCCATTCACCATTCACCTGATAAATGATGAGTGCTGAGTCTCCAAATACCTTTAACCGTTTGATCCCCAAGTCAATTGCAACTTGTAAACCCTTAGCACAGGCCTCATACTCTGCAACATTATTGGTGCATTCAAAATCCAGCTTGATAGCAACTGGGTATTGCTTTCCTGTTGGTGAAACAACCACGGCTCCTATGCCACTACCATGCATGTTAACTGCTCCATCAAAATACATCTTCCAGCCTGGTTCTTCTTCTTCTTCCGCCATCAGTATTTCTCCATCAGGGAACTCAGATGTCACTAGTTGTCCACCCTCCAGAGGGTTTTCAGCCAGATGATCAGCAATCACACTTCCTTTGATGGATTTCCGAGTCATGTACTTGATATCAAATTCTGATAGCATCACTTGCCACTTTGAAACTCTTAATGAAATATGAGGACTTTCAAATATGTATTTTATGGGGTCTATTCGAGAGATCAACCATGTGGTGTAATAGAGCATATACTGTCGTAGCCGTTTTGAGGTCCATACCAGTGCACAACAAGTCTTCTCAATAGCCATGTAACGAGCTTCACAATCATTAAACTTCTTACTCAGATAGTAAATTGCTTGCTCCTTCTTTCCCGATTCATCATGTTGTCCCAGCATTGCCCCCATTGAGGTTGGTAATACAGTTAGGTACAAAATTAAGGGACGACCCGGCGTAGGGGGTACCAAGATAGGAGGATTCATTAAATAAGCCTTTATCTTGTCAAAAGCTTCCTGACATTCTTCATCCCATTTGCCTGGTTGATGCTTCTTCAACAACTTGAATATAGGCTCACGGTCTTGGTCAAGTTAGCAATGAATCTGGCAATGTAATTGAGTCTCCCGAGAAAACTTCGCACCTCACGCTCCGTCTTAGGGGCAGACATCTCTTGTATTGCTTTTGCTTTATCTGGATCCACCTTTATTCCTTCTCTGCTAACAATGAATCCAAGCAATTTCCCAAGATGCTCCAAAAACACATTTGGCAGGATTCAACCTCAACTTGTACTTTCTTTCTGAGTCTTTCAAACACTTACGTAGAACCGCCACATGACTTTCTCCTTCTTTAGATTTGGCCACTATATCATCCACGTACACCTCAATCTCCCTGTGCATCATGTCATGAAACAATGCTACCATAGCACGCTGGTAAGTTGCCCCAGCGTTCCTTAATCCGAACGGCATCACGTGTAACAAAACGTTCCCCAAGGAGTAATGAAAGTGGTCTTTTCTTTGTCATTGACATCCATGGGAATTTGGTTGTACCACGAGTATCCATCCATGAATGAGAACCCGTGATTCTTAGCGGTGTTATCAACCGAACATCAATGTGAGGGAGTGGGAAATCATCCTTCTGGTGGCCTTATTCGGATCTCTATAGTCCACACACATTCGACTTTTCCATCTTTCTTAGGCACGCACGATATTAGCTACCCACTGGGTGTCTTGACACTTCCACAAACCCTGTTTCTAACTGCTTAGTCACCTCTTCCTTGATCTTCAAAGACATATCAGGATGCATCCTTCTCAATTTTTGTTTCTTTGCCTCAATATTTGGGTATAGTGGGATTTTATGCGACGCTATCTCTGGGTCTAACCCTGGCATATCCCGATAAGACCAAGCAAAAACATCCATATACTCTTTGAACAGCGTGATCATTTCTTCAAACTCCGGGTTTTCCACTATTTTCAATTCCTTTTTCTCTTCCTCTGTCCCCATGTTAACCACCTCTGCTTCCTCACCATTCAAGACAAATCCCTTCTCTGAGTACTCCAGTAATTTTGCAAAATTTTCAACAATTTCCTCCTCTTCTCCAGATTCAGGGTCTTCTTCATCAAACATCGCAAGAGAATCAATTGATGAGTTTTCGAAGTCCCTTTCATGAGGCAAACTTTCTATGAAACTCAGATCCCTGGAAAGCCATTTTGTGTGGAGTTGGAAAAGCAGAATAAAGCAGGAATGACAAAGAAAAAAACACGATATGGTACAGAAATGTAAAAAGAAAAAATAGTAAATGCAAAAGGATAAGTCAGAAAGTGCAACGAAAGGAAATGCTGAATATTCATGCAAGTTCATTTAATTAATGTCTCAAATAACATAAACCATAAGTTCAGAACAACTTAAACAGGAAATTACTTTGAAACAATCACATCAATAATTGGTTCAGATTTCCAGTTCTTTAGCAGCTCCTCATCAGCAACAGGACGGATTGCCTTGTGCTCTTCTTGGCTTTCTTTATGCAAAGCATTGATAGTGAGGCGGTATCGAGGGTGAATGACCTCATCAGGCATAATCACCTCAGCCGGTGCTGGGAATGTTTCCCTCAGATGGGGAATATATAGTTTGCTTTGCCCTTGTCATTCTTTCTTCCAAGAGTCATGCTCCTCATATGCTCCTCCAGAGATACTTCGTACCCTATCCCAAACTTGTCTGACTTTCCTGGGAGTGACACTGGCGACCGAGTACCTTGCAGCTTTGAGCCCAGACCCTTTCCTTCCTGGTATCCACTACTAGCCATGATCCGGGCAACCACCTGATTCACACTTGGTGTGAGAGATTCATCTTTACCGAGTCCGGTCTCAACTACTTCAAAACTGTGCCACAGGTTCTCCTCTTCCTTTTCTGCACTCTCCACATATGGCACTGAAACTGGTTTTGACAGCATAATCTCTTCCTCTCCATGTATGGTGATGACCGACCCATTCTCAATATATTTAACACTTTGATGCAGGGTGGAAGGAACGGCACCAGCGGCATGGATCCACGGTCTCCCTAACAGCATGGTGTAGCCAGGCTCCATATCCATGACTTGGAACAGTACTTGAAAATTGCTTGGACCAATCTCTAGCGGCAACACTATCTCTCCCACAATGCCTCTC
This sequence comes from Ormosia emarginata, assembly GCA_029884605.1. Lineage (NCBI taxonomy): Eukaryota > Viridiplantae > Streptophyta > Magnoliopsida > Fabales > Fabaceae > Ormosia > Ormosia emarginata. The sequence goes on along the minus strand of JAQQTP010000073.1, from coordinate 129,808 downwards.
TTATTTCCATCAAAGGCTCGTACCACCATCTCTCGTGGCGACAGTTCATTCTCACTTATTGATAACGATGTTAGAGTTGTCATGGGCATGATATTTAACGCCGACCCCCCGTCAATCAAAACTTTTGCAACTATGTACCCTTTGCATTTGAGGGTTATGTGCAAGGCTCGCTGGTTCTTCTCAGATTGAGAAATGACTTCCTCATCAGTGAATGTGATCATGTTAATGCGTTTCACAGGGTCTACCATGTTAACCACGCTTTCGGGAGTAACATCAGGTTTCACATAGGCTTCATTTAGAATTTTTAGCAACGCCTTCCGATGCATCTCAGATGTCAAGATGAGTGACAAAAGAGATATCCTGGCCGGAGTCTTCTTTAACTGTTCCATCACATCATATTTGCTCTGCTTCATTATCTTTAGGAACTCCTCTTCCCCTTCTTTCTCTCTCTCGTCTTCTTTTGACATTTCCTCCCTGCTTCCTTCCTTAACAATTTTCTCTTTTTCTAACTCTCCTGGGCCGTAGCATCGCCCACTCCTTGTAATTCCCCCTACCCTGACTATATTAGTCACAGATTCCTCATCCTTGTGTACTTCAGCAATTCGAGCCTTCGAAGTTTCTTCCCCGACTCCTTTTGTCTCTACCTTGGTTTCATAATTCCATGGTACTGAATGAGTGTCATTATAAACAAATGGCACTGGCTTCTTGATTGTTACCACTACTTTCTCTGATGTTGAGACTTGGTTGAGAGGTGGCACCTTAAGCACAAAGCGTTCGATCACATTGACCTCTTCGGAGGAGGTTAACCCTTGTCTCGCATGTATTACTCACAAAGTAAGCAACCCTTGGACTCGAACCTTGAAGTCCCAACAATTCTCAATATCATGTCCTACTTCCCCACAATGATAAGCACAATTCGACTCTGCATCATATTTTTCCTCTTCTTTCATCGTGGCGGCTGGTGCAGCGATATTGTAGCCAGCTTTCTTCAGCCCTTCGAATATCCTTGTCATCGGTGTACGCAAGCTCATGACACTTCTTATGGATGACCCTTCCACCTCTAAAGCATTCACCACATTCCTTCCACCATGATTAGGAATTGGGTTGTTAACAATACTGGGTCCAGCCTCTTCCTGGATATCAAGCTTCCCATAGGCAATTAACTTTCTTACTGCGGTCTTAAAAGACTCGCAATCTTCAATTGAATGCCCTGGGATATCCATGTGATACTTGCAGGTTGAGTTCGGGTTGTACCACGATGGAAATGGTGGCTCTAATGGGCGCACAGGAATTCCTGAAATAAGATGAGCATCAAACAGCCTTTGGAATAGGTCTACATTCGGAATGGATAACCTTGGAAAAGGGGGAAGGTTTTGAGGACGAAAGCGGCTTTGGTTTTAGGGGTTCGGGCGAGGTTGTGAGTGGCTTGGGTAATTCTGCGGAGGTGCATTTGAGTATCGGGTATAAGTTGGACGAGTTGGTGTATATGATTGTGGCGAGGGGACATTGTTAACTTGGAATTATGGTGTTGGGATGAAGTTTGTGGCCGGTATAATTTGGTGGGATGGATAATGAGGCAGTGGCAGTGTTTGGTATGGAAAGTGAGGGTTGGGGTTGTATGATGGCTGATGACTTGGGCTATATTGCGGTCTAAAATTCTGTTGAGGTTGGATATAATTCACCTCAGGTTCCTTTTTCTTTGGCTGGAATCCTTTCTTGAAAGCAGTATTCTCTGTGCTACTCAATGGCAACTTCCCAGTTTTGGCCAATATTTCAATTCTTTCTCCAGAGGTTATTAAATCTGCGAAATCCTTATAGGCTGCTCCAGCCATCGTCCCAATAAAAGGGTTTCCTAGGGTTCCCAAGAAATACGAGCACATCTCGGACAATGTTAATGGGGTTGGACTTGAGCGCCAAGGCTCTCCACCTCTCGCGCATATTGCTTGAATGGTTCATCATTTCCTTTCGCATCGAGCTCAATTGTTCTCGGGTTGGGGCTGCGTCAGTTAAATTTGTCTTGGTCCATAAATAAGTCGCCAATTCTCATCCAAATGAGAGATCTTTGAGCAATCCAACCGAAGGTACCATTCTAGGGCGGGACCTGTAAGACTCTCATGGAAGAAACTGATGAGGAACTTATCATCCCTAGACCAAACAGCCATCTTAGCCCCATAACTGATCAAATGGAAACGAGGATTGCCGCTCCCGTCATACTTCACAAAATCAGGAATCTTGAAGTTGTTGGGGATTACTACATCCGTAGTAGGACATAACTCTTCTATCCTCAGAGGTCCATAAGCATTTGGGCCCTTTATTGCCTTGATTTGTTCCTCCATTTTCTCCATCCAAGCTTCTTTCATTTTATCCTTCTCAGTTATGACATGACTATTCCCAGAACAAGGCATAGTCACGTGTCCTGGAATGGACACATGAGGTGGTTCCCAAGTAGGGCTGCGCATAACCAGAGACTTCATTATGAGCGCCTTCTAGAGCATGATACCCCTCCCCATGGGCGTGACTATTGATGTTGTTTGAGGTGGTTGCTCGCGGATTCCTGCAACGATGCTTGAGGTTACGGCCGAGTAGATTGGAGCAAGATTCTCGGTGGCATGTTTGCATACATTTCAACCCCATTTGCATTCCTGTTTCCACTGATTAAGTGGAGAGACTCCCTTATATCTTGCAATATTGCTTCCAACCTCGCTTGGTTCTCTGACACCTCGTTTATCCTCCCTGTCACTTCGTCGACCTCCCTACTCAAGTTCCTTCCTGTCTAAGAATTATCAGCAGCCATCCTGGTCCGAGATCTGGTATTGTGAACTCGGGTTAGATTGGTCTCTTCTTTCCTAGGTCGCGCAATGATTCCTGGACCAGTTTGATTTATTAACAAAGACTGAGATGAAATGAATGAGATGCATGAGAAGCATAAAATGAAATGAATGAAATGCATGAGATGCATAAGGTGAAATGAATGAACTTTGGAAACATTTTTTCTTTTCTTTTCTTTTTTTTTTTTATTTTTTAAAAGATGATCAATGCCATGGAAATGTAAGATGTATATGTTTTTTTTTTTCAAAAATTATGAATGACATGAAAATGCATGATTTTTAAATACTAAGAATGCTATGAAACTGCAAGGTATATTTTTTATTTTTTGGAATGCAAGAAAATGACAAAAAAAAATGCAAGAGTCGCCATCTGTCGCGACCGAGATCGCGGCGAAATAGCAGCTCGCATATGATTTTAAAAATGATTAAAATATGGAGTCGCCACCAATTTTATTTGAATTTAGGAAAAATTAGAAAACCTTTTTAGAAAATGGTCTTTGGAACCAAATCGGATTCGGGAGTCGGTTATGGATAGGAAGGGTGGAAACTTAATCCCACTGCACTTATCACACCATCTGAGGCGAGACTACACTTAAGTTAATTGTGCAAAAATTTGATAATCTCAAATTTATTTATTTTACCCTTTTAAAAAGACTTTGTAAATATTTTATTTTTTATTTTTTAAAAAAAAAAGAAGAAAGAAAAAAGAAAGAAAAAAAAAAACCGAATTATGAAAATTTAATTTTGACTTGACAGAATGAAAATTCTGCTCCTACGTACCCTCAGGTGCAATGAGGAACTCAAAGTCACGTAGTTCTGTATAAAATAATTGTAGGTTGATTGATTTTAATTTAAAAAGATATATTTTTTTAAAAAAGGATTTTGTTTGAAAACAAAAATCATCCTTGCATAGGGTTCAAGTTAGCACTAGGCTATTCAATAAACCCTTATGATCCAAACGACATTTGAAGATAGCATCCGTTATTCAATCATCATCGTTAATCATTGCATTGATAAAAAGATTCTTTATTTCATTTTTTACTTTTTATTATTTTTTTTTTGGCCTTTTTCATTTTTTTTTAATATTTTTATTATTGTCTAATCCTATGCCTTTTATCTCTACATTTTTTTTACTTAATTTTCACTATGTCTCTAAATTACTATGTAAACTAATCTTAACTTCAGAAAAGAGACAAGAAATTCAACCCACTCAAAACACTCCTCTAATACTAATTTTTTCGTTTCTGTTTTTTATCATTATTATTATTTTATTTTTATTTGATTTTTAGATTTTTTTGTTTTCATCTTAAAGAAACCCAATTGCAATTTTCAAAACACACAAAAAAAAAAAACTACTGGAAAGCTAATTTAAACAACCCATAAAACAAGTTTAGCCCAAAATAATAGAAAACCAACCGCAGCTCAATTTCAAATTTTAAACCAAAAAGAAAACGAAAACAACATGCATTATAATGAAATAAACGTTCAGCAAACCAAAACCAACCAAATGAACCTATATTAAAATAAAACCAACTTCAATCAGAAACAGGAAACAAACTTAGGAAGGGGTGCTCCTCGGATGGCTTTGGACGGCGACGACGAGGACGTTGGGGTTACGCGGGTTACGGGGACGGCGGGTTCTTGGACAAATGGTGGGGGGCATTACGGGTTGGAAGCTTAAGGAGGTGGCTCTCTCACGGGGAGGCTCGTTGGGTGTTAGGCGAGTGGTGGGTGGCGTAACCGGAGTGTGGTGGTAGCTTGGTGAGCGGTGGGCGCTAGTGGACGACGGAGGCGAGAGGTTGGTGTTTGGATGGTTGTTCGACGTGGTAAAAATGTGGTGAGATGGTGACGGGTTTTACGTAGAGGATGGGTTTGGTGTTGATGGAGGTTGAAGGATGATGGTGGTCGTGTGCGAGCTTCACGGTGGCTTGATAGTGGTTGAGGGGAAGTGAAAATGGTGGGGGTAAGCTAACTCGGTGGTGGAGATGATGGTTGCATGGGGGTGGATTCATGGTGGCTACTTGGTGAGTCAACTCGGTGGCTTGGTATCTTATGGAAAATGGAAGTGGAATGGTGGTTGCACGGCATAGTTTGGGTGGTTTGCGGTGGGTGGAACTTGGAGGTTTAAGGAATTGCCATGGTGTGGGAGAGCTTTTGGTGGAAACCGTGAGTGGTGGATTCTGGTTTTGGGTTGTTGGTGAAGTATGGGTTACGCTTGAGGTTGATGAGGTGGAAAAATGGTGAAGGAAGATGATGGCTTTGTGGAGTTTCACGTGAGAGTGGTGGGGTTCTTTGTTGGATGGTTTCAATAGGAGATAGACGTTGGGTGAAGGAGCTTGAAGATGGTGGTGTTATGGAAATGGAAGTGGTGGCTTGTTGGAGGTGAAGGTTGGTGGAGATTGATGAAGGAGTGAATGGAGGGGTATGGTGCTACTGTCTTCTGTGGAGCTGGTGATGGAAGAAAATGAAGGTGGTGAAGAATGGTGAAGGAGTTTGGGAAGCTATGGAGAATGGAAAATGATCACGGTTGCTTGGGTTTTGTGTGAAGAAAATGAAGAACGGAAGTTCCCCTGCTCTGGTTTCTCTCTTGCATGCTCTGTGTATGTCTCTGTTTTTCTTTCCAAAGCCAGGAAAATAATGCCTCTCTTATTTCTTGTGGAAATGGGAGTATGAGTGAAGAAATGGAAGTCCCCCTTGCTCTGTGCTGCGTGAGTGAATATATAAGAAAGAAAAAGTGCCATGTGTGTAGTTTGGTGAGTGAGTGCGAGTGGTTATCTAATTTAGTGAGTGAGTGTAGAGTGGGTGAGTGCGATTGAGTGCAATTTGTGGTGCAATTTGGAGTGTAGTGTAAGTGCAAAAATGAGAGTGCCAAAAAAAGAAAATGATTAGTGCGAGTGAACTGTGAGTGAGTGCAGAGTGTGAGTGGAAATTGAGTGCAATTGTGCGGTGAGTGGAGTGGGTGCAATTAGTGAGTTATGAGTGTAAAGTGATTAAAAAAAAAAAAAAAAGAGAGAGTGCGTGTGTCTTTGTGCCTTCTTTTTTTTTTTATATTATACCTTTTTTGTTATTTTTTTATTTTATATTTTTTATTTTCTTATTTTTTTATTTTTTATTTTTATTTTTATTTTTGTTTTTTTATATTATTATTATTATTTTTAAGACTAAGATGAGCTTAATCTGTTTAGAATAAAAAAAGGCTAAGTAAAATGGGCTAAAAGGTGGGCCATAATTAAATTTTTTTTCTTTTTGATTTTTAATTAATTTTCCTCTCTTTTTTATATTTATTATTTTTTAGTCCGGTCAAAATTGAGTGTTCACAGTTGAAGTGATTCTTAGCTCAAATTCAAACACCTACATCCATGCAAGCCTAAAAACATTCCCTCCAAGTCCAAAGCCAACTCTGGTATAAGTCATTCAATTGTTTGGTCCATAGAATGGGACTTGGTTGTGGAGGAATGCATGGAAAGGATAAAGGGTCGACTAGCCAAGGAGTAAGAAAAAGGTGAAGGGTGGGGACCCCCCAAGTTTTTTTCTTTTTAAAACATCTTTACCGGTTTGATATGATAATGTCATGGAAGACCCTATCAAGGAGGAGGAAGAGCCTGCTACGAAGTCCTATAAGGATTCTTTGAGGACTGGGAGGAAAGTGAAGATCTGGAGGAGTAGTCTAAGAATGAGGAGAACCCTAGATTGAAGATAGTTGAACACATGGTTGGGAAATATCAATGCCCTGACTTTGTGCTAGTTGAGAGGGAGGAGGTCCATATCAGTAGGCTTGGAAAAATAAAATAATTATGAAGTTGTTGGGAAGGAAGATTGGGTACAAGGCATTGGAAAACATGCTCAAATAGCTATGGGTGAGTACATGGGTCATTACCATTATCGATTTAGGGAATAACTTCTTTCTCGTCAAATTTTCCAATAAAGAGAATCAAATGAAGGCTCTTCTGTGAGGTCTATGGCTCATATATGATCATTACCTTAGTGTGAAGGAATGAAATATGAATTTCCACTAGTCTAATGAATCAATCAATAAGGTGACAGTTTGGGTGTGTTTTTCTAGATTGCCAATTGAATATTATGATTCAAAAGTGCTTCATTACATTAGCAATAGAATCAGAAAAACTATGAAGGTGGATTAGACTATTTCCTCTCAAGAATAGGGAAAGTATGCTAGATTGTGTGTGGAGGTGGACTTGACAAAACCGTTGTTGGCAATGTTCCAAATAAAGGACAAGTATTACTGGATTGAGTATGAAGGGATCCATCTACTCTGTCTCAATTGTGGCAAATTTGGGGCACCACATGGAGGGTTGTTCGGATAAAACCATAACTAATACTTAGGGTGCTGGCCAAGGAACGAATTTAAATCATGATGGAGATGACATTATGGGTGGTTACAAACTTGGTCCATTGATGGTGGTTCAGAAGACCAAACAGTCGAAGCGTGAGCGAGATCATAATGCTTAATTAGGGGACATGGGTGACAAAGATGTGATGAATTAGGAATGATTACTGAACTTTTCGGGATCTCGTTGTCAATTACTTTAAAATAATGAGAATGAATTAATTGAGAGATTTGAATTAAGAAAGGCTGGAGGCGAGGATTAATGATAACAAAATAAATAAAGGACAATCAATGTCCAACACTGAAATCAAGGTGACAAATAATGAGGGGGATGAAACAATGTCCAAAGATAAGAAGATAATGAAAATACAAGTTGAAAAAAATATGGGGAGTACAAGGATTGTGGAGGCTAATAATGGGACTACTAAGGGGCATGTGGAAGTTAGTGGAGTGGAGAAAATCAAGCCCATATATCATTAGGAATAATGTTACAAGGTCTGTAGGGGTTGTAAGTGGGCCATGTAATAAGGAGCCAAAAAAAAAAAAGATTCAAATCAAAGCAAGGAGAAAATGGAATTAACAAAGGCCTAAGCTAAGCATAGAAGGAGCCTAGTAGTGTATGATATTAATAGTAACCAATAACAGGACCAACTTTTGAAGGGAACAACACACCTACAAGGCCCTTTGATATGCATCATAATCCTACATTCCAAAATCATGAACATACAACCTAAGTGGAGATTAGTTCTGGATCTTTGAACCTGTACGTTGCTTTACATGTGGGAGCCATATCTTAGGCTACACCTAGTTAGGATTTGACCATAGAATGTGTTTCAGAATCTTTGGAACAGAAAGTGCGTGTGCATGGGGAAGTAGCCATGAACCTTGATTAGGTTTTAATGGTTGAGATAAATCCAAACATATTCTTGTAGAACTATTATGGGGCAGCAAGTTTAGCTTCTTTTTTTTTCTGCTATTGCAATCAATATATGAAATCTCATCATCCATATATTATTGTTATAATGCAGATTAGAGTGGACCTTTTGAAGCTTACTAAAACCTTTGAGCTTACTAGGTTTGATGGTTTTGATTATTCTGTGCGAAGTGGGTTTTCTAGAGGTATTATTGTTGGTTGGAGTAAAAATAATGTTTATATGGATCTTATTAAAAAGACTTCTAGTGTTTGCATTTTGTGGTTAAGTATGAAGGGGAAGATAATTGGTTTTTTACCTCTATTTACAGAAGCCCCAGTGACGCCATGAGGGGTTACTTATGAGATAAGTTGATTTATATATCTCATTCTATGAAAACTTCGTGGCTTTTGGTTGGGGATATGAATGATATAGGTTCTAAGGAGGATAAAAGATGGGGTAAAAGTGTTAATACAAGGAAGTGACCTTTGTTTCTTGAAAGAATAAATAAATACAACCTAATGAATATTGGAGCAATTGGACCTAAATACACTTGGAGGGGTCTGTTGTACCCAAGAAGTTCTCACATCTATGAACTACTGGACAAAGCTTTATGTAAGGATTTGTGGAGGCTCAAGTACTAGGAGGGGGAGGTGAAAGAGTTTCTTAGAGTTCTATTTTCATATCATCACCCCCATCTTGGTAATTTTGAATGGGGTGAGGATATCTAAGGAGAGTAGGTTGTAGAGGTTTAAAAGTGTTTGGTTATGTCATAAGTTTTTTACTTCTACAGTGGAAGAGTGTTAGAAGCAAAACTATCATATAACATATAATATTGAACATATTGTGTCTATTATAAAGAATGGAATGTGAAAGTTTTTGGCCACATTAAGGAAAAAAAATGAATATTATTGGCGAGATTAGGTGGCATCCAAGGCGGCTTTCAAATGGTGCCCATCCTAATCCTTTTCTCTGTAGAATTAAGAGGGGGTTGTAGCAAGAGCTTTTAATAAGGTCCTTGGACAGGAAGAAATCTTATGGCATCAAGAGTTGAGATCGCAATGGATCCAAGATGGTGATAGAACCACAAAGTATTACCAATTAAAGACTGTTACTAGAAGAAGAAAAAACAAGATCCTCATGTTGAGGAATTCAAATGGGCAATGGGTAGAAGATTCCAAGGACCTCCAAATATTGATTGATGACTTTATAAAATATTGTTTATAAGAGAAGAAAGAGATTTCTCTTATGTCCAGATTCATTACTCTTTTCCTATGGTGGATAATGAGATGTTAGCTCATATGGCAAGACAAGTTGAAGATAAAGAAGTGAAAAATGATGTTTTTGCCATGGGACCCCTTAAAGCTCTAGGGCCTAATGGCTTTGTAGCACCTTTTTATCAACAAACTTGGAATATTGTTTTTGGATATGTGTATGAGTTTGTTCGTAGATTGTTACTAGACCCAAATATGGTGATGGAAGTTAACAAAACTTACATTGTTCTCATACCCAAAGTTCTAAAGCCTGATCTAGTCAGATAGTTTCACCATATCTCGTTTTATAATGTGGTGTATAAGATTATCATAAAAGTAATTGTCAACAAGTTCAAGGAGATTTTGCCAAAAATTATATCCCTTTTCAAACAAGTTTTATCTCCAAGAGGTGCACCCATGACAATATAATTATTGCATGGGAAATGATCCACTCAATGAAGAAAATCAAGGGTAAGACTTGCTTTTTTGCAATTAAAGTAGGCTTAGAGAAGGCTTATAACAGGTTGTAATGGAATTTTGTTAGGCAAATGTTACTTGAATTAACTCTATATAATGCTTTTGTTGATATTATTATGGCATGTATTAATACTATAGAGACAAATGTTTTATAGAATAAGGAGAGTTCTAATTATTTTAAACCTAAGAGAGGGCTAAGACTAAGGAATCTGCTTTCCCCATATCATTTCGTGTTATACATGGACAAATTATCTCACATCATTACCCACACTATGGATGAGGGAAATTAGATTCCTTTGCAGATAATCTTTTGTTGTTTGAAAAAGCTTCTACTGAATAAATGAAGTACACCTTGAATTGCCTAGATCTCTTTTACAAAATTTTGAGCAAAAAGTAAGTGTGGCTAAGACGTGTATATTATTTTTCCAACAATGTAAATTTCAAAACTAGAATAGAGTTGCAATAGTTGTATGGTTTTAAGAGACAAGGAATTTAAGAAGGTACATAGGAATGTCTATTATCCATAGAGCTTCTAGGAAGGCTGATTTTTCATAATTGGTGGATGCAATGAAGAATAAATTAGTTATTTGGAAAGCAAAGAACTTATCTATGACTGGTAGAGTGACCTTATCAAAGTCAGTTCTTAGCTCTTCCCAATTTACCCAATGATGACTATTAATATCCCTAAAGAGTGCATCAAGGAAATTGAGCGACTTCGAAGGAGTTTTAAATAGGCAGACATTGATCAACATTAAATGTCATCTTGTTAGATGGGACATGGTGTGTAAGACCAAAGATAAAGGTGGCTTTGAGATTAGAAAGCTTTCTACTATGAACTAGGTTTGCATAATGAAGCCGGGGTGGCAAATTCACACTAGGAAATAGTTTCAGTGGATTGAGGTCTTGAAAGCTAAATATGGTTGTAATGCCATTTAGGCTAATAGTGTGTGCACAAGGAATTCAGACTCCAGTACATGGAAAGAAATTGCCAAGGTGTGGCAAAACTTTTCAAGGTTTAAGGGCTAGTCTGTGGGTAATAGGAGGAGTACAAGGATAGGTGGGTGAACTTATATACCTGTCTTATGTATTATATGAATGATATCCCTGGGGACATGGCTAACTAGAGTGTAGCCTACTTGCTTGATGAAAATAGGCAGTGGAAGTGAGGTGCTCAGGGGTCTCTCACTTGATTCCATTTATGATTTATTCCATGCATTCCCCACCCTTAAGAGTCCTTTGAGGAAGACATATGTGTTTGGCCTAGTGAGCAAATAAGGACGTTCATTGTAAGGAAAATATATCACATGCTTCAGGATGTGGAGGATGGAGAAAATACTACGTGGTAGAGACAAGTGTGGCAGTTGCAGGTTCCTAATTGTGTTTGTTAGTTTTTGTGGTTAGTTTGGCATGAAAGGCTCATGACAAATCAAAGACATTATATGTGGGATAACTATATGCATGTTACCGAGAGTATTTTGCACATACTGCGTGATTATCCTATAGTCTTTCTAGTGTGGACTCATCTCATCCCACCTGAAAAAAAAGGCCTAGATTTTTTTGTGGAAACTTCAGTCAATGGTTCAAAGCCAACCTTGAGCATAGTTGTGGGTATGACAACAACTTTTCATGGCAAAGTACACAGGCTATAACATGTTGGCTTCTCTAGAAATGCATAAACCAACATGTCTTTGATGAGACCTTTGTGCACCCATCTAATTTATGGATTCTTATATAATGTTAATGAAGCTCTAACTCATGATCATATCCTAAAGCCATTTGAGACTGAGCAATTGATACACGTGACATGGAAACCTCTTCCCTCCAATTGGATTCGGGTTAATTCTGATGGCGCTTCTAAGAGGGAGAACAACAAAGTTGGTTGTGGTGACATTTTGAGAGATTCTAATAGTTAGTGGATTGTGAGTTTTTATAAGAACCTTGGCTTCTCTTTCACGTATGTGGCTAAGCTCTAGAGAGCTTTTGAGGGGCTCTCTTTGACTTGGACTCTGGGTTTTAAACAAGTGGAGCAGCATTTAGATTATGATATTATTGCCAATAGCATTGTTGGAAGCTCTCTTAGTAGTGTGCATGGCAGAGGGATTCTCCAAAAAATAAGGAACCTGCCCTGTATGGATTTTGAGATTAAGGTGCAACACGTTTACTGCAAAGCAAACAAGTATGCAAATCTCCTTATCAATCTGAGTTGTGATAAATAGCTTGGATTAGTTATTTTACAAGACCCCCTATAGATATGAGGTAGTTGATAATGTCTGATGTAATAGGAGTTTCTACTCTCTGGATTATCTCTGTGTCATTTTTTTTTCTTTTTTGGGCTTTTGCCCCCTACCTTCACCAAAAAAATATTGATTTAAATGACATAATTATGCTCATAAAAAAACAAATAAAGTTAACTTTTCTCATGTATCATGTTTGAAGTCAAATTTTTTAATAACAATAATAAATTGTTGTCATTAAGAAAGAGCAAATATTATTTTTTACAATGTTTTTAAAACTGATCGGATCATTGAGCCTATGAAGACATTGGTTTATAGTTCATTAGTTTGACTGTAGTTGAATCAGTGATACTTATATATATATATATATATATATATATATATATATATATATATATATATATATATATATATATATATATATAACATTATGTAATATATTAAGTAATAAACTAACATAGTAATATCTCATATTATATTACTTAGTCCTTCAAAGTCCCACATTGTACAATAAGTTAAACATCCAGACATACAATATATATAAAAGCTAAGAAGATATTACACTTACAAGTCTCACATAGAGTAGTGAGTGGAACATCTAAATATACAACTTATATAAAAGTCAAGAGAGAGACAAACCTTCTTATGTCTTATGTCTTTCTTAGACTTTATATGTGAGCAGTTGTAGTTTGGCCTTATGATTTTATTTAGCTGAAAAAATGTTTTTGAATTAGTGAAAACTTTGTTAACAAAAAAAAATGAGTTTAAATTTCTTTTTCCAAAAAACTAATTTGGTCAATTCTTGATCAGTTCTCTCACAAGTTAGTTTTGTGGGTTAAATGGATTTTTTCAACATTGATTTTTTGTGAAAATAAAAATTGAAATGTATACAATGATTTGGATCAAATACTCCATATTTTTTTATTATATTTTCTTTGTGATATTTAAGATAATAATTGTGTATCACTACATTATTATTTTGTTAATGATTGTTTATATATTTGCATAGTTATTATTCTTTAAAATTTAACATGACCAATTTAAAATTAATCATAAGACACGAGTTGTAGGTTGAAAATAAAAAAGATTTAGAAAGGATAAACTTAACAAAGGGTAGTAATTGTCATTATATAAAATAAATGAGGGTATGTTAGGAAAAGGAAATTAAACCATATTTCATGGAACACAAAATCACTTAATCACCAATCCCACATCTTTGGGAGAGAATGGTGATTCCTAGTTTTATGGAATGAGGCATGGAATAGAATCACTATTCCATGATTTATTTTTTGTAACAAACATGTGAATACTAATTTCATGGAATAAAGCATGGAACGGAATCATCATTTCGTATACTAGTGTAACATTAAACAGGACTATGAACAAATAACACTGAAATAAAATAGAGAAAAGAAAGAATGTAAAAAAAAAAAAAATGATATGCCCATATGTGATGGGGAATGTTGGAGAACCACTTGTGAGTGTGAAAATACAAAGTCCCACATCGGAAGGATGATAAGATGAAAAATGTCACATACGTTAAGGGTGATAGGTCAAAACTATGAGGTTAACCTTTTGGTTGAAATGATTCCTAGCCCAAATGCCAAAATGCTAAGTTCAAACGCCTACACCCATCAAGCCCAAAGCCAACTATGGTATCGGAGCTATCGTGATAGGACTGTAAGCAAAGGCTAAAAAAATAATGAAAAGAAAGAATATAAAAAAATAATAATAATACACTCACATGTGAGAAGAATGTTGGAGAATCAAGAATGTTGGAGAACTACATGTGAGTGTGAAAATAAAAAGTCTCACATCGAAAGGGTGATAAGAAGAAAAATGTCATTTTAACTAAAGGTGATTGACCAAAATTATGAGATTAACCTTTTTGTTGAAGTGGTTCTTAACCTAAATACCAAAATGTCAAATTCAAACACCTACACTCAAGCAAGCCCCAAAACACTCTCTCCATGTATAAAGCCAACAAACTCAAGTTTTCATTAGATTTTAGTTAAAATGAATTTTATTTCAATTATTTAATTTTATTATAGATATTTAATTTATTCAACAAATATATTGGTTTTAGTATTTTTTAAATTTTTGAAAATTATGAATGAAACATTATTAGGTATTTTTGTAATTAACAACTAGCATCATGGTGTGCTCTATATGCATGTAAATTTTTTGTGTCTTATTTTTATTTAAATAGTGAAATAATTAGAATTAGTTTTAAAATTTTAATTAATTCTGTAACTAAAACACCCAATAAGGTGAAAGCTCAAATGAAATTATTTTAGTTTTTACGTGATGCATCATCTCGTAGGATAAGTAGTATGTAACCAAAAGTTAAACATTGGCATTATAGCAGATCAGAAGTAAAAGATTAGAAGGCAGCATCATATACTTTCATTCATCGTCATCAACTTACGTTTAATTCAATTCGATAATAACAAATAAGTAAACTCTCATTTTGGTCCTTTAAAAAAATATAAGTGTTATTAGTTTGATTTTCTAATCATAAATATTTTAAATGATTTTTCAATGTCAATTTTAACATCAAATTGGTCTTCTTAAAATAATCAATTTGATGTCAAAAAGTTGTCTTGAAAGGATTTGATGATAAAATTTGATATTGAATGACCATTTTGATGTATCTATCATTGAAGTGTCAAATTAAGAACACTTATATTTTTTGAAGATTATATGTTAGAATTTTTTAATATTTATTGTTACTTGCAGTCGTTATTTTATTTTGCTAAAAGGCGGATTAATGTAATGATTTATTTGAAAATGTATTAAAACTTACTAATTTTGTGATCCGTTTGTAATAGACTTTAAGTACTTAATAATTGATTTAGATTTGATAAAATTAGTGCACGCCTTAACCGAACAAATTTTTGATTTGATATGAAAACTCATTACTATTAAGTTATTTGTATATGGTCAAGTTCTTTTTATATTTTATAATCTATATATTGTAACTTTCGACTTACTTCATCGAGACCCGATACAAGGGAGAGTAAGTATTTGTTTAGTTTTTTAATCTTGTAGATTCGCACAAGAATTTCAAGAGTGCTCTCAGCATGACTTTAACAACTAAGATATTTTGGTGTTCTAATTTTCATCAACCGATTATATAAATTTATTTATTATACTAATATAATGGATGTTAACTGACAACAAAACCTTCAGTCCCACACTCCCACGGTCCCACCTATTCGTGGATAACATTAAAGGCCCAATTTCCACTCCAAAGTTATACATGTGGGATTTGAAAGTTGAGAACATGAGCCCATGCCAGTGGAGTGTTTTATCACATATGTAGCATGTGCCCATCTTATTTTGGGTTAACAGATATTATTCAAAGTCTATCTTCACATATTTTTCTTAGCTGGGAAGGTTGGGCAGGCTGGTTCTCCATCAAGTGTATCAACAATTCAATCCAACTTGAAATTGTTAAATAAGTTCTTATGCTTGTGGAATGTGGATCTCCATAATAGGCTCCTTATCCTGGCATCAGAAGCTTTTGTACCTTGTTCTTGAAAATAAAGACGCAAGTTTCTATGGTACCTTTTCATGTGACGCAAAACTCGGAAGGAATCACAACAAAAGGGCGTCATAAAAATCTCTATTCAAGATTTGTTGGCATCACATGATCCTAGCTGCATAGGGAATCAACTGAGAGCTTCTTTGCATTTCCTAGACATGGGTCTCCCCCTGAAACTTCAGGAGCTAGCTACACTTACCAAGCAAGATTGCTTGCCAATGCAGTTCTGCTAAAAGACCTCAATGTACCCAATATATATATATACACGTACCACTCAACCCCATAGCTTATTGCTTTTGTGTTTATTCAGTTGGATGTACTTTAATCATTCTATTTCTCAAAAATTATGATTCCTAGCATTTTCACCTTTGGACTAACCATTTCTTTAACCTTACGTGTCCAACTTCTTTATCATAATGATCCTGCTTTTCCTTTTTTGCAAATTTTAGATTAAAAGTTTAACGATAGATGATTAAGAGGTCTCTATCCCTTTATTCTTTTCTAAATGAGAATAACGTTTTTTCATTTTTGGAGAGCCAATGATGACAAAGAGGAAGTGAACAGGTTTAAGTAAGTAATCACATTGGGGATCTGGAATTTTCTTTTGAAGGCCTAGGTGATGATAGGGGTAGACCCTTTAGTTAGTTAATAGTAAATAAAGATCAAGTAGTAGGCCACTTAAATCTTGAGAATGGAATCTAGAGGTGAAGCTCTAGTCGTAGGCTAATAGGTCCTTTTGAAGTTTCCCAAATTCTTTTTGAGATTGGCATCACACTTGAAGTGGCCGATCCAACTATTTACTATCTTTTGTGCACATTCTCTTTCATGATAATTGAAGCAAAGCTAGCAAAGCATAATATTTTAGCTGGACATGTTCAAGACATGAGAAAGACAGTCGTCCTGAATTCTGTTCTTTTGACAAGCAATAATCCAAATATTGCTAAACAAATAGTTAGTTTTTTTATTGGGAAAAATGGAAGAGAATACGAACTAAAGTTCTTTTATTTTTCTTTTCCTCTTTACTTGTCTCTTTTACTTGGTAATAACTTTTTACTAGAATTGTTCTCTTATTCTTGTGTTCATTTAATCAGTACCTTCTTATACTTTCTTTTAAGACGCCAGAAGCTTGGAGCTTATGATTATAGACAGCTAAATTGGTCAACGAAGAAGTCCAGGATGCAATAAAAACATTTGAAAAAATTAGTATGACAACGACTTAACAAGATTAAATGTTAAATTTTCTGCTTATCAAACGAAGATATTTTGTTTGATTGGGGTGGAGGGACTGGATTATTTAGTTTCATTAGTTTCTTAATCCAATATTCTTTCTGCCTAAGACTGCTATATTTAAAATGGAAAATGACAATGAATTGACCTTGGAACTATTCTTTTCTTCTGTTTTCTTCTCTTTTTGATTTGTTGAGGGTTGGGAAAGGTGCTGTCTCTGCTAATTTAAAAAGTTAATCTTAAGATGCACTAACTTTTCCTTTCTTTAAATTCACACACAAAAAACCAAAGGAAGTGAACTTTGAGGACAAGTGATACCCTAATCCCTAGATTGATTGGCGTCCATGATGCACTATTCATATGGCAAATGGGATTTTGAGGGCTAAAACATAAAGGCCAGTGGGATATTTATCACCTGAGATTTTTTTTGTCTGAAATGCATGTCTTGACACCGCCACTGATTTATAGTAATTATTTCATATGTACTTGTTATCCTTCTGCTTTTGCACTTCATACTTAAGTTGCATCCCAAGATTATTCTCTTAAATGTATTGTTCATTCAATAATCAATTACTTTCTCTCAGGATTCCTGCAAGAAAAATAAATATGTAAAATGATCTCGACAAGATTATTTGTTTTTATTATGTCTTTTTCTTGCTGATATTTGTTTTTATTATGTCACTATATGTTGATATTTGTTTTTCTTAGCAAAAAAGAAACATTTATTTTCCTTTCGGTTCCCTTTATTTTTTAGTGTAGGTTTTATCATTTTTGAGAAGGATTTTGATGTTCTTAACTCTATTAGAAAACCACATGTGAATGTAGAAATACTAAGTTCCGCATCAAAAGGGTGATAGGAAGAAAAATGTCATATAATCTAAGGGTGTTGGGCCAAAAGCATAAGGTTAACCTTTTGGTTGAAGTGGTTCCTAACTCAAATTCAAACACCTACATCCATGCAAGTCCAAAAATAGTCCCTCCAAGTCCAGAGCCAACTTTGGTGTAAGTCATTCAATTGTTTGGTACATAGAATAGGACTCGGTTGTGGAGTAAGAAAAAAGGTGTAAGAGAAAAGGTGAAGGGTGGGGACCACCCAAGTTTTTTTTTTCTTTCTAAAAGCTCTTCTTTACCAGTTTGATATGATAATGTCGTGGAAGGCCTTTTCAAGGAGGAGGAAGAGCTTGCAACAAAGTCCTACAAGGATTCTTTGAGGAGTGGGAGGAAAGTAAAGATCTGGAGGAGTATTCTGAGAATGAGGAGAATCCTAGATTGAAGATAGTCAAACACATGGTCGAAAAATATCAATGCCCTGATTTTGTGCTAGCTGAGAAGGAGGAGGTCCATATCAGTAGGCTTGGAAAAATAGAATAATTGTGAAGCTGTTGGGAAGGAAGATTGGGTACAAGGCATTGGAAAACATGCTCAAATAACTATGGGTGAGTACAAGGGTTGTTACCATTATCGAATTAGGGAATAACTTCTTTCTCATCAAATTTTCAAATAAAGAGAATTAGATTAAGGCTCTGTTGGGAGGTTCATGGCTCATATATGATCATTACCTCACTGTGAGGGAATGAAATCCTAATTTCCATCAATCTAATGAAACAATCAATAAGGTGCCAGTTGGGGTGTGTTTTTCTAGATTGCCAATCGAATATTATGATTCAACGGTGCCTCACTATATTGGCAATAGAATCGAAAAAACTATGAAGGTGGATAAAACTATTTCCTCTCATGAACAGGGCAAGTATGCTGGATTGTGTGTGGAGGTGGACTTGACGAAATCGTTGTTGGCAATATTCCAAATAAAGGACAATTATTATTAGATTGAGCATGAAGGGATCCATATACTCCGTAACAATTGTGGTAAATTTGGGCAACACATGGAGGGTTGTTCGGATAAAACCATAACTAATACTTAGGGTGATGGCTAGGGAACCAATTGAAATCATGATGGAGATGGCATTATAGATGGTTGCAAACTTGGGCCATGGACAATGGTTTAGAAGATCAAACGGCCAAGGCATGCTCAAGATTAGAACGCACAACTAGGGGACGGGGGGTGACATAGATGTGATGAATTAGGAAGCGATTATTGAAGTTTCGGGATCACATTACCAATTACTTTAAAATAATGAGGACGACTTAAATGAGAGATTTGACTTAAGAAAGGGTGGAGGCAATGATTAATGATAACAAAATAAATAAGGGATGGTCAATGTCTAAAGATAAGAAAATAATGAAAAAACAAGTTGAAAAAAATATGGGAGTACAAGGATGGTGGAGGCTAATACTAGGACTGCTATGGGGCGTGTGGAAGTTAGTGGAGTGGAGAAAATTAAGCTCATATATCACTAGAAAAAATATTACAAGGTCTGTTGGGGTTATAAGTGGGCCAAGTAATAAAGAGCCAAAAATGGATTCTAATCAAAGCAAGGAAAAAATGGAATTGACAAAGGCCCAAGTTAAGCATAGAAGAGGCTTAGTAGTGTATGATAATAACAGTAACCAATAAAAGGACCAACTTTTGAAGGGAACAACACACCCTACAAGGCCTCTTGGCATGCGTCATAATCCTAAATTCCAAAATCATTATCACACAACCTAAGTGGAGATTGGTTTTGGATCTTCGGATCCAAACGTTGCTTTACAGATGGGGGCTATATCTCATGCTACACCTAGTTAGGATTTGACAATGGAATGTGTTCCATAATCTTTGGAACAGAAAGTGTGTTTGTATGAGGGAAGCAGCCATGAACCTTGATTAGGTTTTAATGGTTGAGCTAAATCAAAACATATTCTTGTAGAACTACTGTAAGGCAACAAGTTCAGTTTTTTTTTATGCTATTGCAATCAATATATGAAATCTCATCCTCTAGATATTATTGTTATAATGGAGATTAAAGTGGACCTTTTGAAGCTTTCTAAAACCTTTGAGCTTATTAGGTTTGATGGTTTTGATTATTCTGTAAAAAGTGTGTTTTCTAGAGGTATTGTTGTTGGTTGGAAGAAAAATAATGTTTATATGGAGCTTATTAAAAAAGACTTCTAGTGTTTGCATTTTGTGGTTAAGTAAGTGGGGGAAGATAGTTAGTTTTTTACCCCCATTTACAGAAGCCCCAATGATGCCATGAGGGGTAACTTATGGGATAAGTTAATTTCTATATCTTATTCTATGAGAACTCTATGGCTTTTGGTTGGGGATATGAATGATATAGGTTGTGAGGAGGATAAAAGGAGAGTAAGAATGTTAATAGAAGGAAGTGTCCTTTGTTTCTTAAAAGAATAAATAAATGCAACCTAATGGATATTGAAGCTATTGGACCTAAATACAATTAGAGGGGTTTGCTGCACCATGGAAGCTTTCGCATCTATGAACTACAGGACAAAGCTTTATGTAACGATCTGTGGAGGCTTAGGTACTAGGAGGGGGTGGTGAAAGTGCTTCCTAGAGTTCAATTTTCATATCATCACCCTATCTTGGTGAGTTTGAATGGGGTAAGGATGTCTAAGGGGAGTAGGTTGTAGAGGTTTGAAAGTGTTTGGTTAGGTCATAAGTCTTACTCCTACAATGAAAGAGTGTTGGAAGCAAAACTATCCTATGATATATAATATTGAACATATTGCATCTATAATAAAAGAATGGAATGTGAAAGTTTTTGGCCACATTAAGGAAAAGAAGTTGAAATTATTAGCGAAATTGGGTGGCATCCAAGGCAACTTTCAAATGATGTCCATCCTAATCCTTTTCTCTATAGAATTGATAGGGAGTTGTAGCAAGAAGTTTTAATAAGGTCCTTTGACAGGAAGAAATCTTATAGCATCAAGAGTCAAGATTACAATGGATCAAAGATGGTGATAGAACCACAAAGTATTACCATTTAAAGACTATCACTAGAAGAAGAAGAAGAAGAAGAAACATGATCCTCATGTTGAGGAATTCAAATGGGCAATAGGTAGAAGATTCCATGGACCTCCAAATATTGATTAATGGCTTTTATAAAAAATTATTTATTGGAGAAGAGGGAGATTCCTCTTATGTCCGGATTCATTACTCTTTTCTTACGGTGGATAATGAGATGTTAGCTCATCTGGCAAGATAAGTTGAGGATAAAGAAGTGAAAATATGATGTTTTCGCCATAGGACCCCCTAAAACTCCAGGGCATGATAGATTTCTAGCACTTTCCTATGAACAAACTTGGGATATTGTTTCTAGGTATGTGTATGAGTTTGTTCGTAGATTATTACTAGACCCGAATATGGTGATGGAAGTTAACAAAACTCATATTGTTCTCATACCTAGAGTTCCAAAGTCTGATCTAGTCAATTAGTTTCACCATATCTCGCTTTATAATATGGTGTATTGTAAACACCGAATTTTGTCCGGGACATTTTGTAAATAAAATAAAATAAAAAATAATAAAATAAAAAATAAAAAATATTCAACCCATATCCTAAACTAACTCAAACTCTCAAAAACTTATCCTAACCAAATCTATCGGTATCCTAGACCAACCCTAATACTTATCCTAAACAGATCCTAACTCATCATCTCAAGCCAATCCTAATCACACTCAAACTAAAACTCCTCACCCTAACCCCTTCCTATATTAACCCATAATCCCCCACATAACCATCACTTTCAACACCTTCGACCTCCATCTTTTCAACTCACAAAATACTTTCAACTCTCAAAGCACTCATACTCACTCATATATTTTGCCAAAAACGCCACTGTTCACGCAGCGTCACCTTCACTATTTATCATCATCTTCAAACCACCATCTCCAAAATATCACAGACCTTCACCTTCAACTACTACACCACCCCCACCTTCATTTTTTTTTTACCCCACCAAAACCACCATAAGCTTCTTCTTCACCATTAAACCAAGCTTCTAAACAAACAGAACCACCGTGCCCACCGTCAATCCGCCGCTCCAACCGCAACCCACTTCCCAGCACCGGTTCGTCATCCTCGCAAGCCACCAAACGCCGCTGCACTTTGTCGTTGCCGGCGGGCCGCACCGAACGCCGCTGCCTCGCCATCCAGCACCGTCGTCCACCGTGCCGTCTCCACCGAATCGCGACGAACCAGAAGCCGCACCCATCGCGCCGCCGTTCGCGGACCAGAAGACGCGCTCCCAGCCATCCGTCAGTCGCGCTCCGAGCCGCGCCAGTCGTCGCGCCGCTGTCCCAGTCGACGGCACCGCCCAGATCCGACCGATCCGCCGCTCAACTCCCACGCCGACCGGGTGCCGCACCGCCGCTCCTCTGGTCTTCCCCTGGTTCTGCAAATAGAAGAAAACACCCCCCTTTTCTGTTTCATTTTGTTTTTTTTTTGTAAGTCTTTGTTTTTTTTTTTTTGCTCTCTTTCCTTTATTTGTTTCTAGTAATTTTTTTTTTGAAATAGGCCTAATGGGCCTAAATGGGCTAGAAATAAAAAATTCTAAAAAAACTAAAAAGTAAAAAAAAACGAAAAATAAGATAAAAAGGCAAAAGTGAAAAAATAAAATAATTGAAATAATTTTTAAAAAATAAAATAAATAAATAAGTGAGATTGACCGAGTTGTGACAACTTGTTAATCTCATAATTATTTTTTTTGGATCATCTGAGTTGTGACAACCTAATGATTCAAAATTAAAAAGGGTTAATATAAAATAATTATTATTTTTAAGCAAGATTAACCGAGTTGTGACAGCTTGTTAATCTTGTAACTATTTTGATCATCTGCGTTGGGACAACCTAATGATTCAAATCATTATAAAAAAAATAAAATGCCATTTAATAAATAGTTAAAATTTGAATTTTTTTTAAATCCCTTTTAAATAAATAATCTGTGGGTGACGTATAGCGTGACGCAAATTTCACTCATTCAAACTTTAATGTGATTAACAGAGTCGCGACGACCTGTTAATTCAAATCTTTTATAAAAAAATAAAAATCTTTTTCTTTAAATAAAATCAACTAACTTACACTTATTTTCTATAGAACTACGTGACTTTGAATTCCTCATTGCACCTGAGGGTACGTAGGAGCGGAATTTTTATTTCGTCAAGCCAAATTTTAAATTTTCATAAATTCTTTATTTTTTTAATAAAAAGGGGTAAAACAAATATATTACGAGATTATTAAATTTTTGCATAACTAATTTAGGGTAACCGTTTTAGGACGGATGTTTTAGGGGTGCTGTGGGGTTAAGTCTCCACCCTTCCCTATGCATAATCGACTCCCGAATCCAATCTGGTTCCAAAGACTATTTTCAAAAAAGGTTTTCCAATTTTTCCTAATTTAAATAAAATTGGTGGCGACTCCTAACTTATTATTTATTTTGTTTCGCCGCTCCCGCCGCGATTACGATCGCGACAGATGGCGACTCCACTGTGGATACTTGAGAGTCAAGCCCATATAATTTTGTTGTGTAAAATTTTTTAATCTTTGTATATTTGTTTTACCTTTCTCTTCTTTTTTTATTATTGTTATTAAAACCTTAGGATAGAGAATTTCACTTGGAATTTTTGTTTGTTTTTGTTTTGCAGGATGCGGGTAGTTTTTAGGATAATGAAGGTTTGTATGCTCCCTACACCCACCACACCTACACATGTATCACACATTCGAGTGGGGCCCTATACCCGGGTCTGAGTGAAACTTAAGTTAAGTAGAGGTTGTGTAGTAGTAACCATTTTGGATGTACATCCTGTTTGGCTATTGCGAAAACCTCATCTAGAGTGCGCCTTTTTCACAAATGTCCCACACCTGGTGGTTTACCCACCATTTCGTGGTCAACATTTTGAAATAGGACTTGGCTCTAGAGACCTTCAGAATAGAAAAGCCACCAAATGAAAGTTTTCACGATTTAGAAAAGACCTGTAGATCCTTAAGATAGAAATCCCCAAGTTAAGGAAATCCTATTAGGACACAAAGGGAGCATATCTTTCGTTATCTTTTGACTTATCTGTATACCTTGTGAGTTGTTCAGTCCCTTAATGTGATGAACCATACTGGTGTCCGTCTTGTTATTAAAAAAAAAGTTTTTCCAAAAAAAAATGGGGGTGAATCACTTTTAAAGGACCAACAACTCACTCATTATTAAATTGTAAAATCATTTTTTTTTAAACCATGCATTGATAATTCTTCATCCCCAGGTTTGTTGGAGAACCATTTGAAATTCAGTGCCTAAGGACTAGCAGTGAGTATCTTTGATTAAAAATGGAAAGTGACATGGGATCAGATCACAACGAGACAATTTTGAAAAAGACCGTGCAACTTAAGGCCAAGATATTGGATACTGAGAGTCTAGTGGGTTTGGGCCGATTGCTGAAAAAGACGCAACGTTTGACCTTTACTGCAAGATATGGGAAAATTTTGAATCTGTTAGAAGTGGACGTACAAACAGAAGCCATCACTGCACTAGCCCAGTATTATGATCCACCATTACGTTGCTTCACATTTCAAGATTTCCAGTTAGCCCCCACATTAGAGGAGTTCGAACAGATCTTGGACTTATCGTTGAAAAAGGAAAAACCATACTAATTCAAGGGTCACTATGCATCATTGCCAACCATAGCAAAGGTCTTGAAGGTACCTGTAAGGGACTTACAAGAGGCAAAGCACAACAGGAAAGGTATAGAGGGTTTCCCAAGTAAATATTTGGAAGAGCACATGCGCCACCTAGCCAAGAATGAAGACTGGAATACTTTTATGGATGTACTTGCCCTCACCATTTATGGTACTATCCTATTCCCAAATAGTGAAGACTTGGTAGGTTTCGCGGCAATCGATGTATTCCTCGCTCGACGAAATGATGCCGCAAATCCTGTCCCGGCCATTCTTGCCGATGTTTACTACACCTTGAATTTATGTCATGAAAAGAAGGGTAAGCGAATCTTATGTTGTCTACCGATGTTGTTTGTATGGCTAACCTCTCACATGTTCAAGAGGGGGTACGTGGATCCATGTCCCATTACAAGTCTCAAGATGCTCCAATTAAAGACTAAGAACGGTCGTGAATGGGCCGAGGAATTGACCAAGCTTGAAGATGGAAAGATCGTATGGTACCCATGGCGTAAGGAAGGGCAAACTGTGATTTATCAGTGTGAGGGGTTTCCTAACGTTCCCCTAATGGGTACTCAGGGGTGCATTAACTATAACCCCGCGTTAGCGTTACGACAACTTGGCTATCCTATGATGGGACCACCCTCGCAGTTGGAGATTACTCCTTTCATTTATGACATGCAGACGGGGTGTACCGAGACACTTGGGAGAGTGCGAGATGCTTGGAGGAATATCATCAGAAAGGGCAGAGAACTGGGAGTCGAAGCTGTGGGGTCAAAGAAAGCTACGCTGTGCAGCGGTGGGTCAAGGACCGGCTCAAGAAGTCAAGTTACCCTTCAAAATTTCAGCTAGTAGATCTTTGCCTCTAGCTCCAATAGAAGACGAAGAAGTAAAGGAAAAGCTAATAGAGGCCAATGAACAAAAGAGGAAATTAGAAGCAGAACTAGAAAAGGTTCGCCAAGCATATGCATCTTAAAGCGTGAAAATTCTCGAGAAAACTCACGCCCTTGAAGGAGCTAACAAGAGGCTAAAGACAGGGCAAGAAACAGATATCAAGGACTAGAAGATGCCCGGAAGGCGCAAACAAAGAGTTGGGACTCGAGAGGGCAAGAAAGAGATAGGGCTTTGGTGAAAACCAACAACTTAAAGAACAACTCATGAATGCCAAGGCCATACAGAGTGATGCTCTTCACAAGTGGATAGTATGAGGCAAAGAAATGAAAATGATGTCTTCAAGATACGAAGACATGATCAAAATGGAGAGGTCGCACACGCCAAGGAAATTGCAGTAGTATGAAGCGGCATTGCGACAGGGGACAGGAGGACTTGCGAAAAATGATAGATCTTGTAAGGCAACAAGACAAGGACATTAATGAATGGAAAGAAGAAGCCCACCTTCGAGAGACCGCTTTGTGAAATTAGCGTGCCTAGCCAACACGGCAATCGCAGGACATTCCATATTATTTAAAGGTGGCGAGATAAGATGGTCGATCCTCTTAAGACTCCGGCAGAAATTAATGACTTCATTGAGTATTGCAAGAGTCTCGTTGGACGAATGAAGCAGATGATCAAGGCCCGCTCGGTTGAGAATGGTGGATTAGACTAGACAATGATGTATTGAAAATGATGTACTCCTTTGATGTTGATGATTTTTTTTAAATAAATAAAGTATGCATTATATTTGTTCTGATCCCATAGAGACCAATTTCTTTTGAACGAGACGTTCTAAGAAGTAGTCATGACACAAAAAAAAGAAGATCAAAGATACTCACTCAAGTCCATTCAGCACAAATTAATAATAGTCTTCTAACAAACAAATAATAATCATGGTGGTTTCTGATAAACTGTTCCTCAATTGTTCACAGGAAATTTAAAACCATTGCGCGACCAAGGAAAGAAGACACCAATCAAACCCGAGTTCACAACACAAGGGGCTCGGACAAAGCTTTTGGCAATGGCAGTAAAACGAAGGAAGGAACCTAAGTATGGAAGTAGAAGAAGTGAAAGGAAGGGTGAATGAGATTACGGAGTCTCAAAGAAGAATGGAAGAGATGTTGTTAGCCATGAGGGAAAGCCTCACTCTGATGGGGGCAGCTGGAATTTCAGGAATAACTGGGACACAGTTACATAGCACTTCCATGAGGACAAACCCTCGCGGTTACTACTGCAATACCCATTGTGTGGGAGGAACATCAAATGCTGCATCGCTAGTACTTCCTATTGGAGAAGGATACCATTCCCTAGAAGGAGCTCGGAATGAAGTTCATGGTAATACTGAGTGTGCATGGGAGCCCCCACATATGTCTATGCCAACCGGATTTCCTGCTGGGACGGGTCATGCAGCCATCCAAAATGACAAGATAAGAGAAGAGTGGATGGAAAAGATGGAAGAACAAATTAAAACGATCAAGAGTCCAAGTACTTATGGACCCCTTGGGATAGAAGAATTATGCCCTACTGCTAATATCATTATTCCCAAGGATTTCAAAATCCCAGAATTCGTCAAATACGATGGGAGCACCAATCCTTTCTTCCATCTAAAAACATACATTACCAAGATGTCAATCTGGTCAAAGGATTGGAAGTTTCTTGTCAGCTTCTTCCATGAAAGTTTAACGGGACCAGCTTTAGAATGGTGCATCCAACAAGACCTTTCCAAGATCTCCTCATGGGATGACTCAGGCAAATTTGTTCATGGGACAATATCGCTTTAATCTGGATACGGCCCCAACCCGAGAGCAGTTGGGAACACTGGAAAAGAAAAATGAAGAGACATTCAAGCAATATGCCCAGAGGTGGAGAGCTCTAGCTGCACAAGTGCAACCGTCATTGACTCTGACGGAAATGTGCTCGTACTTTTTGGGGACTTTAGGGACTCCTTATGTTGGGACAATGGCAGGCGCCGCTTACCGAGACTTCGCTAATTTAATTGCAGCTGGAGAAAGAATTGAAATCCTAGTAAAGGCGGGAAAACTGCCCACTGGCAGTAATGAGAGTGGTTTCAAGAAAGGGTTTTCCCCTAAGAAAAAGGAGTCAGAAGTGAATTACGTGCAAAATCGGCAACCTTCACAACCTCGATATTCACCGTCCTACCCCATATACCGAGCACCCACATATAACCCAAACACTTACCCTTCCTATCAGATATCTACACCGTCTCATCTACCTGGCCTAACCGCCCCTCCTATAAACACACCTCAAGCCCAGCCATTCCAAGTCAACAATGTTCCTGTACCTCAACCATACACATCGACTCGCCTAACCTACACTCAATACCCACCTCCACCTTCGCAAAATTTCCCAAACTACCCACAGTCTCGACCAAACTTTCAAAATCAAGGTCGTTTCCGTCCTCAAAACTTACCCCCTTTCCCAAAACTGTCCATCCCAAATGCAGATCTATTTCAAAGGTTGTTTGATGCTCACCTCATTTCAGGGAATCCTGTACGTCCCCTACAACCACCGTTTCCAGCATGGTACAACCCAAATTTAACTTGCAAGTACTATATGGATATCGCAGGGCACTCGATCGAAGACTGTGAGTCTTTTAAGACTGCGGTAAGGAAACTTATCGCTTGTGGAAAGCTGGATATTCAAGAAGAGGCTGGACCTAGCATTGTTAACAACCCAATCCCTAACCATGGTGGAAGGAATGAGGCGAATCTTTGTGGGGATTGAAGGACCACCAATAAGAAGGGTCATGAGTCTGCGTACACCGATGACTCAAATATTTGAGGGATTGAAGAAAGCAGGTTATATTATCACCGCACCAGCTTCGTCAATAAAAGAAGAAGAGAGGTATGATGAAGAGTCAAGTTGTGCTTACCATTGTGAGGGAACAGGACACGATATTGAAAATTGCTGGGACTTTAAAGTTCGAGTCCAAGGTTTACTCACTTTGGGAATAATACAGGCCAGGCAAGGGGTAGCCTTCTCTGAAGAGGTCAATGTGGTTGAACGTTTTGTACTCAAGGTGCCACCTCTCAACCAAGCTTCGACACCAGGTAAAGTAGTGGTGACAGTCAAGAAGCCAACACCATTCACTTATAATAATACTCATTCAGTGCCGTGGAATTATGAAGCAAAAGTAGAGATGAAAGGAGTTGAGGAGGCGTCAAAGGCTCGAGTGAATGAAATCCACCAGGATGAAGAGTCTGTGACAAATATAATTACAAGGAGTGGGCGATGCTATGGCCCGGTAGAAACAGAGAAGAGGAAAGAGGGATGTTCAAAAGAAGAGGAAAGAGGGAAGTTCAAAAGAAGAGGAAAGAGGGGAAGAAGAAGAGGAAGAATTTCTGAAAATCATGAAACAAAGTGAATACGATGTAATGGAACAGTTGAAGAAAACTCCAGCAAGGATATCTCTTCTGTCACTCGTCTTGACATCTGAGTTGCATCGGAAAGCGTTGCTAAGAGTACTAAGTGAGGCCTATGTCAAACCTGATGTCACCCCTGAGAATGTTGTCAGCATGGTAGATCCGGTGAAGCGCGTCAACATGATTGTATTTATGGATGAAGAGATCACCTCTCAGGCTGAGAGAAACCCACGGGCTTTACACATAACCCTTAAATGTAAAGGGTACGTAGTCGCAAAGGTTTTAATCGATGGGGGGTCTGCACTGAATATCCTACCAAGGTCTACTCTAACCTCATTGTCAATAAGTGAGGAAGAACTGTCTCCTCGAGAAATGGTGGTGCGAGCCTTTGACGGAAATAGGAGAGGCATTTTGGGAGAGATAACATTGCCATTAGAGATCGGTCCGAGTAATTTTCGGGTATTGTTCCAAGTTATGGACATTTAGTCTGGTTATACTATGCTCCTGGGGAGACCATGGATCCACGCTGCCGTAGGTGTTTGTTCCTTCTACACTCCACCAGAGTATCAAATACATTAAAAAAGGGTCGGTCATCACCATACACGGAGAAGAAGAAATCATGTTGACAAAACCAGTTTCGGTGCCGTATGTGGAAAGTGCAGAGAAAGACGAGGAGAATTTATGGCACAGTTTTGAAGTAATTGAGACTGGACTCAGTAGGAATGAATCCCCGGCACAAAGTGTGAATCATGTGGTGGCTCGAATCATGGCTAACAACGGGTACCAAAAAGGAAAAGGCTTGGGCTTACAGCTGCAAGGTGCAAGGACACTAGTCTCATTTCCAGAAAAGCTAGACAAGTTTGGGTTGGGGTACGAAGCATCTCTAGAGGAGAGAATGGAGAACATGATTCTGGGAAAAAGGAGTGAAAGGGGCCAAATGAAGCACATTCCTCATTTGAAGGAAACGTTTCCGGCACCAGCCGAGATAATCATGCCTGAAGAAATACTTCGTTCCCAACACCATCTCACTATTAGTGCACTGCATGAAGAAGGCCCAGAAGCAATCCATCCTTTTGCCAATGAGGAACCACTGAAGAACTGGCAGTCTGAACCAGTGATTGACGTTATTGCCTCCAAGTAATTGTCAAGTCATACTGTAACAGGCAGATATTTGAGTCTAGCTATGTTTTGATCTTATATTTATGTTATTTGAGACATTAACTAAATAAAGTTGCATGTTTATTCAGCATTCCTCTCGCTTATACTTTTGGCTTATCTTTCTTTTCTTTTTACGTTCCGTTAAAAAAAAAAATCTCTCGCTTTCGCGTTATTATTCCTATTCTTCTTGCCTTTCCAACTCCAACAAATTACTTTACAAGGATCCAAATCTTGTAGAAGGTTCGCCTCATGAAAGGTACTTTGAAAATTTGTCGATTGATTCTCCTGCGACGTTTGATGAAGAAAACCTTGGATCTGATGAAGAAGATGAGATAGTTGAAAAATTTGAAAAAATATTGGAGTACTCAGAAAGAAAATTTGATGTGGGTAATGAAGTAGTTGAAGTGATTAACATGGGAACCGAAGAAGACAAGAAGGAATTAAAAATAATAGACAATCCTGAGCGTGTGGAAATGATGGCGCTACTCAAGGAATACCTGGACGTGTTTGCATGGTCCTACAGAGATATGCCTGGTTTAGACCCCCGAGATAGCGTCACATAAAATCCCATTGTATCCGAAGCGAAGGAAAAAGGCAAAAGTTGAGAAGGATGCATCCTGACATGTCACTAAAGATCAAAGAGGAAGTGACTAAGCAATTAGAAGCCGGATTCATAGAGGTGTCGAGACACCCAGAATGGGTAGCAAATATTGTGCCAGTGCCCAAGAAGGATGGAAAGGTTAGGATGTGCGTGGATTATAGGGATCTAAATAAGGCAAGCCCGAAAGATGATTTCCGCTCCCTCATATTGACGTTCTTGTTGACAATACCGCAGAAATCATAGGTTCTCGTTCATGGATGGTTATTCGGGGTACAACCGATTCCCATGGATGTCGATGACAAGGAAAAAACGACCTTTATTACCCCATGGGAACTTTTTGTTACACGTAATGTCCTTCGGGTTGAAAAATGCTGGGGCTACATATCAACGTGCTATGGTTGCATTATTTCATGATATGATGCACAAAGAAATTGAAGTTTACGTGGACGATATGGTGGCCAAATCTAAAGAAGGGGAAAGTCATGTAGAGGTCTTGCGGAGGTTGTTTGAAAGGCTCAGGAAGTATAAGTTGAGACTCAATCCTTCTAAATGCGTCTTTGGAGCATCTACTGAAAAATTACTTGGGTTCATCGTTAGTAGAGAAGGAATAAAGGTGGACCCGGATAAGGCAAAAGCAATACAGGAAATGCCTCCTCCTAAGACTGAGCGTGAAGTGAGAAGCTTTCTCGGGAGACTCAATTACATTGCTAGATTCATTGTCAACCTCACCAGCATGTGCGAGCCCATATTTAAGCTTTTAAAGAAACATCAGCCTGGAGAATGGAATGAAGAATGTCAAGAAGTTTTTGATAAGATAAAGGCTTATTTAATGAATCCTCCAGTGTTGGTACCCCCTACGGTGGGTCGTCCTCTGATATTGTACCTAACCGTATTGCCAACTGCAATGGGGGCAATGCTGGGGCAACATGATGAATCTGGAAAGAAGGAGCAAGCAATTTATTATCTGAGCAAGAAATTTAATGACTGTGAAACCCGATACATGGCAATGGAGAAAACATGTTGTGCCCTAGTATGGACCTCAAAACGGCTAAGACAGTATATGCTCTATTATACTACCTGGCTGATCTCCCGAATGGACCCTCTGAAGTACATATTTGAAAGCCCTCATGTCTCATTAAGAGTCTCAAAATGGCAAGTGATATTATCGGAGTTTGATATCAAGTACATGACTCGAAAATCCATCAAAGGGAGTGCAATCGCGGACCATTTAGCTGAAAACCCGCTTGAGGGTGGACAACTAATAACGTCTGAGTTCCCGGATGGAGAAATATTGATGGCAGAAGGAGAAGGAGAAGAGTCTTTGTGGAAGATGTATTTTGATGGGGCAGTCAATATGTATGGTAGTGGCATAGGAGCCGTTGTTGTTTCGCCAGTCGGAAAACAATACCCAGTCGCTATCAAGTTGGATTTCGAATGCACAAATAATGTTGCAGAATACGAGGCTTGTGCTAGTGGCTTACAAGTAGCAATTGATTTGGGGATCAAGCAGTTGAAAGTATTCGGAGATTCGGCACTTATCATTTATCAAGTGAACGGTGAATGGCAAACTAAAGACCCGAAGTTAGTGCCTTATCAAAAGTATTTGACCAAGTTGACCGAGAAATTTGAAAAGGTGACCTTCTCCCATCTGACTCGAGACATGAATCAGTTTGCAGATGCTTTGGCCACTTTGGCTGTAATGACCAAGTTGGATATCCACAATAATGTCCAACCCATCCAAGTAAAGATACATAGTGAGCCCGCATATTGTGCCAATGTGGAGGGCGAACCAGATGGTAAACCTTGGTATCATGATATCAAGCAATACATCCAGTATAGAGAATACCCAATTGAGGCAAATGAGGTGAATAAGAAGACTATTCGCCTATTGGCAATGGCCTTTTTCTTGAACGGGGAGGTTTTATACAAGAGAAGTCATGATGGTACCTTGCTCAGATGTGTGGATGCTTGTGAAGCTCGTTTAATCATGACTGAAGTCCATGAAGGAATCTGTGGGACTCATGCTAATGGTCATATGATGGCACGGAAAATTATAAGAAGTGGTTATTATTGGTCTACCATGGAAACAGATTGCATAGAATATGTTCGAAAGTGCCACAAATGTCAAATATATACAGATCGAGTCAATGCACCTCCATTCCCCACACAACATGGTGTCTCCGTGGCCTTTCTCGATGTGGGGAATAGATGTCATTGGACCAATTAACCCCAAAACTTCCAACGGTCATCGCTTCATTTTGGTAGCAATTGACTATTTCACCAAATGGGTAGAAGCGTCCTCATATGCCACAATCACTCAAAAGGTATTTTCGAAATTCCTCAAGAGGGACATTGTCTGCAGATATGGAATTCCGAGAGAGATAATCACAGATAATGCTGCTAACCTCAATGGTGGTGAGATACAGAAGTTTTGTGAAAAGTTCAAAATCAAGCATCATAATTCGGCTCCTTATAGGCCCCAGATGAATGGTGCAGTTGAGGCTGCAAATAAGAATGTCAAGAAAATTGTAGCCAAGATGGTTGTGAACTATAAGGACTGGCATGAGATGTTACCCTATGCTTTGCATGCATATCGTACCAATATACGATCAAGTACTGGGGCGACACCTTTCTCTCTGGTGTATGGAATGGAAGCTGTCTCTCCCATAGAAATTGAGATTCCTGCTTTGAGGGTTTTGATGGAGGCAGAGTTAGAGGAATCCGAATGGGTAAAAACTCGGTATGAGCAGTTGAATATGATAGAAGAAAAAAGACTAGCAGCTATCTGTCATGGACAATTGTATCAAAGTAGAATGGCCAGAGCCTTTAACAAGAAAGTTCGTCCTAGAGAGTTTTATCCGGGAGATTTGGTTTTGAAGAAAATTCTCCCTAATCAAGAGGATGCCAGAGGAAAGTGGGCTCCGAGTTATGAAGGCCCTTACATAGTCAAGCACGCATTTTCAGGAGGGGTATTAATTTTGCAGAACATGGACGGAGAAGAATTGCCAAGACCCATAAACACCGATGCCGTTAAGAGATTTTATGCCTAAAAAAAAAAAAAAAGAATGTCTCGTTAGGTTGAAAACCCGAAAGGGCGGCCTAAGCAAAAGTTAGAGCAATAATAAAAAAAAAAAAAAGAAGAAGTCCGTTAGGTCGAAAACCCGAAAGGGCGACCTAAGCAAAAGTTAGGGCAAACAAATGGGCGAAATCTCAAAGACAGAATGGTTGATACTCCAAACTGGGGCAAATTTTGTTCAGCATTCAATTGGCTAAACCGGGGCAAAATTGCTGGAAGATTAAGGGAAAGATGTGCTGAAGAAAGTAGCAACAGAGACAGCGGTTGAATTATCAAACGATTGCAGGGAATCAATTGAGCGAGGAACAAGGAACCAATACTGGGGCAAATTTTCTTTCCCTTGTAATTTTCTTTCCTATGTGCGTGTCTTACTTGATTATCAGAAAAATAAAAGGAAGTTTGTTCATTCAATGAATTTCTATCCATTCATGAATGCATGTCTAACTCATTAGGTTATGTCTCAAATAACATAAATTTAAGGTCAACGGTTTGATTTTGACAATTCTACAGTAATGCTTCAATGATTGAGTCAGATTAAAAGATCTTGGTAGTCCAAAAGTGCAGATTGCAATATGACATTTGCTGGAAATGGTTTCAATACTTCTCGCGTAAGCCTTTGTTGATAAGAGGAAAAGGAAGGGTCGAATTAAGTTTTGAAAAAGGAAGAAGCAAAGAAAGAAAAGAGTAAGTTGGGAGGATTCCAAACTAACCAAAGGGCCTGAGGAAGAACAACATGTGAACGAAGGGTTTGATTGGTCAAAGCTTTCCAAAGTCGTCGCTGGTTCGAATGATTAAAAGAAAAGAGAAAAAGAGAGAAAAAAAAAAGAGAGAAAAGAAAAATTTTAAGAAACCATTTGACTGGTCTAAATGTTTGGCATGTTTAATTTGAGCGCATCGGCTCATTGCAATTGCATTTTAAGTTTGAGCGCATCGGCTCATTGCATGTTTAAGTTTGAGCGCATCGGCTCATCGCACTTGCATTTTAAGTTTTGAGCGCATCGGCTCGTTGCATTTACACTTTAAGTTTTGAGCGCATCGGCTCGTTGCATTGCATGTTTAAATTTTGAGCGCATCGGCTCGTTGCATTTGCACGTTTTAAGCGCATCGGCTCGTTGCATTGCATGAGCGCATCGGCTCATTGTACCTGCATTTTCAGTTTGAGCGCATCGGCTCATTGCATGTTTAAGTTTTGAGCGCATCGGCTCGTCGCACTTGCATTTTAAGTTTGAGCGCATCGGCTCATCGCATTTTTAAGTTTTGAGCGCATCAGCTCTTTGCATTTTAATTCATGAGCGCATCGGCTCCTTGCATTTCTAATTTTTGAGCGCATCGCTCCTGGCATTGTGTTCTCGTATTGTCTTCTGCTTCTCCCGAACAAAATTTGGGTTTATTTCTTTACTCGTTCCTTACTATGATAAAATGAAAAGCTGCGGTTATTCTCTTTTATCTAGTAAGAAACAAGTAAAGAGCAAGAATCAGAACACCGAATTTTGTCCTAGGGACATTTTGTAAATAAAATAAAATAAAAAATAATAAAATAATAAATAAAAAATATTCAACCCATATCCTAAACTAACTCAAACTCTCAAAAACTTATCCTAACCAAATCTATCGCTATCCTAGACCAACCCTAATACTTATCCTAAACAGATCCTAACTCATCATCTCAAGCCAATCCTAATCACACTCAAACTAAAACTCCTCACCCTAACCCCTTCCTATATTAACCCATAATCCCCCACATAACCATCACTTTCAACACCTTCGACCTCTATCTTTTCAACTCACAAAATACTTTCAACTCTCAAAGAAGGCTCATACTCACTCATATATTTTGCCAAAAACGCCACTGTTCACGCAAATACGTCACCTTCACTATTTATCATCATCTTCAAACCACCATCTCCAAAATATCACACCCTTCACCTTCAACTACTACACCACCCTCACCTTCATTTTTTTTTTTTACCCCACCAAAACCACCATAAGCTTCTTCTTCACCATTAAACCAAGCTTCTAAACAAACAGAACCACCGTGCCCACCGTCAATCCGCCGCTCCAACCGCAACCCACTTCCCAGCACCGGTTCGTCATCCTCGTAAGCCACCAAACGCCGCTGCACTTTGTCGTTGCCGGCGGGCCGCACCGAACGCCGCCGCCGCCTCGCCATCCAAGACCGCGTCCACCGTGCCATCTCCACCGAATCGCGACGAACCGTGAAGCCGCACCCATCGCGCCGCCGTTCGCGGACCCGGAAGACGCGCTCCCGCCCATCCGTCGGTCAGCGCTCCGAGCCGCGCCCGGTCGTCGCGCCGTTGTCCCGGTCCGACGGCACCGCCCGATCCGACCGATCCGTCGCTCAACTCCCACGCCGACCGGTGCCGCACCGCCGCTCCTCCGGTCTTCCCCAGTTCTCGCAAATAGAAGAAAACACCCCCCTTTTCTCGTTTCATTTTGTTTTTTTTTGTAAGTCTTTGTTTTTTTTTTTTTTTTGCTCTCTTTCCTTTATTTGTTTCTAGTAATTTTTTTTTTTTTTGAAATAGGCCTAATGGGCCTAAATGGGCTAGAAATAAAAAATTCTAAAAAAACTAAAAAGTAAAAAAAAACGAAAAATAAGATAAAAAGACAAAAGTGAAAAAATAAAATAATTGAAATAATTTTTAATAAATAAATAAATAAATAAGTGAGATTGACCGAGTTGTGACAACTTGTTAATCTCATAATTATTTTTTTGGATCATCTGAGTTGTGACAACCTAATGATTCAAAATTAAAAAGGGTTAATATAAAATAATTATTATTTTTTAAGCAAGATTAACCGAGTTGTGACAGCTTGTTAATCTTGTAACTATTTTGGATCATCTGCGTTGGGACAACCTAATGATTCAAATCATTATAAAAAAAATAAAATGCCATTTAATAAATAGTTAAAATTTGAATTTTTTTTAAATCCCTTTTAAATAAATAATCTGTGGGTGACGTATAGCGTGACGCAAATTTCACTCATTCAAACTTTAATGTGATTAACAGAGTCGCGACGACCTGTTAATTCAAATCTTTTATAAAAAAATAAAAATCCTTTTTCTTTAAATAAAATCAACTAACTTACACTTATTTTCTATAGAACTACGTGACTTTGAATTCCTCATTGCACCTGAGGGTACGTAGGAGCGGAATTTTTATTTCGTCAAGCCAAATTTTAAATTTTCATAAATTCTTTATTTTTTTAATAAAAAGGGGTAAAACAAATATATTACGAGATTATTAAATTTTTGCATAACTAATTTAGGGTAACTGTTTTAGGACGGATGTTTTAGGGGTGCTGTGGGGTTAAGTCTCCACCTTTCCCTATGCATAATCGACTCCCGAATCCAATCTAGTTCCAAAGACTATTTTCAAAAAAAGTTTTCCAATTTTTCCTAATTTAAATAAAATTGGTGGCGACTCCTAACTTATTATTTATTTTGTTTCGCCGCTCCCGCCGCGATTACGATCGCGACATGTATAAGATTATCATAAAAGTAATTGTCAACAAGTTCAAGGAGATTTTGCCATAAATTATATCCCTTTTTCAAACAAGTTTTATCCCCAAGAGGTGCACCTATAACCATGTAATTATTGCATAGGAAATGATCCACTCAATGAAGAAAATGAAGGGTGAGACTTGCTTTTTTGTAATTAAAGTAGACCTAGAGAAGGCTTATAACAGGTTGCGGTGGAATTTTGTTGGGCAACTATTACTTGAATTAACTTTATATAATGTTTTTATTGATATTATTATGACATATATTAATACTATGGAGACAAATGTTCTATAGAGTGAGAAGAGTTCTAATTATTTTAAACTCGAGAGAAGGTTAAGACAAGGGAATCCTCTTTCCTTATGTGTTTTCGTGTTATACATGGATAAATTGTCTCACATCATTATCCACACGATGGATGAGGGAAATTGGATTCCTTTGCAAATTATCTTTTGTTGTTTGGAAAAGCTTCTACTGAATAATGAGGTGCACCTTGAATTGCCTAGATCTCTTTTGCAAAATTTCAGGAAAAAAGTAAGTGTGGCTAAGACGTGTATATTATTTTTCTAACAATGTAAATTTCAAAACTAGAAGAGAGTTGCAATAGCTATTTGGTTTTAAGAGACAAGGAATTAAAGAAGATACTTGGGAATGCCTATTATGCATAGAGCTTCTAAGAAGGTTGGTTTCTCATATTTGGTGGATGTAGTGAAGAATAAATTAGCTAGTTGGAAGACTAAGAACTTATCTATGGCTGATAGAGTGACCTTTTCAAAGTCAGTTCTTAGTTTTTCCCAGTTTACCCAATGATGATTATTAATATCCTTAAGGAGTGCATCAAGGAAATTGAGTGACTTCAAAGGAGTTTTATATGGGCAGACAGTGATTAACACTAAATATCATCTTATTGGGTGGGACATGGTGTGTAAGATCAAAGATAAATGTGGCTTGGAGATTAGGAAGCTCTCTACTATGAACTAGGCTTACATAATGAAGCTGGGTTGGCAGATTCACACTAGGAAATAATTTCTGTGGATTGAGGTCTTGAAAGCTAAATATGGTCGTAATGCCATTTAGGCTAATAGTGTGTGCATAAGGACTTCATACTCCAGTACAAGAAAAGAAATTGCCAAGGTGTGGCAGAACTTCTCAAGGTTTGAGGGTTGGTTTGTGGGTAATGGGAGGAGTACAATGATAGGTGGGTGAGCTTAGATACCCGTCTTATGGATCATATGAATGATATCCCTGGGGACATGGCTAACTTGAGTGTGGCATACTTGGTTGATGAAAATGGGTAGTGGAAGTGAGGTGCTTAGGGGCCTCTCATTTGATTCTATTTATGATTTATGCCATGTATTCCCCACCCTTAAGAGTCTTTGGGGAAAACATGTGTATTTGGCCTAGTGAGCAAACAGGGGCATTCACTGTAAGGAAAACTTATCACATGCTTCAGGATATAGAGGACGGAGAAAATACTACGTGGTAAAGGCAGGTGTAGCACTGCAGGTTCTTGATTGTGTTCGTTAGTTTCTGTGGTTAGTTGGGCATGAAAGGCTCAAGATGAATCAAAGATGTCACATGTGGGATAATTGTACGCATGTTTTCGAGAGTATTTTCACATACTGCGTGATTGTCCTATAGCCTTTAGTGTGGACTCATCTCATCCCACCTAAAAAAAGGCCTAGATTTTTTGGTAGAAACTTTAGTCAATGGTTTAAAGCCAACCTTGAGCATAGTTGTGGGTATGACAATGGCTTTTCATGGCAAAGTACGTGGGCTAATAACATGTTGGCTTCTCTAGAAATGTAGAAACTAGCATGTCTTTGATGAGACCTTTGTGCACCCATCTAATCTATGGATTCTTATATCTAACTAGGTCAAGTTAATGAAGCTCTAACTCATGACCATATCTCAAAGCCATTTTAGACTGAGCAATTGATATATGTGACATGGAAACCTCCTCCCTCCAATTGGATTCGGGTTAATTCCAATAGTCTCCCCCCAATTGGATTCAGATTAATTCTAACATCGCTTCTAAGAGGGAAAATAATAAAGCTGGTTGTGGTGGCATTTTGAGAGATTCTAATAGTTAGTGGATTGTGAATTTTTTAAAGAAACTTGGCTTCTTTTTCGCATATATGGTTGAGCTCTAGAGAGCTTTTGAAGGGCTCTCTTTGACTTGGACTTTGGGTTTCAAACAAGTGAAGTTGCATTTAGATTTTGATATTATTGCTAATAGCATTGTTGGAGGCTCTCTTAGTAGTGTGCATGGCAGAGGGTTTCTCCAACAAATAAGGAACTTGCTCTATATGGATTGGGAGGTTAAGGTGCAACACGTTTACCGCAAAACAAACAAGTGTGCAGATCTCCGTACCAATCTGAGTTGTGATAAATAACCTAGAATACTTATTTTACAGGATCCCCCTATAGATATGAGGCAATTGATAATGTCTAATGTAATAGGAGATTCTATTCCTTGGATTATCTCTATGTAGTTTTTTTTTTCTTTTTTGGGCTTTTGCCCCTACCTTCACAAAAAAAATATTGATTTAAATGACATAATTATCCTCATAAAAAAACAAAAAAAAGTTAATTTTTCTCATGTATCATGTTTGAAGTCAAATTTTTTATTAACAATAATAAAATGTTGTCATTAAGAAAGAGCGAATATTGTTTTTAGCAATGTTTTTAAAACTGGTCCGATCATTGAATATGAAGACATTGGTTTACAGTTCATTGATTTGATCGTGGTTGAACCGGTAATATATATATATATATATATATAGGAAGGATCAACTTACACCAGTGTAAGTCTTTTTTGACTTACACTCATTTTTAACCGTTAGATCCACTTTCATCTAATGGTTACTTTTAATAAAATAATCTCAACCATTAGATGAAAGTGAATCTAACGGTTGAAAATGAGTGTAAGTCAAAAAAGACTTACACTGGTGTAAACCGATCCCCCCTCATATATATATATATATGGGTCATATCTAGTGAGAGGAGTTTTTATTGTGAGAGGGTGAGAGGAGTAAATCTTGACCATACAACCATACATAGATGGTCAAGATTAAAAATTACTTAAAGGTCATGTGACCACTTAAAAAAGTCACATGCATTTATGTTCTAATCTTGACCATTCATATAAGATCTAATGGTCAATATGTACTCCTCTCACCTCTTACAATAAACACTCCTCTCACCTGAGTAAGATCCTATATATATATATATCAAGTGAGATGAGTTTTTATTGTGAGAGGGTGAGAGGAGTAAATCTTGACTATACAACCATACATGGATGGTCAAGATTAAAAGTTTCTTAAAGGTCATGTGATCACTTAAAAAAGTCACATGCATTTATGTTCTAATCTTGACCATTCATGTAAGATCCAATGGTCAATATTACTCCTCTCACCTCTCATAATAAACACTCCTCTCATCAGAGTAAGATCCTATATATATATAGGATCTTACTCTGGTGAGAGGAGTGTTTATTATGAGAGGTGAGAGGAGTAAATATTGACCATTGGATCTTACATGAATGGTCAAGATTAGAACATAAATGCATGTGACTTTTTTAAGTGGTCACATGACCTTTAAGTAACTTTTAATCTTGACCATCCATGTATGGTCAAGATTTACTCCTCTCATCCTCTCATAATAAAAACTCTTCTCACTAGATATGTCCCATATATATATATATATATATATAACATTAAGTAATAAACTAACATACTATATAAGGGTCAAGAGAGGGGGACAAACCTTCTTATGCCTTTCTTGGACCTTATATGTGAGCATTTGTAGTTTAGCATTGAGCCTCTATTTGGCTAACAAGTCATTTTTGTGGGTTAAATGAACTAGATCTATGACCAGTTTTCAGTTGAATCGGCCAGTTCGGTCTGGATTTTTCAACATTGATTTTTGTGATAAGAAAAATTTAAATGTATACATTGATTTGGATCAAATACTCCATATATTTTTATTATATTTTCTTTGTGATATTTAAGATGATAATTATGTATCACTACATTATTATTTTGTTAATGATTGTTTACATATTTGCATAATTATTATTCTTTAAAATTTAACATGACCAATTTAAAATTATTCATAAGACATGAGTTGTAGGTCGAAAATAAAAAAGATTTAGCAAGGATAAATTTAACAAACGGTAGTAATTGTCATTATATAAAATAAATGAGGGTATGTTAGGAAAAGGAAATTAAACCACATTTCATGGAGCATAGAATCACACAATCACCAATCCCACCTCTTTGGGAGAGAATGGTGATTCCTAGTTTTATGGAATGAGGCATGGAATGAAATCACTATTCCATGATTTGTTTTTTGTAACAAGCATGTGAATACTCATTTCATGGAATAAAGCATGGAATGAAATCACCATTTCGCATACCAACGTAACATTGAATGGGACTATGAGAAAATAACACTGAAATAAAATAGAGAAAAGAAAGAATATAAAAAAAATGATATACTCATATGTAATGGGGAATATCGAAGAACCACTTGTGAGTGTGGAAATACAAAGTCCCGCATCAGAAGGGTGATAACAACAACAACAACCAAGCCTTTTCCCACTAGGTGGGGTCGGCTACATGGATCAGACGACGCCATTGTGTCCTATCATGAACCAAGTCTTCAGAAAAGCCATTCAAATCTAGATCTTTTTTAACCGTTTCACCTATAGTCTTTCTTGGTCTTCCTCTACCTCTAACTATTGGGCTATTCTCCATCTGATCTACTCTTCTTACAGGGGCTTCTAAGGGTCTTCTCCTTACATGTCCAAACCACCTAAGGCGAGATTCTCTCATCTTTTCCACAATAGGTGCTAAGGGTGATGGGCCAAAACCATGAGGTTAACCTTTTGGTTGAAGTGATTCTTAACCTAAATGCCAAAATGTCAAGTTCAAATACCTACACCCACCAAGCCCAAAGCTAATTATGGTATCAAAGCTATCATGACGGGATTATGAGCAAAGAAGACTAAAAAAATAGAGTTGGAGAACTACATGTGAGTGTGGAAATACAAAGTCCCACATCAAAAGGGTAATAAGAAGAAAAATGTCATATTAACTAGGGGTGATTGGCCAAAACTATAAGATTAACATTTTCGTTAAAGTGGTTCTTTGCCTAAATATCTAAATGCCAAGTTCTCAAACAAGCCCAAAAATAATCTCTCCAAGCCCAAAGCCAACAAAGTTAGGTTTTCTTTTTCAGTGTATCTTAGACCCAATTTTTTTTTTGTCTAAAATACATGGATTGTGTTCAAGTTTTTAAAAAATATATATAAAAAATAAAAATTGATAAAAAAAGAGAAAATGGAAAAAATTGAAAGATGAAACAATATAGAGATATCATGCAGGGTGTAATTAGTTAAAATAAATTTTATTTCAATTATTTAATTATATTATAGATATTTAATTTATTCAACAAATATCTTGGTTTTAGTATTTTTGAGACTTTTGAAAATTATGAATGAAACACTATTAGGTATTTTTGTAATTAACAACTAGCATCATGGTGTGCTCTATATGCATGTAAATTTCTTTTGTCTTATTTTTTATTTAAATAGTGAAAAAAAATAGAATGAGTTTTAAAATTTTAATTAACTTGGTAACTATTTATTTATCAATTCACTTTATATATATATATATATATATAAACAATAGAGTAATTATCCTACTAATAACACCCAATAAGGTGAAAGCTCAAATGATATTATTTTAGTCTTTGCATGATGCACCATCTCGTAGGACAAGTAACCAAAAGTTAAACATTGGCGTTACAGCAGATCAGAAGTTAAAGATTAAAAGGTAGTATCATATACTTTCATTCATCGTCATCAACTTACGTTGAATTCAATTCGATAATAACAAATAAATAAACTCTCATTTTAGTCCTTTAAAAAAATATAAGTGTTATTAGTTTGATTTTCTAATCATAAATATTTTAAACGATTTTTCAATGTTAATTTTAACCTTAAATTGGTCTTCTAAAAATAATCAATTTGATGTCAAAATGTTGTCATGAAAGGACTAGTTTGATGATAAAATTTGATATTGAATGACCATTTTAATGTATCTATCATTGGAGTGTTAAAATTGATAACACTTATTTTATTTTAGGATTATATGTTAGAATTTTTTAATATTTATTGTTACTTGCAGCCAGTTATTTTGTTTTTCTAAAAGCGGATTAATTAATGTAATGATTTATTTGAAAATGTATTAAAACCTACTAATTTTGTGATCCGTGTGTAATAGATTTTAGGTACCTAATAATTGATGGAGGTTTGATAAAATTAGTGTAGGCCTTAACCTAACAAACTCTCGAATTGATATGAAAACTCATTACTATTAAGTTATTTATATATGGTTAAGTTCTTTTTACACTCTATAATTTATATATTATAATTCTTTGATTAGTTTCATCGAGACACGATACAAGAGAGAATAAGTGTTACAAAGAAAGGTTTAGTTTTTTAATCTTATAGATTCGCACAAGAATTTCAAGAGTGCTCTCAACATGACTTTAACAAATAACAACTAAGATATTTTGGTGTTCTAATTTTCATATAATCGATTATATATTTATTTCTTACACTAATATAATGAATGTTAACTGATAACAAAACCTTCAGTCCCACACTCCCACGGTCCCACCTATTCGTGGATAACATTAAAGGCCCAATTTCCACTCCAAAGCTATGCATGTGGGATTTGAGAGTTGAGAACATGAGCCCATGCCAGTGGAATGTTTTATCACATATGTAGCATGTGCCCATCTTATTTTGGGTTAACAGATATTATTCAAA
The DNA here is from genome assembly GCA_029884605.1 of Ormosia emarginata. NCBI lineage: Eukaryota > Viridiplantae > Streptophyta > Magnoliopsida > Fabales > Fabaceae > Ormosia > Ormosia emarginata. Next base: position 85,916 of record JAQQTP010000073.1, on the reverse strand, counting down.
GTCTATCTCACATATTTTTCTTAGCTGGGAAGGTTGGGCAGGCTGGTTCTCCATCAAGTGTATCAACAAGTCAATTCAACTTGAAATTGTTAAATAAGTTCTGATGCTTGTGGAATGTGGATCTCCATAATAGGCTCGTTACCCTGGCATCAGAAGCTTTTGTACTCTGTTCTTGAAAATAAAGATGCAAGTTTCTGTGGTACCTTTTCATGTGATGCAAAACTCGGAAGGAATCACAACAAAAGGGCATCATAAAAATATTCACGATTTGTTGGCACGTCTACACATTTCCTTTGTTTTGAAACAAATATCTAATATCAAGTAGAACAATAACAAAAAGTTATGATGTAATAAGATAAATATTCCAGACACCACTTGGAAGTAACTTTTATTACTTTCAATTTGCTCTTACATAATAGTTGTAATAGAAAAAGAAATCTATTTCTGGCAGAATGGAGTAGTAATCTGACACATTTACGTGTCCAATTCTTTCTTTTTTATAGTAATGTTTAAGGGCTCAATCTTCATTATTACAAGCCCTGTAATGTATGGAGCAATATTCAGTATAATAGCTTGACTATGTACACAGCATCTTTGCAACCAATTTCTCTCATCTACATTTGTTTTAGGCCTTGGCAATCTTTTGGTGTAAACTTGAACTACCAGAAGAGATGGAAGCTTCAATGTTGTACTTTAAATACTGTCTATACTGAACCTAGTAAGATCTGAACCACATTTATTTGATAAGTTGCTGCATCACATGATCCTCGCTGCATAGGGAATCAACTGAGAGCTTCTTTTCATTTCCTAGACATGGGTCTCCCCCAGAAACTTTAGGAGCTACAGTTACCAAGCAAGATTGCTTGCCAATGCAGTTCTGCTAAAAGACCACAAAGATAATAAGCAACAGAAGAAAATGATATAATAAGAAAGACAGTTAGATGCATAACAACATTTTAGAGATAATCAGAACAGAAAGAATGAAAATTTTCAGAGCCAATGATTTATCTTAGTAATAGCTGTATGTTGCTGCCATAATGGCCCATGAATGAGAGAAAACAAAAGATATGATACAAAGAAAGGGTGTAGATAATTACTAATATAATGAGTCTTAATAATTAAAATAGTTTGAAAAACATAAGAAACTCCAGGGACTATTAAGTTACAGGTGTCGTTTAAGATGGATCCATGAACTGATGAACCCGGTAAAAAACTGCTATTGTAGGTTTTTTTTACCAAGCACCCTTCATTTGTTACTGCCAACCCCACTTAATTAAGTTAATGAACACATGGAGGGTGATTAAAGGGGTTTTAGGAAAAGGTTGGAGGAAAAGGATTGAAACCAAGTTTTGTTCTTAAATTTTTGAGTCCTTCCACTTATATTGTCTTCAATTATTCTATTCCTTTTTTATATGGAACTTCTTTTACTCGCACTTGAATTCCTGACCATCTAAACGGTTCTGGCTGAGGATTTTATTAGAACAATCTTGGAATGGAGCTATTAACCAAGGGCAGAACTAAAGGAAATAGAATAGTTGGAATACCCTTTCAGGAGCATCATATGAGCACACTTCATGTTCTTTTCACTAAAGAAATTCCAGTAGGGTCACCTCCCCATTCTTCAAACACAACCAAGACGTTCCCACTTGGGTTCAGCCATGAGCGAGGAACATGATACCTGTCCAAAGACAAAAATAGGTTCTCATGATATTCAAGTATTTACTTCATTCACTGTTGTAAAATAAGTTGTATGAATTCTTACCATCTCTGGGAGGGTTGTCCACAATTTGCACGGCATTTTGTATCAGTATAAGTTCCAGCATAGTTACAAGCACTACAACTACCTTGTGCTAGATATCCAGGCCAATGGCGTCCAATGCTTTGACCATTTATCCATACTTCACCCTTTCCCATGCTACTCATATCTAGGGCCAATGGACCATTGCCAGCTGGTGCACTAAAAGTTGTCTAACAACATTAAAGCATAAAGTGACTCAGAATACATGTAGAAGCAGGTGATCTATAACAGTGACAAAAATGTAACATTTGTTGAAAATTTATTCTTACCTTGTACCATGTCAAAGGTTGTTTTTTAACCAATAATGATCCTTGTAACCATTCAACAGAGGTACTCCCACTTACAGAATTAAGGCTCAAGGTTTCACCTTTCAGACCAATCTGACCAATAACATACAGATGTGGTTAACAATGTACATAATTAATGTTGAAGTTTTCTCTCAGTGCCTACACAGGTTAATTTCATCAACATTTTTCAATTTTCAATGATATTATGCATGCTTATCTATCCTAGAATGGCACAGATGTTTATTTTTCCATGAATTTTTGTTTCATTAGTGATCAAGTTTCAACATATATTAACAATTAGTATCTCATTGTTTAGTCTTTACCTCAGTATTTATTAATTTGTTTGTTGATTTTATTTTGGGGGGCAATATACACACACCATTAGTATAAAACCTTTCAATGTTGATAATGAGCAATGAATACTAAATAACAAACCTTGTAAGACCATTTTTGCCGAGACAAGTCTCGTGTCCCCTCATTTAGACCGGTCAGTGTGACAGGGCCAAGCACCCCAGCATTCCATGTCTCAAAGTGTAAACCAACATTCTGGTATTAATTGAATACAACATAAGATTAAAGATTAAAATATTACTTATCTGCGAATCACAAAATGTTACAGAAAACACAGATATCAGAAAAGAGAGAACTAACCGGGAGACCCACAGCAACACTAAGTAAAGAAATCTTGTTATTGCCAACTCTCAGCTTCACACTGCCACTAAATGTTAATTTAGGATTATCCAGTCCCCCATACACAGTTCCTGCATCCATACAGGAGATGGATAACTAAAACTGAAGTTTATTATAGAAAAATGCTAAGCAAAAGTTGCACAATTAATATTATTCACCTGAAAGTTGACCATTGATGAAAACATGTAGAACATGGCCTGCTGACATTGCAGTAAGAACTGGAGATTGCCCATTCTTTATAAAACCTTCATTAGGACCAATGTTGACACTGAAAAGGTATTGATTAGAATATTAGATGGAGAGAGAGGATATAAGCAGTAACTAGTAAGTATTAAGAGATGAACATTCCAATTATTTGTCTTTAAGAAGTCTGGTAAGTTGAAAGATGCTTACTCTGTCATATACCACAAATAATCTGTAGAATCCCGGGTCACATTAACCTGCTCCCAGAATCCATCTGCTGTGATGGGATCATTTTGACTGGACGATGCAGGTTCTTCATTGTATGACTGCCAAGCAAATGCACTGTTTACAGGAGTCATCTTCCTCTGGAAGCTTGGGGCACCAACCTGCATAAAATTGACCAACAGTTATGAATATTCACACTTTAAAAAAATCTTAACATAGTAAATACAAAGGATTTCTGCTCAAAACAGTATATAATCATTGTCAGTCCTTCAAGAACAGCTCAAGTGAAACTTTCCAGTTTCTTAAAGAAATATATCACTATCAGTGACAGATTGATTTCTGCATAAATAACTTCACCATAGATTCCATTATCAAACAAAAATAAAAATGCAAAACTTATTTAACATAGTGAGCAGTCTTGTGTTACCCTTGCAGTGTTGAAAACTGCAGTTTTGCAGTCAGGAAGAATACTGATAGACCAAGGTGGTAGGTCGTATTGCCCATTTCTAAATGTAACTTTTGCGGAAGATCCGGTGTCATAATTTGCAAGGAATGCAGCACAGGCTGACCTTGTCTTGAACACATGTGCCTAAGATTATATTAACAAAAGGAATCAAATGGATTTTCAACACAGAGGCAGTTCTGTTGGTTTTCTTCATAAATTAGCTTGGGGACTTTACCTCAAGGTTATTTCCAAGCCATGTCACCGTGGGATCCACAGACACCAAAGCCGGCTCACATTGTTTTATTGCTTTATGCAAATCTCTCAGATGCCCCCATTTTGGTTCATTTGGAAGTCCTGGTATAATGGTATAGTTGAACAAAGATTCAGACTAATGTGAAAATGTGTCTCAGCTTTACCCATGTGATGCCTAAAGTGAATATGTGCACTTAGCTGGGGGAAAAAATTTATCACTTTTTTCTCTAATGTATCACTCTAGGCAAAAGCTACCTTATGTTGTGAAAAGCTTTGAATGTGTGTGATTGTCATCATCCATTGCATATAAACAGTTTAAACCTTACTGCATACCGTATTCATCAATGGGAGCATCATAGTCATAGCTTGTGGCAATGAAGAGGCCACCAGATGTCCGGCCAAAGTTAGTTCCTCCATGGTACTGGACTCAAAATTGAGATATTAATTTAGGACTCAAATCAAAGTTCCTAGAACATGAATTTGTACAGTACAAAAGGTGGGAAATATTCACAATAGATAAAATCATATATGCAAAGTGCCAACATACCATATAGTAGTTAACAAATGAGCCACGATTCTGTATGAATCTTGCAACTGAGAATGCTATGTCTTCTGCTGGTCTACGAGGGGTTGCACCACCAAAAGCAGTGTACCTACAGAAAGGGAAACATGAAACTAAATATAGGATTCAGATGAAAATATTTTCAGCCTACAAGGTAAGCATTTGTATGACATACCAGCCAGTCCAATTCTCTGTCCACATTTTGGGTTTGTAGTTCTTGTTGGGAGTGAAGTTTTCACAGTAGAACCCATTGCAGGTGTCAATCTACAGCACAGTTAGTAAATACAGATCAGAGAGAGAAAGATGCAAGGGAGTAGAATCAATTTGCCTACGAGAACACAAAGTTGTTCCCTCATAAAAGGTTGAACTGAAACCAAATTTTGACACTTTCTCAATATTTAAAAGAAAAAATGAAGGAGACATAGGCAGGTTAATTACAGCAATTATAGAACCACCCAGAACCAGGAGGAAAGTGAAGAAGATAATAATAGAACTGCTGAGGTAAGCCAGAACACCCTCATCCAAATAAAACAAAAATAAAAAACAGAGAAAAGGGGCAAATGGACTTATGGGAGAAAATAAAAATATCATCATACTTGACCAAAAAAAAAAAAAAAAATATCATCATATAGTAAAAGCAACAACCTTAACCCAACCAAAGTAAGCATAACACTGTTATTATTTATTAACCCCACCACCATACATTTAAAGGAAGAAAACAATATTTTTGTGTGGAAAAAGACAACTCCAAAGCCCAAAAAAAAAAAAAGAAGAAGAAAACGTTTGACAAATGTGGGAAAAGGAAGAGTAGCTTACAACAGGATCAGGGGCATCTTCTTGCTTGCACATAACCCAGGGGACACCAGTATCTAAACCTACAGCCATTTGAGCAGCCCATTTGGTGTAAGATTTTCCAGGAGCACCAATTTCCCATTCTATTGGTCCATACTCATTCTCTATCTGTCATATTCGATTGGAATTTTTAATTTTAACACTAAATTAAGCATCATCATTATTGTAATTGGCTGCATATATAAAACTTTATAGTAAAATAATATACAAAACTTGTTAACATAAAAAGCAAAAATAAAAACAAAACTGAAATCAATATATCTTTATTTAAATGTCATTTCCTTACCTGAGACATAATTATTGGACCTCCCTGGGTTTGAAACAACTTCTCTGCTTTCATCGTGCTGACAATCTTCTGAGTGAATTTTTGCATTGCCGCCTATACATCATGACAAAATTGGATGGAAATAACTTAAAAAATTCACTAAATGATATAATCAATAAACAATAATAAATAATAAATAAATTATTATAATTAATGATGTTCAAAATTGAAAAATTCAAACCTTGAAAGGCTCATTGTCTGTTCTGAAAGCAATACCCGGAACGTACTTGAGCCATACAGGAAATCCCCTGAATAGCAAAGAGAGAGAGAAAACAGAGCAAAGTGACCTTTGAGTGATAGCTAAGAATTATTTTCATTTTTCAATAAGAATTTTCCTCTTCCTATAATAAAATCATAAGGTGGATATCATTAAAATTATTACCCAAAGTTCCATTCAGCACATATGTAGGGACCAATGCGGAGATGAACGTAAAGGCCAGCTTGCTGAACCAGCTTGATGAACCTAACCAAGTCAAACCTATCTTCAAAATAATACTGAAAATTTTTCAACATATATGAAATTTGAATTAGTTTTCTTTGGAACTTTCTGACAAGTGAAAAGAAAAGAAAAACAACAAAGGATGGACACACCCCAATTTTTTTTTTAAAAAAGAAAAAATGAAAAGCATTTGCATTACTTTTCCAGGAGAAGGTTCATGTCCATTCCAAAACACATAGGTCTGTATAACATCTAAGCCTCCATCTTTGGCCTTTTGAATAAGGTCTGGCCACATCTGCAATAAGAAAGAATTTTTGAAAAATGATTTTCGATAAACTAATCAAAACCAAACACGCATGAACTATTTGGTGCATGCATGAAAAAAAAAATGCAAGAAATGTTGAGAAAACAAAATTTGATGCAGCAATATTGGAGGGAGTGGAGGGAGTACCTGAGGTGTGCTTCTTGGATAGTGGATGGAGCCAGAGATCAAAATTCTTCTCTGCCCATTAACAAGGATGGCTTTGTGGTCATAAGTCACAGAGGCTGTGACATAACAAACCCACAAAAACAACAATAGCAGGATATGAAAATTTCTCCTCCTCATTAAACTCTCCATCAGAACTCTTGAACCACACATAACCTCTGCTATGTTTCTCAAACCAATGGTATATGTATTTTCTTCACTCTTGTTTACTAACACATTTTGAAACTTAAAAAGAAAGAAAGGGAATGGAGGGACAAAGAGAAAACGGCTTCAATTTTTGTTTTGTGTACAATGCCTCTTTTTTTTTTTTTTATTCTTTTGAGAGGCTCTTATTAGCAAGGTGAGGTGTGTAGGTTTGATGGGTGAGTTGAGCTAACTAATGCAATGCAACTGCTTTATATAGATTTGGACTTTGGAGAATGAAAGCAAAAGACGGGAAGAATGGGACCCCTTTCTCTTAATTCCTCTTCGTTACGGGGGGACTGACCTCATCCTTCACACGGAACTACTGTAAGGCATTTACCCATTCGGCAATCTTCAACTTTTGCTTTAGAAAACGTAAGACAAGTTAATGTGAAAATGTGATAGGAGAGGATCTATTCTTAGAAAATGTAGCTTAATTAATTTTGTGTTGAAATACATTTAAGATGAATTTATTATCACTCAAATTTTGTCTTCCAACATATTTGAGTTTTAAGTGTAAAACAAATTAAATAAAAAAAAATTACTTCTAATATTATAAAGTGTAATGTAATACAAACACTCATATTCAATATTTAGCAATTACATGACACCATTTTGTATTATTTGTTTATGACAATATTTTGATGCACTTTTACTCCAAGTTTATGTATATAATTTAGTACTTACATGTAAATTATGTAAAAAGAGTAAAACCAAATATTTTGATTTATTTTGACATGTTAAGTTAATTTTTTTATAACATGAAAAACTTAAATAGTTTTTTAGTTTAATTTTGATGTATGTAAAGATTTTTACACCATCAATTAATCATATATCATTACATATGTAATTTTTGATATAGTTGCTTTGTGAAAGTCAAATATTTTTAATAATATAATAATTCATGATTGAATGATAGTGTAAAAAAATTTTACACGATCAATGCATCAAAATTAAATTTATAGGTTTTACTCTTTGTTTTTTAATTTTACTTTCTTTATTAAAAGTCTTCTAACTTAATTGTAATTATATATTAAATATTTAATTATATATAGTGGCATTAATTAATTGCTTCTTTACATTTTATAGATAATAGTTAATATTTAATTATACGTAATAGTTAATATATATATGAATGTATAATGTTTATAATATTAATCATTTAACATTTATAAATAATGATATTAATCTGACTGAACTTATTTAAATTAGTATACATATCAATAAATAGAATAGTAAAATTTATTTAGAAAAAAAAGTGTTAAACTTTAATTTATAATTTTGTTTTTTGCATATTATATTTCTATTTTATTATGTCAATAGCATCAATATATATTGAAATAATAAAAAATCTTTTTTTTATTTGAGAATAATAAAAAAATCTTAAACCTATAAAAATAAAAATAAAATATATTTATTTACTTTTAAAAAAATTGAGTCATAATATGTGGTCTAAATTTGTGTTAATTTTTTAATAAAAAATATCAAACTAGACAAAATTTGTTATAATTTTATACTCGTATTAAAGGGATATAATTTTCCCTGACATTTCCCTTTCCTTTCTTATATCTTAAAATCTTATTTTTGCATAAATTTTTAAAGTCTCAAATAAAGAGAATATTCATTTCTTATCATTTTTCCTTTCACTTTCTCGTCATCTCTTATCAACATAGACACAATTATTAGGCATTTTAGAAGCCTAACACAATTTTTAACTCATTACTCAAATTTTAAACTTATCTTTGATTTATACAAAGGTCTGATTCAAGAAGTAAATAATAAAATTACTATTCTTGTTTATTTAAACAATATAAAAATACTACTTAAAGGATCATTAATACCACTTATTGAATCCAATAGTCTATATACATTTATATATTGATAACTTAAACAATCATTAATTATATGTATTAAATTCAAGTTATTAATGCACCTATCAAACTCAAGTCAATTTTATTATATATAATAATAATATAGATAAATATTGATATATAAATTGATATAGATATAGATAAATAATTTATTTCTATTTTATTCAACATTCATATTTTTTTGTTTTTTAAGATATTTTCATACTCTTTAGGTTTCACTAATTTTTTCAAATACGAAGTGATATGATTAGATCTTTCTAATAAATGAAATTTTTAAGCTCAAACTTTTGTCATCCTCTAAGAGCATAGTTCATTTACCACGGTATATAACCCTTAGGCTGTGTTTGGTGGATAGGATAAGGAGGATTTGATAGTATTAGTTAATACTATCAAATATGTTGATACTCAATTTTGTCTATAAAATTTTTTTATTTTTGCTTCTTGATCAAGGATTAATAATTGTATTAAATAATGCTTAATTGTAATGTTTTAAACATTTTCCTTTCAAGTTTTTTTAATCTTATTTAGATTATTGCTTTTTCCTTTTATTTATGCCAAAAAAAAAGAAGTTGAAAATTCAATTACAGCCCAAAAAAAAGAAGAAAGAAAAAACATAGATGCTGCTATTCTTTGGAAGGAAACAATTTATGTTTCCTGGCTCTACATTTCTTTTCCTATTTTTGGCCATTCACTACCCTGCACCACCACTACATTGCACATACAACCATTACAAGGGGGACAAGTTTACTTTTTTTCCACTTCCTCTCACGTTCCTCACCTGCCATTGCATACACTCACCCACTCATTTCAGTACACACACAACACCATAACAGCAGGCCTCACTTTCTCATGCACACAATGTTCACTTTTTCCTCCATACCATATCAAATACAACACAATAGGGGGTCACAAAAAAAGAGGGGGGGACGACAGCATCAAGTTTTTGATTCCTCTGCACCCAAAAACTCTTTCACCTGATACATATCTTCATCACCATTCATCTCTACCTCCACCCTCCAACTCCCATCGTCTTCACCATCTCCACCACCATAATCACTAAGCCTTCAACCTTCACCACCCCATAACCTCCATCTTCAACACATTTCAATCATCTTCACCTTCAAACCATCTTCCACAACCCATCAACAAACCAACCACAACCAACCACCATGACCACCACATTCACCCTCCTTCATCAATCTCTATCTTCACAATCAAAACAACCATAAACCAGAAAAGAAAAAAAACAACCAGTCGTTGCTCCCTCGCTCATGTCGCCGCCGAGCACCACCTAGACCAGACTGCCGAGCTGCTCGACAGGTACCGCACCGCCGAACAGTCATTCCAGCCACGACCGCTCGTCGCCTCGTCGCACGAACAAGGATCCCGTGTCATCTCCGCTCCACCGTGCATGACCCGCAACCAGATGCCAGCTCCGTCGAAGCCTCTACCCTCCACTGCCTGCACCAGATCCAAATCTGCTGCCGCTCGACCCGCACCACGCGACGAAGCTCCCAACCGTCTGAACCTCACCCACGACCCCGCACCTGCCGTCTGAAGCCGCTCGAACCGCCACCAACACCAGCAGCGCCATCAACCGAGCCGGAACCGGAGCCGAACCACCGTACCTGTCTCCACCGCATCCACCAATTCGTCGCTCCCCGTACGTGACCCGTCGTTCGTGCTCCTGTCGATGCGGTTTGGTTCTCCAGAACCTTCTCCCTCTTTATTTTTCTCCAGGAATAATACCCCTGTATTGGTTGTGCTTTCAGCCTTTGCTTTGTTAAAAACGAATAGCCATTTTATTTTTTCGTGGGCTGGTTAATCTATAAAAGAGGTGTGCTAAAAAAAAAAAGACTAAATTTTTTTTCTAATGGGCTTTTTGTTATGGGTTTAAATTTCTTTCTTGTTTTTTAGATGGGCTTGGACTAAGTTTTGCTGAAATTAGTCGTATGAAGTTAGGGTCTCATCCATGTAATAATGAGTTTAAAAAAAAATAAAATAAAAAGGATTAAGTTTTGGACATATAAAAAAGTTTATTTTTTTTGTTAAGGTTTTGTTTACCCTATTATATGTTTATGTTAATTATGTTAATATTGTTTTTTTCTTAGTTGTTGATCTTACAATCTAAAAAAATAATAAAAATAAAATAATTGAACCGTGTTACCCAAGTGGCTTTAGTACTCAAGAGGGGGGTGAATTGAGTATTTAAAAATTTTTCGCAAAAGCCTTAAACAAATAAACTATGCTGAATTTAAATAATAAAAGATGAAGATAAGAAGAACAACTAGAAATTAAATTGCAAGATATAATAAATAAAGTGCGAGAAAGACAAAAGATTAAGGAAAGAAGAAAAGCGAGTAACGATGTTTATCCCGGTTCGACCACCAACCACTTGTGGCCTACGTCCAGTCCCGAAACACGGTTCGAGATTTTTCACTATTCAATACAAGCTTAAAAACAGGTGCTTGCAACCTTTACACAATAGAGCACTTTTCACACACAGGAAACTCTACCCTTGTGCTAAAGCCTCACCTGCAGGATACCTCACCCTTACACAAACCTTAGAGGATACCTCACCCCTTTGAAGGATACCTCACCTTCTTTACAACAAGGGATACCTCACCCTTTTACTTGAGGATACCTCACCCTCACAATACAAGATATCGAGAAATAGATGAAGAAGAGAAACTCTCACTCAGAGCAAATATTACAACTTGAAGCACTATGAAGCTCTCTAAGGATATCTTAAGATTTTGGCGAAGAGAGTACAGAAAATAAGAGAAAATAGTGAATCACGTTTTTGACACAAGCAAAAATAATTCAAGTGGTTGGGCAACCTTTAGAAGAGACCCAAGGTCTCTATTTATAGAGCATTTGAGAAAAAGAGCCGTTTAAACAATTAATATCCATTTAAATTTGAATTATAGCCGTTTCTTACTATTTCAGAAATCCTGTGGTATTCGAATACCATCAGGAGGTATTCGAATACCGTATTCGAATACCATCAGAGGTATTCGAATACCTCTGATTAAAAAGCTTTGTAAAAACGTGATACTAGGATGTTATTCGAATACCTTTAAATGGTATTCGAATACTTCTGTTGAAAAAAATGCTTTTAACACTTTTAAATGCTTTCAAAACCATGATTTGGATTTGTGATATTTAATTTAAAACAATTTTGAAAAATATTTCTTTGTGTCCAAAATCAATGAGATATCCAGTGAGTCTCCTTACAAAGACCTTAAGTCCTAAAGCTAATCTTGAAAACCTTGGACTTGATCTTCTCATCATCTTAATGTTTGTTATCATCAAAATTATTGTCCATGTCAGCTAGCCAATTACATTCTCCCCCTTTTTGATGATGACAAACTAACATTTGAGAAAAGCATTAGTTCATATAAATTGAAATTCACAAAGTTAGTTTAGAGATACTTACTCCCCCTCTTTTTCATAAGAGGTGATTTATATCAGAGATGTGCACAACAACTCCCCCTTACTTTTGGAATCCAATTTCTATTTTGGTTTTGACTTTTTTTTTGACTTTTCTCAAACAAAGACATTTAAACTTGTTCTCCCCCTTTTGTACATTTGATACCATTCTCCCCCTTTTGTCATGATCAAAAAGATAGGGCAAGTATTTTTCTCTCCCATTTTATCATATTAAACAATATATGCATGTCCTCAAGTTGAATGAATTTTGTCCATTTAAATTTATGCTTGAGGTAGTGTTCTCCCTACAACAAAATTCAGAGTGCTTTCATTGGTATCCATTAATGTTGGATCCATAGGGGTTAGTCAAACTCATAAGCCAATAAGCATTTAAAACAATGAGGCAAAAGCGAAGAAATGATTCTCAAGGGCAAAAATATATTTATCAATTAATTTGGCCAAGAAATCACTTGTTTGATATCATTTGTTATCATTTGTTATTACTTGTTATTATGTTCATACCACTTTGATATCACTTGTTGTCAAAATGTAAAACATTTACCACTTATTTGATATCACTTGTCAAGATGTTCTAAGCATTTACCACTTGTTAACAAATTCTTATAAATCTGACATATGTCAATAAAAACATAGATATTAAATATTTCATATACCACTTATTGCACTTGTTCGTATATCAAAACAATAGCCAATTACATTGAGCATATTTTAGAAAAAAAAAAAAAGGGCAAGAACAAGCCAAGAAATATGCATTTAAGAACATCATGTGATTTTCATATAAGGCATAAATGAAGGCTTGATGAAATAAGATTAAAAGCATGTTATTTGCATTGCATATGCAAGAAAAAAAATAGAAGCAGAAACGAAATAGAGAGGACGATGAAAAACTTGCTTTCAGCCATGTGGTATTCGAATACCTCTTGCCGTATTCGAATACCCATCACATTTTATAAACTCCAGAAGGAGCAAGTATTCGAATGCCTAGGAAGGTATTCGAATACTCCAGATAGCATGTAATAAGTACTGATAAAGATATCCCAGATTATTCGAATACACATTTGGGTATTCGAATGCCCCAGCTAATAAAACCACAAGAACTCTGTACTGATGTATGGTATTCGAATACCATGGGAGGGTATTCGAATAGACCTATCAGAAAAACATGGATTTTCACGTACAGATGCAATGGTATTCGAATACCACAAAGAGGTATTCGAATAACTCAAACATAAAAACATATATTTTACGTCCAGAAGGTATATTTGAGATATGAAAACTTACCTTTTGATGGAAATACAAAGAGAATACCGTAAGAGAGCTTGCCTTATTATTTGCCATTATTTTCTTATCTGTTCCAATGATTAAGAGTTTATTTCATAGTTGCAACTTCAAGCTTCATGAAAAGAAGGAAGAGAGCTTGAAGTTATTTCCGGTCTTGTGCTCGCAGTAGCCACTTTCAAAAAAATGCCGAAGTCAGTTCTAGGCTTTCAAGCACACCTGCAACACAATTTAATTTTTTGTTTTTGGTACCCAAATTTTCTTGGGTCCTTGAGTGTCAGTTTTGGGCAATGTACCCTTTGGAACCCAAACCATTTTTGTCCTAATTTTTGTGTTAACATTCTTTCTTGCATTGCATGTTGAAGCACTGTGACCCTTCTTCCCACAATAGAAACATTTAATAAATGGGCTACATGAAATGTTAGAATTAACAAAGAAATTTTTATAGGATTTGTGTTGATTATTCGGGTTATATCCTATTCCAGCTTTTTGAAAAACAACCCTTTGTTTTCCTAATAAAATATTTAAATTATCTCTTCCACTTGTGAATTTGGCAAGGGTGTTCTTTAAATCTTCAATTTCATTTTCAAGTATATGACATGAAGAACAGGACGAAGAGGTAGAAGCATGTGAAGAATGATATGAGCATGCATCAATTACTCCTAATGTCTCATTTTCAATTTTTAATTCTTCAATTTCTTTATTCAAAATTAGAATTTGATTTTCTAAAGAAGAGATAGTTTTCTTAGATGAAGAAATTAATTTTGTAAGCCTAATTGTTTCGTCATGCAATTCTTCAAAGGCATCTTGTAACTCATCATAAGAAGGAGATAATTCAGAATTTACCTCGTTGTCGCTTTCTTCTTTTTCTTCTCCTTTGGCCATAAAACATAGATGGGCTTCTTCGCTATCTGAGCTATCAGTGGAGTCCATGTTGTTGTCATCCCATGCTATGTAGACTCTTCTTTCTTTGGAGGGTTTCTTTTCAACTTTCTTTGGGGGAAAAGGCGGTCTTCTTTGTGTCCCCTTTTTCTTTAGGTACTTACCAAATTTTCTTACAAGAAGGCCGAAATTTTCTTCATTAATCTCATTGTTTTCAGTGCCTTCTTCATCCTCGTCATTATGGTCATCATTTACTAAGGTGGTGGCTTTGAGGGCTATTCCCTTTTTCTTCTTGTCATTTTCTTCACTTTGACTTAGTCTGTTTAGTTCCAATTCGTGCTCGTGAAGTTTGCCAAAAAGGGTAGCTAATGACATGGTTGTCAAGTCCCTTGATTCTGAAATTGCTGTTACTTTGGGTTGCCAAATCCTGCTAAGACATCTCAACACTTTGTTAATCAAATCTTCGTTAGTAAAATTCTTTCCTAATGATGTAAGATGATTAACAATGTGGGTGAACCTCTTTTGCATTTCTTGAATGCTTTCTCCTTGGTTCATTGTAAATAATTCATATTCACGAGTTAGAGAATTGATTCTCGACCTCTTAACTTCACTAGTACCCTCATGGGTAACTTGTAAAGTGTCCCACATTTCTTTAGCAGTTTTGCAATTTGAAATTCTAAAAAATTCATCATGTCCCAAAGCTGAGGTAATGATGTTTTTGGCTACTAAGTTATTTTGAACTTTTCTTTTATCATCTTTAGACCAATCACTTCTAGGTGTCTCGGTTTTTACACCATTGACAATGCGTGTAGGTATAAATGCGCCATTTTCGACAGCATCCCACACATCTAGATCAATAGCCTCGATAAAGATTTTCATTCTTTCCTTCCAATATGCATAACCATCCCCATTGAAAAAGGGTGGTCGATTTATGGAAGTTGCTTCTGAAAAATCATGTGATGAAGCCATGTACTCTTGAAGCGGCTAAGCTCTTTATACAAGAGTCTAGCTTTGATACCACTTGTTACCCAAGTGGCTTCAGTACTCAAGAGGGGGGGTGAATTGAGTATTTAAAATTTTTTTGCAAAAGCCTTAAACAAATAAACTATGCTGAATTTAAATAATAAAAGGCGTGAATAAGATGAAGATAAGAAGAACAACTAGAAATTAAATTGCAAGATATAATAAATAAAGTGCAGAAAGACAAAAGATTAAGGAAAGAAGAAAAGCGGTGCACGATGTTTATCCCGGTTCGACCACCAACCACTTGTGGCCTACGTCCAGTCCCCCGAAAACACGGTTCGAGATTTTTTACTATTCAATACAAGCTTAAAAACAGTGCTTGCAACCTTTACACAATAGAGCACTTTTCACACACGGGGAAACTCTACCCTTGTGCTAAAGCCTCGGCCTGCATAGGATACCTCACCCTTACACAAACCTTAGAGGATACCTCACCTTCTTTACAACAAGGGATACCTCACCCTTTTACTTGAGGATACCTCACCCTCACAATACAAGTATATCGGAGAAATAGATGAAGAAGAGAAACTCTCACTCAGAGCAAATATTACAACTTGAAGCACTATGGAGCTCTCTAAGGATATCTTAAGATTTTGGCGAAGAGAGCACAGAAAATAAGAGAAAATAGTGAATCACGTTTTTGACACAAGCAAAAATAATTCAAGTGGTTGGGCAACCTTTAGAAGAGACCCAAGGTCTCTATTTATAGAGCATTTGAGAAAAAGAGCCGTTTAAACAATTAATATCCATTTAAATTTGAATTATAGCCGTTTCTTACTATTTCAGAAATCCTGTGGTATTCGAATACCATCAGGAGGTATTCGAATACCGTATTCGAATACCATCAGAGGTATTCGAATACCTCTGATTAAAAAGCTTTGTAAAAACGTGATACTATGATGTTATTCGAATACCTTTAAATGGTATTCGAATACCTTTGTTGAAAAAAAGGCTTTTAACACTTTTAAATGCTTTCAAAACCATGATTTGGATTTGTGATATTTAATTTAAAACAATTTTGAAAAATATTTCTTTGTGTCCAAAATCAATGAGATATCCAGTGAGTCTCCTTACAAAGACCTTAAGTCCTAAAGCTAATCTTGAAAACCTTGGACTTGATCTTCTCATCATCTTAATGTTTGTTATCATCAAAATCATTGTCCATGTCAGTTAGCCAATTACAAATCGTGTTAAGATCAATAAAATGGAATTAGCTGAGTTGCGATAGCTTGTTAATTCTAAAACTTTTATAATCATCTGAGTTGTGATAACTTGATGATTCAAATATTTAAACAAAAAAACCAATCAATAAAATAGAATTAACTGAGTTGCGACAGCTTGTTAATTTCGTAACCTCTTTAGAATCATCTGAGTTGTGACAGCGTGATGATTCGTCTTTCTAAAATAAAATAAAATAGTTTTCTTTATAAAACTCAAAAATAAAAAATAATAACTAATCCACAATGATTTTCTAAAGAACTACATGACTTTGAGTTCCTCATTGCACCTAAGGATACGTAGGAGCAGAATTCATATTCTGTCAAGCCAAAATTTAAATTTTCATAATTTAGTTGTTTCTGTTCTTTCTTTTCTTAAAAATAAAAATTAAAATAAAACAAATAAAATAAAATAGTTACAAAGTCTTTTAAAAAAGGAGAAAAATAAATAAATTTGAGATTATTAAAATTTGCACAATTAACTTAAGGTACCGTTCTTGGAACGGGCAGTGTAGGGTGCTAACACCTTCCCTACCTGTAATCGACTCCCGAACTCAAACTTATTTTCTAAAAGACCAGTCTTCCTATTAAAAGGGTTTTTCTAATATTTTTCCAAATTAAATAAACATTGGTGGCGACTCCATTGATTTTTAAAACCTAATTATTTTTCGGTCGTCCCGTCGCGATTCTGGTTGTCACAGCTGGCGACTCCATTGGGGATATTAGAGAGTCAGGCCTATTATTGTTAGTTGTACAAATTATCAATAACCTTTATTTATTTGTTTTACCCTTTCTTTTGCCTTTGTTTTTATTTTCTTATTTAGCTATAAATAGTTTTTTTATTATTTTGTAGTTTTTTTTATGGTTTTATCCTGTGTTAATTTTATCTTCTTGTACATATTCTGTCGCCTCAATATTTTTTGCTTAACTGTTGAAATCTTAGGGTAGAAAATTGTTGGCTGACTGTTGTATATATGTTCTATTTGACTGTTATTTTGGCAGGATGAGGTTAATTCTTAGGATTATGGAGGTTTGTATGCTCCCTACACCCACTGCACCTACACGCTTATCACACACATTCGAGTGGGGCCCTATACCCGGGTCTGAGTGAAGCTTAAGTTAGGTAGAGGTTGCGTAGTGGTAGTCATTTTGGATGTATATCCTGTTTGGTTATTACAAAAACCTCATCTAGAGTGCGCCCTTTTCATGAATGTCCCACACCTAGTGGTTTACCCGCTATTTGTGGTCAACATTCTAAAAAAGAACTTAGCTCTAGAGGCCTTTAGAATAGTAGAGTCACCCAATGAAAGTTTTCACAAATCAGAAGGACCCATAGTTCCTTAGGATAAAACTCTTCAAATTTAAGGAATTTTCTTAGGACACAAAGGGAGCGTACTTCTTCTTCATCCATCTCTTTCTCATGTCATTCATCCATGCATTTTTTTATGACTTGCATTTACCTAGCATTCTTAAAAATAAAAAAAAGGTATATCATCTTGCATCCTCATGGTTTGTATTTTTATTCATTCTCACTTCTTTTTCAGCTCTAAATTTGATACATCATCTTGCACTATCATGGCATCCATAGCATTTTTTTTTTAAAAAAAACCATATGCATAAATAGTCAATGCTTTGCATACATGCATTTTGTCATTTTGGTTCAGTCAATACTAATAATTGTATCATGTTTCCTCGAGCAAAAAAGTAGACACTATAGTAGGAAAACTGCTTCCACGACACCCTTACAGGACTCGTTCCCAAGCAAGGATCATGGATGAGATAGAGCAAACTCAAGAGTTGAAGGATGAAGTGAACTAACTTAGAGAGCAAATGTCCAAGATGATGGAGCTATTGCAGTCTATGGAGAATAGAAGGAGCACAGATGGGAATCCCTCGGCAGCAAATGAAGGACACCCAGCCACACCTCTTCACCCGCCTGGCTTCTCTCCAACCCCTCTACAATATCAAGGCCTCAACTTTCAAGGAGTTATGATGCCGCTATCTGTTTACCTAAATAGTACCACCCAACCTGCTGTCGCCAGTTCTCAAGGAACTCAAGTTCCACTATTCTCACCATATGATCTCCTTCTCGGGTATGTACCACCATTGGACACAAATCTCCTTGATAATAGTACGTCGGCAATGACACCAATCCCAAACCCGCCAAATACTACTGAAGCTCAAGTTACTCAGCCAAGTGTTAATGAAACCCCACAAACACAACACTTATTCCCCTTCTTTCTTCCATCATATGGTCTTCCTACCGGCTTTATACCACCAGAAGTGACCAATCCCTCGGATGGTAGCACACCTGTTGCTAGCTCTTTGAACACGACCCAACCACTTGCCAACGGAACCTTGCCGGCGCAGTATTTTATTCCCACTTTTATGCCACAATACCCATTGAATTCCTCTGTCGAAAATTCTCAGTCCAAAGAAAAATTGGAAACTCTAGAAGAGAGACTGCGAGCCATAGAAGGGGCAAGTAACTACAGTCTCCTTGATGCTTCAGAACTCTGCCTTGTCCCTAATGTGGTGATCCCACCGAAGTTCAAAGTTCCAGATTTTAATAAATATAAGGGGACCACTTGTCCAAAGAACCATCTGACCATGTATATCTGCAAGATGGCTTCGTATGCTCATGATGACAAGCTGCTGATTCATTTCTTCCAGGACAGCTTGAATGGGGCAACTTCGAATTGGTACACGCATCTTGAGCGTGCCCATGTTCGATGTTTCAAAGATTTGGCCGATGCTTTCTTGAAGCAGTATAAGTACAACATTGATATGGCACCGGATAGACTGCAGTTGCAGAATATGAGTAAGAAGGAGATTGAAACCTTTAAGGAATATGCTCAACGATGGAGAGAGATAGCTGCTCAGGTAGAACCCCCTCTGACAGAAAGAGAAATTGTGGCCACGTTCATTGACACTCTATAATCATCCTTCTATGACAAAATGATAAGGAGTGTGTCATCAAATTTCTCGAACATAGTCATCATCGGAGAAAGAGTTGAGGGAGGAATGAGAAGTGGGAAGATCGTTGAAAGTTTAACAGGGGCATTTAATGCCAAGAGGCCCCTGATGGGGAAGAAAAGAGAAGGAGAAACCTATGTTGTTACCTTCGACCAGAAAAACTTCACTGAAGGGAGATATAACCAAACACCAATGAACCATCAGTCATCCTTCCAAACCCCTTTCACACCTTACCACCTGTACTTTCTCATTACTCCACCGATTCCATATCCCCAGCCTTATCACCCCCATGTCGCCAACGCTTCACACGTTCCTTATCCTCAACCTCACCACCCAATGAGGCATCACCAAATACCATCTCCTCCTCAATACCAGACACCCCCTACCTTACCACCTCAAACAGCTCAACCATGGACCCAAAATCTAAACATAAACCAAAGAAGACCACCAAATAACCAAGAAAGGAAGTTTGTCCACTTCGACCTAATTCCTATGACCTACACCGAGTTACTACCCCAACTCATCTGTAACTCTCTCTTGGCTCCTTGCTCGATGAAGCCATTGGAACCCCCATACCCTAAAGGTTTTGACCCAAACGCCAAGTGTGATTACCATGCAGGGGCCGTAGGGCATTCCACACAGAATTGGAAAGCGCTGAAGTTTAAGGTGCAGGATCTAATCAATGCCAAATGGTTGAATTTCAAGCTAAATACTCCTAGTGTGGGCCATAACCCTTTGCCTAACCATGGGAATCTTACGGTCAATGCTATAGAGGAGTGCTCTGCCCAGCTGCTTATAAGACGAGCGGCAGATGTCAAAACCCCTATGAGGCTCATTTTTGAAGAGTTGTGCAAATCTGGGATGATGGAAGCTCATATTGAAGAGAAAAGGGGCGACGAAGATGAAATAGTGTACAATCTCCATGGGAATATGGGGCATTCTATTGAGGAATGTGATGAATTCAGACAAATCCTCCAAGATCTAATGGACAGGCAACTAGTGCAAATAAGTCATCTATGTGACAATGGTGGCAAAAGCATAGTGGAGGAGTGTGTTGTTCCACAATTTCAAGAAGGTTAGGAAGCCATAAACTATTTGGTCCCTTTCATTGCAAATCTGGCTATCAAACCGTTGGTTATCTATTACACTACAAGTGCACCTTCGTCACCCCCATATGGCCCGAGGCCCATCACTATTCAAGTTCCTAATCGTTTTCCATTCAAGGACACCAAAGCAGTACCGTGGAATTATGATGTACAAGTCCTTGGAAATAATCTCACAAACGATTAGCCAAAAGTTTCATCTTGTTCGACCTCTGTGGTCACTAATATATCGGGGATCGGTGGGATGACACGAAGTGGTCGTATTTACACTCCGGAGGAATTGCGAAAGGGGAAAGAAGAAGAAGATAAGAGAAACTACAAGGGGAAAAGCAAGATAGGAGAGACTTCCATAAAGAATGATGTGAAAGAAAAATAAGGGTTGACAAAGCCCAATGAGTATAAGAAGGAGGTATCTGATGAAGAAGCTTGTGAGTTCATGAAGTTTATCAAGCAGAGTGAGTATAGGGTGGTTAATCAGTTGAATCACACCCCTGCAAGGATATCTCTCTTGTCCTTGTTGATGAATTCTGAGCCACACAGAAAAGTGTTGATGAAGATACTAAATCAAGCTCATGTTTCTCATGATATCACAATCGACAAGTTGGGTGGTATTATTGGTAACATTACTGCTGATAGTTATGTCACATTCACCAATGATGAGATACCAGCTGAAGGGATGGGGCACAATAAGGCGCTACATATTTCTGTCAAATGCAAAGATCATATAATGGCTAGAGTGCTCATTGACAATGGTTCTTCTTTGAATGTAATGCTAAAATCAACTCTCTCCAAGTTGCCTTTTGATTGGACTTACATGAAACCAAGTTCAATGATCGTAAGAGCTTTTGATGGGACTTGAAGAGAAGTGATGGGAGAAATAGAGATCCCAGTTCAGGTTGGACCTATTACTTTTCATATACTCTTCCAAGTGATGGACATCACACCGACTTACAGTTGCCTCTTGGGACGACCCTTGATTCATTCTGCTGGGGCGGTGCCGTCCACTTTGCACCAGAAAGTGAAATTCATAGTGGGCAATAGACTGGTGATCGTATCGGGTGAGGAAGACCTGTTGGTGAGTAAGCTCCCATCGACTCCTTACATTGAAGCTGCAGAAGAAGCTCTTAAAACAGCATTCCAAGCATTCGAGGTTGCCAATGCTATTTATATGAAGGAGGGAAGTCGAGTTCCAAAACCACAGTCATCTAGTGCATCCATAATGACGGCTAAGGTAATGCTGGAAATAGGATATCAAAGTGGAAATGGACTAGGAATGAACAAACAAGGCATTGCGAAGTTTCTGCAGCCTTGTGAAAACAAAGATAGGTTCGGGTTAGGATATAAACCCACTAAAGCTGATAAGAGAAAGGTCATGAAAGAGAAAAGAGAGAAGAGGTTGGCTCGGTTAGAAAATCGAGAGCCTAAAATAAAGGGGATCTCCATCTGTGACATCCGACAGAGCTTCAGAAGCGTAGGATTGGTGTTTCTTAACCAAGTGACCGCTATCAATGAGGATCAATCCATCGATCATGGTATCAGTCTGGTGTACCCTTGTTCTCTGGATGTAGAGTTCAACAATTAGGAGATCGTCGATTTTCCCATGACCTTTGAAACTGTTTCAAAGTAATTCTGTAATGCTAATCCTATTGCTCTACTCAAGGCTTTAAGAAGATATTTTATAAAAGCGGGCTCACATGTTTTCATTTAAATATTTGCTATCAATAAAATGCATTTTTGAATTATCTTGCTTTTTAGTTTTTTGTTCAACCATCACATTAGCCTTTATTCATTACCTTTTTTTTTTACTTGTGTTGACATCAATAAATGCAGATCTGAAAGTGATTCTCTTGAAAATGACAGTGCTATGACCCCATTGTATAATTTTGACCATCCAATTCATCATGTTGATGAGGATAATGATGATAATTGGGAGCCCTCTCTTGAGCTAATGAGATTAATGGAACAAGAGTCTAAAGAAATTCAATCCCATGAAGAATCAACTGAAGTGATTAATTTGAGGACAGAGGATGATAAGAAAGAAATTAAAATTGGCACTTCCATGAAAGAAGAAGAGCAAAGCAAGTTAGTTAAGCTCTTATCCGACTATCACGACGTCTTCGCATGGTCGTACTAAGATATGCCAGGCCTGGATGCCAGCATAGTTGAGCACAAATTGCCATTAAGAACAAAATGTGTTCCCGTTAAGCAAAAGTTGAGACGAATGAAGCCAGAAATGTCCCTAAAAATTAGAGAAGAGGTCAAAAGGTAATTTGATGCAGGTTTCCTCACTGTCGCAAAGTATCCTCAATGGGTCGCCAACATCGTCCCTGTCTTGAAGAAAGATGGGAAAGTACGGATGTGCGTTGACTATAGAGATTTGAATAGGACAAGCCCTAAAGACAACTTTCCTTTACCTCACATTGATATTTTGGTAGACAACACAGCTCAACATGCATTTTTCTCCTTCATGGACGGTTTCTCGGGATACAATCAGATCAAGATGGCACCTAAAGATATAGAGAAGACCACATTCATCACTTTGTGGGGGACTTTTTGCTATAAAGTGATGCCATTTGGATTGAAGAATGCCGGAGCAACTTATCAAAGGGCGATGGTGGCATTGTTCCACGATATGATATACAAAGAAATAGAAGTTTATGTGGATGATATGATTGCAAAGTCAAAAACAGAAGAAGATCACATAACCAATCTACAAAAGCTCTTTGAGCGGTTGAGAAAGTTCAAGCTCAGACTGAATCCTGCTAAGTGCACTTTTGGTGTGAAATCAGGCAAGCTCTTGGGTTTTGTGGTTAGCGAGAAAGGGATAGAAGTTGATCCAGACAAAGTTCGAGCAATCATAGAGATGTCAGCTGTAACACCCTCCCTAGGGTATCACATGTCTGACTCCCAACTCATAATCTGAAAAGAAATTCACACAAGGTTTGAGTTATAAAAAGTGGGTTTTAAAATTTCTTCTTTATTGAAACATAAATTTACTGAAAATATTAGGTAATATTGAAAATCATATTTCAACTATTCATTATGCAATATTGACACTAATTAATATTTCATAATTTAAAGAGAAATATAAAATTAACAGACTTTTTTTTTTAACAGTAGTAAACCCCATGACGGGTCCTACTTAATAGCACGGTACAACACTAACGTTAAAACTTATCATACTTATTCTGTTGTGTATCCATCTTGTTGCACCAGACATGTGTTCTACATTCTGTTCTTTGTCAACACTACACACCTTCGAGTCCTGAATGTCCACTCCTTATTGTCGTCACCAATCTCAGAGTATCAATCGCCCATTATGTCTAAGACAACTCGATCCTTCTATTATTTTATTTTAACAGTACAGACACAACAAATAACATAACAAAGAGGTGAGATCACTTACACCAATACCAACATGGCATCATAGAGATAACACAAGCAGCATATCATACAGATAGATTATATCACAATTATGACCATGCAATCAACATTAATCAACTATCATCATCATCATCCAAGTATTCAAAACAATTGTCATAGCCAATATTCCTCAATAAATATATATCACACAGATATAAATGTCAGATTATGCATGTGCACAAAGACTCAGTTTTTCCAAAACAACTCCATGGAGGTTTTCACAATTTCGAGAAGAATGCTCTGGACAATTGTCAGCCTTAGCCCAAAGACAATCTCTCAGTCGTAGAAAAGAATCATGTTCTTGTCAGGTATCGTCAATGCGTTGCAACGGACTGCATCGCCAAGTGACACAGGTACTTACGCCACCGGTGTCCACTTGGTCGATCATTGCTACCGACGCTCGGCAAAGATCCATCATAGACCTCACTATCAATTCTCATTCCTTCTTCAACCACAAGGGCCATATACAATGCATGCGAATATATCCGCAAGTCCAACCCCAAAGGGCCAAATCTTTTCAATTTCATTTGTTCAATGTATCATATGCCTCAACGCATATTTTTTCCCAATGCATGTATAATGCACCAAATCCAATCACAAGCATCTTTTTCCAATGCATATAAAATGCACCAAATTATCTTGTATTTTCAACAAAGAAAATCATTTTATCACATTTTCATAGTTATAAAACACTTTCGTCAGTATTTTCAAAATTGCGTAATATTTCCGTTTCATTTTCACAATTCCAAAACGTTTACATTATGTTTTCACAATTCCAAAATGTTTATATTACGTTTTCAAAATATCGTAACACTTATGTTACGTTTTCAAAATCAAATATTTACGTTATATTTTCACAATACCGCGACACTTACGTTTTCACAATACAAGATAACATTTCATTTACGTTTTCAAAATACCGAACTCTTACATTTGCACTTTTAAAACACGTCTTAATTTTTTAACGTTTTTCTTAATCACGTAAAAATATCGTTTCTCAAAATCGCATAGTATTTTTCCACTGTTTCAAAATCGCGTAACTTAAAAATCATTATTTTAAGTTGCATAAATCATTTTCCGTCATTCTCAAAATATTTAAAACACTTTTCAACTCACATAACGATTTTTCGCTATTTTCACATTCACGTAAAAATAATTCATCATTTTTCCATCACGTAGTGATTTTTCAATAGTAATTGATTACGTAAAATATTTAAACGTCTTTCAAATCGCGTAGAAATATTTTAACGTATTTAAAATCGCGTAAATATTTTTCCATATTACGTAACTTAAAAATCACATTTTTAAGATACGTAAATAATTTTTCACCACAATTTCATTACGTAAAATATTTCTTGACCTTTAAAAATTCCTTTTTAACTTTTCTCAAAATAATATAACTTTACACTTCATTTAATATATTTTCTTACTCAAGATATTTTTCCACGATTCTTTTTACTCAAGAAATTCTTTTTCAAAATATAATTCACAAAATCACTTTTTCATTGATATAAATGAACGCGTTTCAAAACTTAACATTTTCTAACGTATTTCAAAACTTGAAAATAAGTTATACGTTAGTAAATTTTCAAAACACCATTATATTCTTCATTTTTCCCAAATCAATTCTAAAATCAATTCTCTTCAAAACAAATTAAGATTCAAACCCTTGCAACTTTTCTTTTTCATTTTCATATGAAAGTTCATTTCTCAGTGATAAAATACTTTGATTTCCTTTCCAAAATCAGTATACTAAAACATTTTGTTCAAACATTTTGTTTCCACTTTAAAATTACTTTGTTTCATAAAAACCAAAATTATTCCAACCTCCAAAAAATCGTAGAGTCTTTGGCCATTGCAGCCATCAAATATTTTCCTCTTAAATTGATATGGTTTTACACAAACAAAACTATTAAAAATTCTTTATTTTCAAAACCGAAATACCGATGGTCATAAAAACCAAACTCATTTGTTCAAATTCATTTTTACTTTCCTTACAAATCCTTTTTCACTTTCTTTGCAAATCCTTAAAATTATCATTGCTATTTTCATTTAAATCTCATGTTTAGTAAAAACACTTAGAAACTTTTACACAAAATAAATCAATAAAAATCCTTCTAAAACCGTATTCATGTACTTTCTTTGAAAAATAAATTCTTTGTTTATTTTCCTTACTTTTTTAAACATCCATTTTCATCATTCAAGAAAATATTAATTTTGTGAACACCTATCTTGAGGTGTCTTGTTCGAAATCCACCATGTTCTAAGTACTCAAAAATCAATTCTTTTGTTCTTGAAAATTTTCAACATGAACCTTAATCAAGGGCATCAAAACCGTAGCTCTTCCTTAGCTATTGGAGCCAAAAATCAATTTCCTTTCCACCATCAAGTCATGGCATATACATATATATTTCATCATAAATAATATAAGCATACCATTAAAGCCATAAAAGCATTTATAGCATATCAAGCATATCATCAAAGCTATAAAATCATGCAAAGCATATCAAGCATAGAAAATTAATCAAAGCTCATAAACACCCACAAATTAACTACATGACCATGGATATGAATCCTCACATGGATTCCACATCCATCAAATAAAATACCATCTCTAACCACTATGCTTGGTTGGTGAGATGGATCTCCCTCTTACCTCTTGAAGATCCTCCAAAGCTTCTTGATTTGTTTCTTTTTCCAAGTCCTTCACCACCAAGGGCTTCTCAAATACAAAACAAAACACAAGTTAATTAACATATCAAGCTTGATTAAGAGGAACCATGGATCAAACATGGTTTAGATCATGAAAAAGAGAGAAGAAAATGAAGTTTTCTTATACTTCACCTCAAAAACCCAATAACTTTGATCTTGAAGAAACTCCTTGAAGATGAATGATTTAGAAGAAATCTTCAACATGAAAGTTGCTTAGAATATCATGTAGATTCAAGATCTATGGTTGGATGAAATTAAAAGAGCTTGGATGGTGATTTTAGGGTAGATAACCGAATGGTTTCTCTTGAAGCACAAAGATGAAATTTTTGATTTTTGATAGAAACTTGAAGCTTGGATTTGAAGTTCAAGATGAATGATTTTGGAAAAACTCATAACTAGAGATGTTCTTAGAATGATGTTTAGGTTTAGAAAATTAAGTTGGATAAAATTTTTGAGTGATGGAAGGTGCTCTTGGAGGGCTTGGCCGAAACCTAGAGGAGAAAGGAGATGGAGAGAAAATTTTCTAAGTTTCCTTCTTGAAAATGAATCAATGAAGACCAAGGAAGACAATAATGACTAAAGCATGAAATTATGGTCTTCCAAACTCCTTCATGCAGCACCAAAACTGTGCCCCCCCTTCAAGCATTCTCCTTGGAGTGCAAAAATTAAAAGTAAGCCATTATGATGTCTAACTTGACCAAGACATGCAAAAATGACATAAAGCTTGTCTCTTTGTCTTCTAAACACTCCAAAACCATCACCTTCTCTTCATAATGCATTCAATAAAGTTGTCTTCATTATTTGCCACCATTTGAAGCATTTCTAGCCATTGATTAATTCAATGGTTAGGATTTAGGTAGGTTAGAAGACTTAATCTAGGCCATTGGATCTTTCTCCTTTAAATTCTAGCCCTTAGATGTGTCTCCAAAATTAATGGTCAAGATTGCTCCTTCAAACTTTAAATCCAAGGGTCCTAATTAGTCTTTGCTACTTTAGAAGACCAAATCTCCACCATTGATTGATTCTTCATCCAATGGTCATAAATGGTCTTTGTTACTTTTTTTAAGATTAAATCTCCACCCTTGATTTAATCTAAATCCAATGGTTATAAATGGTCTTTGTCATTTTTCAAGACCAATTCTACACCTTTGATTACATCTATGGTTGATATCAAAGCCTTCCTAACTAAGCTTATTCTCACACCATTGATTAAATCAATGGTTATTATCCAAGGCTTCTTCATTAAGTTTATTTCTCAACCGTTGATTAAATCAAGATCAAGTCTCCATCATTAATTAAATCAATGGTGGATATCAAAACCACCAAGGTTGACTTAAACAATTTAATTTATATTTTTATCTGCTAAAACCCCACGAAAGAAAATATATTTACTGTATTTTTATCGCCCGATAAATAAATACAGTACAAAACACAGTACAATAAAATTTTAAAAATTGTTTCCGAATTCAGGTTTAGTAAGATCCCCTGTCTCCATCTAAACAGTAGAAATTTTTCTATGCGTAGAAAAATTTTTGCTTTGCGGAACCCACCTGGACCCATGTATGGCCACCTGGGCCCATATACAATCAAAAAAATTCATAATCATCCACAAAAATCATAAAAATTATAAAATGCACAAATATCAAATCAGATTATGTAAAATAATTACCTAACTGTAAAAATTAAATAACGTAAAGTTTTCCCTGGCCCGAAAATTTTTATTTTCCTGACATGAAGTAAATCACTCAAAACGATCAAATACGCTGACGGAATAATCAAATTAATTTTACAGCGCTCAGAAATCACTAAACAGTGAAATTCTGTTAACTGTCAAAATTACTGTTTAAGAGATTGGAAATTTTGGGGTGTTACATCAGCTCCTCGCACTGAAAAAGAAGTTCGTGGATTTTTGGGGAGGTTGAACTATATTGCTAGGTTTATATCACAGTTGACTGCAACATACGAGCCAATCTTCAAGTTGTTGCGTAAAAATTAGATAATATAATGGAATGAGGATTGTCAGGTAGCATTTGAGAAGATCAAGCAATATCTGCAAGAAACCCCAGTTTTGGTACCTCCAGTGCCAGGAAGGCCTCTCATCATGTACTTGACTGTGTTGGATGAATCCATGGGTTGTGTACTGGGACAGCATGATGAAATCGGTAAAAAAGAGCAGACCATCTGTTACTTGAGGAAGAAGTTCACCAACTATGAGGCAAAATACTCATTGTTGGAACGCACGTGTTGTACCCTGGCATGGGCGGCCCACCGATTGAGGCAGTACATGTTGTGTTACACCACTTGGTTAGTGTCCAAAATGGACCCGATCAAGTACATCTTTGAAAAACCTGCCCTCACTGGGAGGATTGCGCGCTGGCAAGTTTTGCTGTCAGAATATGACATTGTCTATATCACCCAAAAAGCAGTCAAAGGCAGCGCTCTGGCAGATTTCTTGTCTAGTCAACCAGTGGAAGATTATGGGTCTATGCAGTATGAATTCCCTGATGAAGATATAATGGCTATGTTTGGAGAAGAAGAATCCTCAGAAAAAGAAAAATGGACTTTGTTGTTCGACGGAGCTTCTAATTCACTGGGGCATAGAGTTGGGGCCATACTGATTTCCCCTGAAAACAATTTCATTCCAATCACTGCTAGATTGTGTTTTGACTGTACGAACAACTTAGCCGAGTATGAAGCATGTGCCATGGGAATCCAAGCAGCGATAGAATCAAAGGCAAAAGTTCTTGAGGTATACGGGGACTCTGCCTTGGTCATCCATCAGCTAAAGGGAGAATGGGAAACTCGAGATGCCAAGTTGATCCCTTATCATGCTTACATCAAGGAGTTGATTGAACAACTTGACGAAGTCACATTCCATCATGTCCCTCGGGAAGATAATCAATTGGCTGATGCTTTGTCCATATTGTCATCAATGTTCAAAGTAAGCCATGATAAGGACTTGCCACTCATAAAAATTGAAAGTCGTGACCAACCGACATGTTGTCAAATGGTAGATATGGAGTCAGATGGGAAATCGTGGTACCATGACATCAAATGTTTCATCAAGAGCAGAGAGTACCCTCCAAACGCTTCAGAAAATGACAAAAGAACCCTCAGAAGACTTGCAATGGGTTGCAATGGGTTTCTTTCTAAATGGAGAAGTCCTCTACAAGAGGAACCACGACATGGTGCTGCTAAGATGTGTTGATACAGTGGAGGCAGAGAAAATCATCAGAGATGTCCATGAAGGTTCTTTTAGGACTCATGCAAGTGGAAATGCAATGGCAAGAAAGATACTAAGAGCTGGGTACTATTGGTTGACAATAGAAACTGATTGCTTCAATTATGTGAAGAAGTGCCACAAATGCCAGACATATGCTGACAAGGTTCATGCACCACCCGCACCTTTGAATGTTTTAACAGCACCATGACCATTCTCGATGTGGGGAATGGATGTCATAGGTCCGATTGAACCAAAGGCCTCAAACGGACATTGCTTTATTCTTGTTGCAATTGATTACTTCACAAAATAGGTCGAAGCTACTTCTTATGCCAATATGACTAGGAATGTAGTGGTCAAGTTTATCAAAAGGGAGCTGATTTGTCGCTACGGTCTGCCAAGCAAAATTATCACTGACAATGCCACTAATCTGAATAATAAGAAGATGAAAGAGATGTGTGAGAGTTTCAAGATTGAGCACCACAATTCTTCACCTTATCGTCCCAAGATGAATAGGGCAGTTGAGGCGGCAAACAAGAACATCAAGAAAATTATTCAAAAGATGGTTGTAACGTACAGAGATTGGCATGAAATGCTACCATTTGCACTGCATGGCTATCGCACATCTGTTCGTACTTCAACTGGGGCAACCCCTTTCTCTTTGGTTTATGGAATGGAAGCAGTACTCCCTATTGAAGTGGAAATTCCATCATTAAGAGTACTGATGGAAGCAGAATTAGAAGAAGCTGAATGGGTCCAAACTCGACTTGATCAGTTGAACCTCATTGAAGGAAAGAGATTAACCGCACTGTGTCATGGCCAGCTTTACTAGAAGAGAATGATGAAAACCTATGCGAAAAAGGTGCGTTCGCAATAGTTTCAAGAAGGAGACCTAGTACTCAAGAAGATTCTTCCCATTCAAAAGGATAATCGAGGAAAATGAACTCCAAACTATGAAGGACCTTATGTTGTAAAAAAGGCTTTCTCGGGAGGAGCTTTGATTCTCACAAACATGAATGGTGCAGATTTACCACTTCCTGTAAATTCGGATGCAGTCAAAATGTATTATGCTTAAAAAAAATTAAAAAAAAGAAGAAAAGAAAAGAAAAGAAAAATGGCTTGCTAGGCTAAAAACCTGAAAAGGCGGCCTAGGCAAAAATTAGAGCGACCTAGGCAAAAGTTAGGGTCAAAGATAGTTCTTGACACATCCGAAAAAGTGGAGTTACCTCGAGTCACAAACTGGGGCAGTTTGAGTTATTAATGCCAAACTAGAGCAGTTTGAATGCGAAGTCTTGTCACGAATGCTCCCAATGCGTGGAAACTGGGTCAAATCATGTTCTCAAAAACAGACAAAGGGGTGTTTAGGGTTGTATACATGGGAAATTAGCACTGATCATCCTAAAGAGCATCACTGGAAGAGCTGGAAAACTCTACTCCCATATTCTTTTGTTTCAATTCTAACCCTTGTGGTACCGCCTTTCCTGTACTGTTCCTTTCCATAATGATAGTCTATTTTCATTACAACCCATTGTTGATTCAATATGTATTTATCATGATAGATTTATATTAAGATGTGAACATGTGATCATATTGCAAAAGCATTCAGAAAAAGTCATGGGAAACGCGATGAAATTCCTTTAAGAGCACTAATGAGAAAATGAAGAATAACCAGGCAAATCATAAATCAAATTTTGTTACTGTTCAACCTTGATCCTTCTATGGGAAGAAGTTCTTAAGGGTGTTGTGGAACTAAGAGCGATCCAGCTAAAGTTATGATGTGTCATTTTTTGTCTACCCAATGTCCTCAAGCATCACATCCATTGCATCATTATGCATCCACTGCATCGTACCTCATCTCAAGCATTACATGCATTTATAAGCTCAAACACCATTTCTTTTTGGTTCTCAAGGCCTTATGCCCATTACCTTTAATTTCTGGGTCCCCGAACCCATTGCTTATAGCTTTCACAGCAAGTTAAGACCTTATGCTCATTGTTTTTTTTCTTTGTGGGTCCTTGCACCCATTGTTTTTAAGTTTCTGTCAAGCTTCGGCAGATACCCGACTTCGCAAGTTTTTTTCCTTTCCTGCTTTAAGTTTTTGTCAAGCTTCGGCGGATACCCGACTTCGCAAGCTTTTTTCCTTTTTTGCTTTAAGTTTTTGTCAAGCTTCGATGGATACCCGACTCCGCAAGCTTTTTCCCTTTCTTGCTTTAAGTTTTCGTCAAGCTTCAACAGATACCCGACTCATAGCTTTTTCTTTTTCCAGCTTTAAGTTTTTGTCCAAACTTCGGCGGATAACTGACTCAAGCTTTTTCCCTTTCGATTTAAGTTTTTTGTCAAGCTTAGGCGGATGCATAACTGCAATTTAAAATTTTTTTTTTTTCTTCTGCTTTAAGTTTTTGTCAAGCTTCGGCGGATAATCGACTCATAGTGAGCTTTTTCCTTTTCGCTTTAAGTTTTCTGTCAAGTTTCGGCGGATACTCAAATCTCCAGCTTTTTTTTTGCCTTGCCTCATGCTTTAAGTTTTTTTCTTTTCTGCTTTAAGTTTTTTCAAGCTTTGGCGGATTGAACGACTCCATAAGCTTTTTCCCTTTCGCTTTAAGTTTTTAATCTGTCAAGCTTCAGCGGATACCCGACTCATAAAATTTTTTCCTTTCTTGCTTTAAGTTTTGTCAAGCTTCGGCGGATGAATGACTCCAAAAGAAAGTTTTTTTCCTTTCTGCTTTAAGTTTGGAGAAGTCAAGCTTCGGCGGATACCTCGACTATATAAAGAGCTTTCTCTTTTCTTTCGGGGTCTTCATACCTGCGTTTCTACTAAGTATAAGAGCTGATGACCATTGTGCCTTACATCAATCTGAGGCACAGAAAAAATTTTATGTACAAAATTAAATCAATTCATTTGCTTTCCATTTTTGAATCTAAATGTAAAGCAAAGTAAGCTTATTTTTTCTTGTGTTATTATCTTTCATTATATATATACTCAATTTTATCCATAAAATTTTTTATTTTTGCTTCTTGATCAAGGATTAATAATTGTATCAAATAATGCTTAATTCTCTATGTATTGATTGGGATTGCAATGTTTTAAACCTTTTCCTTTCAAGTTTTTTTAAATCTTATTTAGATTGTTGCTTTTTCCTTTTATTTATGCAAAAAAAAAAGCAAAAAATTCAATTACAGCAAAAAAAAAAAGAAAGAAAGAACGTAGATGCTGCTATCTTTGGAAGGAAACAATTTGCGTTTCCTGGCTCTACATTTCTTTTCTTATTTTTGGCCATTCATTACCCTGCAGCACCACTACACTGCATACACAACTATTACAGGGGGGACAAGTTTACTTTTTTTCCACTCCCTCTCACGTTCCTCACCTGTCATTGCACACACTCACCCACTCATTTCAGTACACACACAACACCATAACAAAGAATGATGGAGCCTCACTTTCTCATGCACAAATGTTCACTTTTTCCTCCATACCATATCAAATACAAACTTCTTTGCACACAGATCATATAAATAACAGTTTGAATTTTGTTAAATAAATTTTTTGCACACACACACACACACACATATATATATATACCAAAAAAAGGAGGAGGACGATGAAAGATCAAGTTTTTGATTCCTCTGCACCCAAAAACTCTTTCACTTATAGATACATATCTTCATCACCATTCATCTCTACCTCCACCCTCCAACTCCCATCATCTTCACCATCTCCACCACCATAATCACTAAGCCTTCAACCTTCACCACCCCACAAATTCCATCTTCAACACATTTCAATCATCTTCACCTTCAAACCATCTCCCACAACCCACTAACAAACCAACCACAACCAACCACCATGACCACCACATTCACCCTCCCTCATCAATCTCCATCTTCACAATCAAAATAACCATAAACTAGAAAAATTAACAAAAAAAGTAACCGAAAATTTAACAAGGAAATCGCTAATGCCGCCGAGCACCTTTTTTTCTTTGACCGAAAGTAAGGAGACGGTACCGCACCACCAAACAATTCCTTTTATTACCCGAGCCACGACCGCCCGCCGCATGAACCAGGACCCCGCGCCATCTCTGCTCCACCGTGCGTGACCCGCAACCGGACGCCAGCTCTGTCGAAGCCTCTACCCTCCACTGCCTGCACCAGATCCAGATCCGCCGCCGCTCGACCCGCGCCACGCGACGAAGCTCCCAACCGTCCGAACCTCACCCACGACCCCGCACCTGCCGTCCGGGCCGCTCGAAGCTACCAACACCGATATTAAATTTTGAAGTTATCAACCGAGCCTAAATTGAATATTGATTGAGCCGAACCACCGTACTCCATATCTCGCCGCATCCAATTTCGATCTTTTCATCGCTCCCCGTACGTGACCATATGTTATTCGTGCTCCATGTCGGGCGGTTTGGTTCTCCAGAACCTTCTCCTCTTTATTTTTCTCCTTTTAATAATACCCAACTCAATATTGGTTGTGCTTTCACCTTTGCTTTGTTAAAATTACGAATAGCCATTTTTTTTTTACACTGGGTTTGTTAATTTATAAAAAGGGTGTGCTAAAAAAAAAGAAGACTAAATTTTTAACGATACTTCTCTATGGACTTTTTGTTATGGGTTTAAATTTCTTTCTTGTTTTTTTAGATGGGCTTGGATTAAGTTTTGCTGAAATTAGTAATATGGGTTAGGGTCTCATCCATTTAATAATGGGTTTAAAAAAAATAAAATAAAAAGGATTAAGTTTTGGACATATAAAAAAGTTTTTTTTTTAATTAAGGTTTTGTGTACCCTATTATATGTTTATGTTTATCAGCATGTTTATGTTAATTATGTTAATATTGTTTTTTTTCTTAGTTGTTGATCTTACAATCTAAAAAAATAATAAAAATAAAATAATGGAACCGTGTTAAGATCAATAAAATGGAATTAGTTGAGTTGCGTTGTTATTTTAGTTAATTATGAAACTTTTATAATCATCTTTGACTTAAGAGTTGTTCTAACATCACTTTGATTCAAATATTTAAACAAAAAAACCAATCAATAAAATGAAATTAGTTGATTAGCGATAAATTTCACCTAATTAATTTTAGTAACCTTTTTTATGAATTTAGAGATCCTAGTTGTAATTTTGATTTTCGTCTTTCTAAAATAAAATAAAATAAAATAGTTTTCTTTATAAAAAAATAAAATAACCAACCAATACATTAGTGATTTTCTAAAGAAAGTACAAGAACTAATGACTTAATAGTTCCTCATTAAACCTAAGGATACGTAGGAACCAATATTTCGAAATTATATTCATGAACAAAAGCCAAAATTTAAATTTTCATAATTTAGTTGTTTACGTTCTTTCTTTTCTTAAAAATAAAAATTAAAATAAAACAAATAAAATAAAATAGTTACAAAGTCTTTTAAAAAAGGAGAAAAATAAATAAATTTGAGATTATTAAAATTTCCATCACAATTAACTTAAAGAAAAATCGTGAATAAGAAAGAATCTTGGATCATCTGCATGTAGTTTGTCTTGCTAACACCTTCTACCAATCGACTCATAGAACTCAAACTTATTTTCTAAAAGACTAATCTTCCTATTAAAAGGGTTTTTCTAATGTTTTCCCAAATTAAATAAACATTGGTTATTCTTGACTCGACTTATTTCTAATTGATTTTTAAAACATAATTATTTTTCGATCGTCGTCAAAACCAACGATTCGACCCATGCGACAAAGTCTTATCAGGTGTTTGGTGCTTTAATCGGATAGTATACTTAAATCAGGTCAAGCTTTTTTATCCTATTCAAATCTGATTATTCTATCCTTCCTCGCTCCCTGATTAAACCTGATAGGATATCTCTTCCCACCATATCCCTCAACTTCATCCCTCTCAATCCAAACCCACCACCTCTACCTCTAGCCACTGTCCAAATTCGAACCTCTAACCCCGGAACACAGAACCATCACCCATCCCAGCCACCCACTACTCACCAACCTCTGAACCACCAGCAACCATTGAACCCATCTAACACTGTGAAACATGTCGTCGTGAGCCGCCTGCAAACCCCCTGGCCGAACCACCTTACTGCCATAGCCATCGCCATTATTGACCATCACCCCAACCAATTACTCAAGTTGCTGCACCTTTGCCCCTGTTACTCTGCGACAAAGAAACGAGTCCCTATTCTGGCCACACTTTGGTCCCTGTTGTAAAAGAGAATGACTTCGTTCTCTTCATGTCTGTCGTCAGAAGGTGGCAGTGCTACCATATTGGTGATGGAGAGGCTAGAAGCGTTGAGATGCCCCTAGAGGAGGCAACGAAGCGATGAGGTCAAAAGCTTGAACAGGCAACAAACCCTAACCAATGACGGCACACTCTTGCTACAGAGACAATGATTCATTCCTACAAAAATATCTTTAAAGAGACATTATGATTCATTCTACAAAATTATTTATATCAAATGTTTGATAATATAATTATCAACTAAATATTATCATTATCTATTATTTATATTATCATATCTTATATTATCATATGTATTTATGAATTTAAACAATCACCTTAATTGTATAGCATATATTTTTGTCTAACTTTATTTTTGCTGTATGACATTACTTATAAAATTAATCTTCAAGTTTTTTTTACTCTATAAGCATCTTAAAATGAACCTTATTTTATTATCTTTAAGAATATTATATCATATATATTTTTATCATATGTATCAAACGTACTATTATAAATTTAAACAATTACCTTAATTGTATAGCATGTTCACTAATATTTTTGTCTAACTTTATTTTAGCTGTATGGCATTACTTATAAAATTAATCTTCAAGTTTTTTTTACTCTAAAAGCACTCTTAAAATAAGTGTGCATTTAATTTAAGACTAAATATGGTGTTTGGGTTTGTGTGCCTTAACAGCGACCTACTTCATTGTACCTTCCACACCAAAAAAGATTCCGCCAATGCCAATACGTGATTTTAACCGGCTTTGAGTCCAATCTGTCATGTCCACAAATGCCAATCCCGTTATTTAAAGAAAAATATTATTTACACTTTTTTTTTTATCTATATCTCTTATATTTATTTATGTGATAAATTAAAATATAAAAAATTACAAAAATAAAATAAATTTATTTATAATCAAATAATAAAAATTATAAAAATATAAAATAATATGTATATAAATATATGTGATTAACATAATTCATATTTAAACCAGTTAAAATCGACTTTTTTTTTTTGTAAGTCTGGACTATAACCGACTTTTTCAAGCTACACCTATTTATAAATGTATAAAAATAAATTAAGCTAAACAACGTTTCTTCTTGGATAGTATTATATTATTATTATTATTATTATTATTATTATTATTATTATTATTATTATGGTGAAGTGTTACATCAACTATATAATTATTTTCATATAAAAACTAATTATTTATTTCATTTATCTTTATGAAAAAACTCATTATTGATCATTTGCATTGTTGAGTAAAGTGAGTAACAATCAAGGAATTCATGACTGTTATGAAACTTTTAATATGCTAGACAAGTGTTAAATTATTTTTAGAATAAAATATTAGTTAAATGAGCTCAAAAACCTTAGTTCAATTTTTAATTTTTATTATAAACTGTTTTGAAAATAAAATAAGTTAATTTAAATACAAATCTATCTTTAGATACTTTTTGTAATAAAAAGAATATTTTATTTTTAATGTAATAAATTGTCATTTCTAAAAAAAAGTAAAAGAGCAGTAATGAGATGTATATGAAGGTGTATTATTGTCAATAAAAGATAATAAAAGGATAGGATAAGGTTATTGTAAAATGAATTTGTTTTTAAAAAATAAGTAATGATATATTTATTTTTAATTTAATAAAGTATATATAGATTCAATTTATTAAATAATTTAAATGTGAATATACATTTATTTATTTACTTAAAAGACAAATTTATTTTTAAAAAATATTAAAAAATGTAAATGAAAAAAAGTATAACATTTTTCTGAATTTGTATAGTCATTTTGAATAATTGGATTGGATCACAAAAGATAGTCAAGTTGTCATCTTCAACCGCGGGTCTCATGACGTAGATCCTTTGTCTACAAGCATTATTCATCTTTTTAATTTCGATTCTGACCCGGATCCATTTCAATTCTAGAAACCAATTATAACATGCCACGTAGTCATAATAAAACCGTACCATGGACTCGTGTAGTACTACTGATCTACCGAGTAACAAATATGTTTTGACTAACAAGTATATGTTTGATTTTATTCGAATTCTTTACTTGAATAACATAAACAGATAACTGAAATTATTGCCATAATGAATTCATACGATTGCTTAAAGAGTAATATGGTCGAGTAATAGCGCATGATTTGTATTAAACAGATTAACAATGGATGGTGTACATTAACATTAAATACATTATTTCATATATGA
This sequence comes from Ormosia emarginata, assembly GCA_029884605.1. Taxonomy (NCBI): domain Eukaryota; kingdom Viridiplantae; phylum Streptophyta; class Magnoliopsida; order Fabales; family Fabaceae; genus Ormosia; species Ormosia emarginata. Next base: position 47,584 of record JAQQTP010000073.1, on the reverse strand, counting down.
GAGAGGTGGCATAATTATAATGTGTCTAAAAAATAATGTTAAATTAATTATAATTAAATGATAAGAATTATGTTTATATATTTGAAATAATGTATGTATAAAGTATTACTCTAAATAGATATGAACATAGCCACATATGATTATGAACGCAATTATGTTAATTATAACCAAACTGAAAATTGTTAGTTGCATTATTTATTTTTTATAATCAGGTTTTGACACCTGTATTGATCATCGGATTCGAAATTAAATAGATAAAACCTAGGTATGACTATTTTATTTATTTATTTATTTATTGTGCAAAGTGACTATTTGAATTTAAATCCATCTAAAGATTATACAACAACAGCATTAACCAAAATAAATTATACATCTATTCTCAAACACCCAAAGAAAAAATAAAGACAACAACTTGCTAGCATTAAGCTATTGGAAAAAAGATTTTTAAAACTGTAAAGCATGATTTAAATAATAAATTATAATATCAATGATTGTTTATTAAAAATAATTGTTTTTATAATACTCAGAAATTATATCTATAAATTTATAATTTTTTTTTTTTTTTTTATTAACAATAATATTCTATTCTATTCATATCAATGATTAATCAAATTGTAAAATGTTTTTTTGTAGGAATTGGACGAGTTCCTCTCGAATTAGCTTAGGGTTTGCCCCACCTAAAGGAGTGTGTGATGCCTCATTTTCTCGAGCTGCACTGCCACCAGCTAATCATGAAAAGGTTGTGCACGATTGTAAAAAAATAAAATAAAAATGAAAAAAAAGAAGTTGAAGATCCTAAAAAATAAAACAAAATGTAAAAAATAATAAAAAAATCATAAAAATTTAAAAATAAAAAATTATAATTTATAGACAATGACTCGCTGGAAGAGGCTGTGATCCCAATGAGAATGAATAGCCTTGTTGAAAGCGCAACCTCTAAGCCAAGCCAGAAGAAAAGAGGCTTTGGAGCTATAGATCAAGGGGAGAGAAAAAAAGTGTATTGTTTGGCAAATTTAGGTTCTCTTGATAAGTCTGTGGAGGGTTGTGATTAATTATGTTAGTTGATTGTGCACAGCACAACTTTTGTTGATGGTTGTCTAGTTCTTCTGCTTCTGTTTGGAAGTAACCTTAGGGAAATTTTCGTTTAATTTTCTCTATAAAATTAATTATGTATTCCTTTCATTTTAATTATTGAATAACTATCTTTTGACAAAAAAAAATGTAAAATAATTTTCTCTTTTGCTTTGTTCGGTAGGCACATAAATATATCATATGCTTGTAACATTAAAGAGAGACAAAGATGTCACCACTGAGTTACTGGAATAAGTTTGAGTTAAATTTTAGAATTTATATTTATCTCTTTTATGTATTTTTTATCTACACAGAAATATAATGAAAGTTGCATAAAAAAATATGCGTCTAAAAGAATAAGAATTCAAATGAATATTTTTCTAGTCAAAATCCAAAATAATAAATGTTGACATAATTTTTCCTTTCAAACAATGTTAACATAATTTTTAAAATAAAAGATGATATAAATATAATTTTATGAATTTTCTTGGTGAACAATTTTATGAAGTTTTAAAGAAGATAAATGTTATTTACTTTATATATAACTAGATTTTGCATCGCATGGGGTAAATTAAAAATTAAATAATAACGATAAATATAATTATAAATAAAACAATTTTATTAAATAAAATATATGTAATAATTCATAAAAATAATATTTATAAGTTTAATTTTAAAAAATATAAAATATATGTTTTATTATGTTTTCATGAAAGAATTTTAATCCAATATAAATATTAAAGAATTTAAATATAAAATGTTATTAAACAACTTATATTTTTAATTTTGTTATTTTTTTTTCTGGTCATTGAATTGTGTTTTTTTATTTATTTATTATTTGATTTTTAGATATGTGGCAATTTTTTTATCATATGTCTCATTTTGCCAATCAAATTGACAAAAAATAGTCACATAAAATGATATGTATCAGAATATTAATTATTCTACTTATTATATATTAAGTAAGTAATGTACTTATTTGATGATAGAAAAAATACATGTCAGAATTATAAAGTATGCACAATTTTTTATATATATTATTATATGATCAAAGACATTATGTTAGAAAAATATCTTAAGAGAACGAGCGATTTTAAAAAATGGTCCAATTTGTTTACTTTTTCGAATTCGAGTTCAGGTTTGATTGACGGAAATCTTTGTTTGAGAAAAGATATATATTTTGGGCCAAAATATATATAAAAAACAGGCTAAAATAATAGTTCGGCTATAGTAAGTTAATAGAATTAGATAATTACACCCAAAAAAATATATTAGAGAATTGAAGTAAAGACCTTCCTATTTAGAAAATTATCTTAATACTAATTGAAGTAAAGACCTTCTTAATACTAATGATTCATAAAAAAAAAGAGATCTCAATACTAATTATATTTTGCATGCTTGTATTAAACAAAACAATTTTTTCAAGAATAAAAAAACTATAGATAACAGATAAAAAAATTATAGATAAAAATCAATGGTAAGTGGCTTTGATGAAATTATATACTCTACCTTCTTTAAAGTTTTCGAAAGCAACTTTCTGATATTATTATTGGATAAATGTTTTATGAATAATTATTAAGAATATGATAGCAGATAGCTAATATACAAAATTATTGAATTATACATAGATTTGTGTAAAAGATATTTTCATGTAACATTAAACAAATTTTAAATATATCTAATAATACAAAAAAAAGTCAACTTTTTGTTCATAAAATATCGACATATAGCGTTATTCTTTATCTTGCTTGGCATGCCGAGATGCAAATATAAAGAAGTTTCTTCTACCTGTTGCAAGTTGCTTGGTTCCACGGTTTGGAATGTTAAAAAAAAAAAAAACTAAAAAGAGGGTTAGCACGTAAAAAAGTTATAATACTTCATTATTATTAATAATAAAGGACCTATACAGTTCTTTTCATTTTCATGTGAATGGTTATCACAGTTTTAGTCTAGTGTGTTTAACGTTTTAAACTTTATTATTTTAAATTTTTGGTGAAGTAAACTTTATTTTGTTGTCGTGTTGTTGAATATTAAACATAATCTTTTAGGATGGGACACATTAGATTACAAATTTCAAAATGAAGAATTGATGATGGAGACTTTATTTTTATAAAATTTATGTTGATAAATTAAATTATTTTATCAGTCCTCAGAATAAATATTAATTTACTTATCATATATCAGAACGTGTATTAATGATGGTTTATATTAGTACTCTTATTATAATTATAATGGCTCCATTGTTAGAAAGATTTGTTTAGTTGCGTCTGAATTTTCTTGCTTTCAACGTAGATATATTCTTAAGCGTTGTAATAGAGTGGTGGATTGTCTAGCTAATTTTGTTAAGTCCTCTTGACTTAGCAATTGGATAGATGCCCCGCCTAGTTTCAATAAAATCTGATCTTCAGTTAGAATAAGCTTTATTTACATCTAAAAAAAAATCATAGTATTTCTACCAATCTTCCATATCATATATATCATATTATCATTTATATATTTGTTTTTTATTTGGTACAGCATTGATCTAATTTAAAATATGCAAATATTTCATCTAATACACTGCGAATTTAAGGTCCTTTTTTCCTCATTTTTCTAACCATGAGAGAAAAAGGGCAAAGTTCAATCGATCTATCATTTTTTTAAAAAACGCTCTCATTTGAGTACCAAGGGTATAAGGTTTTGGATTATTGTTATTCTTAAGCTGTCATGCTGGATTTTATATATAAAAAGCCGAAAACGCTGCATTTGGTATTTGTAGGATAAGGATTTTCTCATTTTTTTTCTCAAGTGATTAATTATAAAATAGAGAAAGACACAAAAAAAAAATTGAATATGAGATTTAGTTAATATTTGTGATTTTTTTTTATAATTTTATATTTTTTTTCTCTTATAATTATTCACGTGAAAAAAAAATTGTGAAAATCTTGATCTGAATTTGTAGGTCTCCACCACAAAGGAGTGGGCCCATCTTTCCCCAAAATTTCCTCAATGGTTCTCCTTTTTTTTTTGGGCTTGGCTCTTATCTGTATGACTGACTTCACGCTTTATCCCTTCCGATTGCACATAACAGTAACCATTTGGCAATTTAAGAAGCAAAAGCAATAAATAAAACTGCTTTTTAGGATTTCTTCTAAAAGCGTAAAGCTATCTTGCTTCTTGCTAGTTTCCTTTTCCTCTAATAATACTTTATTTGACAGCTGAAAGAAGAAAAAAAATTAGACTATAATAAGTAGATGATGAACATGCCACATCATCTATGTGAGTGGAACCCATTGTTTTACTATTATACCAAACAAACACGAGGTAAATTACAATTTTATGGCCCCATGCAAAAGAAAGGCAAGTGAACGGAGCTAATCATAATCAATTGGTAAATCTTTAGGATTATTGGCAATAAAATTAATTAGGACTTAAAACTTTGTATAAGGTTTGTCTGCAAACAATTTTTTTTTATATATGAATTGTCTTCAAACATTTGTTATCTTATTTTTCAAAGAATATCAAACTAATCTATAACACCATAACTTATATGACAACACAAATCTTAAGGTTTTACCAATACCAAATGACAATTTATACCAAATTACCTTTTCTTTTTAAGAGAGAAACATAAACAACAGAAAGAACAGTTGCAAACTTGCCATGGCATGTAGCTGCTTAATTGAGGAACAAACAAGGATGAAGATGAGATGAGAATGCCACGTTTGTTAGACGACACTTGATAGCTGATGCACACTCAATCCATATCCACACTTGTGATTAATATTAATGTTAATGGGGACTCATATATTCCTTGTTCCTTGGGCCCTCATCTAGAATTTCTCTGACGACCCATTCATTATCTATCTACTATGATTCTGATCAAAGAAAAGGCTAAGAAAATCAGAAGGATTCGTTTATACCAAACATGTTTATCAGCCAAAGGATCCCAATCATCTCTCACCTTTTCTAAACATAAAATCTCAGTCCCTCCATATTTCCACGAATTTAGAGATGAATTTTTTTTTATATATTCCTCTTTAAAAGTCATTCAAAAATATTTTGTCCTCATTTTTAAAACAATACCAAACGCACTCTAATTAGAAGTTTTCCCCCCTTATTTTTATGACTTTTGAATTAAATGTGTCCTACCTTATATTGATTGTTTTCTTTTTTTACAGCCTACCTGCACATCTTTCTGGTCCCAAAAACTTACACTCACGTGTACATACCAGTGCATTCGTCCGTGCAATGCACGGGTCAAAAACATAAACTCATATTCCAACTATCTATTCATACAAACTACCATTAATTCATCTTTTGTCTTTGATAGATATTAATTTGACATATTGTAAGCGATTCAATAAGCCTGCCGGTGTGTGAAAGTTTTTTAGACATAAATTGAATACATTAATAGCAAATATAGGGCTTAGCTCACCTGGTCAATTTTTTGGTAGTGAATTTGTAATTTCACTAAGGTTGATAATTTGTTTTGACTTTGGAAGAACCTCTCCTCATAATAAACTTTTCAATACCAAATTTTTTTCAATATATATAGGGAACATACATAGTGATATGAGTGTTTATTGTAAGATGTGAGAATAGTAAATTTTGACCATTTGATCTTATTTGCATAGTCAAGATTAGAATATAAATGCAGGTGACTTTTTTAAGTAGTTATATGACATTTAAGTAACTTTTAATCTTGACCATCCATGCACGATTGTATGGTCAATATTTACTCATTTCACAATAAAAAATCATCTCACTAGATATGTCCTCCATATATATATATATATGGATCGTATTTGGTAAAATGAATGTTTATTGTAAGATGTGATACAAGTGAATCTTGACCATTAGATCTTACATTTAATGATGATTAAAATAAATATTACAGTGAAAATAACTTTTAATTTTAACTATTTATTTATAGTTGATGATCATATTTATTTCTCTACTTTAAAAAAAAATGCATATATCTCTCAATTTTATATATATATATATATATATATATATATATATTATATATATATATATATATTATTTATCTTAACCATTTATTTTATTATAAGATGAGAGAATTTCATATTGATCTTTGATTTATTTATAAATATGTATTCTCATGAAAAAAATTTTTAATCTTAACATCCAATTATAAAAAGATTTTTTCCTCATATATATATATATATATATATATATATATATTTGAGGTACAGGTAGAGACTGAATCACAATTAATCAATTATTTAATGAGAATATGACTATAATAACAAATATTTAAGAGTTTTAAATTTATTAAATAATGTGGAAAAATATAATTAATTAAACTATAATATAAATAAATCCACACTCACAACCAATCAAAATTAGAATTTTTAATTTTAGAAAAAAGGCGTGGTCTACATAATCACGCTAATCAATATTGAATAAAGCCTTTAATATTTCTGTCCCGGAATATAGTTAGAGGACATATCTAGAAAGCCATCATTATATAATTCTTATCCCTTGGTTTTAAAATTGAAACGTAAACATCTGGTTCGCTAACAATCAATCTATAACTTTCAAGTAAACTTTATTCCTCGATGTATAATGCTAAGAAACATAGATATATACTATACAAATACAACGAGGACCACAAGCGTCATATGTCAATGAGATGAAGAAATTAATATTGCATATGTAGGTCGCATGTAGACATCATGTAATAAAATTATATGGCACGTACCAATTTGATTGAATGATTAGTAATAACTAGAATATTGTCATCTTATAATTGAGGACGTAAGACGGATATATATATATATATATATATATATATATATATATATATATATATATATATATATATATATATATATATATATATATATTCATTTTCTTAATCATGATGTGAAAAGGATATCTAAAGGTATTCTCTTTTCCTAATAACCATAATAAAAAATGTGTCATCCTTTATATGAATTCTTTTTTTTTTAAATAAAAAAAAGTTTAAGGTATGGGTAGGGGATGTTTGATGTGTGGGTATTAAAACAATTTTAGACTTGATCTACTCATTAAATCAATGAGTTGGATTGGGTCAAATACTTGGATCCGATATACATTAAAAAAAATCTCCTATTAAAATAAATGTCAAAGTAAGAAATTAAAAATTTGTTATATATAACATATCTTAATTAAAAACTATTAATACTCTAAATAAATTAAAAAAATATATAACTAGTCTTACACAAATATAATAAATCTCAAACAAAATAAATAAATATAACAAATCTTATTAGGTAAAGATAAGTCATCCCAAAATTTATAAATAACAAATTATATTAGCCAACTGAATTCAATGACATCACACACATATTATGTAGATGATAAATGATTTATCTTCCTACATCTTCTACTAATCTTCAAATTACTAAATATCCAAGAAAATATTAAATGTTTTTTATTTTACAAGATATTAAATCATTTTTTTTTTATTTTAATTTTTTCATTTAATTTTATGATTATTAGTCATGTTTTCAATAAGACATTACTCTGTAATTAAATATCATTTACATCATTCTTAATTTTCTTAACATGTTATTTGTTATCCAAGCGATTCATTAGATTTTCATTGCAATAGTCCATTAAATATTTTGAGTTTTTCATCTTTATTTTCTTGGTTGGTCACATTTTCAATGAGACCTGTGACCATGTCATCAAAATATTTATACTTAAACTTAATTGTCACTACAAAAAGATAGAAAAAAGTATCTTACACAATGACTAAATGACTTTTTTTTTAAAGAAAAAAATGTTACTTGGATAAGTTAAGTTTATGTTGATTGACATTTTCTAAACCTATTACCCAACTGGTATCTCGTAAGTTGAAGTATTTTTTAACTCAACTTAATCTGTGAATTCAATTCAACTTACATTTAATAGATTAAATTAAGTTAAAACTTATGAATTCGCTAATCAACTCAATCCGTTAAACATGCTTGGCCCTAGGTATGGGAAGATTCTTTCCACACTCTTACAACAAATTACCACCCTCAACAAAAATTTACAGTAGGATCGCCTGCCAACAAAGATTACCAACTCTATCCATTGAAAACGATATTTGATGTTGGAATTACGTGTTGCTATCCATTGAATACTTACATAATGAAGTCTTCGTTTTCCTATATATAAATATATTTTTCGCTCCACCAATATATATATATATATATATATATATATATTTTTTTTCTTTAGCTATCAAAAATAAAAAAATTGGGTTACTTGTAGCAGTATGATAAAAGAAAACAAATTACAAACTTATTATTGGAGAAAATGGAGTGGGAGATTATGTTTTAATACCAAAAATAAAATAAAATATGCTTAATTAGGTACCAACAAATTTTGATAGTGACAATGCATTAGGCAGACTGCATGCACTTTGATTAATGACATAATAATCATTGACTTACTAATAATACTTTATTAGGTATTAGTTAAAGAATTGAACTCTGAACCAACAGTAACCTTGTCTTTTTGTCTAGTAAAAACTATGCCTCCAAGTCTTAATAATTATTGAACCATATTGGCGGATTAGTTAAGAACCGTCCTTTGTTTTATTTTTGGTCTGTTCAATTAAGCACAGCTTTCCTTGACTCTGAAACTGCAAACTGCATTTGTTTTCCTTTGTTCAACCATCAGCACCACACCGACCTCATTCACACATCAAAAGTCCTCAACCAATCTTGCCTGGCAAAATTTTTCTACAAAATTTGTAGCATATCTTTTAAAATATGTCACCTACCCACTACATCTCCTACCAAGATATGAATAATTTTCCTTGTGAGAGAAGTTGCGCATGGTTCAAAGCTGAAACAAGCATAGAAATTGGTTGAACTGGGACCATGCCCCTGTCTTACTATATGTCTATATCACTTAAGCATCGACTTGTTGTTGCGTAAGGAACTCAGCCTAGTTGGTATATTGGGCTGAAGACCTGAACCCATGCCATGATGGCTTTAACAACCGTATATGAGACGAGTCACTGTTTTCCACCAATTCTTTTGGATAATACGTTTGCCTTGTTGTTTGTTTAATTGAAGCAATAATAGGACTAGGACTAATTGAACTCCAACAAATTTAAAATTGAAATTGAGAGTACTTTAGTTTGGTATACCAAGCCAAAAGAGTGCACTATATATATGTTTTCATTATGTAATAATATAAGCAAGCCGGCCCTTTTAGACAACAATTGTAATGCACAATCAATAAAGCTTAAGTCATACCCATTACAGGTTGGATTCTAAATTAAGAGAAATTTCCTTTACTTAATTTGAAGTCAGAACTATAATGGACTGATGGCATGTGATGCTGAAGTCATTACTGATACTACTTCTAATTAATCTAATTAAATTAATTTTTGAAAAAGAGGAGAAATGTAGAAACAGGGAAGAAGCAGACAAGGTGGCTTTCCTTTGTGTAATTGTCGGTAGGTGATGTGTTATGTTTAGTTATGACTTATCTGAAACGAATCAGATTCGATTCATAACATAATCCGAACCACAACAGATAGGGGGGGAGCATTACGTTGTCACTATCAAATTAACACATCCAAAACTAACTTTGCTGCCGTTTGCCGTGGTCATCTGCTTGCACGGCTCCATACCTTTTTGTCATAATGGCGTTACATAATGCATATCTTATATCCCTAACTAACCTTCATCATAATCCTGTACAACAGTATGCAGCCTGCACGGAAGATGTTTTCGGATTTCTAGTTGGGAGTTGAGTAGGGAATTTGTGCTAGAAATCCTTTATTGACTCATTTATTTTTAATCCGCCCTTTTATGCAAATAATTTTGTTTTTCACATTTCTTTTGGTTTGGAGTAGCATAACGCAATATTTGACCTACACATCAGCAATGCCATTTTTACACTTAAATTTGTACACTAATTTTTTACATTTATATTTAATAAAAAAAAGAGAGAGAAAAAGAAAAGGAAAAGAAAAGTTTTTCTTCATTTTCTCGTAGAAGGTAAGTATAAAAGGAAAGTATAAAAATTAAATATAGGAGTAACATTACATACCATACTTATTACTATTTTTTGGGTACACCATACCCATTATTTTTATCCACAGCTTAATAATAATTCATCACAGATGGCATTTAATGTTGTACCCAGAAGAGTGATTTCATTCACTCTTCTTTGATTTCATTCACTTTTACATTTTTACTACTTATGTGCCCATACCAAATTATGTATTATTACTTTTTACATTTATGGGAGTAGATAATCGTAATTGCTTCTCAACCCTAAGAATTAAAATGGATTCACATCTTCATCTTATTGTTAATTTGTTATAAGGTATAAATTAGAGGAGGAAATACATGTAGAAAAGAAAAGACGAGTATATTGTCAATACTTAAAATTAGTTTTTTCACATGAAAATTAATACATGTAATTATTTTCATATGATCTTACTCTATTTGTTCTTAAATAATAGTTATTTTTTAAAATTTATTTTATTTCAAATTATTTATCACTTTAGAGAATCAACAAAATATTAACTTTTTTTTCAATTTTACCCTTATTTATTGCTCTCTCATGTGGTATTTAATTAGTGTTCAATTATCAAAGAAAGAAAGAGAATATTAAAGGAGAAAAAATAATGAGATAATAATATTTTTAAATTTTTAATAGTAGGGTAATTTTTTCAAATATGATTATTTATTCCTTAAATTAACGTCATTTAATATGTTTCTTTCTTGTGTATGATTTGATTATAGTTTAGGAATGAAGGGAATATTTTTTAAAGCTCTTCTTCTGTCTATAATTATTTCTTGAAATAATTGTTATTTAGAGTGTGATTGGATAGGATTATTTTGGGATGTAATTAATGGAAATTAGAGTGTGTTTGACCATTTGCTCCAAAAGCTGTTGATAGAAAAGTTGTGTAAGGGGATAACTTTTCATAACAAGCTAAAATTTGGGCATTAAAAAAAAAGTTGTTGTGATTATTTTTAATAAATATATATAAATATTATTTTGTTTTTTATTAAATAATTTTTTAATTAATTAAATAATTTTTTTAATTTTTTATTTTTATTTTAATAATTTAATGTATAAAATTGATTTTTTATATTATTTAAACAAAATAATTAATTTTAAATTATTTTTTAATTAATATATTTAAATATAATTAATTATTAAAATAATTAAATTTTTATAACTTAATTATTAAAATAACTTAATTATTAAAATAATTAAATTTTTACAATTATCTCAAACACTCATTTAAACAAACAATTAAAAATCACAAACTTCAGAGAATTCTAATCACCATTAATCATTTTTTCCTCCATCAATGGTTGATATCCTACTTTATGAATTTTGTGAGACTTTTTTTTTTTTTTAAAGAATCGTTTCTCTTCTTAAAATGATTAATGACATGTTTAATAATGTTTATTTTTTAAAAAAATAATTTTTTTTTTTAAATTCTTTCAAATTTTTTTATTATAAATTATTTTATATATAAAATAACTTAATCTAAGTACACATTTAATTCAAATGTAAGCCGTACCTATCACAAATTTCGATGTTTGACTAACCACTCATATTTATCGTTTTGGGTTGCAGCCTGGGTGGTGGGACAATGACTAAGCACTCATATTTATCATAATTTTTTATGTTGGATTATCAGCAAGAGTCAAGAATAGTGCTATGACATCCGACCCCTTCTCACATTTTCAAAACTAAAAGGCACTGCACCCATATCAAGGCCAAAATTTCAGTCTAGTTATCCGCACTAGTCAACAATAATTATCTTAATGTAGCAAGGCTAAGTTCAGGATATGGATTACTGGATTAGGATACAACATATATCTCTGTAAAATATGGAGTTGCTACTGGTTAGAAACCGAAAGCCTCTTGGAGCTGTACAGGCCTACCAGGGAATCTTATTTTTCTTGAATGCCCTAATGCATAATGCATTGGGCCAACATTTCATTTTGGGCTTACTAGTCCAAATTTAAGGACATTTTCCAAATGGGGCCTATTGCCCACATCCTACAGCCTACATGTTTTTTTGGTCAACAATCTACCCCCTACATGAAATCCATTCACAAGGATAAAACGCATCACCATCACCATCCACGAGTCAAAATGTGATAATGTATATGGTTCATTTATCCTGGATCATATCATATGTTAGGACCGATGTTAGTCATGCAACCTCGTGTTATGGACTGATCCAAACAATATGATACATGACTCTGAAATAAAACAAAAATAAAAACAAAAAACAAGATCCTAGTGTAATGGACATGGAGATGTTTAGTATGTTGATATTTTTATGATGATATATTTGTAGGCCAAATCTTCAAAAGTAGCCCTGTATTGATACAGTACGACTGTCAATAATTTTGTTAAGCTCCTAATAAGTTTATTTATATTTTGCCCTCTTTATATATATATATATATATATATATATAATGTAACACCTACCGTAGGGTACCACATTTATGTTACTTAATTATTCAAATACCTTCAAGATCATAAAAAGTGATGTTATGATAAAAATACGAATTGTAAATTTTTTTTTCTTCTTTGATGACAACAAAATAAACTTAGCGGAAATTAAAAATATTATACATCATCACACATAATTTACATCATTATACATAACTAAAGTTCATGTCGGATTATTTATATATAATCCAAGTTCTCAAAGTAATTAAACATAATTTAAGACTCACATATTACCCAAGTCACTAAACAAAGAGAACCTTCGACGATGGGTCCTCCTCGGTCCTCAAATGGATAAGAATCCGTTATTACGTGAAGTTTCACGGACGGTGTCGTCCGCCAGACGACACGATACTTATCGCACTAGAAGTGCGGTAGTAAGCTCCCAATACTTGCTTAATGGATAATGGAAACTCCAACTCCGTACATAAATATTGACACTAAAGTAAGGGTTCCCTTGATAAAACCTACTGTAAGTAATGTTCAGGTCCCTTATATAAAATATACACTGTCGATCCAAATGAACATGCCACGCCTCCGGACCTCCACGAAACTGTAACGTCATATATCCTAGAAACTGGGCATCTCCATCTTCTCAAAATTCTGCGTTCCCAGACGTGAGAAGTAGTTCTTCTTCTCCTTCTTGTACTGTTTCTTTCTCAACGTCTTCAGCCAATTATAAATACAATATACAAATATATATACAAAAAGGTGAGATCACCTACGCCAATACCAACATGGTAGTACAGAGATAACATAACAGCATACCATATAAACACGTTATAATACAAATATAGTATCAACATATTATCAATCTAAGTTATGATTTAATAATTACAGGAAAGGCCATCTTCACTAAGCAAATATTTAAAAAGTACAATCATCATAAATCAATATTTCACAATTATTATATCTCACAGATGTAGGTATTTATGTTAATGCATGAACACATAGACTCAATTTCTTACTCCATGGAGCTAAACTCAGGTCGGAGAAATTGATCGAAAAGATCTGTCAGTACCAAGTGCCTCAGACCAAGGGCTATAATTATATCTTGCACATCTAGCACATACACGACAGTCTTTATCAGATCTCGATTAAGAATAGTGTCTCGGTCCGGATCATCGGTGTGTTGCATCGGTCTAACCCACGGTACAGAAGAGTTACCAACTGTCCATTGCGAGCAACCCTCACCCCGATGGCCCCAAGGTCAACAAGTGACCTACACTACGCGTATCGCACCCACTCAAGAGGTGTACGTTTCTCCTAGGCAATTAGCCATATTCAGTCCATCGGACCATTTTCAATGCATGTGTAATGCACCAATTACCAACTAAAGGTAAATCACATAATTTCTCATACCAGGTTCAAATATTGTTTTACGTTCGTGTATTAACGCCAATTACAGACAAACTTCTCAATTTCTTGTACAGTATTCGTATACTGATTTTAACTGTAAAGTTTACTGTATAATTAACAGCAAAAACACATTACCGTGTTTTTCTCATTCGCAAAATATTTTTGTCACATTTTCACAGTCACGTAATATTTTTGTTATGTAAACAATGATTTGTAACATTTTCTGTTTCGTTTAAAAACCGCGTAACCATTTTCTACTGTATTCTAAATTGCGTAAAAATATTCTTTGTTTTTAAATCTCATAGCAAATTTTCTACAACATTTCAGTCGTGTAAAATATTTAAACGCTTTATAAATCGCGTAGAAATATTTTAACGTTTTTCAAATCGCGTAACTTAAAAATTACGTTTTTGAGTTACATAAATCATTTTTCACCATTTTTCCCTTTGTAAAATATTTCTTAACTAAAAAAAAATATTATTTTGAACTTTTCTTACAATAATATGATTTCTTACTTTATTCCCTTCCTATTCTTAGTCAAAAATCGTTTCCGTAATATATTTTCTCAAAATCACTTTTTATTGATTTAATCTTACAAAATCACATTTAGTGGATTTAATTATTGTTGCTAACTTTAAATTTCCTAAACATTTTCTAAAACCCAATAAATAAATTCTACGTTAGTAAGTTTAAGTTACAAACGTTTCCTTTTATATTTCTAAATCATTTCAAAAAATTAATTCTCTTTAAAATAATTTGAAGTTCAACACTTTCAATCTCCTTTTTATTTTATTTATGAAAATTCCACTTCACTTAATTGATAACACTTTAATTCCCTTTCCAAAAATCCTTATTTGAAAATTCTTGTATTTTATAACATCAAAATATTTTTTCTAAATTATCAAAACCTTATAGATGGCCATTGAAACCATGAAATATTTTTATTCTAACTTAAAGAAATCCCATTCTTGTTTATACACAAAATAAATTCATGAAAACACAACTCAAAACCGTGTGCATTCTTTTTACAAAACAAACCCTTTTGTTTATTTTCTTTACTTCTCAAATCATTCAATTTTATCATTCATGAAAATATAATTTTGTGAACACTAAATTGGTTGGTGTCTTGGCCGAAAATTTGTTTAAGTTTAAGGACAAAAAATTAACTCCATTGTTCTTGAAAAATTTTAATAGAAACCTTAGTTTTGGAAGCCCAAAACCGTATCCTTCTCCATGGCCTTTGGAGCCAAAATTTGTTTATTTCAACATACATCCATCATAATATATTCAACATATATCATCATGCATATTATAAGCATACCATATAAGCAAATAAAAAAATCATACTAAGCATGCATAACCAAGTAAATCATGCAAAGCATATCAATCATAGACAAAAATAATCAAAGCACATAACACACACAAATTATTACATGACCATGGATATGAATCCTCATATGGATTCACCATCCATCAAATATAAAACCATCTCTCACCACCATGCTTAGTTGGTGAGATGGATCTCCCTCTTACCTCTTGAAGAACCACAAAAGCTCCTTGCTTTGGATTTAGAACAAGATCTCCACCAACAAAAATCTACTTCACCAACAAAAACTCTATAACTTGATCTTAGTAAAAGTCTTTCAAGATGGAAGATTTAGAGAAAATCTTCAACATGAAAGTTGTTTAGAATAAGGTAAGGATTCAAGAAACTAGGTTGTATGAAATTAAAGAGTGATGGAGGAGGGATTTAGGGTGCTTGGCCGAATGGTCTTCTTTGGGAGAGAAAATGGAATTTTCTTTGGTTGGTTTCTTGAAACTTAAGTGAAAAGATGAAGATGTGATAATATGAAGTATAGAAATGAATTATTTGGTCTTCAAAGCCTTGCATGGCCTTAGCTTGCATGGAGAAAGGTGGAAAGTGAAGTTTGAAAAACTATAGCCTTTTGAATGATCATTAATGATCAATAGGAAAATAATTAATGGTTTCGTACTTCATTGCTATTAATCCTTCATCTTTTTCTTTGGCCTAAAAAGCCTATTCAAAGTTGTCTCCCCTCTTCCTTGCATCTCCAAACCGTCCCCCCCTCTTCATGCACTCCAAAATGTGACAAATTTCATAGCCATCATTTTATGCAATCTTAACCTTTAATTAAAAGAATGGTGTGGATTAAAAATAGCTACTAGATTTAGGTTATAGATGGAAGACTTTATTTAAACTATTGGATCATTTTTGGCTTGCAATCCTAACCATTGAATGTGTCTCCAAAATGAAGGGTCAAGATTACACCTTCAAACTTTACATCCAAGGGTCCAAAATGGTTGTAGTCATTTTTGATGACCAATTCTCCACCATTGATCTAAAACCAAATCCAATGGTCATTAATGATCCATCTCCACCATTGATTAATTCTACATCCAAGGGTTGATAATGGTCGAAGCCATTTATAAGACTAAATCTCCACCCTTAATTTAATTTCCATCCAGCGGTTATAATTGATCATATTCACTTTTAAGATCAAATCTCCACCGTTGATTAAATCAAGATTAAATCTCCAATGGTGATTAAATCGATGGTGAATATCCAAACCACCAATGTTGACTTAACAGTATAGAATTTTATTTTTATCTGTTATAACCCTACGAAAGAATATATTTACTGTATTTTTATCGTCCGATAATTAAATACAGTACAAAACACTGTAAAAAAGAAATTTTCTAAAACTCGTTTCAATTCAGGGTTTAGTAAGATCCCCTGTCTCCATCTAAACAGTACAAATTTTTTTATGCGTAGAAAATTTTTCACTTTGCAGGACCCACTTGGGCCCACGTATGGTCACCTGGGCCCACATACACCCCATGGGGCCCACAAACAGTAAAAATTTTATAATCACACATAAAATCACAAAAATTAGAAAACTCACAAATATCAAATTAAATTACGTAAAATAATTAAGACTTTTCAGTAATAATTAAATTACGTAAAATTTTTTTCAGCCCGAAAATTATTATTTTCCTGACACGGAGCAAATTACTCAAAACGATCAAATATACAGACGGAATATTCAAAATAATTTTACAGTACACAGAAATAACTAAACAAGAAAATTTACATTAATCAATCAAAATTACCATCACATTCCTAAGATAGAAAGTTCGGGATGTTATAACTCTCCCCCTCTAACAAAAGTTTCGTCCTCGAAACTTGATAGACTTGAGTTACAGGAAAGGCCATCTTCACTAAGCAAATATTTAAAAAGTACAATCGTCATAAATCAATATTTCACAACTATTATATCTCACAGATGTAGGCATTTATGTTAATGCATGAACACATAGACTCAATTTCTTACTCCATGGAGCTAAACTCAGGTCGGAGAAATTGATCGAAAAGATCTGACAGTACCAAGTGCCTTAGACCAAGTGCTATAATTATATCTTGCACATCTAGTATATACACGACAGTTTTTATCAGATCTCGATTAAGAATATTATCTCAAATACAAAACAAAATACATAGAAATTAGTATATTAAGCTTGATTAAGAGGAATCATGGATCAAACATGACTTAAATCATGAAAAAGAGAGAAGAAATGAAATTTCCTTACATTTCACCATAAATACTTCATAACACTTTAATTCCCTTTCCAAAAATTCTTATTTCAAAATTCTTGTATATAAAGAGGGCAAAATATAAATAAACTTATTAGGAGCTTATCAAAATTATTGACAGTCGTACTGTATCAATACAGTGCTACTTTTGAAGATTTGGCCTACAAATATATCACCATAAAAATATCAACATACTAAACATCTTATATATATATATATATATATATATAGCAAGCTGATACAACCAACAACTGTCGACACATTATGCAATGGCATTCCCGCCCACTACCTTTTTTGGTTTTTTATTTTTTGCTTGTTGACTGCTGTATTCAATTTTAAAACAATTTTGATAATCTTATATTAAATAGTACATACGTCTCTTTTTATACTTTATTTAATATTATTTATTATATATATTTTTTATTATTTTTTTATTAAATTTGACACTCTTAAAAAAAATATCAATAATATTTATATCCCTAAAAAAATATAAGATGATTTTTTTTTCATTTCAAAAATCAATCATTTGTCCCGTGCCCGTGAACAAGGAGAAGAAGATCAGACTATGACTTTTCTTTATCAGCCAAATGCATTTTACAAATTAATTATATGAATTTATTTAAAACAACATAAGATAAATTTAATATTGGTATGGTCAAACAACACATGCATTAATATTTTTAAGATCCATATAACTATTCAAAATATAAAAGTATATAATTGTCACATAATAACAAGCATAGATAAAATTGACTTTGAATTCTATTCGCTGAAATATAATAATATTGGCATAAATTTTATTTTCGCAAACCTCTCACAAATTTCAATGCGATCACATCTAAACATTAGAAAATGGTTATAGTGGATCATACATGACCCAATGGACCAGGACCTGGTCAACAACCATCTGGGTAAAATTAGAATCTCGACTCATAACCCTATGGTAGCGCCACCACCTTGCTTGCTCACATGAAGCATTTATACAACTTGAATTTCATGGGATTTTCTCGAGTACAGGGCATCAAATCATAGGATAAGATTGTAACATAATGTTCACCCTAATAATGAGAAGAAAGGGGGCAGTAAACATAGGTTAGACCTTGAAGGTACCCCCACCGCCGCTATGGCCGACCTTGAAGGCATTTTGACAAACACAAGTCCTCTTTGGAGCACCCGTCAAAAGCAAGTGATGGAATATATAGTAAGGCTAATATATTATTTATTGACTTGCATGAGAGTTTGTGAGAATTTTGTAAGGAATTTATTTGTACAAGTATCATTTTGATTCACTAAAACTTCTTATACACTTAACCACGTTATGAAGAATGTAATTATTATATTTATTATTTGTGAAATGTGTAATCATAATTTGAGTAAATTGTATGGCTCAAAATTTAGCCACACTTATAGCTAAAATTATGCCACTTGGCATCTCCAAAGACCATATGCTTGGTCCTTCTTCTCCTATAAATACCCTTCCCTTGTCATTTGCAAGATACACTGAAAATTCTCTACTTCTCTAATCTTCATTTCCTTTGTATCCCAAGAAAGGAAAATTCTTATAAAATAGAGAGGTTCTGAGAGAGATTTTAGAGAGTGAATCTGGGTGTAATTGAGTTTTAGGTTGTGAGTGATACTTTGACTGGCTCTTGTAAATTCTTTGATCACATAGTGGAAATTTTCTCACTGCTCTCTAGTCATGGACGTAGGCAAATTACCGAACCACGTTAAATCTCGTTGTCATCTTCCCTGGTGTACCGTTCACAGACTACGACATTATTCTAGTATATGATATTGTTCACATATACGTCACTATTCACATATACGGTCATCATGGCGAGTGCTAAATTTGATTTGGAGAAATTCAATGGAGAAAATGATTTCAGTCTTTGGCGGCTGAAGATGAGAACCCTACTAGTTCATCAAGGCTGGGGCAAAGCCTTGGAAGGTAGAGACAAGCTGCCACAAAGTCTAACTGACATTGAGAAAAACGAGATCATGGAAAAAGCACACAGTGCAATTTTGCTGTGCTTGGGAGATGAAGTTCTACGAGAAGTGTCAGAAGAAAATACAGTTGCTTCATTATGACTGAAGTTGGAAAGCCTGTACATGACGAAGTCGCTCACTAATAGACTGTATTTGAAGAAAAGAATATATACTCTTCAAATGCATGAAGGAAAGCCTTTAAAAGAGCACCTGGACGAATTTAACAGTTATTCTTGATCTAAAGAATATTGATGTTAAAATCGATGATGAAGATCAAGCAATTCTTCTATTATGTTCCCTTCGAAGTTCTTACGAGCACTTTATCGACACCATGATGTATGATCGAGAAGATCTTACCTTGGGGGAAGTCAAGGCTGCGTTGCACTTGAAAGAACTGAAGAAAAGAGTATCTGATTCAAAATCTGAAGGCTCGGGTGAAGGTCTCTTTGTTAGAGGAAGAGCAGAGAAACGAAATCAAAATAGTGGAAGAGGAAGATCTAGGTCAAAATCCAAAGCGAAACCTAGAAAATATAAATGCTTCCACTGTCACAAGGAAAGACATATGAGAAAGAATTGTCCAGAGCGCAAAGACAAGGAAAAGATCTCTGAATCTGGAGATACGACTGTAGCAGATGGCTACAATAGTGCAGATGCTCTTATAGTCTCAGAACATTACTCAAAAGATGAGTGAATTCTTGATTTTGGATGCTCATATCACATGTGTCCGAATAAGGATTGTTTACCACTTACCAACCCTTAGATGGGGGCAAGGTCCTTCTAGGAAATAATGCTCCCTGTAAGGTCGTCGGCATTGGCATAGTTAGAATCAAGATGTTTGACGGAATCGTGAGAACATTGACAGATGTAAGGCATGTTCCAAAATTGAAGAAAAATCTAATTTCCTTAGGAATGCTAGATTCGAAAGGTTATAGCTACAAAGGTGAAGGTGGAGCTATAAGAATCTCTAAAGGCACTTTGATTGTGATGAAGGGAAATAAAGAAAATAGTCTCTACATGCTACAAGGAAGCATAATTATAGGTACTGCCGTTATCTCCTCAACAGCTGATTCTGATATCACCAAGTTATGACATTTGCGAATGGGGTATGTCAGTGAGAGAGGTCTAGTAGAATTGAGCAAGCAAGGATTACTCTGTGGTCAACAAGTTAGGAAGTTAGATTTCTGTGAACACTGTGTGTTTGGAAAACATTGTTGGATAAAATTCAACACCGCAGTTCATCGAACAAAAGGCATTTTGGATTATATACATTCTGACTTGTGGGGTCCTTCCCAAGTACCTTATCACAATGCTGGCATATATATGTTAACTTTCATTGATAATTATTCAAGGAAGGTTTGGATCTTCATTTTGAAATATAAAAATGAAGTATTTGTCAAGTTCAAACAGTGGAAAACCTTGATCGAAAAGCATACTGGAAGACAGATCAAGCGACTGAGAACTGATAACGGTTTGGAGTTCCGTAGTGGGGAATTTGAAAAGTTTTGCAAGGATCATGGTATCATCAGACACCAAACAGTGAGGCTCACTCCACAACAGAATGGACTTGCAGAACGAATGAACAAAACTTTACTTGAAAGAACCAGATGTATGCTATCAAATGCTGGATTACCAAAAGAATTTTGGGTTGAAGATGTCAATACAGCCTGTTACTTGATCAACAAATGTCCATCAACGTCCATTGGTTTCAAAACTCCAATAGAAATGTTGTCAGGTGCTCCTGCCAATTATGAAAATTTAAGGATATTTGGTTGTCTTGCATATGCTCATATCAAAGAAGGAAAACTTGATGCAAGAGCATTGAAATGCATTTTTCTTGGATATCCTGACGGTGTGAAATGATATAAGTTATGGTTGCCAGAGAAAAGAAAATGTATTATCAGCAGGGATGTTACTTTTAATGAAACGGAAATGCTAAAGCCTTATAAAGAGTCATCAAGTGAAAACAAAGATCCTAATATCTCGAAGAAGGTGGAGCTTGAGGTGGAACCTACAAAAGAAGAATTAGTTAATCAAGAAGAAGACCAAGATCAAGTTATTGATACTGACACATCACAATTGCAGCAATATCAGTTAGCTAGAGACAGACATAGGAGAGAGGTAAAACCTCATCAAAAGTATGGCTATGCTGACCTGGTGTCATACGCTTTAAATGTTGCTAATGATATCAACAATTGTGAGCCTCAGTCATATCAAGAAGCTATCAATAGCAAAGAAGTTGCCTAATGGACTACTATAATGACAGAGAAAATTGTATCTCTTCATAAGAATCATACTTAGGTTCTTATTGAAAGGCTGAAGGCTCAGAAGATTGTTGGATGTCAATGAGTCTTCAAGAAGAAGGAAGGAATCCCTAGAATTGAAGATGCAAGATTCAAAGTGTGATTAGTGGCCAAAGGTTTTACACAAAGAGAAAGTATTGATTTCAATGAAGTCTTCTTTCCTGTGGTAAAATATAGCTCTATTCGCATCCTACTTGCCATCGTAGCTCAATTTGATCTAGAACTTGAGTAGTTAGATGTCAAGACAATATTCTTGCATGGCGAGCTGGAGGAACAAATCTATATGAAACAGCCTGAGGGATTTGAAGTCCAAAGGAAGGAAGACCATGTTTGCTTATTGAATAAATCTTTATATGGCCTAAAACAATCTCCCAAACAATGGTACAAGCGGTTTGACACTTTCATACTTGAAAATGGCTACTACAGAAGTAAGCATGATAATTGTGTCTACTACAAGAAGCTTGCAGATGAGTCATTGATCTATTTGCTCCTGTACATTGATGACATGTTGATTGCCTGTAAGAATATGTCTGAAATAAAGAACTTGAAAGCTCAATTAAGCTCAGAGTTTGAAATGAAGGATTTAGGAGCTGCAAAGAAAATTTTGGGAATGGAGATTCACGGGGATAGAAAAGCAGGGATGCTCTTTCTATCACAAAAAAAGTACATTGAGAAAGTGCTAGAACGTTTTGACATACAAAATGCTAAACTTATCACTACTTCATTGGCGGCCCATTTTAAACTTTCAGCAACCTTTTCACCACAAACTGAGGGTGAAAAGAAGGAGATGTCATATGTACCTTATGCTAGTGCAGTTAGCAGTCTCATGTATACCATGGTATGCACTAGACCAGATATTTCACAAGCTGTGAGTGTGGTGAGTAGATACATGGGAAATCCTGGAAAAATCCATTGGTAAACAGTGAAATGGATTTTGCGTTATTTGAAGGGTATTACTGATGTTGACTTGGTTTACAAGAAACAGAATGACACCACAAGAAGTGTTGTCGGATATGTGGATTCAGATTATGTTGGAGATCTAGGCAAAAAAAGATCCTTGATAGGTTATGTATTCATTCTCTATGGATGTACTGTTAGCTGGAAAGCAACATTGCAGTCAATCGTTGCTTTGTCAACCAACGAGGCAAAGTACATCGCAATTACAGAAGTAGTGAAGGAAGCTATTTGGCTTCAGGGTTTGGTCGGTGAATTAGGATCGCAAGTGTCAAATACAGTAGTCTATTGTGACAGCCAAAGTGCCATACATATGACCAAGAATCAGATGTATCATGAGCGTACCAAACACATTGACATCAGGTTGCACTTCATTCGAGATGTAATAGCACAAGGTGTTATAAAAGTTGAAAAGATCTCAACAGTAGATAATCCAGTAGACATGATCACCAAGCCAGTTCCTGGAAACAAGTTCAGGTATTACCTGGACTTGATTAGAGTTCAGAAACTCTAAGGGATATGAAGAGGAGTAGTTCAGAAGAAAAATACTATGTATAATTTCAGCCAAGGTGGAGATTTGAAATGTGTGGTCACAATTTGAGCAATTTGTATGGCTTAAAATTTAGTCACATTTATGGCTAAAATTATGCCACTTGGCATCTCCAAAGACCACATGCTTGGTCTTCCTTCTCCTATAAATACCCTTCCCTTGTCATTTGCAAGATGTACCGAAAATTCTCTACTTCTCTAGGTTTCATTTCCTTTGTATCCCAAGAAAGAAAAGTTCTTATAAAATAGAGAGGTTCTGAGAAAAATTTTAGAAAGTGAATCTGGGTGTAATTAGGTTTTGGATTGTGAGTGATACACTGAGTGATTCTTGTAAATTCTTTAATCACATAGTAAAAATTTTTTCACTGCTCTCTGACTGTAGATATAGACAAATTGTTGAACCACGTTAACTCTATTACTTTTTTAAAAATGTGCCTTCCGCTGCAACAATTTGAAATATAATTTAAAAATGACTTTTTATATTTTTATATATTGTAATTTTATTATTCTGTGATCGTGAGACTTATAACCTATTGGTAGTAAGACGTAAAAAAACACAGTGAATATGGAGTTTACATGAAATAAAACCAAGAATGTGGTTGGACTTGGATGGAAAGATTTTATATATATTAATTGAACAGTATATGCCTATATGGTGTATCTCTTCAATTAAGATATATATGTACGAAGTCAACTTTTGCAAATCCTTCTGCAGATTTTTATTAGATGAAGGCATACCATTTTTATTATTGCTAGTATATATTTTAAAGTTTTGGGGACGAGAGGTTGTCCTATTCTAAATAAGGTTATGACATTTTACAAGTCAGTGAAAGTTTATAAAGATTTATAATAATATTTATATATAATCTATCAAAGAAAGTCTACGAGGAGGAATCGAACCCAATGCCTACCCTTTATAACAAAATTATATCAACCCAAAATTATAGTTCAATCGAATCAAACCAATCAAATTTATTATCATGTTAACAACGTCGAGAGTGGCGGAACTTGACTAAAGCGTTTGGAGGGGAGAATGGCTAGTTTCAAAAAATAGAGAAAAAGTTCTTTGACAGTGATGCATAATTTCATAATTCTTAAATTCAATTTTAATTTACGAATTTTTTTTTTGTTAATTTATCAAGTTAGTAATAAAATAAAGATTTCTATACATATATCAGAGGTTTGTGATACATGTGAAGTAATATACTTTCACACATCAAGACTAAAGATCGTTGATAAAAAGATTCGGAGTTACGGCTACATCAACACCTATATATTAATTCACCTAAAGATACAATTACCAAATTTTAAAAATATAACAAAGAAAAAACCAAGAAAAAATAGAAATGGTTGAATTAAGAATATCCAATTTAACTAATAGAGAGAAAGTAAACCTCACGAGAAAATAAGTTGACCAAAAAGAAAAAATGCTAAGGGAAATTAAAGTTGCAAGACTATCTACCACCTTTTGGTAATATGAAACAAATTAAGAGATTTTTTTTAATAAAAAAAAACAAATTGGTTTGATTCGCTATTAAGTAAAGCTCCGCCAATGAACGTTTGGTTTGATTCCAATTTACAAACTAAATGAAACTAAATCCATTTAAATCGGTTAGGTTCGATTCGGTATATTAGTTTTTGGCCAGAAGTCAACCACATCAATAATGGACACTCAAACTAAAAGAATTTGAAAAACAACATATCATACACACCAGAAAAAATTAAGGATTGGAGTCTTAGATGCCCATCTATTTTTAGCATTCCAAACGAACAAGCCTCCATTGAGCACTGCAACATTCACCAGCGCATCAATTATCCAACCTCCCACGCATAGATGTGTGAAGCCTAGAAACAATCAGCCAGGTATAGATGTAAGCTATTAAGTACAAACACGAACGCCAGGTATAGATGTAAGCTATTAAGTACAAACACGAACACGAATACGAACACGAGATACGATACGAAAAGACACTAAGACTACTTTTGACACACATGATAATATAAGAACTGATAGTATAAATCAATAGGATAAAGGTTGATAGTATAAAAGATCTGATTAACTCTTATACAATCAGACATTTGATACATAACAGTATAAGAATCTAAATAGTATAATAATTATTTAATATTACTATAATACCCTTAAAAAAATGTGTTGTGGTGTCTTCTTCTCTTCCCCTATTCTCTACCAGATTTCATTCCCTATTCAAAAAAAAAATGGCTTCTTCAAAAACAAAAACAAGTGTTTCCCTATTCTTGAACGCTGTGTGCCATTTGCCTGAAGGTGAAATGAAGGTGACGTTCAACGCCGATGAGCTATTGCGCGAGAGGATTTTCAGTTTCAGCTACTTAGCCATTCAAAAATTGAAAGCCATAGTGAACCACCGGCCATGGCCGGAGAACAATGAAGGCGACGTTGAAGCCGTTGAGTTGACGGGGAAGCAGACCAACGATTCTTACTAGAAAACGGTTAATGGAAACAAAACGGTTGAGATTTCGTCATTTCAATCGCTGTGCTCGCTGGTGTGGCATGCCGTGACTCATGCGAGAAAGCTTCCATAATCGAAGGTGAGGGCGAAGGTACAGATTCGGTGGTCTCACAGTGGCGTGGGACAACTGTTGTGGCAGATCTGAGTTTCCAGGGGTGGAGGCGCGACACTGAGATGCATAGGATGAGGCTTTGGAGGTCGTTGATGGAGGTTTTGGCCTGCTGTTAGTGGAGGTGGGTTATATGGTGGTGTGAGCAGAGGGTTGCTGCGCGTGATGAGGCTTGCAGGTGATGGAACTTGGTGCATTGGTGGTTGTTGACAGTGGTGAGAGGTTTGGATGGAGAGGATGAAGTTAAGGGGTAGGGTGGGAAGTGATATCCTATCAGGTCTTATCATGGGGTGAGAGAGAGGATATTGTTATCGGGTTAGAGTAGGATAAAAATATTTGACATGATTTTATTATACTATCAGGTTATATCACCAAACACCTAATAAGGTCTGATAGTATTAGCTAATACTATCATGTCCTCCTTATCATGTCCACCAAACGTAGCCTAAATTTAAAAACGTAGAACACGACATATATATATATATATATATATATATATATATATATATATATATATATATATATATATATATATATATATAGGGTTTAGTGATATGATATAATGAATGATGAATTTTTTTCTTAAAATTTGCAATTATATATATTAAAGTAAATTAAAGAACTTGATATATGTATATATATAATTGCAAATTTTAAGAAAAAATTCATCATTCATTAATATCACTAAACCCTAAACCCTATATATATATATATATATATATATATATATATATATATATATATATATATATATATATATATATCACCAAACACCTATAAGGTCCGATAAATTAGCTAATACTATCATGTCTTCCTTATCATCCCAAACGCCCTAAATTTTAAAAACCCACCAATATATATATATATATATATATATATATATATATATATATATATATATATATATATATATATATATATATTAAAGTAAATTAAAGAACTTGATTTATGTATATATATAATTGCAAATTTTAAGAAAAAAGATTCATCATTCATTAATATCATTTATATAAATTTGAAGATTTATAATATCTTTGCTACCTAGTAAGCCCATCCCAAAAAATATGGAACATAATTTCTATTGATATTTTCTAAAAAATCTCATAAATTAACTTTTTCTAATAGAACTAATTATGTACAAGTACATGTGCATCCAAAAAAATTAACTAGAGGGAATAGTAGTATGAGGTAAGTTTTGGTGACGACGAAGTGGACAACTTGATATATACGAGCAAAGGTAGAAGGAGTAGATAAAAGTAGTGGTATGTGAAAAGATAAAACTTAAAAGCCTAATAGTGATGTGTGAAAAGATAAAACTTAAAATACTGGTATGTGAAAATAGTGGCTTAGAACATCAGTTATATGATTGAGCTTGAGTGGGTTACAAGATTACTAATTGGATGTTAGTTATAGAAACTAATTTTTTAAAAAAATAATATTAATGAGCCATGTCCAAATCGTATCTTACACGTGTTCAAGTGTGTCCAAACTATGTCCTGGACGTGTCTAGGTCGAAAAAAATAATCTTTTTAATTAGACACATTTAAACACATAGAACACGTTTGGCATAAACGCGTCCTCATGTGTTCAACATAGACACGTATCTGATATGCGGACAGGTCTCATAAATGATGTGTCCGTACTTCACAGGATGCAAGTATATAAGCCAATACCTTAGAAATAATCAAGAAAAAAATACACTTATCTCCCATGAGATTTGTGGTAATTACACATAATACTTTTTTTGTTTAAGAAATTATACTGATTTTTCTTAATTTTTATGTCTTTGTTACACTTTGCCCCTTGCATTTAATGGTCTGTTTAAAAAATTAACCGATATTTGAGCATGTGCTGTGCATGTGACTTATAATGGCTTAGTTGTAAATTTTGCATCTCTTTAGTTGATTGAAAAGACAATATTTCCCCCTTGAATGAGAAATTTCCTTTGATGTGTTTTGTAGTAGCTAGGGCATGGTGGAGGTTGCCATGTGTCGGTGTGGTGGGTTGATGCGTGGTCCTCTGCTTGGGTTTAGCCGGTGTGTGTGGCGCTTGTTTGGTAGGTCTTAGCTAGGATGCGGTGGCGATGAGCAGCTGGGTTGCAGTGGTGGTGGGTGGCTTGAAGGTGAAGGCACGACAATGGTTTGAGTTAGAGGAGTAGAAGCATGGCTCCGATTTGGGAGTCACGGCTGCAGGGGCGTTGGCTATGGTGGTTTCAACCATGGATAACTCTACTCCCTCTCCCTTGTAGTATATCTCAACCTCTCACATAAGCCACTTCAATTTACCTTTATGCTTTTCTCTAGAAACCCCTCTCTTCTGATCACTCTAAACATACTTCCAACGAAATTTAGAAAACCCAAGGAACTCAGAAGCCTTAACGAACTCAGGAAACCCTACTTAGCTCTACCTTATTCAAGCTATTTGACAACCATTAGTACCTGCAGTACAAGTATTCAAGACCTTTCCTTATAATGGCTTTATGGTATTTTTTACCCAATTACTTTGTTGTTGTGAGAAACCCCAATTTTAGAAGATATTTGAGATTCAATACAATGCAAGCCATCGACCTTTACAAGCTTTTGATATTCCCTAATGGCCTAACCTCTTAGAAAGAAACTTTAATCCCAGATGTGGGTGGGGATTGGATTTGATGATGAGTTTGTACAGCACTATGTTTTTGTTCTTATTGGTGTACTTGATTTATGATTCTTCTTGTTGTTGTTGGGTTAAATCAGATTACCGATCACCATGTTGATCAAGTGTCTTTTAAAAGAGAAGGTAAAATGAAATTTCAAACAAAACTTTAACAGTAGCTAACACCGTTTCTCATAGGGGAGGCAATGTTATTTTGCAAACAAGAGAGATATCGTGTTTAATTACCGTAAACTTCATGGGATGTGAGTGTAATTTCTCTAATAATAAATGGATTTTTCCTTACAAATTATAGACACACAGAAGTGATAGTACCCCAAAGTAGTAGAGAAATTGAGAAGAAAAAAGACCAAGAGATTACCTCAAAAGCATGAAATTGGTGGCATCATAGATGAAGAACAAAGCAAATGTTGGGACAGGGCAGCAACTTAGGGAGGATAAAGACTGAAGAAACGGTCAAGGAGTCTTGTCTCTTGATGCAGTGGCTGAATTCAAAGAAAAATAAGAGAGCAGGGTGTCAAAATGGGTATAGTCTAATGAGATGACCTAAACAACCCGACAAAATGTATAAGTTGAACTAACAAAATTTAAACGTAAAGATATTAATTTTTGCACAACTTAGTTAGCCTAATTATATTTGTCCTCATCTAAAGCAGGTTAGCCTGTGGTAGGCTAGGCCAACTTAATGCATGTTTGCATGCACTTATTTTAGCTGGAAACAACTTTTTTTTTTAGAAAAAAAGCTGTTTCAACAGTGTTTAATAATGTTTGGTAAAATCAACTTCAGCTTTTATACGAAATTCAATGTAAAATAAAAGTTTTTTGTAATTTTTATAATCTTCAAGATTGAAGCTTATTTCTAGCTTATAGATTATTCTTTATATTTTGATATGTAAATGCTATTTTATCCTCAATTAAATAATTTTTTAATCATTCTATAATTTTGATAATTTAACATAAAAAATTCTTTTTATATCAACAAAAAAATAGATTAATTTAAAATCACTTTTCACAAATATATCCAAACATAAAAATAAATCGATTATAATCGATTATAACAAAAATAAGTTGAACCTTTATACAATAATCGATTATAATTTTGATTATTGAAATTGAATCAAAATTTTGACAGCTGAACCAAACACACAACTTAATGGCCCAATGTCTAATTATTTTGTTATGGTACTATGAAATAATTTATATGATGTGTAAAGTGTTTTACTTTACTATCTCTAATGTAAATCAATATCTGTATAAAACAAACTCTTCTATTTGATATTTGTTAAGATTCAAACTATACAAAAGAAAAAAGAGGTAATAAAGTAGAAGAATAAGATTTTTAAGCATTGAAAACTCAAAAAATTTAAAAAAATTAGGCCAGTAGGCTGGCTTGCTCAACCTGTGGCTAGCATAGGACTATGTTAGACCAACAATTTGTTAGATCACAACAATTTTGGTTCAGCCCGAAATTAGTCTAGTCAATTAACCCGAATTAACACCTCTGTAGAAAGTAAGAGGTAACTGAGAGTAGGGTTAAGGGTATAATAGTTAATTTATAAGCAAATTATTTAAAAAATAATAATTATATATAATATTTTATTAGTTTGGTTTGACTTAGATCAATTTTACAAACTAAAACAAAAAATTAATTTGAGCCGATTAGTTTTCCGAAAAAGAAACTAAATAAAAACCAAACACATTTGATTTTGATCAATTTTTTATGTTTTGGTTCAATTTCTTCTGTTTAGTTTAGGTTGGTTTGGTTTTGAACACATCTAATCTTAATTCTTCAAGGCACATAATATTAGAATGTTCATGTGTTATAAGAGTATAATTACACAAATCCACTAAACATATAGTATAGGTTAGTAAATACATGACATTAGATCAAATTTAAAATATATTATAATAAAATTCCACTTAAAATATATTACAATAAAATTTAAACTAAATTTCAACTATTAAGAATATTACTTTTAGATTATTTAAGAATTTTTGTATAATATTTGTGATCACTCACAACATAATAAACCTTAATGCGTTTTCAGAAAAAAGAAAAAAAAATTATCAACCCATTTTAACAAGTCAAAATCTCACAATTAATGATAAACAATAATAAAAAAATTCCCATATGTACTATACTAGACATAGAGATCAAGCAACTTTCAATAGCAAATATATCTTGGGGGTATTCTGTCATGTGAATCGTTAAAAAAAATATGTGTTAAGTTTCACAGAAAAAGAATGAAGATGAAAAATGCTACTCTCTGGTTGATTGTGAAAATGAAGATTGATAAGTTACAAAGTGAGAGTGGTAACTTATATACAGTGTACTATCTAACTGTTTCCTAACTAACTCAATGCCATGTGTGCATTTTGACTAACTGACATAGTAACCAACTTTTAACTATTAACTGCTCTACTGTTTGTACAAAGATGCATATAGAAAGATACACAAATACACTTTGTGTGAATGACATCATCAACATAAACTAGCGGTGCTGTAAAAGAGGATGAGGAACTTTTGGTGAATAAAGATAGATCTGCTTGAGACTGTTTGTGACCAGAGCTGAGCAAAGAAGTGGACAAGTTGGAGACCCATTGTTTGCTTGCTTGTTTTAGTCCATAGAGGGACTTTTGTAACTTTCCCACTTGGTTTGGGTGTTGAGAATGGACCCCATGAGGCAGTTTCATATAAACATCCTCATACAAATCTCCATGGAGGAATGCATTGTTGACATCTAATTGTTGGAGATGGCAACCCTGAACAGCAGCAATGTTTGGGAGAACTCTGATGGTTGTGATCTTAGTTACTAGTGAAAGAGTTTCCAGGAATTACCCTCAATTTGTGTAAAGCCTTTGGCTACCAAGCGGGCTTTGTGCCTCTCTATTTTGCCATTTGCCTTGTACTTTACCTTATAAACCTATTTGCACCCTATGGCCTTTTACACCGGAGGAAGCTCAATTAGTAACCAGGTATTGTTCTATTCCAGAGCCAGAATTTAAGCTTCCATGGCTTTTCTCCAGCAATCTTGTTGCACTGCTTGGCTATAGGTTGTAGGTTCAGTGGTGGAGGAAATGGTAAATGTGAACTTTTTATGAACAAGTGTAAGTTTAGAATAGGAAAAATAGTTGGAAATGGGATAAAGTACACCTGAAGATTGATTGGCAGTGTCAACTACAGTGGACAAGGTGCAATGATAATCCCATGTGGGATGTCTCCTAATCCTGGTAGATTGTCTAGGAGGGATTGGAGAGGAAGGAGAGGATATATTGGTTGATGGAGCAGCAAGATTAGATAAGAATGGTGAGGGATCTGTATCTAAAACTAGTGAGAAGTCAAGATCAGGGTATGGTTGAAACATTGAAGTGGGAATGGTTAGAGAATTGGACCGAGAATCAGCATTTGAATTATGACTGATGCAGAAAGGGAAAACTGTCTTATTAAAAACTACATTTTTGGACAAAAAAATTCCTCTTGTTTTGACATCAAGAAGAACAGATCCATTAGTGCCAAAGTAGACACATTTCCTAGCTCTAGGGTCTATGTTTTTTCTATGTGAGGCGAGAGTAGATGAAAAACATTGGCGTCCAAAGACTCTTAAATAAAAAAGATCAGGTAAGCTGCCATATAAAACAATATAAGGGGAAGCCATTGTAAGGATGAGCTAGCAATCCTGTTTATAAGGAAAACATCATGGGAAACAACATAATTCCAGATTAACTTGGGAGTGTTGGATTGAAAAATGTGATCTAGCAATATTCATGATCTGTTGGTGTTTCCTCTCCACCACCCCATTCGATTGTAGGGTTTCCACACAGGATGTTTGGTGGAGAATTCCTTTTGAAGCATAAAAGTTGGACATGAGGAACTTAGGTCCATTATGATCAGTTGTGATAACCTTGACCTTATAGTTGAATTGAGTATGGATCATGGACACAAAGGATTGGACATGAAAAGCAGTTTCAGATTATTATTTTTTCATAAGAATGGCCCAAGTAAACCTAGAATGGTCATCTACCACAGTAAGAAAATATCGGTGTCCATGTACAAATGCAATTGATAAAGGCCCCCATATGTCCATTTGTAGCAAATAAAAAAGATTGGCAGATTTAGAACCACTAAGAGAAAATGGAAAACATTTCTATTTAGCCAAAGGACAAATTCCACACACTTTATTCAAATGACAAGTAATATATGGATGCTATTTATGAATTACATGAATTTTTTGGGAAGAAATATGGCCTAATCTATAATGCCAAACATCTATGTTGCGAAGAGAAATGGAACTGACTGAAAATTTGAAACTAGCTCTTCAAGTCCATTGCTAGTCTTAGCTGATCCAATCATCTTCAAGGTATTCCTTTCCTGTATATGGCATACATTATGGAATGCAAGTTGACAGTTCAGTAAGTTCGTGAGTTTTGTAATTGAAATGAAGTTAAATGTGAATTGAGGCATAAATAGAACATTAGTGAGAAGGAATGAATCTGAAAAATGGACTGTCCCAGAATAATTTGCAAAAACACAGTTTCCATCAAGAAGTGTTACTGAAATAGGTCTAATTGATTTGTAGGATGTATACGAGTTCAGTGAGTAGCAAACATGATCTATTGCTCCTGAACCCAAAATCCATTGACAAGAAGTGGTACTACAGTTAAAAATTGAATGATTACCTGCTGCAACAATGGTTTTTGGATCAGGAATGCGATGTGTGGTGATTTGGTTAGCAGTGTGAACCTTGGTCTGCTTGAGCAAAGCCATGAGATATCCTCATACTATTCTAAAGTGAGAACATGGCCTGGAACCTTTTGAACTTCCTTTGGCTTATCAAAATCATCCGTATCTTCATTATACTTAGTACTGAAGTTGTTCACAACAACTTGAACAGAACTTTTTGACTTGTACCCTGAGGGAAGTCATGCTTTTTGTAACACACATCTATGGTGTGTCCAATCTTGGCACAGTGAGTGCAAATCTCATTCTTTCCTCCATTATCTCTACCTTTAGCAGGCTTCTTGAAACTGGTAGGAGGATTGACACTTGTACTAGCAAGGATATTTGGCTTTTTATTTGAATTATTAAAATATTTAGAATATCTTTCGAAATTAAATTATGTTTGATTTTTTAACACAAAATCAAATTTAATTTAATTTCAAAATATGTTTTAGATATTCTAACACCACTTATGCATTATGATTAACTGACATGATAACTAACTTCTAATTATTAACTCCTCTACTGTTTGTACAAAGATGCATCTACACCTGTAGAAAGATACATGAATAAACTCTCTGTGTTTATTATGTGGATACTCTTTTTTTTATAAAAAAATTTATTCTATTTGATGCAAATGGATGCCATTTTTGGTTGATTGTAGAAGAGTTTAGCATTAGTCCTAATCGTCATCACTGTGATGAATATAACTACGTCTTTTCGCTAAAACATAATTCCCAATTTCTCTTGTCAAATATATACCTCTTTGGATTTAGTTCTTCTGCAAATATAAAGTCATAATCAGTCACAATGCTAGAAATATTATATATGATGATCGCAATCGTTATGATGATATATGCTACCACAAAACCACAGCCACTCAATTGAGTTAAACAAAATTAATAGTACACGCCCCATTCATATCCATTTCGGTAGCTCAGTAGATTAGTATCATCCCATACCACAATACTAAACAATCTTTAATTTCACCCTCACCCTTGCCTTGCCCATGAAATTTCTGCACCCACCATAACATACTTAGATCTAGGGGTCATGGGTCTTGGCATTAAGAGTAAATAAACTGTCACGTAGCTCAAAATCTATGGCCCCTCTTACCAATTTTGGAAAGTACCATAATTTTGGACTTACTCCATATAACAGACAGCAAATTTAATACATGATAATTTCTCATGACGTCTCTATCAGCGTCAGCGTCGACACTGGTATCAAACATGTACATGAGGAGTGATTTACAAACTGCATACGTAGCCTACCTCGATATCGTAAAAAATTCAATGATTATATTTGGGGACATTTAGACAAGAAAATATGTTGTTTCAATTTGGAAACATATAAGAAAATATATTGTTTAGGGTTTAAAATTTAAAGTTTAGGTTCTCATGTTTCATGTTGTTTATGGGTCATCAGACATGTTTTGGATAGAAGTGTGGTACTACAAAGTGTTAATTTATCTATGTTTGAACTTTGAAGCATGCTCTGGGATATTTTGCTGTTGGTTTAGTTGAGTTAATTTTGATATAAATAATTTTTAATATATAATTAGATAATAATATTAAAAAATTACAATTATAGTGAATAAAAATTAAATCCATAGCAGAATTGCTAACCCTCAATCATTATATATTTATGTAGGGCAACGAGAAAAACGAACCTTCAGTTCGTATGGTACACGGCTCCCCATCAATTTATCATTATTATGATTTAGAGAGAACCACACACAAGACACAACGATGCTAATTGGTTCAAGTCATAATGAAGATAATGGTAGCTGTAGCAGGTTTTGGGCAGAGGCATGGGGTTTGGGGTGTGAAGCTTTTTGGCTTAAATGGTTGGAAGTGACTGGAAGTGTTAATAGAGATATGGTAGATGCTTTAGCTAGGAGTAGACTTTTCTTGCATGTGGCATGCCATGGTGAGAGACTTTTCTTGCATGGGCATGACCCATATGATATATGATATCTCAGATGGTTTATATACGCACGATTATGATGAGGTGGATGAATTTGAGTAGTGGCTTCTTGAAGGTGATATTGATAGTGACAATGAAGAAATGGGTGATGCCGAAAATAATGAAGAACTAGTTGTGTAATTTGCATATAAACTCTTGTATTTATTTGTGACTCTATATGTGTATGTATGTCTATTTGTAACTTGTTTTCTGGCTAGATGTTATGTGCCACAAGTTTCAGCATCTGAGACTTTTGTTTGATCCTTTATGTATCTTGCTATGGAT
This sequence comes from Ormosia emarginata, assembly GCA_029884605.1. Lineage (NCBI taxonomy): Eukaryota > Viridiplantae > Streptophyta > Magnoliopsida > Fabales > Fabaceae > Ormosia > Ormosia emarginata. Next base: position 12,048 of record JAQQTP010000073.1, on the reverse strand, counting down.
AAGTTGTGTAAAAATGTCATAATTTCTTCTTTTAGCTAATTGTGACATTATTATTAGGATTTTTTTATTTTAAATTCTTCCCCTTTGCCAATTATTTGTTGTCAGGAAGTTGTGCTCAAACCATTCAATTATTTTGAAGTATCGACTGTAGGCAACTAGGCATGACATGATTTATGTTAGTATAAAGGCCAATGTAGTAGTCTCGTGACCTTGGCTCACATAATTGGGATATTTGCTTATAAGTTCCTTATAAGGAGTTTAATACCTTCTGATGGAACATCTCTTTACACCTTCTTTTTCCTCCTCCCCCTCCCTAGGCTTAGTAGTGGGGATCTCTTAAGCACCACCCAAGTAGTGGGACTTTTCTTAGGCCCTAATAGGGTCTAGTGCTTAAAAAAACAAAAAATGGGACCAATGTAGTATGTTAAAGACTGTGCTGCTAGACTCTTCAATATTTCATTCCTACAATCCCACTTGCTTAGATGGATCCTTGCGCCACATCTATCTGAGTAGTATTTTTTTTCCCTTATCCTAAGTAGTTCAGATTGTGCCATACTTACATCATTTTTGCATAAGAATATGCATTTGAAAAGTAAAATAAATTTATATAGGACAGTTCTTCATGAGAATGTATGTTCTCATTTTTGAGCCAATTCGCACATCAACAACATTTTTTTGTACATGCACGTTAACAATATTTAGATAATGATAGCCTCACCCTTTTGTATGAGGAGTGTGAGCAATCTAAACCTTTTAAAATAAATAAGATAGATCTAGTAAAAAAATGTGAAAGAAATATGAATTTGTAAGTGTGAAAGCAACACCAATCCTTCAATTTCGGATAAAAGGACATGCATCAGAAGAATATGAATAGGCAAGGGAATATATTGAGGTATGCTACAATCATTGAAATTATAATGTAGCTTAGTTTCATTGAGGAAAACCATAGTTTGTAGCTAAATTTCAAATCTTTAGTTTGATTTCCATTTTTGGTCTATGAAACTGAGCAATGGTTTTCCATTATTTGAATCTTATGGATATGTATATGGTTCAGGTTAACTTAGAATCTTTTTTGGTTTGATTTCCTCTATTCTCACCGTCCTTAATGAGTTTTACCTGGTTGAAGAACAAAGGAAGGCTTTTTATATATAGTTGAATATTTATTTATCTTACTAGACTCGTATTAAGTTTTAATGGTTTTAATTCTCTTTATCATATAAGAAGGAGAAAGTTATGGTCTTGCAAAATTCGTGTATTGGCTTTTGTTAATTATGTTTTGAAGATGCAGAGCATTTGTAGTGCATTCATATTATTTTCTTGGTAACTTCTAATTTTTTAGTATCAAGTGTTTCAATTGACATCAGATGCCCATTTTGAAGTTCTATTTGATTTTTTATTTGCCTTCCAATGCATCTTTTTATTTTGTGTTGTATATTTATCAAGAGGAATTGCAAGAAAACTTACCCATATATATTAAAAAAAAATTTACCTTTTGTTTTAAGTGAGATCATATGAACAAGTTTGAAGTATGATTTGATGTTGTTTATAAAACTTGCAACAATAGCCCTGTGTGACTCAAGGTTTTATTCAGTTTGTGCTTTACGTATTGAAGGTCCAGTCTGTGTCAGAGAAATAGTCTGGCTTTAGTTACCTTGATTTTGCAAGCCACAAGTTCAAGTTGATATCAGTTGGCGATTACAGTGGTGAGTTGTTCCTTGAGTCCACTCTGTCACTTTGTTGCGCTATTTGTGTTGTTGCCTTCATCGTTGTAATACTTGTGGTGGCAGTATCTGAACTCGTGATGTTAAGGAGGAGATAATTCCTCTCTGCAGGTTAGTTTTCTTCTTCAGGTTCACAGGAGTACAACTCTTATGACCGTTTCTTGAGAATAGGGTAAAAAGAAAGAAAAAAAATTAGGACTTAGTTGCTGCTGACTGCTTGCTTGTCTTAATGTGACTTCATTTTCTTAATGCTTTTATTGATTCAGGGAGCTTGGTATTGGAATTGTACCGTATAGCCCTCTTGGTCGTGGCTTTTTTGGTGGCAAAGGAATTGTGCAAAAATTGCCTGTAGAGAGCTTCCTAGTATACTACATTAGCCCTCTTGGTCATGTATTTGTGCATTACTGGTTGTTGATTTTTCTTAATTAGGTGCTTAGAATGAACTCTAAGTTGTTTCAGACACATCTTTATTTTGACTTTGTATCAATACCTAAAAGCTCTACAAAATTAAACATGAAGAAGGTTATGGTTGGATAAGTATAAACTGGTTCCATTTAAACTGGGGATGATTCCTAATTTTCTACTTATTCAAATTGAAAAATTTATAATCTCCAATTTGTCCAGAATATTTTAAATTAAGATGAGAAATAAAAAAGTAAAAATGTGCATGCATTGTCTATAACCTTGGACTTTTAGGCGGAGTACAATTCATTTTTCTTTCTATCTTCTAGTTAAGATTCAAAATTCTGTATGAACACATGTGTTGTGTTGAGAATGACCTGTTGTTGTCTAAAAACACAAATAAGGTATGTCCCATTTGATCCTATCATATATCACCATGCAACAGAGGCACTGGTTATAATTTATAATGACATTTATGAACATGCAGGAAAACAATTTAAATGGTCAAATAACCATATTATACTATATATTTATACAATCTCTTTACCTTCATCATCATAATGGCATTTTCTTCTGTGATTTATATAGACAATTACAAGAATAGATAGAAAGCTTATAACACCAACAACAATTCCCACAATTAGACCAGCTTTATTCTTTTTACTGCTTGGAGGTTTGTTACTGACAATAGGTGTGAAATCTATACAACACAAACAGACAATATCACTAAATAAAAATTTTGATTTTTTTTTATTTTAAAAGAAGAATAAACATTGTGAAAAGTCAGTAATTAAAAATTTGAAATGCCTAACATTTTCAAGTTTTACCTGGTATAGCACTGATGGCTGAAATCAGGGGTCCGTAAGTACCTTAAGCTAGTATGCAACAAGTCCCTTTTCTAACCCAAAAGAGATGGATCTTAAGATAGTTTTCTGACACTTAAACCCTAAATTCCTTTTGTCCAGCATAAAATACATGCCCCTAGTTGCCCTTTTTAAGTAAAAATCCTTTAAAAAAAGAGTCCCATGGAATGAGCAAAATCATTAAGCTAGAATATGAATCAAAACAAAAGAGAGGGTTTCAAATGTTTGTCTTTTCCTCCCAAAATACGATAACTTTGCTTAACATTCTCCACCAGCTTTGCTTATAATCCACCCCAAACCCATAATGAACACAAATTATAAGAATAAAAGAACTTACTTTAGCTTGATTGAAACCAGTTATTAAATGGAAAAGAAGAAATATAGGAACATCATTGTGACCCATTTTTCCTTCAAAGATTTGAAATTTAAAATCCAATAGCTTCATAACATTTTGCAGCAAGTTTACAGACCCAGGGTAATGAAATAGTAGCTAGTTACAGAAAAACATTTAAAAAAAAGAGAATGTAGCATATTACCTAGTACATAGTGTAGAAGATCCTAAAATATGAGTTATCCATTTCATCCATTGAACTGAAAATGGCTTAAACTTCCCCAAAAATCCAATGCATAATGAAAACATTAGTTATTTAATGGCACAACTACATTTCTGTGAACATTTAAACAATGAACTGGAAGTAAAAAGGAAAAAAAATGGAATAAGTAATAAGCCAAATAAATTCCTTTCACCAGTGAGGCCAACGGAACCAAACCAACCTACAAAATAGTTGGAAGCAAACACTAAATGAAAGCAAAGGATGAGTTCAAAGTACAGACTATAGATTTAAGAGTGTAGAGGAAAAGGAAACAAAGGTAGAAAATGACAACGATAAAAAATAATAGTAATAATAAAGGCAGACAAAAAATTTGCAGAATGTTAGTAACGGTGAACATTCACATTAGCAACTGCTATATAACACATTAGCATTTATCCTTAGTCATAACAAATTCTTCTAAGTTGACATCATTAGCTAATGTCATCCTAGATGTGTGAATGAGCTTGTCAAAACTACCAATTTCACAGTTCTAAACAGTAATAGAGTACCATAGCATTGTATAAATAATATAATTATAGAAGAGACTTCTCACCTTCATGCGACGTTCTTGTAAAGGAAGTAAGCCATCTTAAGTACATATTGCCTTTATATCAACTCCAGATAACTCATCATTAGTCATAACAATTTGTTTTAAGTTGACATCATCAGCTAATGTCATCCAAGATATGTGAATGAGCTTGTCAAAACTACCAATTTCACAGTTCTAAACAGTAATAGAGTACCATAGCATTGTATAAATAATATAATTATAGAAGAGACTTCTCACCTTCATGCAACGTTCTTATAAAGGAAGTAAGCCATCTTAAGTACATATTACCTTTATATCAACTCCAAATAACTCATCCTTAGTCATAACAAATTCTTTTAAGTTGACATCACCAGCTAATGTCATCCTATATGTGTGAATGAGCTTGATAAATATAAACAGTGGGTAGAAGCAACAGAGTGCATATTTCCAACCAGGTAAAAGTAGATACTGAGATAATAATTCATCACTTATAATTTGGTTATAAGTTGTTGTTATTACTTAGTCTTATGAATTTGATGCTATATGGACTGGATTGAAATTAGTCAACTGGGTGGACTAATTAAAGAAAGTATTAAGTGATTGTCTAAGCTGAATAGTGTATAGTTATGTTGGCTTGAGAATGGACAATAGACCTTTTATAATGGAGGTCGTTAGTTTAGTTGTGATATATTATACGATTATACGAGTTTATATTGTATTAATATAAATATATAATTACATTTTAATCCTTGAACATTGCCATACCATTCTATTGATTGCTTAGGGTTCGGTTGTGGTGCGGGGCAAATTAAAATGCTTTCCATCATTTTGCAGGTGTTGTTGCTTCATTTGTAAAGTGTGTTAGTTGAATAAAAAATTTGGAGCATGGCAAACAAGGAAAATGTATAGTACACATGAACTGATTTGCATGACTGCTATTTATTTATTACTAACATGAACTTTATTGTTACACTTTTTAGTTACGTTTAAGGCATGCCTGCGTGCCCAGTGTGTTGGTTGACATTAACAACAATTTATCTATTGCGCAACGAACCCCAATCGAGGCCACTCCATTCAAAGCGCTTGTAAATATGCTAGACAATTTGCAAATCTCTGGCATACTACTGTGGGAATTAGCTTGTCGATGGGATGACCAAAGTAGGGGGTTCTGAGTGAGAAGTCGGGTGGTTAGTTTTAATCCCATTGATGTATGTTTTGCGCTTGGACTACGCATCGGAGGTGAATGTGTCCAACCTGACGATGGAGGGGAATGTCGAACATTGTCTTTGTTTGGGGGTGAAGCTGTCACCGTTGATAGAATTATCCAACTGTTCCATGCATATCAAGGTGATCATTAGGTGGATGATTTTTGTAAACTGTACATAATCCTTGCATTTGACGTGTTCTATTTTCCAAGAACAGGGAGATGTGTGTATGGTGGCATGATTAAGATGTTAGATGACTTGGATGTTGTTGGTAATTACTGCTGGGGTTTAGCAGTATATGATTTCTTAGTTGACAGTTTAAGCGTAGCTGCTTCTGTTATGAAAAGGAGTGAGAATTCAAGCCAAAGACACATAACAGGATGTGTAGTTATCCTTCAGGTATATATTTATAATATTTGTAAAATCGTTGTAATTTTTTCCCATACATGAATTTTATAGGCATATATTTATATTAACCTTCCTAGTAAAACTATGTACTTAAATATAATAATTGCTTGATGTAGATTTGGGCTTTAGACCACCTGTCCATGTGAAAAACAGACAGTAACCCCCGATTATTTCCTTTTCCATGATTTCTGAATTGGTAAAACATGGGGAGCAACAAGGCCAAGATTGATTGGGCATTTCGACACAATTTGGTAAGCATGGTTGAATTAGTGGGATCCAGTAACATGTTTGGCAAGAAACAACTTTTTGTATGCTAGTATTCTGTCAACATTTGATATTTATGTGTTTTGTGTGTTTTGTGCATTATCAGATAATCAAGGATGTGGCTGCAACGACTAAAGAGATGTAGGTTGACATACTCAGAGAAGCATTGGTCGAGGCATAACCACAGTTTGGGCATGATCGAGCAAGGTATTTTGATATGAAGGACCATGCTAGTGAACTTTGTCATGTGGTGGCGGAGAATAGGCAATTTGCGGAAAGGATTTCCTTTCTCGAGCAAGAACTGAGTATGTTGAAACAAATAGTGTTGCAGCATCCAGCGGCGGCACCCTCAACTTCAACTGCTACCACGGATCATCCTGGAAACATACATCGACAAAGTGATGCATTTGTGACGTCATTCCGTGGTGATAGTGAAGGGCATAAAGGCGGTTCTCAGCAAAGGCCTGGTCGTGCATCACCCTTGACAGTAGGAAGCCCACAGCTTCACAGTCATACTATTGCTCAGAATGATGGTGAGAGTTGTTTGATTAACGTTAGATTTGCGTGGTTATTATGTTAGTTTTTCTCCTTTGTTTGACTTATCAATTGCCTTTTATGTTGAGTTGTACTTTTCTTATATATTTATTGTGATTGCAAGCTCTAAGCTTTTCTTATATATCCTTTTAGAGCATGAAAAATTTAAAAAAATTAAATTGCTATTTATTATATAATGAAATAGGGAAGTAAGTAACTTTCGATGATACAAATGTAAAAATGGTAAATTTTAGAAGGGTACAATTACCATATCTTTCTTGTGGGAATTTTTAAAAATCGACATTCTTTTTCAGGTGAATCATTGGTAAGCCTACCTCAAGAGAATGATGCAGGTAATTGTGCAAACCTCTTTTTCACTGCCTCAATTGCTTTATATATACATAATTGTTTAATATATAACCTGAGGTCAGTTGTCACACAGATGGAAATAATCTCCGAGTTGAAGCTGATGTTGAGGCTGTTACCACCGATAAGCCACCATCGAACATTGCCACGAGAGCAAAACTTGCACCGAGGAAGCATCCGGAAAGTGCATCCACTCAAACTCTATTTGTATATGAGCTAAGGAAGAGGATAAAAACCCAGAAGTAACCAGTTGACTGATGGTTAATAGATATTCAGATGTGAACTTTGTAATGTGATTATAGGCTTTTCTTATATATTTGTGTGTAGAATGTTTGATTTTTTAGGTGGAGGTGGCTCCTTTGAGGAGTTTCAAATAGTTGATGTATTGATAATTGATGTCGTGAACTTGATATTGTTGAATTTAGTTTTTTTTTAGATGGTACATGTATGAAGGTCACTAATATCTTATGGTACATGTTATGTGAATGTATTTGTTTGGTTATTTTTTATTGATTGGTAATGGCAAGTTGATTTTTAAACGAATATTACCCATTTCAGGATCAGTTCAATGTCGATTACACACGCCACCAATATTGAGGACAAGTATATAAATAGTTGGCTTGCTTATGATTAACCAACTTTGTTTCAATGCTTCTGAAAATAGTTGGTTAACGAAGAATAGAAAAGTGGTTAATTGCCTAGAGAAGTTGGTTAACGAGGTCAAGGATGGAAGGGTTGCATTTAATTTGTGCATGGCCATTAACCAACTTCTATAACTCATTAACCACTTTTGTGTTTGTGATTAACTAACTTTGTTTCAACGCTTCTGAAAATAGTTGGTTAACGAAGAACAGAAAAATGATTAATTGCCTAGAGAAGTTGGTTAACGAGGTCAAGGATGGAAGAGTTGCATTTAATGTGCATGACCATTAACCAACTTCTGTAGCTCATTAACCAATTTTTTGTTCATGATTAACCAACTTTGTTTCAATGCTTCTGAAAATAGTTAGAACAAAAAAGTGGTTAATTGCCTAGGGAAGTTGGTTAACGAATTCAATGATGGAAGGGTTGCATTTAATTTGTGCATGACCATTAACCAACTTCTATAGCTCATTAACCACTCATTTGTTCGTGATTAACCAACTTTGTTTCAATGCTTCTGAAAATAGTTAGTTAACAAAGAACAAAAAAAATGGTTAATTGCATAAGGAAGTTGGTTAATGAATTCAAGGATGGAAGGGTTGCATTTAATGTGCATGGCCATTAACCAACTTCTATAGCTCATTAACCACTTTTTTGTTCGTGATTAACTAACTTTGTTTTAATGCTTCTGAAAATAGTTAGTTAACAAAGAACAAAAAAGTGGTTAATTGCCTATGGAAATTGGTTAACGAATTCAAGGATTGGAAGGGTTGCATTTATTTTGTGCATGACTATTAACCAATTTATGTAGCTTATTAACTAATTTTTTATTCGTAATTAACCAACTTTGTTTCAATGCTTCTGAAAATAGTTAGTTAACGAAGAACAAAAAAGTGGTTAATTGCCTAGAGAAGTTAGTTAACAAAGTCAATGATGGAAGGGTTGCATGTGCATGCCTAGTAACCAATTTTTATAGGTCATTAACCATTACATAGAGAAATTGGTTAATGACCATGTTCAAATATGTTCTTCCAGCCTTTACCTTGTTAACCAAAGTTAGTTAATGAGGAACAAAAAAGTGATTAATGACCTATGGAAGTTGGTTAATAGGCATGCACAAATGCAACCCTTCTAACCTTTACCCCATTAACCAACTTCTGTAAGTCATTAACCACTTTTTATTCTTCATTAACTAACTTTTTTCACAAGCGTAGAAATAGTGAAAATGATTATTTTCCTGTGAAAACATGAAAAACTGATTTAGCCTTAAAAAATGAATGGGTAATGGGCTCATGAGCATGCCAACTCTTTGAATACTTATCCTTGGTGTTGATGTCGTGTGTAATCGACATTGAACTGATCTTGGAATGGGTAATATTTGTTTAAAAATCAAAATGACATTACCAATCAAACAAAAATAACCAAACAAATACGTTCACATAACAAGTACCACAAGATATAATTGTGTATCATACATGTACAATTTTCATTGGATACCTTATAAACCTGTTAAAAAAAAAGTTCTACCTGATCATTTACATAACCTTATATAATTATATACACATTATAAGTACTATGTCATTTACTAAACTATACAAACAACCTATTCCAAAAAAAAAAATACATAACTATGTCATCACAGTTCACCCTTTGCCATTACCACATTTCTTATCAGAAGTTGCTAAAAAATACTAATTTTTGCTAGCACTAATCTTTGGACCCATTATAGGTAAATCGACAGTTGCCCCATAAACCTGCAACACCAAAGTTAATTGCCTTAGTCTTTCAAACTAAACTTTAACCCCAATAAAAACGGTAAAAATTATAATTAATTGAAAGAGTTAAGTACAACGTCAGTGTCCTTTGGCTCGTGTTTCTTCAAATTGCCTGGAATAACTACTCATGGCAAAATTCATGTATAAAATCTCACTATAAGCAGCCTGAAAAAAACATTTAAAAAAGTCAACTATAATCACTTATAGAACTTAAAATTTAGCATATGTTTCACATGCTTTTGGGCCACTAGTGACATCATGTTGAAAATCTGCAAGTAATGATAGAGAACTTTGTGCTGAACTTTCTGCTAGCTGCGAAGTCCAACAACTATCTTTATAATCATCAACATTTGTGTTGAGGTCAACAGCTGTTGACTGTAAGGGAATAATATAACTAAAGTTAAATTATAAATTCTTATAAAAGTTTACACATAAGAATGACTCCATCAATACTACTCCAAATCATAATAATCACTTCAACACTAATTACAATTTAAATTTAATTTTCGTGCACATACACACCATGATACAGTCATCATCTCGTTCTATAGGAGTCATAATTTCCATAGATTAGCATACATATAACTTGTTTCCATTGATCTGACTCATGCCTCCCTCAATATACTCCTACATAAACCAACAACAAAAAGTTAAAAACACATTTTAGAATATATGCGCTCTTTCCAAAAGAGTTAACAATACACAGTTGTTCCATACACAAAGAAAATATATCCAAATGCATTCACATCAATTGTGAACATGTGTGGACTTTGATGTGTTGTCTTTCTATTTTTCCTCACAATTTGGTCAACTTTTGATACTTTCCTATTTGATCGAGGGTGGCCTTTACGTGCTACACGTAATGGACTATGAATCTCACTCGATGACTCCTTGGTTTGACTGCTTCCAGTGGCAATCACATTGCCTGTTTTGTGTTAACCTTTATGACGTTTGACATTATTGTGGTTCGATGTAGCAATCGACTGCACCTTGCCTTTACATGCACGCAATGTTTGAAGAAAAAAATCACTAGCATTGTCACACTCCGCAGCAACTTTGGCAACCTCTTGAAACTCTTTTAATAAATTATCAAATCTTTGCATTTAAAGCTGCAACTATTTCACATCTTAACTGCTTTTGATGTATGCATGTTTCCTTCTTATATTTTTGCTCCATCTTGGCAAAATATATTTCTAAGGCATTTCCTTCACCCTTTCTTGCGCAAGAACGGCAAGGGAATGTCTACACACAATACCTTTAAACTCAAACAACAAGCATTTGCATCTAACATCATGATTGTTGCGATTAAATACCACCTCAACTGTTCTTTCTTTCATACATCTAACTACTACCATCTCCTCTAACACATCATAAGTAGAAATTCCATCCTTAACACATTTAATGCAAATAGAACAATTCATTTTATCCCTAAATTCAGCTTGAACCTCGTTAAACTTCGCATGGGTGTACTCACCTTGGAATTGCCTCCCAATCATAGAGTTCGACCCACATGCAATAATGTTGTTAAATGATCGACAATCTGCCTCATATTCCTTTTCTGCCTTATCGTGGAGAGCATTATCATACTGCCTTACAAATTATTGCAGAGTTGTTGTTGAGTTTATATACCCATCAAAAAATGTGTTAATGCTCTCACTCCTCTTAGTCGTTGACATTTCAGCCCAAAAATCTTTCTTCAAAATGATTGGGACTCATTTATATCGCTCATTGTACAACCCAGTTAACCATTCATTGTCTTGTAGGTCATGTTGTTGGACGAAAGTAACCCACTTTCCTTCAAATTCAACCTCTGTCAAGAAATCATAAACTGCATTTTTCATTGCATCCTTGATACTGTTATATTCACCATAACCTTTCAACTTCTCTGGGATTTTTTTCATGATATGTCATAAGCACCATTGATGGAGAGTAGTAGGAAACACTATCTGGATTACATTTTTCATGGCCTTGTATTGATCAGTGATAATACCATTTGGAGCCTTACCTGACATACAATTAAACCAAGATGCAAACAACCACACAAACGAATCAGTTTCTTCGGTAGATAGTAAACCACATCCTAACAAAATTGATTGCCCATGATGATTCACACCAATGAATGGAGCAAATGACATATTATACATATTTGTCAAATAGGTTGTGTTAAACGTCACAACATCTCCAAACGATTCGTATGCAGCTCTACTTCTTACATCAGCCCAAAAAACATTCTTCACGTGAAAGTCATCATCTAAATCTATAGAATAGAAGAAATGACTATTATGTTGTTGCATCTGTGAAAAATAACTCTTTAAAGTCTTACCATCACCCTCCTTCCCAATTGCACGTCTTTCTCTCCCAACATAGTTTCTCACGTCTCGTTCAACAAATGGTAAATTATCATACCCTCCTACATCATGAACAAGAGAATGGAAGGTCTTGTTTAGCCTCACGCTTGCTTCATTGTTGATCTCTATTTTTCTCTTCACGTGCATGCTGATGTTTCTGTTTTCATGGAACATCCTTGCCTTCGTAGGGCTAAGATCATAAGAGTGGTCAAGTACAACTTTTTTTATGTACCAAAGTCCATTTTTGTTCAAACTAACAACTATCTTCGCTTGACAGTTCTTTTTGATTGTTGGATATGTATTCAAATCATTTGGTACTGTTGACACACAACTCCCATCTCGTGAACATACTAGAATGAAGTATTTTAACTCTCCATCATCTCCTTTTCTTGAATTTC